>CM060249.1:92364487-93001987 GCA_030684275.1 Acipenser oxyrinchus oxyrinchus
CCAACCTAGAATTGCTTTGGGAAACTAGCCTTACTATTGTAATATAAGGGAATGAAACTAGAAATGAGTGAATCGCCGATCCTGTGCACGACAAGCGAGTGTCTTAACCACTATGAAAAACTGAAGAATCGTCTCCATCTGTGATTTTAGAGCCTTTAACCTCATCTCATCTCATCTCACCGACAGGAGAGGGCAGAATCCGTAATGGCAGTGTATCACACAACATTGCCCGTTACAGAGGCATCCCTAGAACTGCTTAAATAAATAAAATAAAAAACCAGCTGCCTAGGAATCACAGATTGAGCTGAACCTTGGTAAATTGCACCATCAACAACGGACAAGGGTAAGTGAATGCAAAATAAGTAATATTATCAATTTAAAATGTACAATTTGAAACCCTAATCATAATATTGTTATTGCAAAATTGAAAAGTTTAGCACTATCCACCAACTGGTACAAAGATTTTCCTTTCCTACCTGTATTTACCTATGTTGTTCAATGTTTAACTTTGCCTTAGGTCAAAATGCTATCAAGAGGTGGAAAAGTGCCCATAACTTGCAATCTTCTATCATTAAGATCAAAGCCAATGATTTATGTTGCTGAGTTTTCTGTTAAACTAAACTTAATTACACAGTCTAGACTATCATACTGTATTTGAGCGCATAAAAACAAATATTAGTTTTGCATAACTACTCACAACTATATTGGGTAATAGTCACCGTTTGTAAAGGGTAAATATCTTACTGCAAATGACAATTGAGTGGCTTTGGATCAGGAATTATTATTATTATTAGTTTATTTGGCAGACGCTTTTATCCACAAATGCACTCCCAACTTTCTCATTGTACCCTCCTACTTCCCTGTGTTGTATAGCTGACACAGGCAGCACCCTTCTCAGCTGCATGCAGACTGTAAAGATTATTATTATTATTATTTATTTCTTAGCAGACGCCCTTATCCAGGGCGACTTACAATTGTAAGCAAATACATTTCAAGTGTTACAGTACAGGTAATACAATAAGAGCAAGATAAATACAATGACAAGTTCAAGCAAGTACAAGTGTGACAAAATACAATTCAATACAGCAGATAAGTGACAGTGATAGTTACATCAAGATATGATTAAATACCATATACTACAGTTTAAACATATGGCAGGTTACAGTACTCTGAAGTACAGGATTAAATGCAGTAAAGTAGGGGCAGGTAAGAGTAAGTAAAGCAAATTTAAGAAAGGGTGAAAGTGTCCCAGGGGAAACAGAGGAGTTCTACAGGTGCTGTCTGAAGAGGTGAGTCTTAAGGAGGCGCTGAATGTGGTCAGGGACTGGGCGGTCCTGACATCTGTAGGTAGGTCATTCCACCACTGCGGAGCGAGGGTGGAGAAGGAGCGGGCTCTGGAGGCAGGGGAGCGTAGAGGAGGTAGAGCCAGTCTTCTAGTGCCGGTGGAGCGGAGAGGTCGAGTGGGGGTGTAGGGAGAGATGAGGGTCTGGAGGTAGCTGGGTGCAGTCTGGTCAAGGCATCTGTAGGCTAGTACAAGAGTCTTGAACTGGATGCGGGCGGTGATCGGTAGCCAGTGAGATTAACAAACCTGGTTGTGTAAGATCTCGCTTTATTGTCAACCAAAATATTGAGAAGAAAGCAAGTATAATTGTTTTCCAGTTAGCTGTAGTAAATTGTTCCCCTTTGCTTGTTAAGGCTGGTTAATACTTCAGTCTTGTGACCACTGGGAGAGGAGCACCAGGCAGTCATCTGACTAAAGATGCTGGTAATCACACTCAGCAATGGTCATATAAAGTATGAACCAGCCTCTAGTTGTTCATTTTCACCATCAAGTGACCTTCATACCCTTTTCTAGCACTGCATCCCTGACTTTGCAAGCATTCATATTCACAGTATCACAGCATTTCTCTCTCTTTATGTAAATCAAAGGCACTTTTTCAGGAACAGTGGCTTGAAACCTGGTTCCAGGAGGACTAGTTTGAGGCAACATTGCTGTATCAAACCCCAAGACTCACCTGGAGTGCCATGCCGTCTCCTGAAACCTAGTCCCAAGCCACAAAGTGGCTTTGTGTTCCCTCAGCTTAAGAGAGATTGAATTGTTTCCCGATTGTTAAACGTTTAGCATTTATCTTTAAAGTGTAACAATTGTCAGAGATATGCATATCAAATACAGAGGTTAGCTGTAGTATTTACTCATTATGATGTGCACAGTGTTAGGTTATATTTAAAATACATATTTTCTTTATACACATAAATGCTGTGTACATGCACGTTGTAGTATAGCATGAAAAAGTAACAGCACTAATGTAGGGCTTTTCCTGGTGACTTTTTTGATTGATTGGTTAGTTGGTTACAACATTTCCCACTATGTTAAAGTTTAGATGTTTAAACATTTGGGACATTAAAAGTAATCTGACATCCCTAGTAACCCTTGATGAATGTCTCCCTCTGAGCTTTCCGACATTCTGGCTTTTATTTATGACTCCATAATGAAACCTTTTCAGATTCTTTACCTTTTAAATGTATTCACCTATCACACCAGTTCCCTTGACCTTTTTCAAACAACAATAACGTTCTATCAATCTGTGTAGTTAACCCAACGTCTATTTCAATAGTCTGTAGCCTGCGACAGACGGCTGTGCTTTCAAAACTAATTGCAGCTGTTTTTTTGTTATCAGCGTTGAAAATAAGTGGGGTGAAAAATACATTATAGCACTTATCATTTTTCAACTGTACTGGGCTGAAAATGTTATCACATCAATTATTTAATCAATAATGCTGTCTCTTTGCAATTGCGCACACATTTATTCCAAAGTACTAAAATGTAATTACCTTAATGTTTACTTCCACAGTGCCGTCCTTATGAGACAGTTTAATACCTTAGAACTCTGCACACATTATTGCAGTCATTTCCACACTATTTTATACAGTAGAAATAATGGGGAAGCTCATATTGCAATTAACATAGCTAATAAATAATTCCACGAATCTTAACTTTTGGGCACTGCATCATCTATGCAGGTCTCACTTAAATAAAAACAAAGGGCCAAATTGAAGTTTATATTTTTATAACTAATAAATAACAGATATGATTAGAATCCAGTTATTGAGGCCACTTGTTGCAAGTCAGACTAAATCCAATTTAACCAGGATCTGACTGAAAATGCACATGACCTCATGTAGCAGGGCAGAGGCTGAGCACAAACCGGTGACCACGCACAAGCAAGTGTCTAAACCACAATGCAAAAGAGCCAGGCTCGTCTGAATTTGTGGTGCTAGAGCTTTTAACCTCATCTCATCTCACCGACAGGGAGAGGACAGAATCTGTAAAGGGCAGTGCATCACACAACACTGCAAGTTACTCTTAGAGAGGATACATTAAGGAAAATCCTTGACAACTTTGAAATATCTGTTCTCATAGTGCTTCAAAATATACTTTCAAAATAAATACTATTATTACAATATATTATTTGAACTCCCAAACATGTAGGAGGCTAGTCAAAACAACCCTACCTGCCAAGAATAATAAAGTTTTATTGAAATCATTATAATCCTTTTTTACTTTTTTTTTTTTTTTAACTGAAATGAAGGGTGATTAATGAATTGCCATACAAATTAAAACCAAAATTATTCAATTTCAAAAGAAAGAATGGTTCTAAAATTAGAATAATTATGTGATCAGCGGTACATCTGTTTTTAATAGATTATGGTTCCAACATTCCTGCAAAGAGCAAAATGTTTGCATGTTGTTGATCCTTCAGTCACTGGATTACCATGAATTGGTGTCACAATTAGGGAAATATTAATGTTAATATTGTAGTATTAAGGAATCAATTTTAAGGAATCAATTTCAGAGTGAGTTGATTCTATAAGTACCACTGGCTTAATTTTGAGCATGGTGTTATATATTTTTTTATAATGAGTGCTGGGGTTCCCATAGTGCACGGGAAGTATTTCTTTACAATACAACTGTTTTTCAAATGTCCGTGTTTGAGGTATAGTACACAGGACAATGACTCAGTGCCGAGTTATACAATAGCAATCTTTACATTTTCAAACAAAGCAACAGTTGTAAAGTACGAGGTTTCTGCTAATTCTTTTTCAAGCAAGATTGATTTGTTGAATAGTGGTTAGGTGAAAAGTCATACCAATGAAAAGAAAAAAAAAGGATTACATATATGAAATTGCCATAATTACGTCAATACCAGGCACGTCTAATTTGGACTGTCACTCTTTTTATCACTCCTAAAAGAATGGGAATGGCAATGTATTTTATTAGTAGCCTAAATACCACTCCAATTAAAAATTCTCACATTAATTAGTTGACTTTTGATTGTTTCTTTGTACATAATCAATAAAATACCATAATACAGTATATATGTTCAACCCACCTATATAAATCAAACTAACCGTGGAATAGAATTCATTATTTGCAGGTTGATACAATTACAAAGCCTCTCTCTCCCTAAATGAACCACTCCGCTTCTGAAGCCGCGTGCAGTTTTGCCTGCAACACACTTGTTACCGAGCAACCGTAAACACTTCCTGGTCGAAGATCCAGTGTTGAAGGTTAGTTCTCTTTTATGTTGACTTTGCCATCTTTCAAATACATGTTATAGTATCATGATTAAGCTGAGAATGACTTGTTTAGGGAGTTTATAGTGAACACACAGAACTAACGTAAGGAAGCGTCGAGTGTGAAAATGATGCTCGTTTATCATATCAACCTCCGTTTTACAAATAGAAAGCCGTGTTTACTGTACCTGTACGTTGTAGACCCTTGTTGTTATGTTAAATTAGACGAGGCATACAACGTTTTGCGTGTTGTATGTGTTATTTTTATAAGTAACAATTGTTGCTGCAAGAGAATCACTATTATTATTTAAATTACATATACAGGAAATAGGTTTAATTGAATCAATCAGGAATGTGTTTATTGAGATTAAAGAAGCCTTATGCACTGCTACTTGAGGTACCCTAGTACTGTTCACATACTGCAGGTTACCTTAAACTGATAAACAAATTGGATGTCCAGGCCCCAAGACTTTATAAATAATACTTACAGGTGTCAAGTCATTATAGTCATTGTCACATATGCACTCCAGCCTGATCTCATCTAAATGCCCTTGCATATTTGCATCAAAACCAGACAAGAGGTTTCCAGTGTAGTGTTCAGTAGTTAGCCAGTGGAGTCTCAGTATTATAAAGAAATGTATGTGATTATGTAATTCCCATCTGCTCATAACTAATCTTACTAAACCCCGAGCAGGAAGAGAACAGGGCTTGGGATAACCTGATTCCCTGACAAGTTCATTAGCTAAATCCAATGCTATCCTATTTGTTACTGAATGTTATCGTATTAGAAGCATCACAGTTTATGACATGAAGTTAATATGTACAGTTGACCCAGTCTCTTATGGTATGAGTACCATATGTCTTCTGGTGAGTATTTTGTGTGGGCAAGAGGACTGCAAAGCAACGTTTCTGTCATGCAAAGTGCGAAACTGTAGAGATTTAATGTAAAAGTGTCAAACTTGTTCAACATGTCCATTTCTACAGTACATTGTACAGGGCTGTAAAGCTGACCCTTTTTTGTGTATATAAATTGCCCCCTGTTGAAGATATCCCGTCTTTATATGTTTGGACCCTTTATGCGACTGTAACTTGGCTGTTCTGTTTTGAAAAGCACAGAATTGCATTTATACACAAGATAAGATGTAATTGTGATTGGTTAATTTCTCATACAAGATTTATAATTGTGTTAAAAAATCTTACTATGTTCGAATACTGCATCTCCCCCACATCCTGACAATCAGCACTTTGGAGGATAAAAATCCAAATAATAATAATTAAAATAAAATAAAGGCACATAGATAGGTAACAAAGTAATTTATACTGATGCACAAAAGAAACTCAACACTCAGGTCTAATGGATTTAATCAAATATTTTAAGCATAGATATCAAACAAAATCACAGAAAATGTGAACAAAAATACAGATCAAAGAATCATGATAAGTTTTCAGTATGAAACTTGACACACTGTCAAAATGAAAACATTACAAAGTTAGTATCTGTTGCCCCAAGGACTTCATCAATGTATCGCTGAGCAGTAAGGTTGCCCTCAATCTGCACCAAAGGCTTTTTTGTGTTAAAGGAGATTCCTCCCCACATCATCACACTTCCACCACCCCACCGGTTGGCTTGAACAACACAACAGTCAGCATAACGCTCACCACGACGTCTCCACACACGTGGTCCTGGGCCAGTGTGGTGATCCTCTGCCTTCCAGGACGTGGCCTGTCCCTCACAGAGCCGGTTTCCTGGTTTCTCTGGACTAGTCTCCTGATTGTTGAAGCAGAACATCTCATTCTCTGGGCAACTTCTCTCACAGACAGGCCGCCTTCAATCATGCCGATAGCAACCAGGCGATCTTCATTACTCAAGCGAGGCATGGTCGTATCTTTCACTGTTCTTGCGTTAATTAAAATCACGTCTTTTCGAATGGCTATTTATACAGATTCTTAATCAACTCATTTGGGCAATTTTAACTCAACTCAAATACCAAACACTGAGCACCTAGCACCTATCGTTTTTATGAAATCACATGACTTGAGCTCAGTATTTTGTTATCCCAAGGAGCAATACTACTCAAACATATGCAAGCTAAAGTACAGCCTCTTTGGAGACTTTTGAGAGTACATCACCAAACTGTGAAATCCTTCAAGGCTTTAATGTCCTTGAATTAACCGCACAGCATGTTTTATACTGAATATAAGAATTATCAACATGTGGTATTTGGGAAAAAAATAAACCACATGCTATCTAACAGATATTATGTGGTCTGGCAACATGTTTCTAGATAATTTTTCCTAATTATTATAAGACATAGGCCTACAAGTAGTACTGTTTTTGAAGTGCTCTAAATGCAGTAATGTGCAATCATTTTACTCTCCATTAAATTGAAATGACTTCATCAGATTAAATTATTTTTTTATTATTGTTATAATTAAGCTTGCATTACAGTAATACCTCCACGTTTACAAAAGCTCAAGTTGTCTTCTCATTTGCAAACAAAAAGGAAGTAGGAGTCTTCAGCTGGTGTCAAGATCTTATAAAAACCAAGGAATTCAGTTTTCCAAGAGGTCTTAACATCAGCAGGAGCCGGTTCTGGGTGTTTTCAGTGTGATACCAAAGAGCAAGTAACAGAAGCCAGTGGGACTAATCCAGATTATGTCTTCAGGAATACCTAAAGTTAAAAATAAAGCTAGCATACTAACACTTCTTAATTTTGTTTTTTTTTTAATGCTAGGGGCACATACAGGACTTACCAGTTTTTCAGAAAGTGTTTTCCAAGAAAGCAGACCATAAATTTTTTGCTCATGAGAGAGGACGTCTGGGAGAAAAACAAATATTATATTTATAGAACAACATACTTTGAGTGCTGCACCCTGCTGCTACCGAGGCAACAAAACTAAAAGCCTTCTATATATATATATAGGCGAACAACAAACATATACCAGATATCATGTTTTACAATAAAAATGTGATGGCTGAAACATAGAATTCTTCTAAAACTACATATTTTAGACTATACAGTGAATTGATGTGCCTGGCACGTATTTGTTTTTATTAGCTACTCTCACTTTAAGTACAAATGTAATTTACAAAAAAAGCATTGTAATAAAGTAGCATTGAGTCTAATGTGCACTTTTGTTTTTAGGACATGAACCACTTTTGCTATTAGATATTGCCAGAATGGATCTTAATCCTAATCATACAGAATCAAGGACGGTGCCAAATTCAAAACCTGCAATGCAAAAGGTACTATCTATCTATCTATCTATCGCATACCTCAACATTATTTTCTATTACTGACAGTAAGAATGCTTCTATTTGCTATAACTATCTGTACTGAGAATAGACCATGCAGTACATGTATATGAAAACTGACAACCAACAACTTGTACTTAGGGTTGCCAACTTTACATTTTTTCAAAGCCGGACATCACCACCATCAACAGTGTACAGATTCCCTTAAAACTGGATGTCCCGTCCAAAACCGGACAGTTGGCATCCCTATTACAATGCAGGCACTGCCTCCTTCTCCATTTGGCTTCAAGCAGCATCTATCTTTACAGCGATGTGCTGAAAATAATTGAATAGCAGCATATATTAAATTATGTATCTATAAAAAGCTGAAATTGAGCTGCTCATCATGGTGATGTCAATTTGTCCAGGTGTTTTGTTGTTTTAGCAACAGCAATTGCTAATTAAAGGCACAGCAGTCTGTCACAAATTTGCACCACTGTCACAGAGCCAGTGGTGGCCTTTCGGCAACGTTGGCACTGAGTGTTAACTGGTAATGCGTGTCTGGTTTTCCGTGTACTACAAAACCAGACAGCAAGTTTAAAAAACAGACTGTCCGGTCTAAAACCGGACAGTTGGCAACCCTACTTGTACTGTACTTTTTTTTTCTCTTAGGGAGCAGACTCCAAATGTAATAGTTTAGCTCTTACTGCTGTTGCATTGCAAGATCACATCTCAAGGAGCCTACAAATCCAGAATCTCTCACTTTCTGCTCCTCTAAAGAAAGGACACAGGAACCGATTGCACAGCTGTAAATCTGTTGATAAAAGTGTAATAAACCAATTGGTGGACACTGGGTTAAAAAACAGAAAGCTCCTGAAGAAGAGGTGCAATGGAAGAGAGGAGAAAGAGTCTGTGCTTGATCCAAGTCCTCCATCAATGACATTGGGTAAGCAGCATTCCACACTCTACGATGACTGCATTGGATTTCAATGCTGAACATCCTTCACACTTTGTGTTACTTGATAGTTCCTGAGCCATGAGACCTTCATAATTTATGTTACAGCATGACTTACTTTTCTGTCATATGGAAGAAAAAAATAAGAGAACAGTTTATGATGCCAAATAACAAGGGTAGTTTCGAACAAATGAGACAATAAATGAAATGTATAGCTAGGACAAAAGTTTAGCATCGCCTAGAATTGTAGGATTGAGACATAATTAAAAAAATATTTATATGAACATAATTTATATATTTTTTTATTTGACATGATGTAATCAAAGTAACTACAATGATGTCGCACAAGTCTACCGGAAGCCAGAACACAGCAGTAGTACAGTATTTCATGTTAGATTTCGAAATGTCCATTTTTTGGTCAGTTTTTCGTTAAGTATATGGAAAATTACAAAGTGGTATGTAATTCAGTATGTTAACGTATCATTTTATTCGACTTCAGAAGCACAATTTGTTAATTCTATAATGTGATGCAAAACTTTTGGCCATAGCTGTATGTGCAGAGAGTGAATTAATCCTAGTCAACAATCTCCCTCCCAACCTGTGAGGGCACAGTATAACAGGAACAGCGTGCCCCGGACTGGATGGTTTGGCAGTTCATTCCAGGGTCAGTCGAAAGTCGGCCATCCAGAAAGGGGACGGAGTCACAATACCAGAAGTCATCGCCTTAATGCAGTAGGTGATGTGTCAGTCATGGATTGGAGGATACGTGATTGCACTCACTACCGAAGGGGGCGTGACTGAGGGTATATCAGGGGATGTGGCGAAGCAATCTGTGCCTTTGTTATGGTTATGGAAAGACCTGTAAAGGACGTACGAACAAAAAAGAAACCATGAGTTTTTTGTGTGTTGTTTTGCCTGTCTATTTAACTGCGGGAGCTGTAGCTAAACAGCCAGCAATTAATCCTGGACTACACATCACCGTTGTGCACGTATAAACTTGTAAATCACCACTTTCACGAAGAGCACTTACTCTGGACTTGTGACTGTGTTGTGTTTGTCTGTGTCTTGTTTAGTGTCTTATTATTTCAGGACTGAACCCCATGGTTTAACTGAGCGATACACATTGGTGTGTAGAGCCAGTTATTGTTTTTTAAGAGTTGCGAGCACACAACCCAGCCAAATAAAAGAGCTGCTTTTCACTGTGAACTATCTTGTGTCTGTTATTACTGAGCACTGCATCACCTCTGCCACAGCACCCCAAAAAGTAAAAGGTCTTCTTTTGTGCATGTGTTTCAGCTCAGAAAATGGGTCTGGTTGAAGCTCCTGCGATGCCTCTCACTGCAGACGACTGGGTTAAAGTAAAGGAGAGGTCTGTGCAGCAAGGAGAGTCATCACAGCCTTGTGTGATTTGCAAAGAAGAATTTGGGCTTCAACAGCAGGTATTCATGACCTTTGAGTGCTTTTCACATCACAGTTTGGATCCTGCACTTATCAGACAGAAATTCAGTTCAGACTAATAATTTGTCTGGTTTCTAGATACAGATGTGCACGACAGGGTGTCTTGTGATGATGCAGTATGTGGAGGATCAGAAATCAGTGCAGTTTTTATAGTTTCAACACTAGCTGCACAATATCATCAGCTTGCAAATACATATTTCACAGGTAGAAAAAGGATATATTACTGCAAATTAAAAATGCTATTTTTTTCTATAGGTATTGCTGTCCTGTTCACATGTTTTTCATAGAGTAAGTTTTTTTTTCTTTTTTTTACAATTTAATTTTGTCATGACATCCTTGTGTGCATTTTACATGTTACTGTATCGATCAACTCCCTAGTCTAGTACATTGTATAAGGTTTGTAAATTAAGATAAACATGTTATGCTGTAAGGATGAGACCAGACCATGTTTCAAATTTTAACAATGTTTACCATTTATTAGTTCCAAATACCCCCATAACATTTTACATTGAACGTCATTGTTTAGATACAATACGTGCCGCTAATATTAACAGATAGGCAATTGATCAGATTACCTTAACCCCTGGATAGACAGCCTCAGACTGATACATCGATGGTCCTGATGATCCTGGAGGTATTAAATGCTTCTCTGTGTCGCCTCTATGCCTGCTATTTATACTATAGTAAGCTTAGAACATACATGACTATAGTTTGCTTTTGTTATCTTGCTAATTATCAATAGAAATTAGTTATTCAACTGTTACTCCATTCAGGTGCAACCAACCACTAACTACTCTATTGTACAAGGTTACTGTAGTTAATTGTTTTCCATATTTTTCTTTCCCATACATTTCTGCAAATGCTTTATCATTCTAAGCTACGTTACCTTAGCAACTACTTATGCCAAAGTCACCTCCACAAACTGGTTTAACATTACCAACACATTTTCACTAGAATGGTGCGTGTCAGCTGGTCTGGGCCTCATTATTGCAGTTCACACCTTGTACTTTACCTGCTTGCCAGCTACACCCTTAGTAAATGGGGAAGGTTTGAAGTGAAGATAAAGGAATAGGATGAACTTCTCCAGTTCTAAGGTGCTTATCGAGGATAACTATTGGAAAGAGGTGACTGTTTTGCATAGCAAATCATTTCCCTTATAAAAGTTGCCCATAGTAAAAGCATATCAAAGTCTAATAAACCACAGTGAAAACATGGTAAAACATTTTTGCATTATTGCAAATAGTGAGGTATGAGAAAGCATAGTAATAAACATGGCAAACCGGGGAAAACTATGGTAAATGCATAGTATAACCATGTGAAAACTGCAAAAAATACTGTGGTAAACTTTTATAAGGGTTTACAAGTACAAACAAACGTAACGGTGACGGTTTTGATCTACATAATAACATTGTAGGTTGGGCGATGAACATGAATGTATGTTGATGAACATAACAAATACATCTTCAGTAAAAGGACAAAAAACTGGGATCATTCAAGACCCAACTTGACAAAGTTTTGATTTCAACCAGCAACTAGGAACCAGACGAGCATTGATGGGCCAAATGGCACCTCTCGTTTGAAAACGTTTTTATGTTCTAAAAATCTGTATCGGTACCAAAATGTTAATAAAGACTAATCCTGTGCTGGAGAAATCATTGTGACAAGAGATGTACGGATGAGCAAATGCAAGTAATCAGCAGAAAAGAAACAAAAGTAAAACATAATGAAAAATTACTAAAGAGGTTGAAATGTGTGTGTGTGTCAGGTTTGTTTACAGGCATTTGAGAGGTTTTCAGGGAAGAAGACATGCCCCATCTGTCGGAAAGAGCTGTACGAGACCAGAGTCATACATGATGGGGCGCTGCTGTACAAAACCAAGTGCGCAACCAGGTAGGGCATTACATTGCACTTGATGACAATGTCGATCTTAAAAGAAATGCCTGTCTATATGTTTTTTTTACCTATTTTCTTTGTTTTCTTAGAATTCAAGCATGCTGGCGTGCATATATTGTACGTAAATGGTATTCACACTTGAGAAAAACAGTACCACCAAAAGATACAAAATTAAGAAGAAACTTCTTTGAACAAAAAGTAAGACACATGCATACAATTCAGTACTGTGGCATTTAAACTCCTGTACGATGATTATCAAAACAAGTATTCATTCTACTGAATCATTAAATAAATACAACACTTACTAAAACTAGAGGAAATATTGGTTCTCTTAAAAACTGTATTGAGAGAACATACAAGCAATGTTTCATTTTGAAGTTGGATATAGATTGGTTTCCCACTGTGGGGTGATTCACTGCTCCTCATAACTAAAGGGATCTCTGGAAAATGGAAGAAGGCATTGCCATTACCTTAAAGAGTAAGCAGCTTTCAAATTACATTACATTACATGCATTTATCACAACTTTCATTTTATTAGAGGCACATATATCAGATAAAAAACATAAGTTAGGCCTACATTTTAGAATGTATCATAATAACCTAATGCAGAGATCACAAATTGCTGTTAGTGATGGAATGCCCTTTATGGTGAGATGTTATCAATTCAAACTCAGAATTCAGTACAGTTACAGTACATAGATTACATTTTTATAATCAATTAAAAAAGATACCAATTTATAATGCATAGCGAATGAGTAATGTTTGTCTGATATGGGATACAAGATTGCTACTAAATACTAGAGTCTTCTGAAGCTGGTTACATGGTTGCAGCTGGTTACACTTTACAACAACTTGGTTAATGTGAGAATAATGCAGGGTTACATCTAAAGCAACCATTAGCATTGATTCACTGTGAAATTCCCTTTAAGTAACTTACTGGTTTCTAAAATATCTGTCATAAATTTTAGACCAAATGATCCATTACTGTTAAATATACCTCAGTTTCAAATAGCACTGTAAGAAATTCCCTCAGTTACCCTGGTTTGGAGCAATTTGTGTGCAAGCCAGAAGCCAGAAGCCACTTTCAACCTTGAGTACTTCACAGCACTGACTTACTGACAACTGTCATTAAAACATGTATTTTAGTTTCCAGGCTATGAATTCAGTAACTGTCCCTTGCAGTCATTTTTTCTTGCCATGTTCACAATCATAACCACCTAAAGATTTAAAGATTTAGGAGGCAGTGTGGTCCAGTGGTTAAAAAAAGGGCTTGTAACCAAGAGGTCCCCGGTTCAAATCCCACCTCAGCCACTAACTCATTGTGTGACCCTGAGCAAGTCACTTAACCTCCTTGTGCTCCGTCTTTCGGGTGAGACGTAATTGTAAGTGACTCTGCAGCTGATGCATAGTTCACACACCCTAGTCTCTGTAAGTCGCCTTGGATAAAGGCGTCTGCTAAATAAACAAATAATAATAATAATAATAAAGAATTAATGTCAGTAGTCGGAACTTGATTTGAAGATATTTAAACATTATTGATCCACTTATTTATTTTATTTTTTTTTATTTTTTGGGGGTAATCTGGCAAGGACACTTACCCTTGCTCTTCTAAACTGTCCCATGGCCCTGGGGTTATTAATATCCATGGTGTGGACAGGACCTCTGCTGAGTCCCCTACAGTACACTGGGCTAGGGCATTGCTTTGAGTACTTAGTAAAAAACAAAAAGAGTTCTGCCGCTGCATCAGCACAATATATTTGAACTTATTTGATGTTCACAGGTCCTTTATTACCATCACGGTGAGACCGCAGAGGAACTGCTAACCTTTTTTTTAACTGAACTACATGTTTTACATTGGGAAAAGGTTAAATGGTTTGGATGGTGCTGGTTTTATTGGATTGGTGGTGATACAGTAGTCTTTCCCATTAATCTATTTGGGTTCCTTCAGATCAAAGGGGTCCAAAATGTCATTTGAAGCATTATGCTAATAACATAGAACCAAAGTGTACTGAAGGCGAAGTGTCATCTACAGCCCACTGGAACACGTCTTTGATCTTTATCTATAAACTTTGCTTGCGCATGTCACATAATTGCAGTTCAGTCATTTATTGCAGCAATTAAATCTATTCAGACACATCACAATATCCTCAACTGCGTTTGCTGTATTGATAGTTCTTTGAGGAGGCAGTTGGAGTCATTTGTAAGAATGATGCGGTTGACTGTGGCTTTTCCCACATGACTTCTCCAGCAATTTTAATTTAGATCTCACCAAACAAAATAATGGTCCTGAGGTTTGCTTAGTTGGCAGACTTCCTTTATCACACAGAGATGGCAAACATTCTGTTGCTAACTTGCAGTGGCACCAAGGAGCAGAGTTTGGAGGATATTAAACAAGTACAAGCTTATCAGTCGATTCACTGATATGCTGTAAATTCCAGCCTTTTCATTTTACTCTTGAGGCCTTACCATAAGTCAACACATTAGTAGGCAATTTGGTGACATTAAGATGGATTGCTTAAAAAACTCTCCCTTCCCCCACCATGCTGGACAAAGTTCACCTGGAAACTTCTGTTTGGACAACTTTACCGTAGGTAATCGTATTCTTTTTTTAAATTTATTTTTTAATTATTGTCAGTTGTGTAACTGAGATGAAACTGAGATTGATTGTAAATGCTCGTCTCTTGTGTCGGCTCATTCCTCAATAGGCGATTCCTGTTTGTTAACATGGCTAATGTAGTTTCTTTAGTTTGGGTGTATTTCAAACTGGGCACACTATCTGGCCACAAGTAATTGCATAAACAAAGACTGCATTTAAAAGAAAACATTTAAAAGTGCAACTGTATATTTAAAACCAAACAGAATGCAGTAAACGCTTTTAGATCATTCATTACTTTGTTTTTTACACAGGTGTTCATGTTGTTCAGCTTTTCTTTGTTAAAATGTTTTTTTTACAGAAAAGATAAAGTAATAAGCCAATAACATTATGCTGTCTAATATATTGTTTCTTACGGTGGTATGCTATTTTATGTTTTATCATTTCAGCTCCAAGAAATGAACGATAGCTTTTTAAAGTCATGTGATACCAACATTGAGGAGTTCCTCTCTGAAATAGACAACTCTGTGGCATCAAGTAAAGGTGTTCTACACCAGTTTGAGAAAGAGTGTGGGTCGGAAATCTCTGAGGAAACATGGGAGGAAATACAGCTAAAGGTGTGTTACTGTTTTTAATTTGGAATTGTATTATTTATACAAAAGGGTGAACAGATTTGCATTTACCCTTTCAGGACCTCAAGATCCCGTCTTATCTTAGCGCCGTACGTTAACATATGCACCTGGAAATCACGTTGGAACCTCATGGGACTCCTTGGTCCCAGTCTGAGATACTGTGTAAATATGTAAAAAAATGCTGTCCTGTTCTCATGTAAAATGAGTTTATTTTAACCCTGAAAGGGTTAACACACTACGGACAATATTGTATGCAAAGCTTTATTTACATGGGAATTTGTACAGTCAACACATACTTGTTTAACATGTATTTTACTAATAAAAAAAAGTCAGAGGAAATCCAGCATTATTTTTGTGTCATCTGATACCAACCACAACCATTGCCCCATACAGGCAAAACTGTACCTTTTTCAGCCTTATTTTAGAAAGGTCAAGTGCTCTGCGGTTATTAAGAAACCTTGTCTAAGACTTTGGTAAACATCCCACAGATAATCCACACGAAAGCTCACATCATTAATGATGCAAACGTTTCAATATTAGCGCTGTCAAGTAGTGTTTCATTGGAATGTACAGCCTTTGAGTTAATAGTTGAAAGCCAGTACCTGGTACCTCACAGCTAATAACTTAGCATGTAACAAAATATGACAATTACTTATAAGTGATGCAAAGATAAGCAAAACTACAGCTCTGTTAATATGCACCACTCAGAAAAGATTTGGTACAGTAAAATAAAGATCTGCATTGTGTAATTTGAATGAGCAATGTCAAATGTTAATCCAGTGCCATAATTTGCATGTTTTAATATTCCTTTTCGTGTTTTCTCTGGAGGGGGAAGTATTATGTGCTAAATACAAGTCTTTCAGCATTATGATGGCCTATCAGATCCACTGGGAACAGTGTACGAGCAATTGAATTGTTATCTACACTCTGGAATAATATGTATTTTTAAATTCACAATACAATACTTTTTAAATTTTAAATCATGTTGTTTTGTTTCAGGCTGTATTGCGGGAGACCAGCGATTGCCCGATTTGTATTACCCCACTGTGTCACATCATCAGCATCTTACACCCAACTACATCAAGTGATAATGATACACACCTTTCTTTGCGACAGACTGTGCTTTTATCTTGCTCACACGTTTTCCACCACAACTGTCTAAAGGCCTTTGAAGACTTCTGTGTAGACAAGAGGCATATCTGCCCTTTATGCAGGTCTTTGTACCAGAAAAGGATTCTCTGAAAGTAGCAACTACTGCTAAAATAAGGTATTCCTAAAGCAAATACACAATATGTAGCTGGGTGTGCAATAATTATTGCCCAACAGTTACATTAACATTGTTAGAGGCATATTTTTTTTTTTTTTTTTAAGGGAGATCATATAATACACCTTCAAATTGATTATACAAATAAAACTCCTTTGGTTTGATCACTGGTTAGTTATTAAGGAATTCCATGCGATGTCTCCAATTGCACATAAAGTACACAGCCAGTCTAACAGTAACTTTCACTCTGTTTTGTAAAGTAGGCCTTGAGGCGGTTGTGGCTATAGGGGTGACCGCTTTGTTAGCATATTCCTCTCAACTGATATGATCACTGGCACTTAACAGATTATTCTAACAGACACATTCTTGTAATTGGTAACAGCTTTTCCTTTCACAGTCACTGTGACTTTGTGAGATGCCAGCCCCTTGAAGTTACCACAGCTGTCTCCATGCACAGGATTGCAGGGATACGCAGCTACACTGCAAACACTCATTCAGTGTTTACTGATCTGTAAATCTCATACATTTGTGTGTGTGTGTTGGGAGGAGTAAGGGGCATTTAAATGGGCACATTGCTAATTAAAGAAAGCTCAAAGATAAGATTTAATGCAAAAAAAGTGTGATTTTAGTATTCTATGTTCTGTGATCTATATAGTGTTTATTTCCCTCATGAAGATGGCCATAAACAACCCACATGCCCCATGAATGTATTATCTGACAGATCATCTAGTACCTGTGTTCTATGTATCTTTTAACATACTCAGCATAATCAAAAGAACACAACACATTCACCATTCATCAAATGTATTGTAAACTGAAAAAGTACACAATGTAAATTCATACAATTTTTACAAAACTGCTCTATTAAAAAAAACAAAAAATACATTCACATTTACAAGTGACATGCAGAAACATCAACAGCTGCATAACCAACAGGCTGTTCCCTTGACTTCGGGTATTATAAATGGTAAAATATTGTAAGGCAACCAAAACTTTTCATGAGCCTGTGCATCCATTGCAAGCGGTGAAAAGAAAACAGATTTATTACATTTTACGTTCAACGTATCTGCCTACTGTAAAGTGAAAAAATAGAACGCATGCTACTTTAAAATGACAATAAAAAAAAAAGAGTAATATGCTGCAAATTTATGTTCCCTTGGGTTTAGGGTCATTATTCATTTAATCTGTAAAAAAATAAAGAAGCCAGTGTTCTAAATAAAGTGCTCATTTTGCAAGAGTGACACACTTAACAAGTACTAACTTAATGTACACTATGGATATTTTGAACAAAGGGAAATTAGATGTATTATGGTTTAGACAACATTGAGTCATGATGTACAAAAAATGAATAACTTGTTCCACTAACTATTAAATAAATTAAAAAAAAATAATACATTTGGGGGGCAAAAATTCAACAAATCTTGTGTCTGGTCAATTGAGATCCTGGGCTCCTACAGCAAAGTGTGGTTTCACTTCTATGTAACTAGTGCAGGCAATGGAATGTATCCATTTTGGTCAGTGCTACTTCGTCACAGTATTGTTAAGCCACATAACTGAACCATGAGGTTTGCTGTTTGGCATTTTTAGAAGTCAAAGTTATTTGCATCCACAACCTGCCCTGTTGGAAATTAATTTTACAAATATAAAAAGAGTACAGAGCATGGCACTAAATCATTCTTCTACTGCTAAAAACTAAATGAACTACATATTCAAACGCATAATAGTAAATATTCTGCATACGTCATGTACAGGTATACAACAATACGCTGCATGTATTGTGGATCCCTACAATAAGGAACAGTGAATGATACATGTTTACATGTGTGCTCTGTAGTACTTCATTATTTTGGGTTTACTACCCTCCCCTCCCCAATTTTAGAATGGGGAAGCTGTTTCTCAGAAAATGTGCTCCTTGTAAGAATTAAAGTATTTCAGAGTAAGAAACTAGTCGTCAAGCCTTCATTTTACCGTACAATTCACATTCCAATTCCACGCAGTCTTAGGTGTATAAAAAGCTTGATCATGTACAGGACTGCATGTCTACTCTAATTTCTGCTAGCTACTGTAAGGAAAACCAGCCTTGTATGTAGAGCATTCAAATGAAAACAACATGTCACATGTCCTTATCGAGAGATCAGTGTGCTGTAAAGCTAAATTACCCGAATTCCAACTACTGAATTGTGTCAAATAATTACTACTGAAATACCACTTTTAAATGAACACTGAAATAAGAAATGTGAGATAGTACGCAAAACGCATGACCCCCCAACCCACCCTTTTTAAGCAAAGCCAGCTGAATCTGTTTTAAGACATCTTTTTCAGATGAGGGTATTTATCAACTACTGAAAATTGCTGTTGAATAGTAACTAGAAGCGCTCACAGTGAATCTGTCGTTAAACATACACACACTCATAGGACAACGGAAAAACAACAAACTTAAGATGTTAGCAATGTCCTCTTCAAAAGGCATATTGAGGTGTGATTTGAAACTCAAAAAGAACACAGCATACTGTTATTTACACATTTAAACATGAAATGATGTTACCTGGACAGTTATCCCAGAGGTCCCTAGCTTAATCTGTAATCCACTTGAACAATTTCTGATGAGGATAAGAATAAACCTCATGAAATCGTAAAATAAATGCAACTATTGAATGTGTGAAACAGCAAACCCCTGGTTTCACCACGACTAGCAATCAGGATTTTCAAACGCATGTTGCCACACACTAGCTTAGCAGAACCCACTGGTCGCATAAACCTTTCTGTACTATATCATGCCACAAGCTAAAGTGCACCAACAGAATATAAACCCATCAAAAACCGATCAGTAATAAATCAATTCACCAACTATATATGTAACTGTTAATCCAAAAAAAGAATACTGCTTAGTTGTAATATAATATTAAAATTGCTCACAGCAGGAAAGAGTATATTTGAAATGTACCAACGATGAGATATAAAGTAGTACAATAGTGTTTGTTCAAAATGTAATTCTTGTGTACTGTATTAGGGCAATAAGTCACATCTACAGGGTGTGCATATAAACTATTCAACACAGCAATGCTAATGCCCCCCTCTAAACTGTATATTTGGATTATTTTATCCAGTGTTTTAAATTTCTGCACATGACAAACTGGTGTAAAAAACTTAACATACTGATTACAGTTCTTAGTCAGTCACAGTGGTGCTTTTGAGATAGAGGGAGTAAAAAAAATAAAAAAAATACCATTAAGTATTGTTGTTTTGTAACATAACAATATAATATAAAATATTAAACAGGACTAACCTTTCATGACCTTATACTTTTTATTATTATTTTGGTTCCATTTACCTAACATGTGAATTGTCAAGTCGCATGAATTATCCAGCATTGCAGTGTCCCTATACTGTACTCTGCAACCACAATCAGCACGGGTTGTGTGGATCAAGGCTCTACCCAGAATAGCGCCACATAGCCCCAGGCCAGCCCAATGCTGGAGCAAAGCTATCAATGGTCTATTAAATCCTGTTTCTCATCTGTTCCCACAGAGTAGGTGCTGTCTGCAATGTTGCCTATAGCGAGAGCTTTGCTGTGACCTGTGATCAGGACTTTCTGTACTTTACTTGCCTGAGCAGAAAAAAAAAAAAAACTGGCCAAGCATATAGTTGTGCTTTGTTAAAAAGATGGTGCAGTGAGGTATGTTCACCTTTCAGTTAAATCTGTTAGGTCTTTTTTTACCAGCAAGAATGTCAAATACATTTGAAATCCTTATTTCAACATGCATTATGTAGCTGCATTTCTACTACGGAACAGTTGTTCTGTCAGGAAAAAAAAAGACAATTTCTCCCAAATTACTCTTTTTATTATTATTATTTTAATTTTCTCAATAGATTAATTTTATTTTCCATAATCAATATAGCGCCCATGAAAGGTGCTGGAAACTGCAAGCCTCTTTCCTCAAGTGACTGCTCTGGAGGGAGAGGACGCTCTGGTCACCAAGCTCATCCAATCACTGAACTCTAAGAGCCTTTTTATTTTCCAGAGCCAATAGAACAGTGGTTTTGTGATGTGGACAGCTGTCCACTAAAAGCTAGGCTGAAACCACAAAAACTCAGTTCACAGATATCCAGCAGTCATCAGATGGTAGTGGACTTCATTAACTACCAAGCTTAGGTGAACTCAACTAAAGGCTTTAAATGTGAAGCTCTGTGTGCTGTCCTTCATAAGTGAAGGGTTACAAACTGCAACATGCGATTATAGAATAAAACCGGCATTAGCATAGCATCAACCTCATTGCCAACTTATGTAGAGGCAGTTCTGCAGAGCTGGAGCTTTGGCAACCTCCAATATCTGTTGATGAACAAATTACAAGAGGATTACCTGAATAAGTGCCCCATCTTGTTTGTTTAAAAAAAAAGCCTGTGATCTTGTAGGTAAAAAACATGAAGGTTATCTGCTGGAGTTACAACCCATTGCTGCTGAAACCAGGGCTTGTGCATATTCTGCAGACTGCACAGACTCATATTTTGCATTGGGTGTGGATCTGCCAATTGAGCCACTTTCTACTGGATTAATGGCCCTCTGGAATCAGGGAAGAATCCGCTCATCATTACTGGCAATATACTTGTGAACAGGCTCAGGTCTTTCAAATGTATGCCAGACACAATTGTACTTCTGGGGGGGAAATAAAACTACAGCTTGTCATGAGGTGGAAGCTTTCCTTTCTCATATTCAGTCCTTGTTGATTATTTACTGGTCGTATTTTCACAGTGATTTCTGATGCCCGTTTGAAGAATGCTTTTCCGGTTCCCTTGTGTTATTTGATAGGTGTAATTTATCTAGACCTGGGTAAGAAAAAAACAAACAAACAAACAATTAAATATGATTTTAACTCTAGTAGTGTTAAAACACTTTGGCCTTTAAAGTAAATTCATTTATAGGTCTCCTTGCATCCAACTACCTGGATTTGTTAGAACAAGCTTTAAAGGTTTTTTTTTGCTGTGGCAGAAGAATATTACTTCCAACACAATTGAGTTGTTTACGTAGTTCAGGTCTGACAGGAATTAACATTCTACACCTTCCTGGTGTGATTTCACATAATTCGAGAGAGCAGGCACATTGATTTATCCCACAATAGTTTTCAGAGTTAGTCAAGTGTTTTTAAAAAAGAAACACTAGTTTTTTTTAAAAAGCCTTACTCAAATCATGAATTCAAGATAGTGAATACACCCTGGTTAAAGCTACATTTTTGTCTGCTCAGTTTATTTAAGTGAGTGTTATACGTCTTATACCTGATTTTGCGAGAGATTTGTTACATATGTATTAGTAATATACCCTGGTATCTCTGAAAAGATTATCGTCTCCTCTTTAAAAAATATGCTAAATATTTGAATGAGCAAGACATCTCAAGTAGAATGGTTCCCCAAAATGTTCTCCTTTTTTCTAGGAAAGCAGTAAAACTGGGGATGGGGAGTTTGTTGCTGGATAACTTCACTCGGACTACTTGCTCACTAAACATCGGTACCCCTGAACATATATATCTATTTTGAACAACAGTATTTTAATTTCTAGCTGGCATAACTTTACCATAGCATTTTAGCAGCTTTATATTAATATGAGCAAAAGGCAAATCGGTTGGAGCTGGATTTTATTATTCTGTGACTCCAGCCAAATCTTTGTATTAATGTGATTAAATACAGCAAGCTGTACCACAGAGCTTTACCTAATGCTTTCAGAAGCTCTTCCCGTACAGCTGAGGTAAACTTTCTGACCAGACACAGCGTCGTCACAACAGCAAACAGTATGTTGTAAGACAAGACGATGTAGAAATTTCCCAACCAATTGAATCTCCCAAAGTCACCCAGGAGATCAAACCTTGTTATACCTGGAAAACATAAGCCGAGACAACACATGTATCAAACAGGGTGTAGCACGACAGTTTGAAGGTGTTTGTTACATCTGCATCAGTAACCTTGATGAAGCATTGACTTCCAATATACACAAATACTCTCATTAGGCCATAAATCTATAAATCTTCTTCGAAATTCCCCTCATAAAACTCACATGCTGAACAGATGTAGGATGGACCTTAAAAACAATTGTCTAAACCACAATTCAGAAACATAATTAATACAAATAATTACCTTCTCATACATTGGGGGGAAATAAATAAATAAATAAATAAAAATAAATGTCATCTTGTATAAGATGCTTTGCAAGAAAAAGCACTGTGGTTGGGTGCTTGTTGCAGAAAGCATGGGCAGCAGTGTGGAGTAGTTGGAGTAGTCTGGACTCTTGACCGGAGGGTTGTGGGTTCAATCCCCAGTGGGAGACACTGCTATTGTACCTTTGAGCAAGGTACTTTACCTAGATTGCTCCAGTAAAAACCCAACTGTATAAATGGGTAATTGTATGTAAAATAATATGATATCTGTATAATGTGAAATAATGTATAATGTGATCTCTTGTAACAATTGTAAGTCGCCCTGGATAAGGGCGTCTGCTAATAAATAAATAATAATAATAATAATAACACTAAGAGCACGTAGAGTCGTCAGCAAGCTGTACCATCCTACTTGGATACCTGGACAAAGAGTATTAATGGAAAGAAAGGCCTAAAATAACAAGTATGTTAGTAACACACCTGTCAATACAAGATTAGAGAGATCAGTATCATTAATAAGTGTGGCAGATGTACAAGTCACACGAGCAGGCATCTCCTTACATAACTTGTACAATAACTTGTGCTAAAGCATTTTATAAAAATGTGTGGCATACAGTATTTTTAATGGCCACCACTATATCTCCGATTGCAGGGGCACAGAAGGGCACACTACATCTAAAATATTTACCAGATTATGAGCGGACAGACATGGTTATCCCCAAGCATGTTGAATGTGCTAATTAAGGAACAGTTCCGTCTATATCCTCTTTAGAAAGAAAAGAAGAAAAAATGCCCCCATTGAGCTTGTCATTTTATTCACCAGTGTGGACAGGTATAAAAAAAAACTAAGCACAGCAACTACCTTTGATGAATTAACAAGAAAAGAATGACAAAAAATGCTGTGGTCTTTTAAACAAAAAGAAAAGAGCAACTTGATAAATGTACAAAAATGAAGGAAAAAAAACACATGGGAGTTGCCTACCTTCTCCAAATATGTGTGGGAAGAACAAATTAACCCTGACCTTTATTCATGATTAAAAAAAAACTGTTGACTACCGTTTAATAACGCATTACTTTCAAAGGTCACTGGAATAATACCACAACATAGCCAGACTTCAGCTGGGGCCTTCATTCTGCATGCCAGCACTTCTATTCACTTAATCGTGGTGTCTCATAAAACAGAGAAACCAGATATAACAGAAGAGCACTTGTGCAAACTGGGAACATTTACTAACCACACCTAACACACCACAAGCCTCCATGGAACCAGCCTCCTTCAAATACACCTGGGTCACCTTTCCATTTACATATTTCAAACTCAAACAATAAGCAAGCACAATCTTGTTGCTCACAATAGCTCAATGGGATTCTCTCACTGCCTCCTTTTTCTGACTTTGGAATACGCATAAACTCATTTCCGGCACCATTAACCCTTTCAATCCTGGCAGGACCGCAAGGTCCCACCTTATCTTAGCGCTGTGTGTTAACATATACCGTTGGAAATCACGTTGGAACCTCACGGGACTCCTAGGTCCCAGTCTGAGATAGTGTATAACTATTTGTGTAAAAAACAAAAATATATACAAACATTTCCTGCTCTCATGTTTATTCTTCAGCTCTGCAAAAATAATTCAGGACTGAAGGACTGCCCTTTTAATGATCAGGGAGGATTGCTGGTGAAATCGTTTAAACATGGTTTCAATCAACAATCTCTGTACAGGTCAGATCAGGGAGAAATGAAATGCATTAGAACTAAACATTGATGGTAGAGGGGATGGTATAGTCTACTCCATCTTCCCAGCTCTGGTGTAAAGACAACTTGTTGGGCATTATTTAAGCTTTAATGACCAATGAGGAGGTGTCTAACTGGCAGATAATGACCTAGGGGGGTGGTTGGACTCTCAACAACCCTTATGTCATTATCTGCCAGTTAGTGACTGACACAGAGACACATTAACAGTTATAAACCATATTATTGCAATAGTTTGGGCAAGTTAGCCCCTTCACACAATTTTAAAGCTTTAAAAAAGGGGTTTTAACAAAATATTCTTCCATGATTTATAACAGAGCCTCTGGAACACTCATGTGATTAAGTCAGTTGATTGAAGAAATCTTTGCTGAAAGAGTGGATACTGACATATTAACGCCTTTCTCCCAGCACTCTTCACAACAGAAAATGAATTTCAAAACATACTACAAAAAAAAAAAAGATGCTCCAAACATGGTGACTAAAATGTCACAGTTTTCTGAAATTCAAACAAATGAAACTCTTAACTATATGGTATGAACTTTTTTCATACCATTATTTATTTATTGCTGTATCGGCTATATTTAAACAAAATATATAACATTGTATTTACTATCCAACCTTGCCTCACTTATTTTCTTGACTGATTCATATATTAAATATGTACTGCAGACTAATAGTGGAAATGAAATGCCCCTTGGGAAGACTATTGTTACCTCCAGGGTGCAATGCCCTCATACAGCCATGACCTGGTGATTTTCTAGCTCAGCAGTGGGGAGGAAGGATGTGTACTGCAGTTGCACTAATTGAATGATTTGTAAATCCCACTTCCATACTTATTTTGCCCATCATCTTCCCAAGGATATTTCACTCACAGGCCTGTTTTTATACGGCAGGAGTTCAAATGTCAATCGCAGGTGTGGAGGGATGTTTTGGGTTTGAAGTAAAAACAGCAGGGGCTTTAAGCAATCTAGGCAATCACAAATGTGTATTTCCTAGGTCTGGAACAGTGCAGTATTTCTTAAGATTTCTTACAGAGTACATATTCCCCCTGTAGTTGTTTTGTTTCAATTGTTTTTCTGTTTTTTTTTCATTAAACAAAATGGTGAGAGGTTTCATTCAGTTTTCTTTTCTCGGATACAATTCCAATCTGAGAACTTATTGCCCAAAATGGTTTTCAAAATGGATTGATACTGCTTGTTTAATACACAGTAATGAGGCTTTTTGTTCACACTAGTGGGCGTTGACTGGTAGATAATGACCTGTTAGGTTTATAATGTGAGGTATGGGGCAGTCCTTCGAGCGCGATATCATTTTCATACCAAATAGATCCCAGAGCAAGGGTTCCATGCACCCAAAAAAAAAAAAACAACAGGACCATTGACATCCACGGATGAAAAGAGGATCATCTCTCTCTTGTATTTTATCAGATGGATAGCTCTTTTAATACTGCAACTTCCAAACTTCATGCTGGGGTTTTGTCAGACTGAGTAGATCCTCAATTTAGAACCATCTGTCTTGGAGGATAATATGCTGCCTGCTGAGCTATCAACACTGTGTTGTGCTGTATTTATTTATGCTGGGTTATTCTAGAGTCTGGTCTGGCATCAATTTGCAGTGTTGTGCTACTGTATGGCTATACATGCTTTTACTTATTACAGCAATGCCTTCCACTTATATATTTGAGGTACATGCAATACATGCAATTATAAACCTCACCTCATCTGTAGGATGAGAATAATTAACTACTGGGAACGGAGCGCTTTCCAGCTAAGCTGTTCTAACTAAACAGAAACATACAGGTAGTAAAGATGATTACACACACCATTTTAACGTGGTTTTCTGTAATAGCAACAACCCCATCTGATCCCTTTGTGTTTAAAAGCATTTATTATTCTGTCTATATTAGGGATATAAATATTGTTTAATTAGGTATTCGATTATACTCTTGTTACTCCGGTAGTTTAACGTTTAAACAATAACAAAAAGTGGCACTGGAATATACCTCTATTCCGTACACAATCAATATGTTGGCTATGTTATTGTACTTACCAAGAATCATTTATCCAGTGCTGAAGTTACTAAGAACAGTAAACAAATGCAGTGCAACCAAAGCTGCAGAACAGAAATCAAGCTGAAGACCACAAATTAAGGAATATTGAAAATATTCTCATTTCAAGTTGAAAAGTTAATACAAGTTCAATTTGAATCTGTTTACAGTAGCTGCGTTTTCTTTGAATAGTTTTAATTGTCATCTAACTTCAGTTGTTTTAGTTTAAGAAAATTCAGTTGAACAAAAGCTCCAGAACACAAATCCTGGAATATTCTAAACAGTTGTCAAAGTTCAGCTTCATTCAGAAATCCTTATTTAAAAAACGAAAAAAAAATAAAAAAAATAATTAAGTTCAATGTTAACAGTTTAACTGCGTCATTCTAATTCAGTTACATGCTTTCAGTTGTTTGTTTAAAAAAATGATCATCTCTACATGCTCCGGGGTGAGTCCACTGCAACTGACTGCAAGTCCAGCAGCGGAAGAAACACGTTTTGAGGGCACCATGAACCGTGCGGTAATAATTTGCCTCAAAGGCACACAGTATTTCAGCTCCACAAAAGTCATTCATTTGAGAAATCCTGCACCTTCAACAAAACTTATTGGCAGCATGTCTTCAGTTATCATAGTGCACAAAAGCTCAGTTCATTTCTGAGCCCGGGTTGTGCCGCATCGACTGAATTTTCAGAAACAAATGTTGTCAGCGTTGTATGCTTACTATCATCTTTATTTCCCGTTGAAACACATGGGTGCATAAGTTTCAAATGATTTAGCATTGTTACAGTGCTGTTTGAATAAGTAAGTTCTGCATTACATCATTTACATTTAGCACACGTTTCGGAATGATTCCACACGCAGCTCCTTTTCAAACGATCCATGTTAGCTAGTAGCTGGATTCTCCTTCTCGTCCACGCGGATGCAATCAACCTGTCACTACACAGTATGTATTTACATCACATACTTATTTACATCGTATGTGAGACGTATTTATGTAGTTGTTTTTTACTCTAGTTTAAACTAATTAAATATATATTAAACATTTAAGAAAAAGTTATAGTTTAAGCAATTAAACTATTACATTACCTTGAGAGACAGCCTAGTTTTCTGTGATAACTAGAGTCAATTAAGATCTGGGTTTTGTAATAAGAGCCCTTGTACAAGAGGACTACTTGTATTAATTTAGCACATGCTGTCAAACTGCTATCAGATACTGTTTTAAATCCCTTTCACTTTGTGTAGTGACTGAAATGGCCAAACATTTTAACCAAAACAATATGCTCGTCTGCACATCTATAGCAATGAACCTGTGGTATTGTAATGCATTAGAAGGGCTTTGAATCTAAATCAAGTGGCATCAAGCTCAAATCAGAACTGTTCATATCTGCTGGCAGCAGACCTGGAAACGGCCCCATTTGAATTGGGACTCCGTCAACCATAGATTGCAGCCTGGCACAGGTCTCTCCAAATCGTGTGCATTTACAAACAACATGCAGACAGGCGTCAAACTTCAAACTGCAGAAAAAAAGACGAGAAGCTGAACATCTGATTGCCAAGCCCCCAGAGTGCACTATTCTAATAATAATAATAATAATAATAATAATAATAATAATAATAATAATAATAAAACAAAACAAAAAAACAAAGCCAGGGCCTATACACTGCATCAGCTTGTTAAGCAATACATCCCCATACTGTTCAGGATTTCTTTCTTAAGAAATGTCTTCAAAAAATAAGCTTGTGGCAGTACAAAACAACAAATAATAATTGTGGAAGGAAGTGGAGTGTTGTGTATATTGTTCTTCTGCCGCTGCAGTGATGATGCAACTTGAAAGGCTCCCTGAGCTTGTCTGCATTCCAAACCAGTCTGAAAGGGTCTTGGCATTAACACAATGACTGCTGTTGGTTTTGTTAACAGATTTATACAAGTTGACCAGGTGTTGGCATTGATATGATAATTGATGCTACTTTTTGTTCAAAAGATTTAACTAAATCCACCAGGTGTTGGCATCTGTATTGTAGATTAACTGATAGACTTAAGAAAAAAAAAAAGAAAAAGATGAATATTAAATAAAAAGTTCCTGAAGAAATCGCTGTTTGTTTTTTTTAATGCAATACATAGATTGGAACACGCAGGTCAGACTCTGATGAAAGATGTGCCCAAACATGTAGTCGTTGACAAGATATTAAATGTACTCTACAGGAATAGAAGGAAAATCATTATACTGTACAATTGACAGGAATTTACCCGATGCTTGGAGTCCACAAGTATAACCTCAAACTTTAGGGCACTTATTGTCCTATTAGATTATAATCATACAATACCAGCAATACCAAATGGAGAAAATGATGGCCCTGCTTCAATTGCTAACACAGGACTATGTGTGTTTATTTTTGATATTTTTGTATTTATTTTTAAACTTTCACAGGGTGGCCTGATTTGATGTTCCCCTCAGATTATTTTTTTACAACATTATCTTAATCTTTCTCTGCTCTTGACGACATACTCTTTCACCCCATGTGGTTTGGCTCGTCTGCACTAAAGGTAACCGATGCATGCACATAAAAAAAAAAAGAGGGTCCTCATGATCGCCTAATAATGTCACAGTACTTGAAAGGTCTGAAATATATTTATGGAAATGGAGAGTGTATCGGATTAAGCCACATGCAATCTGAAACATCTATAGGAGGCTGTTTTAGAATCCCCCTTGCTTTGCACCAGTGATCCCACTATCCACAAATCGCTGCAAGTAAGACAGTGCTTTTAAACATAAACACTTTTTCTACCTGTAGACTGTTCTTTGTGTCTACTGTGGTCATCTCCTTCACTGTAGTCTCTCATACTGTACTTGCGAGCACTCCTGATTCACTGTGGTTGTCAGCTTCACTGTAGTCTCTCCGGGTTATCGAACAACAACAAAGTCTACTTCTGCAATGTCAGTGTCACGGGGTACAGTAATGAAGTCTCCACCAACGCAAACGGATGCATTTGCAGACACCAAATCTTTGTTGTTGTTGCTGGCTTGTCGGCTGGGTTATTTCCCAATATGAAATCTGTGCACCACTGCTTCTTTAATTTAACAGAACTCTCTGTATATGTGATGTCGCGTTCATTCCGTATGCAAATGAGAGTAACAGTAGCTTTGCCCAGTTTACCTTTCCCATCACACTTAAAAAGCTACTTTTCCTCTTCATCCTGCTCAGTTTTTTTTGTATACTATGAAAAGGCTCAATGAATCTGTTTAACGCATGTACTTATTTTCATTCACTGAATGCCACTTGGAATAGCCTGTAAAGCAATGCATGTTGATATTGTGTGAAGCACCACATGACCCTCTGTAGTCTAACACCCACCATTAATCCTGTTTGGACAGCTGTGTATGTGCATCTGTTAGCTTCATTTTAATTGTTCCATCTTTTTTTTTCTTTTTTCCCCCTCATTCAATCTCTATGGTAAACTATTGAAGAATTTAGTTTGTTGATCTAAAACCGTGGTGAGCCTTTGCCACCTATTTTGTCTGCTTTTGTAATAGAAAGTACACTAATATGATGTGCTCCGCCCGTAAAATTGTATGAAAAGTAATTGTATCTGTCTGTACAGCATACACGAATTGCTGCAGATATTTTTCATTAGGTATGTTCATTGGTAAAATAATTTAAATGCTTCTACATAAACCAAAATAAAGTAGTCAATCTATGTAGCACCATATATATATATATATATATATATATATATATATATATATATATATATATATATATATATATACACAGTACTGTGCAAAAGTTTTAGGCAGGTGTGAAAAATGCTGTAAAGTAAGAATGCTTTCAAAAATAGACATGTTAATAGTTTATATTTATCAATTAACAAAATGCAAAGTGAGTGAACAGAAGAAAAATCTACATCAAATCAATATTTGGTGTGACCACCCTTGCCTTCAAAACAGCATCAATTCTTCTAGGTACACTTGCACACAGTTTTGAAGGAACTTCGGCTGGTAGGTTGGCCCAAACATCTTGGAGAACTAACCACAGTTCTTCTGTGGATTTAGGCAGCCTCAGTTGCTTCTCTCTCTCATGTAATCCCAGACAGACTCGATGATGTTGAGATCAGGTCTCTGTCAGGCCATACCATCACTTCCAGGACTCCTTGTTCTTCTTTACGCTGAAGATAGTTCTTAATGACTTTCGCTGTATGTTTGGGGTCGTTGTCATGCTGCAGAATAAATTTGGGGCCAATCAGATGCCTCCCTGATGGTCTTGCATGATGGATAAAGTATCTGCCTGTACTTCTCAGCATTGAGGAGACCATTAATTCTGACCAAATCCCCAACTCCATTTGCAGAAATGCAGCCCCAAACTTGCAAGGAACCTCCACCATGCTTCACTGTTGCCTGCAGACACTCATTCGTGCACGCTCTCCAGCCCTTGGCGAACAAACTGCCTTCTGCTACAGCCAAATATTTCAAATTTTGACTCATCAGTCCAGAGCACCTGCTGCCATTTTTCTGCACCCCAGTTCCTGTGTTTTCGTGCAGAGTTGAGTCGCTGGCCTTGTTTCCACGTCGGAGGTATGGCTTTTGGCGCAAGTCTTCCATGAAGGCCACTTCTGACCAGACTTCTCCGGACAGTAGATGGGTGTACCAGGGTCCCACTGTTTTCTGCCAGTTCTGAGCTGATGGCACTGCTGGACATCTTCTGATTGCGAAGGGAAGTAAGCATGATGTGTCTTTCATCTGCTGCAGTAAGTTTCCTTGGCCGACCACTGCGGCTACGGTCCTCAACGTTGCCTGTTTCTTAGTGCTTCTTCAAAAGAGCTTGGACAGCACATCTGGAAACCCCTGTCTGCCTTGAAATTTCTGCCTGGGAGAGACCTTGCTGATGCAGTATAACTACCTTGTGTCTTGTTGCTGTGCTCAGTCTTGCCATGGTGTATGACTTTTGACAGTAAACTGTCTTCAGCAACCTCACCTTGTTAGCTGAGTTTGGCTGTTCCTCACCCAGTTTTATTCCTCCTACACAGCTGTTTCTGTTTCAGTTAATGATTGTGTTTCAACCTACATATTGAATTGATGATCATTAGCACCTGTTTGGTATAATTGTTTAATCATACACCTGACTATATGCCTACAAAATCCCTGACTTTGTTCAAGAGTACCTAGAAGAATTGATGCTATTTTGAAGGCAAAGGGTGGTCACACCAAATATGGATTTGATTTAGATTTTTCTTCTGTTCACTCACTTTGCATTTAGTTAATTGATAAATATAATCTATTAACATGTCTATTTTGAAAGCATTCTTACTTTACAGCATTTTTTCACACCTGCCTAAAACTTTGCACAGTACTGTATATATATATATATATATATATATATATATATATATATATATACATGGTGCTACATAGATCATTTTAAGTGATTTACCAAAATCAAATTTGAACAAGCAACATAGAAAAATGCTAATTAAAAAATATTCATACCATACAAGGAAAATTAAATTAATAGTTAGTTGAGGCACCTTTAGCAATAATAACCTCTTTTAAACAATTAGGGTATTTGTAAATTAGCTTTTGGCATGATTCTTTAGCGATTTTTGACCATTCTTCAATGAAAAATTGTTCCAGTTCATTCAAATTCTGAGGACTTCTCTTGTGCACAGCCTTCTTCAACTCATACCAAAGATTCTCGATAGGATTTTGACTAGGCCATCCCAGAACCTTGATTTTATTCTTATTTAACCATTGTGAACTAGATTTTGATGTGAAGTTTTGTAGCGGAGGGTTTCAGATGATTGGCCAATATATTTTGGTATGCTATGGAATCCATTTTACCATGTATTGGAACTAAATTTCCTGTGCCATTCGAGGAAAAACAGCCCCACAGCTTGATAGTAGGTATGGTGTTCTTTTCTTTGTACGCCTCACCAGACTTTCTCCAAACGTACGACTATCAGCAAGACCAAACGGCTCGATTTTTGTTTCATCACTCCACAAAACCTTTGATCAGAACTCATATCCATCATTCAAATTTTGTTTTGCAAACTTTAAGCGATTGTCCTTGTGACGTTTTCCTTGGCCTGCAACCATTAAGACCTTCACCATGCAATACTCAACCTATAGTTGAAATGGAAACCCCAGTCCCACTTGCAGCCAATTCACTTTGAATATGTTGTACTTTTTGATAATAGAAACAATAGAAATTGGGATACTCAAATGCTTGGAAATCTTCTTGTATCATTCTCCAGCTTTATGACAATAAATAATTTTGTGCCTAAGGTCTTCGGATAGTTCTTTACTTTGTCCCATATTGACTTATTGGTAATGACAGCAATCACCTTATACCTAACCCTTTAAGAATGTTCACCTACAATCCAGCATTTCCTAGACTTTTCTAGAATTAGGTTCTGCATTATCATACTGAAATGTCTAGCACCTTGTTGACAATACTATCATAGCATCAAAGGCTCATTCACAAAAGCAAACCTTTTGCTTCATAATATTTTTCCTATAATTATTTGTTTGAGAAATTTCTAGAAATTATACATTTCCATTATATATATACATTTATAATGTAGACTAGGGACTGAGAGTTTGTGGGTGCTTGCTCTGGCTGGAGTTGACTCAGCTATGGCGCAAGTCTACAATGTAAACTCTGCAGTAGTCTTGCCTCCTGTCTGCAAAGTGAGTCAGATCACTGCAGGGACTACAGCAGCAGTAAGCGGGTATTGCGATGCAATATGAATAATGCTTCTACTGCTTCTCAAGACGGTGGTACCAGAATAGCCAGACAAACACCTGTAGCACTCCTGCGTCTTTGCAATTACACAAACTTGAAATGTTGAAATGGCTAAATATATGGCAATAATACAAAATCTGTTAAGAGTTAATTAAAGAGTACAGCATTTAATGCCTTATAAACCAGCTATGGAGGTTTCGTTTTCATTGTCATGACTCTTACTGTAAATTACAGGCAGGAGACAATTTTCCACCAATAATCAACGCTATTTTAATGGGCTTATGCAAGCACTTACCCAAGGTTCTTGACATAACTGGCAATGCAGAACTCAGCACAAGGATAGACACACAGCAGCCAATGATCTGTTTAGAAAAGAAAAACCACTTTAGCTACAATTTGCAATATCACTTATAAGTACAGACCATGCATGTTAATATAGAACAGTTGCTATTGGGTGGGGATGTCAGAATTGTTCAGGTTTATTTTAAGAGCACAATTAGCAGAAAAAAACACCTTAAAATGTACAGAACTTGAAACACTGCAGGGCTTAAGCTTTACTTGCATGGCATATCAATATCACCGGTACTCTAGTTTCAGTTTCAGACTGAACATTGTTTTAGAGTTTTCAATCATCCTGCTGTATAATGCACTAGTGCCTATGACTGGTCAATATTGCTCTGCATTTGTGTTGTGAAAACATGAAATCATACACAATGCAAAAGTATACTGAAATAAATACACGCTCACAGCTGGTTATACAACACATCCACAACTTAAAAATAAATAATAAAACAGTGAAGCAATATAATGATACATGTGGTGGTTGCTGAGAAATTAAGACTTCTTTTTCGTGGCCTAAGCTTTGTTCAGTAGATCATCTGCAAAACCAATCCACTAATGTTTGATTTAGTTTGCTTCACACTAAACCCCTGATGGCAGACGATTTTGGTAGAACCTTTTTGGGGGGACTTCATAATGCAAAACAGCACCTTGACTTGAGAAATTAAAAACTGCCACCAGGTCATTTGAATCCGAAACAGTTTGTGGCACCAAAGGAGAGCCTAGCTCTCCAACCAATCCCTCTGGAACGATTTACATAATGTACCTATCTACATGGAGATTACAAATTACACTTGAAGCAGACACCAATTTAAGCATTTTAGCTTTTTCATTTGCACTTAAAGCCAAATTTGAATAAAACTGCAAATACTATTTCATACAGATACTCCAAGAGAAAATACAAAAACAGGTTAGAAGACGGTGTCTTTTGATCAATGTGAGATATAAATCAAGATTGAAAGATATTTGTAATATCAATAAAAAATATTCTTTATGCTCTTTGGCAGAATGACACAATGTACCAAGAGCAAAATAAGGTTAACATTTGACAGCAAGTGTAAAGAAATCAAATCAATATCACACTCATTAATATCAGCTGTCACTTGTATTATACCCAAAATGACCTTTACAATTCCTGAGACAATGTAAAGCTAGCACAGTAGAATCCAACACTTTCTATTACAGACACTCTTATCTTGCTCAGTACTACTACATTATTCCAGAGGGGGCAGTGTGGCCAACTGATTGTTTAGACCGTGCTTGTGTTCATTGTGTAACTATATATGATGATGATGACTGTGAGATTTATTAATTTGTTTAATTATTAATATATACATTTAGAATTATGACAGGGTTGCACATGATCATTTTGAGAACTTAGACAGGTTTTTTTGTTTTTCTCTATGGGGGGTGCTAGAATCAGAAAAGTAGGATAGTTTCAATGTGGCAGTTTTGTTATAAAATACATATAAATAAAACATATCCAGCTATTTATTTTGGATCGATTACAACTATAACACGTAATGCTTTTTATCATATGGTTTTGTAAGGTAACAAGTTATTTCCAAAGGTCTCTTAACACACACACACACACACACTTCTTCTAGTTAAACGGATTCCACTGATTGTACAATTAGTACTTCTGAAGTTGCTCATTACCAGGTTCTTTCATTTGTAGACAAATCCTTTCACTGAACTGCTGTGGCTAGTTAACAAGCCTCACCACCCCAAGCTATTTACAAATGAATGGGCACCATGAAAACCAAACTTTTCCCACTCATTCAGCTTCATGAAAACCTTCCACTTGTTGTTTACGCAGCTCGCAAACAAATATTGATCCACGCAAATGAGTCATTCAGGGTAATTACTGAAGGACAGCTAGTTGGGTGGGCAAAAAAAAAAAGTGCGAGGCCCATATACATGACCACCTGGAGCCTACCTTACCGTTGTCATGGTTGTGTCATCTTTCCTGGGCGTGAGCTCCTCAAAGACGCGCAGGCTATAGAAGCCAACGACAGAAGACACCATTAGATAGCTGTGAAAATCAAGGACAAATAAAAACAAGACTGGAGCACACACTAATGTAACGGTTCTATTTAAAGTTCTTAGCTATCTTTTCTTCTTCAAAACAAAACAAGTGTTGCAGTCAGTAATCAACAGCCTTGTCCCACCCCTTGATTAGTAACACAGCCCTGTCACCAGAACCTAGAGAGGCAAGAGCACAGAACACAACAGAAAGGATACAAAATCAGGATGATTTCAAGTGCTGCTCCCACAAATCCAAACGTGGACAAGGAAGCACTTCCTATCCCCTGCTCCTGACAAAAAAGAAAAAGAATCCGTGAAAACAAACAATAGTAAAAGAGGGAACAAAGCCATGTTTTTTTTTACTATTTCATATTTCTCAGTAAAAGTACAAACCCAATTTATTATTATTATTTGTTTATTTAGCAGACACCTTTATCCAAGGCGACTTACAGAGACTAGGGTGTGTGAACTATGCATCAGCTGCAGAGTCACTTACAACTACGTCTCACCTGAAAGACGGAGCACAAGGAGGTTAAGTGACTTGCTCAGGGTCACACAATGAGTCAGTGGTTGAGGTGGGATTTGAACCGGGGACCTCCTGGTTGCAAGCCCTTTTCTTTAACCACTGGACCACACAGCCTCCTGAAAGGAAGGCTGTGTGAAATTGAAAGGATCCTTGTCCAATTGAAAGGATTGGTTAATAGAATGGTAACTCACACAGCTGTTTTGACAAAATAACAATATAAAAGCAACATGTGTGCTCTGTGCAGTATGTCTCCAGTCACAAATTGTATAGAATGTCAAATGACTGGTATACATTTTTACAGAGAACACAGCTGTGCAACACAATATCTGAAAGTGCCCTGTCCTTATACTAGAAACCTAGAAGAGGTCATAGGACTGTAGAACCCTAATATGGCAGCCGTGCTGAGGCAAAAGTCCACTGAAAATACCAAGTCGGCATCTAACATGGCTGTGAGATATTAGCAGTTAAAATAGCGGCTTACAAAAACATATACGCTCCTCTCACGGGGATGCTTAAAAAGGTTACCCAAGATCATTTCCTAAGAAAGACTTCTTGGCACTGTCTGCCGTTTACATTATGCAACTTGGCTCTTTATTTCAGGGATTATCACACAAACCTGCACATTCAGAAGTGTCCATGGTGCTCAAACCCACAAGAACCAAAAGGGGAGCAGCTTCTTTTGATGCATCGGCATGAAGCTAAAAATTAATTTTGTGTGTTTTTTAAGTTCTTTGTTGCAAGCTGTATATTTATTGAATTTGAACATGTTCTTTCACGTCTCTGTGCAACTGTCATCTTATTACTCAGATATGAAACACAGGTTGCTGTTTTTGAGACATGAACAGCACAAAAGATGCGATACCTCTTGCCAACAAAAAATCTGTATATACTTTAAGCTCTCAACGATGTCTGACAATAAAGTGCAAACAAATGTGATTTCCTCATATTAAGCTCAACATATTCAGAAGCAATTGCCCTGGAAGTTGGGGAATTGAGTTGCATGCATAAGTGAAATGTCTACAGTGAGCTTTATAACCATCTTAAAAAGGCACTCTGCTAGGAACACAACAATGAAGGGATTTAGTTTACAATAAATGACGTTCCACAACCGAGTGGTGACGACACAAACAGGAACTAAGTAATCACACCCTTTAAAAGGTACAAAATCTGCAGGAAACGTTACAAACAGATAAAGTAAGTTTAAAAAGGGTTTAAGAGAGCGAGTTGGACATTTTCTACACTTAAAGTAGGCAAAAATGTATTTAAAAAAAAAAATGACATTACCCATCCATTTAAAAGGTCATCAAATGAGTTAGTCATTCCCAAAATACAGCCTCAGTCACTGCTCTTAGTTACAGACAGTGAAACACTTCTATTATTAATGTGCTATTACATTGGTAAGAGCAACAGACGGAATGACATACAATACAAACCAAAGGGTCTCAGTCCTCTAAGCAGACTCTGTAAATGTATGTATTTCTATCAATTTAAAAAATACAGATATGACAAATAATTAGTTTTCTTTTCTTTATGTTGTGTTAAATTAGTGTTTTCGGTTACTTTCCAAAATGCTTGAGCGTTTTTTTTTGTGTCAAAATATGTATAGTAACTCAACAGTACTTGCACACTTAAGTTGTACCTTCTTTCCTTTGCTGTCTTCCACAACGAAATCCCTATGGGCACATTCTTCTGGGTTTTTTGTCTGTAGGCATTTTTGTACATTTCGCCACAATTAATTCCCGCTAACAAGCCTCCATCCTGATTGTAATCTCGTTTTAAATCTCGCAAGTAGAGTTTCCAATAGAAATGTAGGAATGTGCTGTCACGCAATAGTTGGGCGGGTTTAAAGTATACAGAACGAATCAATGATAGATACAAGTCGGGAAGGTGGGACATTGCCCAGCAGCACTGGGAAATGTGTTTATTATTATTTTTGTAGTAGTTTTTTTTTTTTTTTTTTTTAAATGGGAAAAGGCTAAAGTCAACGTGAATAGATTAACCATTTCCACAGTTTTTCCGGTGTTTATTGGCTATCCACCAATATTTTTTTTTTTTGTATTATCAGGTTTTATCGGTTAAAACCGAAAATCAGAAGCCCTAAATATAATATAATATAATATAATATAATATAATATAATATAATATAATATAATATGAGCGCACGCACACACACGCACACACACGTATATGGATTACCAGTCTGGTATTTATTTTATTTCTCAAAACAGCAAAAACACCAAAATGTTCACCTCCAATCCGATTACCTTTCACGAACTCTAGGCAGTGCATGAACAACTAAGAAAACACAGCAACATGTCGGGTTAAGATGGTTATCAAACGGAGAGCTCTATTGATTAGCTTTAAAGAGGACACCTCAGACACATGACAGGAGATCAGAGCAATGGAATGCATCCAGCTCTTCAAACATATAACCATTTACCAAACAGCGCTGTCAAGAAGCTGACATCACTTATGACATGTGTAATTTAGGGGATTTTCTCATGTGGGTCATGCCAAAAAAAATACAGTTAAATAAACGAAAAAAATGGAATGTTCGGAAAAGGTACTGCAACAGGCGAAAATGACTAGATCTATGGCACCATGAAATTTGAATGCAATGGCCCTGAATGAGATACACTTAATAGAAATACAAAAATAATTTCCTTTTTATTTATTTTTTCATTATAATCTGAATTATCGCAGAATCACACTCCAGCGAGATGATGTTTTTACAACCCATACAATAAAAAAAATGTAACCATTAACTGAAGATACAAAGCTTCTTACTACAACTATGGAATGTGGAACACGCCATACAATTTTAAACACACAATACATTTTGCACTTACAGATTCCTAACTAATGCCAAGTATATATTTGACTGAACACATTACACTTTGTGTACATTTTGCAAATCAATAACATGTCTAGTGTTTGATCTGCAAGGTACTGTGAAATGACTCTTAATGGTAAAAAACAAAAAACAAACATGCTGACACTGATGAAATATCTGATAAGAAAAGAAAAATCTCAAATCAGATAATATACAGCTTCTGGCTTTTTAACTTCAATGCATCTAAGCATACCCGGTATTTAAACAAAGTTTCAAAACAAGCAGAGTCACACCATAATGAACTGGTCACCACTGCGTTTAAACAGAGAATAGAACATGCTGGGTACCTTTGTATTATTTACCTTTGATCCCCTTGGCATTGCAGTTTCATCAACTAACAAATAGAGGATGTTGAACACAACCAGAAGGACTGAAATTGTCTGTAATAAAAACAAACAAAAAAAAAGGAGTTGGTCATATTAACAGAACGCATTTAAACTAAAATGACTTAATGGTTCCAGCAAAGTTACTAACCCTTGAACAATAAAATACAAATGCATGAAAATAAAGAAAACGTTCTCCCTAACCATCCGACTATAGTGACCTTTTCCGCCACGCAGCCATAAAGTGCATCCTGACAATAGGATACCTCTACTTACATAAAATATCTTGCTATATATTGAGAAATAAAAAAAATAACAATACATTGCTTACTGTTCCAGCCAGGAGTATTAACATGACAACGGGATACACCAAATTCTTCTCCCATGCAGAAGCTTTCTTCCGCCTTTCTGTAGGAGAAGAGGAACATATTTCAGACTTCCTCGCAGGAGATATGCAGTAACAAAGAGGTTTACACATTGATGTATCAGATGTCAGACCTAATATCTGGTGATTTTACCAGACCAGGTTCTAATGTCCAAAGTAACTGAATACTTCACAGTGCAAATGAGCAATGATGTCAGCCTCAAACACCTAATGTTCAGGATTGTAACTAAATCAGAATAGAAGTAGTAGAATAAAGTGCTTAAAACTGGAATGTACGAGACACTTCATACTAGACAGTAATTCAAAACTTAATGTCCCTTCTGCCTCCCAAAATAAATATATCATCATTTTGTCAGTAACATGCATAACCTGAGAATGCTGTAAATAGAAATTAGAGCTGCCATCATCAGTGACGGTGCATGAAACCAGGATGCTTAATAAAATGATACTTGACCAATGGCGGAACGGCCAGATGGAATTACAATGGGCATTTTGGAAACCTGTGTTCCAAAGGTGCAACACTAGAGGGGGTCGGCCAGGGCCAGTTTGTCCGGGAATATGATGTATTTTGACAAAACAAGAGAGCAGCATCATTGGTACCAGTATCAGTAAAAAGAAAGTACCAAGTGAGTACCAATCCCTGCTTTTCTTATGACTGACGGGTTTTCAATAGGGACTTCATTCCTTCATGTGACTTTAGGAAGTTGACCTGGAAGTACAGCATTGCAGTATCTGCAAGGAGCGTTCAATAAACATTTTTCTACAATATCTTAAAATAAATTACCAAAAAAAACGAAATTCAACTTTACCATAATGTGTCCGTTTTTCATATCGGAGAATCCGGAGACCAACACAATTATAGCAATATATATCAGGTAATATTTACTGGAATTATTTTGTTTGCACCATGTACTTAATAAACATTGAAAGGTTTTGTCCAATATCTTAAATGTCACTATACCACTTCCACCCAAGGATTATAGAAAAAAAAGAACAAATGAATTCCGCCTCTATGACCGAGGAAAACAACTCCCTTCATAAACAATAATATTCAAAGAGACACGGCTGCTTTAATACCCATCTTGACTATGCTTCGTGGATAGTAAGAAACGGCTCACCCAGTTTATTTAATACCCATCTTGACTATGCTTCGTGGATAATAAGAAACGGCTCACCCAGTTTATTTAATACCCATCTTGACTATGCTTCGTGGATAGTAAGAAATGGCTCACCCAGTTTATTTAATACCCATCTTGACTATGCTTTGTGGATAGTAAGAAACGGCTCACCCAGTTTATTTAATACCCATCTTGACTATGCTTCGTGGATAATAAGAAACGGCTCACCCAGTTTATTTAATACCCATCTTGACTATGCTTTGTGGATAGTAAGAAACGGCTCACCCAGTTTATTTAATACCCATCTTGACTATGCTTTGTGGATAGTAAGAAACGGCTCACCCAGTTTATTTAATACCCATCTTGACTATGCTTTGTGGATAGTAAGAAACGGCTCACCCAGTTTATTTAATACCCATCTTGACTATGCTTCGTGGATAGTAAGAAACGGCTCACCCAGTTTATTTAATACCCATCTTGACTATGCTTTGTGGATAGTAAGAAACGGCTCACCCAGTTTATTTAATACCCATCTTGACTATGCTTTGTGGATAGTAAGAAACGGCTCACCCAGTTTATTTAATACCCATCTTGACTATGCTTTGTGGATAGTAAGAAACGGCTCACCCAGTTTATTTAATACCCATCTTGACTATGCTTTGTGGATAGTAAGAAACGGCTCACCCAGTTTATTTAATACCCATCTTGACTATGCTTCGTGGATAATAAGAAACGGCTCACCCAGTTTATTTAATACCCATCTTGACTATGCTTTGTGGATAGTAAGAAACGGCTCACCCAGTTTATTTAATACCCATCTTGACTATGCTTTGTGGATAGTAAGAAACGGCTCACCCAGTTTATTTAATACCCATCTTGACTATGCTTTGTGGATAGTAAGAAACGGCTCACCCAGTTTATTTAATACCCATCTTGACTATGCTTTGTGGATAGTAAGAAACGGCTCACCCAGTTTATTTAATACCCATCTTGACTATGCTTTGTGGATAGTAAGAAACGGCTCACCCAGTTTATTTAATACCCATCTTGACTATGCTTCGTGGATAATAAGAAACGGCTCACCCAGTTTATTTAATACCCATCTTGACTATGCTTTGTGGATAGTAAGAAACGGCTCACCCAGTTTATTTAATACCCATCTTGACTATGCTTTGTGGATAGTAAGAAACGGCTCACCCAGTTTATTTAATACCCATCTTGACTATGCTTCGTGGATAATAAGAAACGGCTCACCCAGTTTATTTAATACCCATTTTGACTATGCTTCGTGGATAAGAAACGGCTCACCCAGTTTATTTAATACCCATCTTGACTATGCTTCGTGGATAATAAGAAACGGCTCACCCAGTTTATTTAATACCCATCTTGACTATGCTTTGTGGATAAGAAACGGCTCACCCAGTTTATTTTTCATGCTTCTTACGCCGTCCAGCTCCTGTTGCAGATCTACTGGGTTGTATTGGGAATGTGAGGTCATCCCTAAAAAATGCATAAACACAATGTTCACATACTATACATACCAAAAACAAAAAAACACACAGTGACACATGTCTGGAATATTTGATTCTGATTTTCAAAACACAAAAATCCTGGCATGTCAGAGAATGACATTAGTAGATAAACACAGTCTACCTAAAGACGTGCCAATATGAACTAGCTTCTAATAGTGAGCAAAACAGTGTGCTAACTTCTCATACAGTGAGCAAAACACAGTGTGCTAACTTCTCATACAGTGAGCAAAACAGTGTGCTAACTTCTCATACAGTGAGCAAAACACAGTGTGCTAACTTCTCATACAGTGAGCAAAACACAGTATGCTAACTTCTCATACAGTGAGCAAAACACAGTGTGCTAACTTCTCATACAGTGAGCAAAACACAGTATGCTAACTTCTCATACAGTGAGCAAAACAGTGTGCTAACCTCATACAGTGAGCAAAACAGTGTGCTAACTTCTCATACAGAGAGCAAAACACAGTGTGTTAACGTCTCATACAATGAGCAAAACAGTGTGCTAACTTCTCATACAGTCAAAAAACAGTGTGCGGACACATTACAAAAACAGACAAATATACTAGAAGAACTACTGTATTGCATGTACAAGGTTATGTTCGAATATAATTGCATAAACAACTTCATTTATTACAGTATGGTTTAGTCTTTTCAACACCATCACTCTCAGTCCTGTTTTTAAAAAAGAAATGGTCTGGGTTTCCACTTGTCTTTTTATTTTTTAAGTACAAAACAAACCCGTACTTTCTTGTGGGATTTTGTACACACCTATTAAAAACTCAGATCCTGTTCTAGGGGCCCCGACAGATTGATAATCCTACTTTAATGGATTATACTATTATTTCAAACATTGATACAAAACGAGTCGTGTCAGAGCTGTCTAGAGAACAGATCTTGTGGTAGATGCTACATGCTTCGACTCGTCAGGAAAAAATAGAAAGGGATTCTCCAGGAAAACCACAAAGCAGCTCATTTAAGGTTAATGTATCTGTTATACTCTGTTTTTCTTCCAGCCCTGAAGTATTTTAGTCCTCAAAGTAAAGTGGAAGAGTATCTATTTGCATCCCCTCCGGGGGATTGGCAGAGCAACACCAATTAGTTCAATGTTGCACTGTTACTAGCGTGCAATAAAAATAACACCTTTCTTTGTTATAGAGGTGAAGAGTCAATAACTTCGATCAAAAGTCTTTTTTCATCTTACCACACCCCATCTCCTTGAATTTAGGGAGAAGAAATACAAAAAATTTAAATAACTAAATAGCACTTTGTCTTATTAGTATCTTGGCTAAATTTGTATTACAACCACTAATGCAAATTTGGACTGGTAAGACCTATATCATAAAACAGTGAAAATGTGAAACAGGATATGCTATTATTTTGTTCCGTTTGTGTTTGAAGGAATAAATCATATTATTGCCCCCAAGCATTGGTCTGCCAAACTTCGCAGCTATTGCATTGTCCTATTGCGCCATCTCATAAAAAAATGGAAATCAAAGCACCTCTTATTAGGAAGTGAAATGCAGTCATTGTTTGTTTAGTGACTTGAGGCAAGAACCTGGATTGCACTGGTCATACTTATGATCAATCGATTTACTGATCTGCATCGTCAGACGTATTAAAAAGTACAGATGCACAGGCAGGAGGTGGTATTGGAAATTCACACATATTCTCCGAGCAATAACACCCAGCTCTTGATACCGTATTACAAAAAATAAAAAACTGGCAACAAGAAAACCCAATTGCAGTTTACTCTAATAAGGGGACAATGAACAGCGGCATAGAAACGTGAGGTAATTTGTGCATTTTGTTGGGGTTTTGGTTAGTTTCATGTTATGTGATCTCAATGGATGTCTATGACATGAATTCCTCCTTTTAAATTCCACCCTTTAAGGGGTTACATCATTTAATATTCCAGAATCCTTTTCCTTAATCGGTTTTAATTGTGATGCGGTTTTTCCCAAAAGCTCACATAATAATTATGCCAACCAATAACTGCTTATACTTTCACCTGGGTGACAGCGTTTCAATGTTATCAGGATGTGCTAAAATAAAAATAAAAAATAGCAGTCCAAAAAAGCCTTCATTACTATGCGTATGTAAGGCATAGTTACAAATACATGATCTTTTCACTTCTCCTTTGCAGTTCTGTATTGACAAAACTATGTGAGCTGCCATGAATAGGACATAATAAAAGTAATAAACATCCACTGTTGTTTGACATATCATTAGCCACGGTCCATCATGTATGTAATGCAAAAATAGAAGAGTGAATGCTTTGAAGCATATAATCTGACACTGATGTGTAATAAACCAGTTACTATAGCAGAAAGAACCATGTTCTAACCTTTTTTGTTGTTAATAGAATGTTTGCATAGTAAACAGTGCGATCTGGTAGCTGAAAGAGGACATTTAGAACAGGGGTGTCAGATTCCATTTCACTTTTTACATTTTACAGTATAAATCGTGGATTCATGCTTGGTCTTTATATAATACATGTACCTTGCATAATCTTTCAATTACCCATCAAAAGGTATACGCTGAAGGACCTGGGTCTGAACTATGCATGTTTTATTAAACCCTTGCCCTCACTGTATTACTGAGTAGTCTCAACCAATGCAAGTGTGCACCTTCACCAGCAGCATGAAGCACGATCCCTGGAGCAGAGGTGTAATTTCGATTTATACTCTGGCAACAGGGCAGCTGCACAGAGGGACAATGTGCTGAAAGAAGTGTCTACTGATCAAAGTTAAAGTCTGTTATGCGTCTTGGAAGCTGAAGAGGATATTAAGCCAGTAATGTTGTTGGTGTTGTTTTAGCATGAGAGGCAGGTGTGCACTGTACACAAAGGCACAGATTTTTCACCATACTCTGTTCTAGTTACAGTATGCAGTGCAGAAATGTTAAACAGATGTAAAAGCGTGACATGTTACTTATATATTGTATTCCTACAAAACATTTCTGTCACTTTCATTTGCCAAAATATTGACTCAGAGGCTATTCTCTTCAGGCTGCATCGTGTTCAAAATGTACCATATGCCTGGTTTCTATTGTGCGACTGGGATTGAGATGAAAGCGATTTGAAATCTGTCCTGTATGTTTCCATCAGCATCAGATTGATATCCACACGATTCGAACGGGGACTAGGCCAGTATGTGGTTTGAACACTCCACTACTCCAGCAGTGTTGTATCACTACCCATGTCAGTCCATTTAATAGAGAAGCAGACAACAGCATCACCCATCATGCCATGCTAAACTCCAGACGAACACAACAATCTAGCAGATATGCCAAGAGAGGCCAAAGCACGCTGAGCACACTGTGCAGCATATCGTGATGTTTTCAAATGCAGGGAAAAGAAAACTCAGTGGCAAAGAAAGATCAAACAAGGCCAGCTGATAAAGAAGAGATTACAATTACTGCATCAGGCCTTCAAAGCATTGCAGCAAGCCAATCTTCTGTTGTTTGGTATTAAATGCAAATCTACCAAACAGAACTCCTATAGAGAATAGGTGTAGCCTACAAATAATAAAGCAATCTACTTTTCTTATCAACTGGGAAATCTTGCTTACCTCCCCATTTTAAATACAAACTCGTCTTTTTATTTACTTACATCTGCACACTTGGTTGCTCGCTTGACTTGATATTAAAAAGTGTGTTTGGCTAGTGTCCAAATACTTCAAATGCTATGATTTTTTAGATGCAAGGAAGATGCCGGGATATCAAACGCTACGGTATGAAGCTAGCCTGCTAAAAGGCTTGTGTCTCTCTCTCTCTGTATTCAAGTTCACAAAACATTAAGTTCCCTCTGGGTTAAATATTTATCAAAACATCCATCGTATACGAAGCATGTATCAAAACAAGGTAACAATGTTTTTGGCATCTGAAAATGTCAGTTTCTTTTCTGGAGGAGGACCATACTTTCAAAAGGAAAGTTTATGTTATTTTTTTTTTCTTTCTTTCTTACTTCACTATAAGGTCATGTAATTCATTCTCTGAAAAGAGTCAAGGATTCAGCATGCTTTACTAATCCTTATAAAACAAGCATTTCTAGCACTTGTGCTTCTACAACTAACCACACTGGGCCCAGTTTTGATGAACGATAAAAAAAATGGAAGGCAATGTGCAAACTCAAGAGAATATGTTTTGCGTTCTGCCGTATCCCCATGTTGCGATTCTGCACTGTGCAAAGGCTGGACTCTGGCATGGTTTGGGTAGTGCTGGGCAATCTACAGAACGTGGCAAGCAGAGTCTGACTGGCTTTTTGATAATAGAATATGCATTCATTATTTCCATTGTAGTAAACATCCCCCCATGGCAGCTTATAATGGGTACAGTGCAGAAATTGGATCTATACAATATGGAATGAACAGTATTGTTGCTGTGAAAATATAGATTTGTATGAATAGAAATAAATACACTTTCTACTCACGAGAAGTAATTTATTGTTAAGCATTCTGATTGTGTTGATGCAGTTATTATTTGAATGTCCTATTTTTCCCGAATGCCTGCGCATGTTGAACTGGACACAATCTGGATCTGTGCCTTTAATAAAATGAATTCGTTTGGAATGAAGTATTTCACACAGGTACGAAGCATGAGCTTCACATCATTCTGAGTAACTGGAAGCGATCATTTGCAGAGCAGCACTAAATTTATCGGATTGTCACACAGAGAGCACCGTAAGTGCATAAAGGCTACTAGCCTGCAGATACTAGCAGATCAAAAGCTGTATTGCAGACATGCCTGTGAACATGTAATATAAACACCAGGTTATTGTGGCACTTTTTTGTGTTGCTTGTTTCGTTAATGCAGTTATATCTGAACTGTCCGATTTTTCTGAATGTCCCGATACGAACTGTGTATGTGCCAGTTTCTCAAACTGTAGCATGAGACCGAGCCCAGTTACTGTAAAACTGTAAAGCACATGTGTGTATGGTATTGGAAATGCACTGGCAGTGAAATTATTAAGTGTTATATTATTAAGACTGGGACAATGCCTCCTTTTTTACCATCAATACATCGTTTTCCAAAACCACCGATACATCAACCAGACAAATTGTATTATTTTATTTTGCTTCATGTTTTATGAAATAAAAATGGGTAAAGTATCCGTGAGAATACATAACTCAAATGCAGATTGAACAGCAGCAGTTACAGCAGCAGCTGTTTTTTGTTAAAAAAGAGGGCAAGTTGGATTAATACCAAAAGAATGAATACAGTAAAATAAAAAAATAAACATGTGATCTTAAAAGAAAAATATAACCAGGGCTAGGGCTTCGTCACAATGTCATTCATATTACATCTTTTACTATTGTTCAATTTGTATATAATGCAATGTGGCACACATCTGGTCGTTCAATAAAACAGTACAAAATGGTGAACTACTACAATACTGAGTTTTCTTCTTACACGTAATAGCAATTTTATTTTTAAAAACGTTATATTACAAAGTTGGGAAATAAAACAGGCAGAAGAGTCTTTAATGCCTTAGTAAAATGATGTCATTAATCAATGCCAATTAATTGACTTTCTCAGTGCTCCCTCACATCCAATGAGCTATTCGCTTTCCAAGAACGTGTTGGCATATTTGCGGTGACGTACCGTTTAATCTCCTTTGAAGTGCTTCCTCTTGTAAATGGATGCAGTAAATTTGCTCATCCAGGTCTTCCAGAATCTGAAAGTTGAAATGAGAGATAAATGGCAGTAGCTGCATCCCTGTGCTTGTCAGGTTGTATGAACTGCTATATGCAGCCAAGGAGTTGCAGCCCTTGACAAAAGAGAATGCAACACCCAAGGTCAGAAGCACCACCCCCCTTGACCCCAGCCAGGTGGGCAGATACTGCCGCGGTGCCAATTAGACACTGATATATCTCTCCTGCTCCAGATCCCCATGCCTTGATGGCTGATTTAGCATCAGTGCGTCATGGTTTCTGATATGCAGGAAACAGCTTGCTCATGCAGTCTGAACAGATTGCAGAACTGTTACGCCCTTCAGGACACGGTCAGTCGCTGTCATTCTGGTTTTCAGCTGGATTTAAATCTAGTCCTTAAGAGGAAAAGCAAAGAAACCTGGTGCAGCTTATCTAAAGCATCACCTACAGTACCATATTCTCTTGCAATATGTCGTGATACTCTGATTAAAGGGTTGGATCTGTAATCATCACTGCACAGCTTCCATATCAGTACAATGTTGTTTCCATATTAAATGTGCTGTTTTCAAAAGGCACACACATGTTTTGTTTTGGTTTCTTGTCTACAAAGTCACAGTAGCGTTGCTGATGTAGACAGTTCTTTCAAAATGATGGTAATAATGGGGATGGGAGAAGTAAAGAAGCAAACAGCACTATAGAACCATTTCAAGAATATCAAACTATGTATGGTCCAGTGGTTAAAGAAAAGGGCTTGTAACCAGAAGGTCTCCGGTTCAAATCCCACCTCAACCACTGCCTCACTGTGTGACCCTGAGCAAGTCACTTAACCTCCTTGTGCTCCATCTTTCGGGTGAGACGTAATTGTAAGTGACTCTGCAGCTGATGCATAGTTCACACACCCTAGTCTCTGTAAGTCGCCTTGGATAAAGGCGTCTGCTAAATAAACAAATAATAATAATAATATTTACTCATAGAAAAAAAAAAATGCATACATATTAATAACTCATTGGGCCATATATAGCAAAGGGTACAAGAAAGCTCTGATGCAGAGCACAAACATTATTATTAACCAGCGAGAACGGAGCTGTACATGGTCTGGCTACTTACTGTTGGCTTTACCAGCAACTGTCCCATGACTGTAAACATCCTGGAAAGGCCCACAGGTGTGCATACTGAACACATCAAAAGATGAGAACAGAAAAAAACAGGCAATATTTAGTTTTCAAAACCAACTTTCATGCAAACATTAAATCATAGGGCATTACCTTATTAAAAACAGATTCAAGTTAAAGGCTGAAATTAAGATTTATGTAGGTTTGTAGAACAAAAGGAAACCTTCATACATACTGTACATATATAGACTATGAGATCAAAACACATTACAACACTGAATACGCTGTTTCGTGGAATTGAGCTTCTAATAATCAATTTGGCACTCTGTTACAATAGAAAGTAAATTAAATTAATTATTCCAAATTATTTTCTGGTTGGGATGTTGGTAAGATTCTTCATCAAAACACATGCATACATACATATAATGGTTATTTACCCATAAAGCACACAATATCCACTAATGCCAGATGTAGATAAAACAGGTGACTGTGCCCTGGTAAACGGAACACATTGTGACAGACTGCTAAATACAATTATCACCACACTGCGTTTCTCAAAGCCACAGAACCCACCTGTGCTTTGTCTATGAAAGATTCCTCTATTCAAAAGTATGCATTTCACTATAAGACAAACCAAAAGGACCGCATTTCAAACAGTTACAAAGGAATACTTACAAAGAAGCAGTAAACCCCCCATTAAAGAAATACAGGAATACAAATAAGGCAAGTAGAACTCCCAAAGATCTGGAAATGAAAAAACACACACAAAAAACACATTAGAACAAGACTGAGGAGGTCCTTGACAGACCACAATCCAGCTTTGTTATTTGCCATACATTTGATTTGATCTTGATTAAATAACTTCTTGTAAACGTACATGTTTTCATGATGATGGGAATACGTAGAGACTACCTGCATGAGGAGACTTAAAATAAACTCTTACCATACAAGGATTCCATACTGGCTGCATCGTTGTCTATAAGAGCCGACGCTACCCAAACTATTCCCAGAATAAGCAACCCCAGCAGTATAAGCATCACAAATGTTTCCAGGACTCGAGCTTTAATGCCCTGAAAAACAAAAAAAGAAACATTGCATCTATCATTGGCACCTTCTGAATGCAAGATTAATATTATACACGTCCACAAACACGTTGTGAGAGGAACGTATTTCGGAACGTATTTACAACCTAAATGATGCAGGGCCCCATCTAGTTTTTAGGTAGATCATAAAAGTTGGTCTCAGTTATTTGAAGATCACACATGCAGTCTTTGGTTTTCTAACCTGAGCTAATCCTCCAATACCTCAAGTTAGCAGCAGCATCACTCTTAGTCTACATAGGCAAGGTTCAAAATGAACTTCTGCTGACATCTCATACATTTAAACCTGAGGGAACAGGAAGCCACTTTGTGGCTTGGAACTTGGTTTCAGGCCACTGCAAAGCACACCAGGGGAGACTTGTAGTTTGATACAGCAAGAGCTAGGTTTCCTGGAACCAGGCTTCAAGCTACTGCTCCTGAAAAAGTTGCTTTGTATTCCCTCAGCTTAAAAGTTCAATTCAGCCCTCTGATTGGGTGCAACTGGTAAGTGTATCTGTGACCTTAGCACAGGACTGCAGTGGCAGTGCCTGCTATGCCTGTGTTGCTGGCAGGGTTTTTATGTACTGTATGAGATGGGCATGTCTTCCCACACACATAACCAGGGTGCCACAAGCTGGGGGAAGTCTGCAGTGAGCTGCCAGCACTCTCAACTGGCTACAGACTGGACCCTCCCTGTACTGTACTGCCAAGCTCCTTGTTTAAAATATGAAGCATGAACTGCAAGCAATTACAAGAAATATATCTGTGAGTAGTATTTATTTTTTATACAGTTAAATGTTTTGTAGAAGGACACAGTTGCTGTTAGTAAAATTAACAAGCTTAGTTGACAAACAAATGCCATTAAACAGCCATTACATTATTTCAGAATTTAGACCACAGTACAAATAAAAAGAAAGAGGTTTTCAGGATATTACTTACATTTTCCAGCTGCAATTCTAAAACAGTATGAAGAAACACTTTACATATCTATTCTGTATCACTTTACAGTAACAGATACAGTAGCACAAAATATTTACAGTACAGCTATGGCCAAACATTTTGCATCACCCTATAAACTTAACAAATTTTGCTTCATAAAGTCAAAAAAAAATGCTGAATCTTCTTCTGTATGGCGTTTGAAAAGCAACAGGCTACAGTTCTAATTTGAGTCTTGTATGCCATTCCACGGCACCCAGGGTAGCGGAGAGGAGTTCACTTGTTCCGCATGTATTGGGCAATCCTCAGGGATGTGCCTGATGGTTTGCACCTCACTGCATTCACAGTTTGCCGAGTCCTTGTTGGGACGCGGTTGAGAACACTCCACTGTCGTCAGGGCAAGAAGAAACCAGGCTGTCCCTTTCTAGGATTTTCAGTGTTACATTAACATATTGAATTACATACTGCTTTGTAGTTTTCCCATAAACTGACAAACTGAAAAAGGTGACACTTTGAAATCTAACATGAATACTGTACAACTATTATGACTTTGTGGGGGGGGGACAGCAAAGACAAACAATCAGACAAAAGGGGACTTCCACAGCAGGCTAGGAAGGACAAGAGCACATTTACCCTTGATTTGGCTTGATTTGGCTTGCAGTCAAATTTACCCTTGATTTGGCTTGAGTTAGCTTGAGTCACTGTTGGAAATGGTTGGGTTTAACTGTTTCAAGTCATTTAATAGCATCTTTTTCTTCATGATAAACCAGAACACCACAAAAGCATATTTTCTAATACAAACCTATGGAAGCCAATAGATACCTCTGTACAGATGCAACCAGACAAGCACTATGGCTAGTTTAAGGCAGGCAGAAAGGAAATCTGCAGGAGAGCCTTCTTTCTGGGGTTTGCCTCTGGCTTCCCCTTACTGGTGTGTTCAGGTGGCTGTCCAAACACTGCTCAGGTATGTGCATTCCCCAGAGACTTGTACTACTGGGGGATAGGGAGTAGAAGGCAGTGCGTATTGTTCTGTTCTGATATGCAGACAATGACGAGTGCAATGATTTGGAGAGTTGTCTAAATTGAACAAATGCAGAAAGCCATGCATGAAAGCCAAACCAGTACATTTTTACAAATAACGTGTTTGTTGGGTCCAGTAAATAGAACTTTTCCTGTGCAATTCCATCATCTCCCCCTATGACCATACATAAAGAAAGTATTGTGGTAAGCAAGAGCAGATTAGAGAGGGCTCCAGGTGTGTTGAGCAGTATCCAGGATGGGTCTGTGATCATGGCATAAAGGCAAAAAACATCAAACCATCAACAGAAACCACAGCAAATTATTTGAATGCAAGTAAAGTTTGCAAGGTATGCAAATATATGTGATCATGTGGAGTGTCATGTGATGCACCGGACTTAGGAAATACAAGCTTTTTATTACTATTATTAATAATAATAATAATAATAATAATAATAATAATAATAATAATAATAATAATAATGTTAGAGCATATTTAAGGTACCAAAGTGTCCATCAAGACATTCTCTGGAGTTCCCTGAACCCTACTGTACCAGAAAGAACACCTCCCATCACAAGCGGGTCATGATGGATCAACCATGTACTGCGATGCTACTGAGGCCCAGAAATCACAGAAACTGTTTCCACTCAAACAATGCACCAGGAGCTATCATTTGTGGCCATTTTTTGGTCAGTGAGTGTATTTGGTGTTTGATTATTGAATTTTGAATGTTTATTTGAGGCTTTAGAACATTGCTGCACATGCCTTTTTCAGCCTGCTCCTATTTCTTTAATCAGTGAGTGTATTTCCAAATACATATTACATAGATTGCATTTAATTTAGAGTGGTAAAAGACGAGTTGCAATGGAGCGAAGCATAAACACTGTCTGACACTGAAAAGATATAGATTTATCATTCTGTCTCAATTTACTACAAAGGGTTAGTCATCCTTTAATAGAGGAAATTCTAGCATACTGCAATCAACATACAGCAAGTCTACAGAGCCATCCTGTGGATGCCCAACAAACTGATGAATCTAGCTACAACACAAACCCATGAGTGCAAGGATGCAAATAAGACTCGCATTGCAGAGAAATTCAATCCATTCCATGTTCATTATTAATCCCAATTCATCTCAATAAGGCAGAAAAACTATAAAGATCACAAGCTCAGCTTGAACCACTATGTGTATATTATTGTGACCCCTGAAGAGCATTCAGAATTAAATGTGCTCCAGTTAAGTGGATGTTCTCTCGAAGTCTTTGCAACTTGGCCACCCTTGGGACTTTCAACAAAAACTGCAGGTGACCTTAAATTACATTTAATAGCAATCTGTTTTTGTACAACTTTAACATTGTTGACCATTCTTTTGAGCAATCATCGAGCAGAAAAGTGAAAGGTACATGTAGTAACTCAATGCACCATCTTCAGCAGACCAATGGAAGGAAATCTTATCAAGTGGAAATCAGTGGCATATATAATTATATGTAGTGGCTTATCACAGAATAGACACACAGGTTTTCCTTCCAGTTTCCTCGGATGAAGTGTCTGCTTTGCCTAACTACCTGAGCTCCAAACAAACAGTCTGGCGTCTACTGGAGCACATCCGGACAGTCTGATCTGTGTCTCTTCAGCTCCTCCTACTGGCTCAGCTTGCTTTCTTCTCTTTCTTATATCTGTTTGTGTCCAATACTGGTGGTGCTCTAAGCATATAGATCTAGTAAAAAAACAATAATAATAATTTAAAAGCTGAGCTGTGATATTAAGGGCCCTTTTATGACCCTTCAATTGCAAAGCTGTTGTAATCAAATATGACTTATCCGTGGGTTTCAACACTCGAGATGTGCTACATACCAGTCTGTAACTGTATCCCAAACAAGATTCCAGGATTGACATTGGGGAACAATTCATTATGAAGCCAACAGAATGTTGGACTGCCTCTGCACATTTCATTAACAGTATATGCCAAACGCACAATGTGCATCAGAATTCAATCACTTAGTCTGCCACAACTGTGGCCTTCGTGTATCAGAAATTCAAAACAAGGATGCTGGATTATAAAAGAGAAGTGCAACGCTTTTAAAAATCAACAAAATTATTTATTTTTTAGTTTTTATTCATCAAACCAGTCTACTGACTTTAGTAATTCTCTTTTGTGTTCATACTGGATAATTCAATTTCAATACTGTTCTAAACTGGGCTTGCATTAATGTAATCAACTCACATTGTTCAACGAGAAGGATAAAGCAGCCTGATGTTGAATGCCTGAAAACAACAACAACAAAAGAATCCACAATGGAGTCCAATGCCATCAAGCTCTCGAAAGCTAGAAGCAATGTTGCGTCTTCAGGTCAGTATTTTGATGGGTGACTTCAATGGAAAAATCAGGTGCTGCAAAAAGCAGGGTTGTCATTGGAGATTGCTCTCGCGTCCAGGGCACTGTTACAGAGAGCACTGTGGTGTAGGAGCTGCTATCATCTGGACGAGCCAGTACACAAAGGTCCTGGCACACTTTCAAAGAAGAGAAGGGGCGTTAATAAATCCCAATACGTTCAGTTTCTCTTCGGTTCTCAAACAAGTATTGAGGTCCCTTATCTCTGTAAATAGGGTCCAGGCTTCTGAGTAAACAAGATGCTGGACCTGTCTAGGCCTATATCTACAAAACTAAATAAATACATAAATAAATACATATACTAATAACACAAAATTGATTTTCAACCATTTCCTAGGAAATAAAACACCACACTTAGTTAGAGCCCTAGGGCTGCCTAACTGAAAAATGAAACCCTTAACAAGTGTGCTGAAATGCAATCCTCCATTTTTACATTTAGTGTTAAATCACCAATCTTTGTTAGAATGCCACAATACACCAGATATGCTTATGATGGAAATTGTTCAGTTAGATAAATGAGGTCTGTAGGATATAAAAATACACCCTTGAACCCCAAGGCACATGCTACAACGTTACTACTGTAAAAAGCAGTGCATTCAAGCATCATAAACTTACACAGTCAAAAGAGCAAAACAATATGCAAGTCAAATATGTTTCTATTCTTGCTCCTCTAAAACGTCTACACCTGCTCTAAATATAGTACCATAAAATATTTAAGAGCTTCTCAATTCAGGGCTTTTTCATTTCCCGCATGATGCTTAGCAGAATGCTGGCCAGATCTATCGTTACCAAGCGCTCTGCTTCCATGAAATGTCAGTGTCTGTGCCAAACACAAGTGTTCATTCTTTGGGACATTATACCACCATTTGGAATGTAGTTCCCAAAGGCAATCGTAGACTTTAGTTAGAAAGCAGCCCCAAAGGAAATCCCCGAAATGTCAGTCTGTTCAGTTTAAAAGTAGATAATAATGGCAAGCTGGCACTGCGGTACAGTATGACTGGCTGTTTAAGGCAAAATTAACTGGTAAGTGTAAACGTGAGACAGTATAGGCAGCCAGCAAGCAAAATGTTGTTAAGGAACAGATTACTCTGGACAGCTATACATTATTGCTAGTAGCTAGTGTAGCAATTTCCCATTCCCATTCATTTTACATAGGGCTACATACTAATCAGTTTACAATGATCACATTTTTTTTTTTTTTTTTTTTTTAAGAATATAAATACTGTATGAAAATGAATTGCTGATTTATTCAAATTCATTGATGGCCTGCAGTGTAGTATTTCTTTAGTGGAAAGAGATTATTTTAAAAAAGCTTTGTAGGCTGCAGCCAGGGAAAGGTTTAATAGTTAAAAAGCAGAGGAAAAAAAAAGTGAGCTGAAAAGAAAATCTCTGATAAATGTCATAATACAACAATTGCTGATAAAATCGCCCCGAGCCCTGGCTGTCATTAAGGTTGGGTGTCTTATTCCCTGCGCCTCTCCAGGGCATCTCTGCCTCTGGTTCAGATGCTGTGAGAGGAGCTTTTACCACCATTAAATCAGCAGCAGGCAGGTCAGCACATAGACTGCAAAGCAGCAGACTGCTCCTCCTTCCATTAACAGCCAGGAGCAGGAGCTGGAACAGGAGCGGGAAGGTCCCGAGAGAGGCCCTGCTATCAGTTCAGCTTGTGCATTTACTTTAGTTAAAGACGCACCAGATGTCAAGCCAACTTATTAGTATATCCTTCAACTGAAGCAGTGCAGTGCAGTGCAGTGTCATGGACATAAAGCAGAAGGCTACAACTCCTAATAAAACAGCCGAGTAAATGGCACATAGATGGCAGATGCAAAATATTTCTTTACATAATTTAAGGCTTGTAGCACTTTGGCTGAAAAAAACAATACAATAAAAAATGTGTTAAGCTGTGTTTTTTTTTTTTAATAAATTCATCAAGAATAAAAAATATAATTTTCAAAGGCTCAAAGCTCGTCACATAAAACACACCCGGTATGTATGATGGAATATTTAAAAGATTAAAAAGAAAAGATTTATGTTGCATAAATATAAAAAAGTTTTACTTTTTTTTGTTCTATAGTTAATACACCTTTTTTCTATTACTGATATATTTGTCAGTTTCTGATAAGCTTCTTTAAGAAAGGTACATGGCAGCTAATTCCAACATTTCATAGTAAGTCCTCTAAAATATAAAATTACAGAAGTGAAAAAAATATATAATAGTAGCATTTATCAGAGAAGAACTATAATAGGATCAGGAGAATCCTCACTGTGAACAGAAACCCCACTCAGACAAGCAGGCTGTGAAACCCAAGGTGACTCCAAGAATAAGGGCTTTTTCACATACTGTATGGCTTGTTTCTAAACGAACCAAACTGAGCACACTTGGAAACAAACTCCAGAGGAAAATAATTCAGTTCCTTTTGTCTTCACATATTGTACATACGTGGAAAAGAACTCCATTTGCTTCAAAAAGGACTCTGGTTCTTTTTGCTGGTTCACTTCATTTTTCTGAACTGACTGTGCTTTCACATTGCACTGAAACAAACTAACCAAACTCAGTCCTTTTGCCCAAATGGACTGAGATCACCTCTTGAGAAGGACTCAGTTCAGTTCAATTAAAACGAACTCTGAAAGGGATTTAGTTCTTTTGGAGCATTTGAATATGCTTCCAAAACCAACCGAACCACACTCAGCCCAAACAAACCAAGTGTGAATGCACCCTAAGTATTCAGGTTCCAGGAGTCAAAAACATATTTGGCTCTATGTATCTTGGCTCAAGTGCAGCTTGTACTCATATGTGGAGCCCCATCAAGATTAATACCACAAGGGTAAATAGCTTATCACACCAACTGAGGCAGTGTGCCGAGGTGTTAAGAATGAACTGCAGTGCCATTCCAAAGCACCAGATCCCTCACATCTGAAAGAGCCAGGATATATATTAAAACCAGCTATTCTTAAAAAGAAACTGCCACAAACCAAGGAGAATCCATTGGTAATATCTTTATAGTACTTAAGCCAAATCTCTTAAAGGCAGTACTAACCAAGGCTTTAAAATACTCCCAAAACAAGTTTACTGTATTTTCACCTGCCGCCACACTGCAGATTAATTTCCTGTACAACTATTTGGACCCCACCTGAAACTTGGTGACTTCAGAGGGATCCTAGTACCTGCCGTACAGGGAATTTATCTACAGTGGGGTATTTTTCCGTACCAACAGTGTCTCAAACATGGCTGTAGCTTACTTTCTAGTTTTAACACAGCTAGTGTGTTAGCCAACATGGACATCTAATTGATAAATTATTTATTAAATCCAATTCAGTACATACTCATAGTGCTTCTCAAAGCTATGCAATGAATTTAAACCTACTGCAATACATTTGGTCTGAAAGAAAGGGGGGGGTCCAAGCAAGCTGAAAAAAAAAAAAAAAAAAATCTTAACAATAAACTAATATGTTTCTATGGCAATCAGAGTTCAAACACAGCTTTACCGAGACATCCTGACCTTTAGCAAGGTATGTAAACATTACTAGTCCCCCCACCCCTTGAGAAAGCCTGGGAAAAAATGTCTGCATGCGCAGCACATGTTAAATAAATATCAAGCCTATTGTGTTTCTCCAACAAAGAGGGTATCTTAGTAACAATAAGATAAGGTTTGCTCAGTAAGACATTTAGCCTGCTATACTGTCTGTCATCGTGGGATGATCAATGGAAGCATCTGAAAACAGTTTAAAACTACTATTCTCTGCTGGACCATATGGGCTGTATTTAGGTGGCACTTGAGGAGCATCATGTCCTGACCTCAAAGATACCAACAGTATTAAAATAAGACCAGCCTTATAGGTTCCAGGTAAATGTACCATGTAACATTACAAAACACCTCATAGGAAGCTGAAAGGTACTGTACCAGACCGAAGGGCAGAAGCCCGATTACATCACACAAAGCGGTTCTTCTATCCACAGTTATTTCTAAAAGATTGTGACACACGATTTTGCCGCTTTCACCTTCAGACAACATTCGGTTTCTTTCCTTTATTTAATTGTTTAATGTGTATGTATGTGTATGAAAAATAAACTATAATGATGACTGGCCCTTTCTATCTCCAGTAACTAAATGCTAACAATACATTACATCCCTTCAAACAAGGATCAGCAGCAGTTTCAACCACAAGTACAGTGCATCATTCCTTAGTAATGAAATGTTGTACAGTATAAAATACAAAATGTAGCCATGTAGCTTTTGGAATACAGAAAACAAAATGATAACCATTCCGTATTAGCAACCCTTAAAAGAGAGCTAGCAGCTGTTTAAAAAGTATGCAAATTAGGAGCAAAGAATGTTTCCAATTTTATCTCAGCCTATTAAGCACAAGGCGATAATTCATGTGAGCTGTACAAGAAATGGCTTTCTGGAGCCAGACCAACTGCAATAATGTTGAACTATAAAATGCCATTTAAAGAAGCCTTATCTGTATAATAAATTTCTCAGCATTTTGCCAAACTACAGTAAATCTGTTCATCAAACGATACAGTAGTCTGGCTGCAGGCAGTGTGATTAGAAACACCACAAGGCTGTCGCTGTCCCCCTCCCCCCTCACTGAAATTTGTAAATAACTGCAAAATCTGGGCAAAGGAGCTTTTAACGTGAGTGATGAAAAATACATCAACCAAAGAATTACTTGCGCTGCAACCCAAAAAGCAGAAACTTGCAAAGCTTGCAAACCAACTTACTGTAACCTTTAACCTTGGTTAAAAGAGAGACTGCTCAAGTCTTGTGTTTTTTTAGATGGCATTCGAAAAAAACACAATACTTTTGAGCAGACTTTCTTTAACCAAGGTTAAATGTTACAGTAAGTTGGTTTTATTGAATGTACAAATGAATAGACCGAAGCATCAAGTTGAAACAAGACTAAGGATAAGCAGACATGAGATTCATAACCTTTAAAACATTTTTAAAAAAATAGTTTATTTAACTTTGAACCCTAAGATAGGTGTGTGAATTTCCCCAATGTGGAAAATATATACATTTTAGTAGAAACACCAACAACCGCTTTATGTCACATGCCTGATTTATTGCAAATAGGATTGGTGCCTATTTTTCCAATTTTGTCACGCGCCAACAAGAGAACCAATGAGGAGAAGCTTCCCTTATGTGCCTTTCTTCAGGAAACAACGGCAGAAGAAAAGTGAATTCTTGCAGTATCAAAATACCCAGAGCTGTATAACAAAGGACACCAAAATTATAAAGACCCAGCGATGAGGGAGAGCATCTGGGAGTCCATTTCATCTGGGAGCCATTTCCAGGGACCTGGATACAGCTAGTGTGTATGGTTCATTTATGCTGAGTCAATTTCCAGGGATCTGGATACAGCTGCTGTGTATGGTTAATTTATGTTGAGTCCATTTCCAGGGATCTGGATACAGCTAGTGTGCAGTATTCATTTATGTTGAGTCCATTTCCAGGGATCTGGATACAGCTAGTGTGCAGGATTCATTTATGTTGAGTCCATTTCCAGGGATCTGGATACAGCTACTGTGTATGGTTAATTTATATTGAGTCCATTTCCAGGGATCTGGATACAGCTAGTGTTTATGATTCATTTACTGAAATAAGCATTTTTATGAGCTGTATAACAGGTGCAACACAGCACCTCGACATTTTGTATTTTACACGCAGGAACGAAATTTCTGAGTTTCGTTTATGCTGAACTGAGTAGAATAATGTTATTAAAATTGAACACAAGCGGTCCCATGGATTAGTGATAAAAGCCAATGCCTGGCTTCAGCACAGGGGGCTATGTCCTCGCAGGCTCCTATCGACAGCTCTGGGCAAAGGTTTTGCATCACCCTATAGAATGAACTAATTTTGCTTCATAAACTCGAATGTTACGGTAACATATTGAATTACATATCGCTTTGTAGTTTTCCACAAAAATTGTAAAATATGACACTTTGGTCTTGACTTAAGTTCAGTGGCCTTGGTGCCTCTACAAATTTACTGAACTGAAGGCCATTTTGGCCTTGCCCTTTTTGTTGCCCATTTAGATCCCAGTTACAGTATACCTGGCTTTAAGCTGTTTCGAATTTGTCTAGAGAATCTTATGTCCCGGAACTCTACAGTCATCCTCATTATAACATGTTTCTAAGTATTCGGTAGCTACCTCTAATCGAGAGTGTATTTCATTCTCTTGCACTCTTTGCTGTGTCAGGGTCTGTCATACAAAGAGTGCAAGAGAAAGTTCACTGAACTTGATTAGAGGCAGCCACCGAACACTTACAAAACATAACACATTAAGTCTAAATTAAAAACCAGATGAAAAGCTGATACTAACGTACTTAATCTGTTTTTATAGAACCTGTTGTGGTTTAAACATTTAGAATGCTCGGTCGATGACATTCTGTGCGAGATCTACAATCTCAGTGATATTGAGTGTAGTTGCATGGACTAGGATCCAATGGGGATGCGACTTATAATAAGGCAAACTATATTTAGCATCACATGTCTTGATAAGAAAAAAATATATATATATAAAAATACATTAATGACTTGAGCAATAATGCCATCAGGTCCAATACCACACAATAGCAGTAACACAGCCATGCACCCTGTCTCTACATCTGAAACAACTAAAATGTGAAATCAAAAACACATCATATTTGTTTCTAATAATGTGTAGTAAGTCACAGTATGGATGGATAAGCCTCAAGTGCAATTATCTTAGCACTGAAAGACTGAGGCATAACACTGTCATTGGCACATTGTCTTATTATAAGCATATAAATCCAGTGTTTATGGCATTTTAATTTCCTTGAATGCCTCAGCAAGGGTTTCCCTTGTCTCTGTGCCGTTACACGATTTCCTCTGAACCCACAAATACCTGAGCGTGTAACTAACATTAAGCAGCACTTCCTTCCTGCACATTTATGGATGACCAGTAGCAGAAAACAGTTGCAACAAAATGAAAGAGCAGGATGAACAAAAAAAAAAGTGACAGAAGCAGGTTCTACGTCCTACCGATATTGGCCATTCTTTTAATATGGAACCCCCACACACACACAATTACAAATTAGCAACAGGAAAAAAAGTCATCTGGTCATAAAATACAGTACAGGGTCATTTTTATGTCAGTTTGCCAAAAGGGACGTAAACCAGGACCACTTCAAACTGTGACACAGGATAGAAGTGTATTAAAAAGAAATCTTTGTTCCTGGTCTATTGTGCTGTCATGTTGTTTAGCTTTATGGATCTTTTGAGCACCAATGCTGGCCTCTTGGGCTAATTAATTGAGCTAGGAAGTTACCTCGAATATTTTGCCATTCTGCTTTATTATTAGACACTCCTTTTGAAGTTTTCTCTTTTTAGGGGATTTGAACTCTTCAATCACATGGATGCTGAACATTTTGCAGCATCTGGATAATTTAAATAATAGTTCAGGATGTGGCTGTCGCTGATGAGTAACTTTGTTTTATTTTAACAAGTTTATGCGCACAGACTTGTGTCACCAAAAAGGCACAGGGAAAAGACACCTGTTTCTGTTACAAACACTTAAAATCATAAAAACAATGTTTTTTTTTTTTTGTTTTTTTTTTTAAACGACTTGTAAATATTTTAGATGCGAATTCCGTTCAGTTATCACTTCGCAAATAGTCAGATATATGCTTGCTCAAAATGCAAATAATTCAAATATAGGCCTCTCGTATGTTTTGAACACTTGTCCAACACCTATTTCCAGTAACAGTTTATCAAAAACAAATACCGAAGAAAACAGACTTATCCTTCATATTTATAGCTATACTTGGTGAGAATTTCATGACGATGCTTTCTCAGACCATGAAGCATTATGGTATCCAACTTCACTTTATCGTGTATTTGTCTCCCCATGTAAGTAACAACGCATGAGCGAACATAAAAATACAAGTTCATAGAAACGTAGCCGCGAGAGTGGTATAAAAATAACTTGCTGTACCTTTTTTGATCCAGCAAACCCTTCCGACTCCAGAAAGAAATAGGCAAAGGGCATGAGCATGAACAGGCAGAGGTTAGAGAACAGGGACACCAGATTCCACAGGCCTGAAACAAGTTCAAGAAGTTAAATCAGCAATCCACAAACACTTCAAACTGAATTCACTTATTCACAAGTAAAGTCGCATTTATTCATCAGATTCGATATTGGAATTTTCAAAATGTCAAACGTGGTACACGAATTTACTGATAACTTCTTCGCATGCTCATGAATTTACTATAAAGCATGCCAGGAAAACTAATTCACAAGCAATAATAACGACCTGGAGATGTTATATTATACTGCCACCTTGAGGCACACCACAGAACAAATTTAAAGGATGAGCAGATTGTCAGGTTAGTTTTCTCAAGTGCTAGTTGTGCCAGATATCCCTCCAGAACAACTTCAAATATAGAGAATGTGCTACAAATTGGAGCAATAATGTCAGGCTGGGAATCAATGTTGGGTATTTATTTACACGCACACTCCTATGTTTAGTCTTAAATACACCCTTGAAAGTTAGACCCCCAAACCATGTCCCAAAAGAAATTATACAACATAGCACGTCTAGGGATACCCGGGCAGATTTCATTTGGGTTCTAATTTGATAGGACCTTTTTTCTTTTACCACATAATCTTTTCAATTTCACAGAACATGTTTTTATGTATTCTGTCAGGACTGAAAGGAAAATCCAAGACATTTCTCAATCGTGTTGTTTTTATGTTTGCATACCGTTCCAGAGAGGCTGGGGTCACTAAAAGAGCATATAGTGTAATCCGTGTTGCAAAATTAAAACTTTATGCAGAGGGTTACTGCAGTCCAGACACGTTCGATTTGACAAGCATTGTTACCAACTTTGCACATCAGTAAATGTTTCTGTTCAAGAGAAGGATACATCTATAGAATGCCCAGAAGATGTAACTAGAGCAGGTGTCATAATTACGAAATTAACTCTCTAGAGGTTATTATTCAACAAGCTGCAGTGGGACTGTGGTTTGATTTAGAGCACCACTATAAACTTATTATACCTCGGTGGACTATGCAACTCAGGCCTCATGTGAAATTAGTTTACTGACCTCAGGTCACACCCTAGTGGGCAAGATCACAGCAGTCAAAGGCTTTGCTGAAAAACAAGCCCTGAAATATACAAGCTGGGTAACATTAACAAGCAGTTCTCTAGCTGGCTCGTTACTGTATGAGGAGTAACTTGGAAGGCATTGAAAATCCCACAGAACTAATAACAAGGTGTGCTGTAACATTTCCTTAGGTTCCAAGTGCTGTAGTTTATACAAGTCTGAACAACAGACAAATACCACAATACAAATACCTGGGCCACTTTACATGCAGGCAGGGCATTTTAGAGAAAGCTGTATGTTAAGTCATGAAGAAGACAGTGTCTCATTTTAATGACATTAATTGTGTATATAGCGAGATCTGCCTACCCCAGTGAGGAAGCTTGTAAGAATATTCTTTAGTGTCAAAGTCTGGGGAAGCAGGGAGGAGCCTGTACACCCAATCACATGTACAGTATTCATGTGGCGCTGAGAATTGAATCTGAATATACTGTGGATGAGGGTAACAGGGCTCTACTTCATGATTCTGATGGATTTCATTTAGCTTTTATAGATGCAGAAATTACACAGATCAAAACCAAAATACGAACAACTCCACATGGAACTGAAATTCCACACTGAACTGAGAGTTTAGTACAAATAACAGGATGGAAAGCATGTAAAACACAGAGACAATCTCAAACATTGAGGTCAGTAAAAATTGCATTTGATTAGATTATTAATGCAGCACATATCAAGTTTAATGGAACTTCTTATACCTGTACATGCAAATCAATGAAATGAGTTATTCAGTTAACAGTAGGTACGCTGAATGCAAACAGGCTGAATTTGTATATTTAACACATAGAACATTGACAGCAGTAATGCAATAAAAGGAGGTACAGTACTAACCATGGATTAGTGAGCCATTAAGCCACTGGATATAGTAGTTTTTAGGGAAGGAGAGCAGGATCTCATTACTGACTATTGAAAATGGCAGAAGCAGCACTGCCCCAGCTGAAACAGCCAGAGTGAAGGTGCACAAGTAAAGCCTGTGAAATTATAAACAAAAATAAAGAACGAAAGTGTGTGTTAGTCACCCAGTTCAATGTTGTGTAAAAGGATGTACAGCAGTGTGCACATGTATTAGAACACCTCAAGATTTGTCATTCATATCCATTACAAACTATACCTACCAGCATGAAAACCTCACGGTGGGAGAATTTCAATTTTCAGTCAGTAATCTGCGATCTAGAAACAATAGGCACTCGTGTGTGAAAATGTTAGACCACTTTGTGCTTTAATTAGGCATCTTAAAACAACTTCTAAAAAATGTCTTTTACCATCTGTGTCTATGTGTTCATATTCTCTTAATTTAAATGAATTGCATGTGTGGCATATTAAAGTCACCAATTAGACAATCAGTAATTTGCCTGTTTTGACAATTCTGAATTTCAGATCCAGTGGTTTGATTTCATATGCACAGCAATTGAACACAGAAGCAATGGGGTGTTCTAATACATTTGCACACTACTGTAGAATAACAAATTGTACTTGCAGTTAATAAATCAACAATAAAAGACTTTAAATACAACCTTGTTTTGAGCATGCTCAAGTCATAAAGGGATGCTTTAAGCTGTCCTGTGCTGCCTGTAGAAACCCTCAGTGTAATATGTGTCTGTGCAGGCTTTTAAAACAGGACTGCATGAATAACAAATTTAACTGCCATCGGCTGGATATTAGTTATCAGTGAATGAATATACAGTCTGTGATAACAGGACTCCCTCTGTTGGGCACTTTGGGGTACTTGAGCACAGGCAGAAGAAGATACAGCACACTATGAAAAGATGGTTCTGGTGTAACTTCAAGCCTTTTTCCCCAGAGCTATTTATCATTAAATCCTTTACCATTTATCGTTAGATCCTTGTAAGAGGTTGTGATGTAGGTGTCCTCCTTCGAATTAAGTGTTTGCTTGCAAGTAACCCTAAGCATACGCGTACATTTTCTACCAGCTTTAAATAAAAAGATAAAAGGTGAGAAGTAAGCTTACGATATTCGGTTGACAATGGCATCTTCATCTTCATGATCATCTGAAAACCAGAAGAAAGACACCGCTGTTAGAAGGACAGATTTAGAATCGGTAAACATTCCACAATACTCCATGGCACCGCACATTGGACACATACCTATTCATATTAAACACACCAATGCTGATTGGTCCAAGTTTTCAGCCCACATCACAATGCAGGAGGGTGAGTGCACTCCAAAGTGTAACACACGTAGTGCAGAACGGCCTGACTGCTGCCCTTCGCACTTCCTGCATTTTTCAAAACACAATCAACTAGTTTGGATATTATTTTCTGTGTGTCCTGAGGCACTGCTGACAGACTCATATAGATTGCAGTCTAACAACCCTGATCTCAAAAGAACTGTAAAGTTCTAAAACTAGCAGTATGAGCAGTAACATTTTTGTTCCAAGATGTTTCTTCATAGTTTTACACTGCCAAAATGGCTTTATTCATCATTGTACCTGCTTGTGCTAAAGGACTGTTCAATAAACTGTTCCCTTTCTGATATTAACAGTGTCACTGAATGTGAACACATAGATTTATGCTGTATGCTTTATGCCAATGCAAGCATCCGCAGAAGGAGAAGGCAACCTGGAATACTCTTTCCACACCAGTACCATATGATGACTGGAGTTGACGTGGCCAAGTGTTTTCAGCTAATCCAATGTGACACACTGCTTGAAATTCACTGGAGCCACCAGGCCTTTGGGCAGCACTAGTCTAAAAAGAGTCACAGTGACTGGAGGTCAAGCAGAGAAGGTTGAGCCACTTACTATAGTTAATCAACTTAAGATAACAGGAGTTTAAAACAATACAGAATAAAGTCAAAGCAGCAGTAAAAACACAGAGTGAAGCTATTCTTTGGGATAGTTGACAAAACAAAATGTAGGCCTATTTGTTGAGATAATCAAATTATTACTGTATGATGGGGTCTTCTAATGTATGATCCAGAGGGGACTCATTTTAGACCAACTAGGATTTGCTAAAGATTGTGATGGTGTACAACATGATATACAACACCTAATGAGAACACAACATTTGTGTATATACAGACTATACAGGTACATACATTTAGCTTACATGGTACACCAAAGCCCACATATTTAGCATGTGTATTTTTGATAAAGCCAGTGTGGCTTCCAATAAGGAATGCTTTATCTACAGTTATTGCACAGATATAGTTTCTTACCAAAAATTCTAAATGTTTCTAACACTTGAAAAACGTTTCAATCTTCAAACTCTAATGCTAGATGTAGTGTAGGCTAGGTCAGTGTCTTTATAGAAGCAAGAGCTAGAACCATCCAGTCATCTGCCACTCTGGATGAAGTTCTCTATTGATTTGCTTGCACTAGAGGGTGCTACAGTAGCTCTTACGAATATGAAGACATTGTGGCTCATCTAGCCTATGTTACATAGGTCATGAAGACAAACTGTTAGCCAGTTCGCCTGTTTTAAATCTGTTTATTATTCCTCAATGCATGTTCTTAATCATCATTTGTCATCATTTCTGCATTTATGGATATTTGACATGTTTCATTTAAGGCAGCAGGAGCATATTTTACTATCAGGGGAGTTCAGTAATGAGGCAGTTAGGGGTCTAGGATTCAAATGTAGTATTTGTCTTCTGTTTTAACTATTTATTATCTGAGGTTGCACATATTGCTTTGTTTACATGGGCCCCGGGGAAGGACTGGTATGAACTTCATTCCCAACTTGTCTGTACTCATAATAGCCACACACACATATGCTGCTGTTACACTACCCACATAAAATCATGGTAAACAAAATCTGATTTAAGAATATTTTAAAGCACGTATAACTCTACGAAAGCATGTTAATGGATAGGTCATTGCAATAAGGGTTCTGTCAGTAGGTATAGCGGTTTATCACAGTTAGGTACATTACAGTATTGATACCGTTCCCATTATGCTACACCGCACATAACAGAATTACGGTATACAACGGTTAATGCTATCTGTGTGTTCCTCTGAAGGAAAAGGTCCTTTTCATATGAACTCCTTTTTAATATTCAATGTCCTGTACAAAACAAAGCTCAGGACAGCTCAGCTTTCTCACCTTGCCTTTCACTTAAACATTCCATCCACTTCAGCCTCACTGTCAAACACCATCCCATCATCACCGTCGGTTTGCCTTTCATCTCTCTACTGCAAACCTGCTTCTAAACCAAGCGATGACACCTTGCTATCTCAGCAAAGTGTCTGAGGAAGATCTTTTGAACATATCACTTTGATAATGGTTTTGAAGGAAACTGTCAACATAGAAGTTTCAATATCTCAATTAAAATCTGCGGCAGGATAGTTTACTTTCTCAAAGTAGATTGTCATTTACGGTATTTAAAAAAAAAAAAAAAAATTAGGTAAGTGAATACGGTAAATCTTTTTTTTTTTTGTACAAACTCCAGATGTGTAATAGTCATTAGAAACAACATTGGAAGCTTACTTAACATCAAATAACATACTTTTTAGTATTAAAATATATTTTAATGATGTTGCTCTACATCTGTTTTATGTATCCTATGCCAAAAACAAACCACTCATCTCTGCTCTAAACTAATAACCTGTATTAGTAAATATATTTGTATTGTAAGCAAAGGAAGCTGACACGAATTGTGCAGAGCAACAGACAGGCTACAGTTAGTCAACTGACAGTCCAGTACAACATTGGTGCTGAAAGACCCATAAAAGAATGCACAACTCGTCGTACCTTGACAAGAATGGGGTATGGCAGCCGACGACCTAACAGAGTTCCACTTCTTTCAGCAAAACACAAGAAACTGCGGTTGCAGTGGGCTAAGGAACGAAAACACTGGACACTGGAGGATTGGAAAAACATTGGCTGGTCTGATGTATCCTGGTTCCTGCTGTTTCACGCTGATGGGAGGACTAGGGTATGGAGAAAACCACATGAGTACATGCATCCATCATGCCGCATGTCAACATTGCAGGCTGGTGGTGGTGGTGTGATGGTGTGGGGTGTGTTTTCATGGCACACATTGGGCCCCTTGATAAAAGTGGAGCAACGTTTGAATGCCACAGGATATGTGAACATCATTGCCAATCAGGTGCAACCCTTCATGGCAGCAGTGTATCCATCTGCTAATGGATTTTTTCAGCAGGATAATGCCCCATGCCACAAGGCTAGGATTGTCCAGGAATGGTTCCATGAACATGACAGTGAATTCAGCTTACTGCAGTGGCCTGCCTAGTCACCAGATCTCAATCCAATTGAGCATGGGATGGAACAAGCTATTCGGAGTACAGATCTACTACCAGCCAACTTGACACAACTGTGGGAAGCATTGGAGTCAACATGGGCCAGCATCCCTGTGGAACGCTTTTGACACCTTGTAGAGTCCATGCCCCGACGAACTGAGGCTGTTCTGAGGGCAAAAGGGGGTGCAACTCAATATTAGGAAGGTGTTCCTAATGTTTTGTACACTCAGTGTGTGTATATATATATTATATATATATATATATAATATATATATATATATATATATAAGGGCTCCTTTCAGGGCGTTGGGTCCCGGGGAAATTTCCCCGTCCTCTCGGTTGGCCTGTCTGTCCTTTGTGATAAGGAAGGATAAAAAAGCTTAACATTAAGAAATAAATATTGCATTTCAGTTACATACTAAATTAACTCATAATTTTTCTCTACAACTGGGTACATTTGTGCAATGTAGGCTTAAACATAAGTTAAACTAAAACACTGGCATCTGTTATATCAAAAGATCCTGCTGAGCAGTAAAGGGGGTGGGAAGGGTGACTACAGTCTTGCATTCATCACAAACACAACACATTGTGGCTGTCAGCTAAACACTGGCATATGGTGTGATGGGAAAGTGAACTGAAATGTAACTGGAATGAAACATTCTTCTATGTGAAGCCACTGAGTAACACACAGACAACACAGCAAGAGAGTTTGCACTGGTGACATTGTACAAAACCATATTTTAATCAAATCATGAGATCTGTTGTAACATGTAGAAAACAGAAAGTACTGATTAGAGGAGAAACCTCAAAATGGAGCAAGGTAACCAGTGGTGTACCACAGGGATTAGTATTAGGTCCTCTGCTATTCCTAAACTATATTAATGATTTAGATTCTGGTATAGTAAGCAAACTTGTTAAATTTGCTTACTATACCAGAAACTTAGTCATAGTAAAATTTGGAATGGATCACACTGCTATGCAACAGGAGTCTTATTTCCATCCCTGAATTTTCTAATTTTACAGTACTTCCATTCATACATTATTTGTGTTCTTGCTCAAAGGGACAAAAGAAACATGGCAAGGAGGTGGTTCATCACGCTGTTTAATTCCATTAAGGCAATCTTTTATACTTTAAGATTATGATTCTGTGAATTTCAAAACCACCGTGTTACTAGTGCTGGGACGAACACGGGATTTTCATGTTCGGATATTTGCTCATAATTTAAATATTGTTTTCAAAAAGTAATAAAAGCCATTATATTTCTCAGAACGCCGGCAGAGACAGCATAGCAGCAGGAGCAGGGGTGTGTGGCCCCTGTGTGTGCACCTTTATTTTACAGCAAGACGTTACAATGTGTAACACGTTAAACTAGAAAAATATCACAGGAGTAAAGAATACATTGTGTAGGCCTTGTTTTACCTCAGTGAATTAACTACAAAACAAAGAATGCCAAATAGCAGTTCAAGTTCAATGTTTTGTTTATTCCCAAAATAAACAGTACATAAAGTTGACACCGCATTTTATTTATTTTGTACCTTTTTTTTTTAATTCCTTGCCATTGCTGTCTCTTCACAGTTTTCATAAAGTAATAACATGAGGTTTACTTGTGCCTTTTTGTAGCTGAACAAGCAAACGAAAACTGAAATTTAACTTTAAAACACTTCAAATAAAACAAACATGGAAATGGCGTTGTAAATCTTGTAATAAACTCACCGTTTTGGTTCCCATTTATTACATTCCACATAACGGAAAGTCACAACCATAAATATATAATGTATAAAATCTACATAAAAATCACTACGCAACATTTCCAGCAAGTTGGGCACTGTTTAGGCGAGGCATTTCAGAATGCCGTGCTTGCCTTTTTTCTGTCCCATGAGATTCTGACTCGCTCTAAAGCAGCACAACACGTTTTTGACCCAGATGGTGCATAATCTGGTTTGTTTACTTTTTGCTGTCAAACTTTTAAATAGAGGCTCAAGAGCTGCTGTGTTGATCATGTGTGTTTTTTTTATATAATAAATCTCACATATCACACTGAGCTTTTTTTCATTTGTCATTTTTGAATCGTGCAACTCTGGTGAGGTGGTAAATAATTATTACTATTTATTATTATTTATTTCTTAGCAGATGCCCTTATTGAGGGTGACTTACAATTGTTACAAGCTATCACATTATTTTTACATACAACTACATTATTATTTACACATTTTTTACATACAATTACCCATTTATACAGTTGGGTTTTTACTGGCACAATCTAGGTAAAGTACCTTGCTCAAGGGTACAGCAGCAGTGTCGCCCACCTGGTATTGAACCCACGACCCTCCGGTTAGGAGTCCAGAGCCCTAACCACTACTCCACACTGCTCCACAATTGCAAGGTATTTTTGTCATTTCTAGCGAATATGAACATCTGATTTTTGTATCCGAATACATGTCAAAAAATATTCATTCGAATATTCATATATTTGTCTGGAGGTTGTGTGGTCCAGTGGTTAAAGAAAAGGGCTTGTAACCAGGAGATCCCCGGTTCAAATCCCGGCTCACTCAATGACTCACTGTGTGACTCTGAGCAAGTCAGTTAATCTCCTTGTGCTCCATCTTTCGGGTGAGACATTGTTGTAAGTGACTCTGCACACACCCTAGTCTCTGTAAGTCGCCTTGGATAAAGGTGTCTGCTAAATAAACATAATAATTTGTCCTAGCACTATTTGTTACACAGTCAATATCAGTTGTGCTGTATATTTGTAAAGTTTATAGAATAATAAGGCTTCATGTAAGAAACAGAATACTTGTCTCTGTGTACTATCTCAAATAGGTGGTGACCACTACAGCATAGTAACTGAGCAATCCAGGGACCTGGAACCAAGGACTGCTATAACAGGACTCACGTTTCAGCCATGGATTTCTTTTCAAACTGAACCACAGGACAGATTCAGCATTTCAAGTGATTAACACTGTGGCTGCAATTTTAGGTTTTTTAAAACAATTAAAAACAGACTTTTCCTCTGGTGTCACTATGGTGAATCAGTATGTCACCATCACCTGCACTACCTGCTGCAGTGAACAACACAAAATAAAAACTAACTATTAAACACAGCATACACAAGGGAATACATTTTCAAGAATCATCTTCAAGCAGAGTGAGACCATTCCCACTACAGAGTCTAACAATGGAGGAAAGCATTAATATTACATCAAGTGATCCAGCTGTGATAAGTTATACAGAGATCGTCTGCTGCATAAATAACAAATTACTAAGTTGTAGCAGGTGTACAAATCACATCATTTTGCATAGGCACATGATAAGAGTCACATGCTCAAAGAACCTCTCCTGATTGACTAAAAAGCAATATGATTCTGGTGCTACGTTTCCCAAAGTAGATGCCAGGTGAATTGTGGATACAAGTTTCATTGCTTATGGAAACATGAAGACATCCGTCTAGCATTGTAAATGTTTCCTTGTGTACGGTGGGCTTTACACATGTATAAGAATTCGCCTTGTCCTGTTCAGATCCTATCCAGACATAAGCAAATGAGCGTCAGAAATGTTTTTTTAAAGAAAGGCACTTCATGTTTTTATCACTGTCACTCGAGACCTGAACCCTGAGACCTCAGCACACTTCTAATAAGGTGTACAACTAATGAAGCTGGAGCTGCCCCAGCAAACACAGAACACACAGCGTCAACACCTATTCCAACTGTGAAATCTACACTGTCAACGCAAAACTATTTCATATAATAAGCATTAAAAGGTTAGACACACAAATCTATGTGATCCTACCGATCCTGCCTCTTTATTGATGCATGTTGTAAGGATTCCCACATACTGTACAATCAGTATCAAACACAGCTAAATATTTTTGTTTGTACAGATAATATCAGCAATACAGATGTTACATCGATGTTTTAATGAGTTTTGTCATTAGCTTCATAATGCGCACATCCCGTATATAATACAGACAGTATATGAGATAAGCTTTTTCATGGTGTTTTGCAAACAGTCATCGCTGAACCAATTACATTGCTTTTCACATGCGCAATGCTTCAAAAGCCACACAGATTGACATTTTCAGTAAAAGAACACAGCAGCAATTGATTTTTATTGACCATATCAGTGTGCATAATATATTCTGAAGTGTTCTTTATAAATGTACAGCCAATACTCACCAGCTTTCCTCTTGTATCTGGTGATAATGAAGTATGAAACGAAGTAGAGGACTGCAAAAAGTAGGAAACAAATCTAAAAGAAAAAAGAGGGGGTTCATTTTAAAAGCTGTTGACGAAACGGGGCAGAACAATATTTTTATAAATTACATAATTAGTAAAGCATTTTGGGGAGAACAAAAAAAACTCAATTACATGAAACAGACCATGTAATGGAAAGTATAGGCCTACCTTGATATTGTATTTTAGGCGTCATTTAGGAGAAATGCCGGTCAGATTTTCATAGTCCTCATCTCATATAGGATGAGATTAGCTATTTTATCAGTTGCCGCTACAGTACATAACATTTCTGTGTTTAGCTCAATTCTAAGTCCAATTAAATTGGATGTATGAATTTAAAAAAAAAGTGTTGAACAAAACAAAGGAACTTTAAATTACCTTAATAACCTCTCTAATCTGGTGTCTTGGGAACTGAAAATTGTGCCGGATTCGACAGTGTGTTGGATTACAGTAACACAATAATGTCTCAGCAAAGTTTAAACAATGCCTCAACAAAATCTTAGCACAAGCCTGTTTAAACCAAGATTCAGGCGCTCTGTGCTGGCATTCAGGTTTTCTCGGTGTTGCTTTTAAGTAGCCATATTTTCTTTTCAGAATGTCTGAAACGGTTTGCCCTGCAATTTTGAATTTTTCATTGGTTTTTGGTAAACATTCATCTTTTTTGATAATTTTCTGCAAAATTGAGCAGACAGATGGCATGGTCCTCTTTCAGGCACCTCAGGAAGTTTTTAAAACACACCTTTGAGGTTGTGGTAGTATCAGATGTGTCACTGTAACAAAGAAATCTAACTTCCACACGCAAGTTCATAACCACTCAGCTCCAAGCTACTGCCACTGGAAGCACACCCTTTCACTTTTTACTCTAGATCTAACCCCACACAATGCAAAACTGAAGAATAACGCCAGTTCGGTTAGGACTACGTGGTACTTTAGCCTCAGCAAAGTGGCCATAAGCGATGCTCAAATGCATGACAAATGCAACTTCAAACAGAGCGCAAAACCAGGGGCCAAGGGTGGAAGCTGAAGAAGGGCATATTCAGAACCGAGGGGAGAAGGAGCTTTTTCACAGAAAGAGTGGTGAACCATTGTAACAGGCTGCTGTCATGAACAATACTGTATAACCCTCTGTGACCATAACAAGACCTTTAGCTAGCCACCTGGAGGAAGGGCGGTCCATCTAGGTTTTTTTGTTTTTCCTCTCCCGAGTGCTAACGGACCACACTTGCATCAAAGCATGCGAGCATAGGTTGGCCGAATTGCCTTTTCTTGCTCTAGAATTTCTTAGTTCTTTACTGAGATAAAAGAGAAACAGCACAGAACCTAGCACATTCCAGTTGGTGGCACTTGCACCAATGAACGCTAAAATGAATGGTCTAGCGGTTAGGATTCCTGGTTTTCACCCCGGCGGCCCGAGTTCGACTCCCGGTATGGGAACGTCTTTGTTGTAGGGCAGCAGTATGGAGTAGTGGTTAGGGCTCTGGACTTGACCAGAGGGTCGTGGGTTCAAACCCAGGTGGGGGACAGTGCTGCTGTACCCTTGAGCAAGGTACTTTACCTAGATTGCTTCAGTAAAAACCCAACTGTATGTATAAATAATGTGATATCTTATAACAATTGTAAGTCGCCCTGGATAAGGGCGTCTGCTAAGAAATAAATAATAATAATAATTGATCACAATTAGCGCTAGTCTGTGAAAACGAGCTTCTCAATTGGCAACCAATTGCTTACATTGAAGTCACTGTGAGTCAATTAAATTGGCTTCAAATGAAAGCAGTTTAACAATCACCATAATAATTATGTCTCAAATATCAATTCCAATTCCTTTGAAGGAATTGGAATTGGGAATTGATTTTAAAAAGGAATTGGACATGAAAAACAAGAATTGATCCCTACCCAGCCTATGAAGACTGATTCATAATCCCTGGTACTTTTCTTTTTACCACAAAATAAAAATGGAAACTCGCTAAAGCTTAGTGCATTAATAATAAATACATATCAAATAATAATAATAATAATAATAATAATAATAATAATAATAATAATGAATCAATGAAAAACAGTTCCCTAAATGTAATGTTAACACGTTTGAAACGAGACCCTTCCTTTGTATTCCAAAGCCAGTCGGATTGTTTTTCTATTGGGCCTGCCAAATAAATGCTGTTGATTCAAAACCACGCTTCCCCCAAGTTCATATATTGTTTATACAGCAAGCACTCACAATGTATTCTCGGACTTGGCTGTGGAAATTCTGCTCTCTGGCGGTGATGGTCGCATCGTCTTCTTCCATTCTTCATATTGCAAAGAAATATAAATTACTTACTTACGCTGCATAGCAACTTTCACGAATTACAAAATTATCTTCCGCAAAACCGCCCCACCCCCTCAAAATAAACAACAGTTTGGCCCAAAGAGGACGTTCCAGGCGCGCCGATTTTAGTCATTCTGCGCAGAAACCGCTCAAGTTCGCCGTCTGCATGACCTCAGCAGGATATGACATCAGACGTCACCCACCCACAGATCGCTGGAGCAGCCACAGCTTCAAAACAACAGGCTGAGAGACAGAGAAGGACATCGACAACTACATACGAGTATCACTCAACCTGCTGCTGCCACCTAGTCAGGGGGTGTGAATAACACAAAATCGCCATCTAGTCGTGTAATTTGAATGACACGCCTCAGAATAGATACAGAAACCCTTTACACCGCTACAATCACTGTCTATACAAATTCCATTGATATTACAGTTCCTACAAATACCACTGCAAATGACTGAAATGTGTTTTGTATTAACTTGCTACTACAAATAATAAAAAAGCTACATATAAATTCTCAGTTTCATAATAAAACATTGTACGTGGATGTTTTCATCTACCCTTGTTTGCTCTGCCAGCATAGACTTATGCATAAGGACAATTAGTACAGCAGAAAATTATGAAACAAACAATTTCAGTGAAGTTAATACTTGTGATATATATATATATATATATATATATATATATATATATATATATATATATATATATATATATATATGTGTGTGTGTGTGTGTGTGTGTGTGTGTGTGTGTGTGTGTGTGTGTGTGTGTGTGTGTGTCTTTTACTAAAGATGATTGAGTGAATGTAATAAGATTCGCATGTATCTTTGTCTTACTACATGCAATGGGCATAACTGGCATATATGCAGCATCCCATTTCACTCTCACAGTCTGCTCTTCTGCAGTTTCCGTAGCAACGCTGTCAATACTCCCTCTGCAGACCGTGCCGTCAGCCGCAGACTGGCTGCAGCCGGCGAACAAGTATTGTGAAAGCAGCCAGAGCCTCACAGCGCCTTATCTTCTCACAAAAGCACTGCCTTTTTTCTGACCAGTCCATTCTGAGACGCCCGACTCTACCATGACGTCAAAAAAACATGGCCTGCTCTAAACGGTTCAACTCATTATCCCAGGATATGACGATAAAGTTCTGTGCGGGCATATAGGTGAGCACGCTATCAGACGTGATGAGTGTGGCATAAAACAAAGCACAAGTCAGTTTTGCAAAAATTATGAACAATTATGTAAAAAAAAAGTAATAAATAAATAAAAATGAATACAAATCCATCATTAAAATGATTGAACCCTACTGATTTTGAGGATTACATCCATATATCATTAATACAATGGGATATTAATGAACATTCGTTACTTATTGCTATGGGTTTTATTTGTATTTATTTATTAATAAATGAGATTTACAGGGAGTGCAATGACACAAACACAACACCGACCGTGAATACATTCGCACACCTTTGCTGTAAGTGGACTGTCTCGTTTCACACGGTTGTGTTTATTAATAATAGAGTGATATGTCTGGCAGGTCTAATTCGTTACCTGGATGTACCTAGGGTTTCTGATAAAGTTTCGTTTACTCAAGGGTGAATTCTGACAGAGTGTACAGCACTTAGCCACTCCCGAGAATCGTTTTTAGCAACAACAAAAAACTGAAAATGAACATCGCAGTAGAACCGCCAACCATGAACACACCACACATCTTGGAAATTGACCAAAGAATGAACCAATAAAATAACTGAGGAACGTGTCGTGTGAGTGATCCTATCAGCACTAAGAAATGGCGGAAGTGGGCGTGGTTTTGATCAGCTGTTCCGGTAAATGTTTCAATGATGGCGGCGCCCATGTAGGAGCATGGTTTTATACTCAGTGAAAGTCTAAATAAGCTTAAGCTTTGTGTTTACCACGATATTTTACGGAATGTTGACAGTAACCGTTTACTTAACATAGCACGTGGTTTCAAAGCTGCTCTATTAAGTGCTGTTTGGATTTGAAAGATTATCTTTGAATTTGCTTTACTTTGCACTTGCCTGTACGTAAGATGAAGAGGAAGCCTCAAGGCAAGCGCAGAGTAAAAAGAGATTTCAGCAAACTGCAGAAGTGTAAGTTATCCGTTGAACAGTTTTTACAAAAGGAAGACAAATCCGCGGAGACCGGGGGAGGGGAGGATGGTTGTCATGGGAGCACGCTGTTCAGTGTTAAGAGGAAACGTAGGAAGGAATTAAGGAAAGAAAAAAGAAAAAACAAGAAGGCTAAAATGAAAGAGTATTATGAGGGGAAGCGTTTCAAAGCAAGCTCCGGCGTTACTGTTACAATGGTACAAAATAACGAAAAGCCAACGAAACCAAATGAAGCAGCAGCCGAATCTTCTGAGCCACAAGAAAACACTGCTGATCCAAAACAGAAGAAGGAAAAAGCACACCATGCAAAGGGGGAAAACAAGCAAACACTAAATTCACAGCAAGGGTCAAAGAAAATAAGCAGCAGTACCGCCGGCGATTCGCGGCAGGGGTCAGTGAAAATAACAAGCAGCAACACTGCGCAGCAAGCAGCGTTCAAGAAAATAAGCAAGCAGCAACAAGTGAGGAAACGGGCGCTGCTGGAAGCTAATGTTGAAGAAGAGAAAGAAATCAAAAGGCTAGAGAAATACCTGGGGATGAACAAACGTAAGAATAAAACCACCCTGCCCCAGTCTTTCACTGCGGATGGACTGGATTATATTTTGGGCATTCTCGAACCCGGAGCCTCCGCGTCGGGGCTGTACGAGAGCGACGAGGACATGGACATGACGAAGGAGAGGCTGGAACAGCTAGGCGGGAGTGAATCTGAGCTGTCTGAAGATTCTCAGCAGGAGGAGGGATCGTCAGACGAGGATGAACAGGACAGCGGTGAATGTGTTGAAGAGATGGAGGTCATTGAAGAGGAGGAGTGTGATGAAGTACTGGACCAGGATGGTGGAAATGAGGAGGATACAGTTATTGAGGGAGGAGAGGCAGAGAATACAGTAGAGGAGCCTGGAGGCAATACAAACGAAAAGGTATGGCTGTGTGCCTCTGATTCTGGAGTGAGTCGATGCATTGCAAGTGTACACTGAATACAGGGGCATTAGAAATCAATATGCTGCTTTAAACTGTTCTGCAGCTATGGAATAAATTCATCCTAACCCAAATATAGGAATCCATCCATCCTCCAAAAAGTTGTGTGTGTTGTGCTGTTTCACATTTGATATTGATGGTGCAAACTTTTCCTTAGATACAATACACATATTAACTAGGCATCTGCTACAGGTCAATGTATATGGCCAATGGTCAATATTCATTAAATCTTGTTGCTCATCATCATTGAGTCAGTTTTAAAATCTGATCTTTAAACAATATCTTTTTTTTTTTTGGCTTTTTACTGGCAGTCCGCTCAGAGCTCTTTTTAGTTTGTTTTATTTTTGTAAAGCGCTCTGAGATCCCTGTACATAAACAAAATGGGTATGGTGTACCATCTCCATGATCCACCTGCCCATTTACAATACATTGCTCTGTGAAGAGTTAAACAGTGGAATACTAACAACAAGCACATTGTGCAACAGAATGAAAGTATGAACATGCTTAAAAGATTGTTCAAATTGTATCTCGTTTCTTTTAAGTGCACTACTGTAGCGGTCGAATGATGTGTCTTACCTCATGCTGTAAGTGTGTGTGGGGTGCACGGCTTCTGAAGTGCAAGCACCCTCAAGTTGGAACAGCGAAAGAGAATTGACTAGTTGCTCCACCTAGTGGTAGCAACTCACTGTTTGATACCTAATAGGTAATGTACAGTGCAGCACTTGCACAAACTGAAGTGTAACATATTAGTTGTGCTCCTGTGTGTTTTGTGAAGGGCTCGGAAGAAGGCAGCACTAAATACATCCCACCTCACCAGCGGGAGTCTGCAAAGACTGACGATGCCAAGAGGAGACAGGAGCTGGAGAGACTGGAAAGGAATGTGAAAGGACTCCTAAACAGGTAATGCTCGTGGGTTTTTTTTGTTTGCTTGTCCAGTTGTGATGAAACATGACTAGGGCTGTAACAAAGGGTACATTTTGACCTTCGAAGGATCGGAACACATTACCGAAGGGAGGTTCGAACCTTCGATGGTACAAAGTTGCATAATTTACTGGTGACATCACCATAGCTACTTTAAATATTTGATTGAAAATCCTGTTTTGCAGGTAATTCATATAAATGGAATAAAACATTCACATTTAGTTCAAATATACATTATATCGAACAGTAATCATGTTTTTATAATTTAAATAAAAATACATGTTGTTTATTTACACGTAATTGAGCTTGCATTGCAGCAGAACCAACTGCAGCGGACTTAGGCAAAACAAAGCTTTATTTAACGGGCACCATTCCAAGCAGGTTATCAGCCACAGTCACATTTTACTACTACTAAAAATAATAATAATAATATGAATTAACGCCTGCCAGGTGATCCCAGAGATTGGTTATGCCTCGATGATACATCAACAGTCGCTTGCACAGTTTGCATTTGACTTTTTTTTTTGTAGTCTGGGCATTTAACTGAAAAAATCCAAAACCGCAGAGAGGTTTCGAGATATTTCTTTCAATACAGCTTACGCTATACAATGCTTTGCTGTCGAGATGGCAAATGAAGAAATTAAAGTTCTGCCTCTGGATAACACAAGCTGGAGGGGGGAGGGGAGGATGGTTCTCAGTGCTCCAAATTAAAATGATCTGTGTTTGCAGATATTTTGCATGTTTCAAACATATTCTACCATACCATTGTAACCAGGAGGTCCCCGGTTCAAAATTTAGCTCACTCACTGTGTGACCATTGAGCAAGTCACTTAACCTCCTTGTGCTCTAAGATGTTGTTTTAGTGACTCTGCAGCTGATGCATAGTTCACACACCCTAATATCTGTAAATCACCTTGGATAAAGGTGTCTGCTAAATAAACAAATAATAATAGCACTTCTCTTACACTGTCTTGTACACTAAGTATTAAGTACCTATTTTACTGAAACACTACAACCCCCTATACCCTGCTCCATACACGGCAACGGCACCATATAGAGTTGCTACATATAATGATTTGGTAGTGGATTGTAATACAACAACTTTTGTTTAAGTAATATTATTATTATTATTTATTATTATTATTTCATTCTTAGCAGATGCCCTTATCCAGGGCGACTTACAATTGTTACAAGATATCACATTTTACATACAATTACCCATTTATACAGTTGGGTTTTTACTGGAGCAATCTAGGTAAAGTACCTTGCTCAAGGGTACAGCAGCAATGTCCCCCACCTGGGTTTGAACCCACAACCCTCCAGTCAAGAGTCCAGAGCCCTAACCACTATTCCACACAGCTGCCCACATGCATTATACAAGTCAAAAGATTGAATTGTGCATGCAAGGACATTTACTGTATGATTTAATTATAGTATTCACGCCTTTTCTCTGTTAATAGAGAAGAAAAAAAAAACCTTGAAGGTTTACACCTACCTTTGAATTCCTGGCTAGCGATAATCTTCGACCCTTTGAACACAGCCCTAAACGTGACCATCATCTTCTGCACTTGTTTTTGCTAATAATCTGGATGGCCTGTCTTTACAGTACGAGACAGTGATTTCATGAGATGTTTTTGTTTGTAGCATTACACACCTGTACCACTGGAGACGCAACAGCTTCACAAGCTGTCTTGAGGCTTGCGAATCATGTGTCTCAAACTCTCTGTTCTATCTTTTACAGCATCACACATTATAATTTTCAATGTACTGTATATAATGCGACAAACCAAAAAAATATCCTGAAATTATTGGCTCACTGTAGATACTTCTGTTTATGCTATTGTCACCCTTCATGTCTGCTTTTACAGCATGGTTGCATCGACAATAAATATATACAGAAATCTGGGTTTTAGGTTTTCCATATTTAGCATTGCCTCAATCCACACTCACACTAATAACTGCCTTGACGTGAAATTCTGTACAGATCTCTGTATAAAGGCATGACGCACAGTGCAGTAGCTACATTGACGGATAGCGGAATGTGGTCTGTACAGTCAACTCTGCTACTTATTCAGTGTGAACTTACAGAGAGAGAATGATCAAGATCAGGGTCCAGGCAGTGGAAACGCTGCTTAAAGTATTTTATTTTGTTCATCTGTCTGCAGGCTAACAGAGCACAACATTGCATCTATAAGCAGCCAGTTGGAGGAGCTGTACATGAGCCGCAGTCGAAAGGACATGAATGACACTGTGACAGACATCCTGCTGGCGGCCTGTGTCACTCCTGCCCTAATGCCAGAACGCTTGCTGCTGGAGCACGTCCTGTTGGTCAGCATTCTCCATCACACAGTGGGACTGGAGGTAATGACATCCGATCTTCAGGAGACGATACTGCTGTCTGAAAAATGGATCCTGTTTGTAGATGTCCTGTTCACATGATCCCAGAGTCTGTAACAATGAAAACATGTACTGTACATTTAAAAACAAAATCACATTATAAAAATGAAATGGAGGGTTACCCAATCCGGGGGTATCTTTCACAGCGACAGACATAACTAACTAACTAACTAAATAATTCCAGTAAATCTTAGTACTATATACTGCCATCATATCATAGGTCTCATATTTTCCCTATTATGTTAAAGGTGAATTAGATTTTTTTAATGGTATTTTATTTGATGGTATTCTATTTGAAAATGTATGGAACTCTTTGCAGATACTTCAATGCTACACTTCCGGTCAATAAAGGAACTAAGTTATTATTATTATTATTATTATTATTATTATTATTTGTTTATTTAGCAGATGCCTTTATCCAAGGCAACTTACAGAGACTAGGGTGTGTGAACTATGCATCAGCTGCAGAGTCACTTACAACTACGTCTCACCCGAAAGACGGAGCACAAGGAGGTTTAGTGACTTGCTCAGGGTCACACAATGAGTCAGTGGCTGAGGTGGGATTTGAACCGGGGACCTCCTGTTTACAAGCCCTTTTCTTTAATCACTGGACCACACAGCCTCCTATGGCGTTGGTCTAGTGACGTTGAAAACACATCAGTCATAGAAAAAGCAGTGATTGGTACTCAAATGCAAGCCAGTGAAATTAGCTTCTGGGAGTTATTTTAAAGAAAATAAGTGGCAAATATTTATCATGTTCATTTTCAGTGTGAACAGGAAGCGTGTTAAAAGAATAAACCTAAACTCCCAAAAGCAACTCTCCTGTTTCGGATGCATTCCTTCAACGGGACTTTTATACATAATTCATATCACAATTCTATTTACTCTTTCCTTCTTAAATCTGTTTCAACAATGTTAGCTTCCTCTTCAGAAATGTAAAGCGCTTTACCTCTGGGACTGGTTTGCACAGTGTAAACACTTGGTTTATTCTAACTCATGGGTCGTTTGTTTTTTACCTGCAAGGATGTGATCGCTCAAATGAAGACTGTCCTCTATCTGTGTGGTATGTCTTTGTTTCTTTTTTGTATTCTTTATCCATTATTACCGTGCTGCTTGTGTTTTACAGATTGGTGCCCACTTTCTGGAAAAAGTGGTTCGTAAGTTTGAAGAACATTACCAGGTTGGCAGTGAAGGTAAAGAGTGTGACAACCTCATTGCCATAATCGCACACCTGTACAACTTCCACGTGGTGCACTCTCTGCTCATCTTTGATATTCTGAAGAAGCTCACAAAGGCTTTTACAGAGAAGGACATCGAGCTGATCCTGTTTTTACTGAAAAACGTTGGATTTTTATTAAGAAAAGATGATGCGGTGTCACTGAAGGAGCTGATCTCTGAAGCCCAGAGCAAAGCCAACGCTATGGGAACAAAGCTCCAAGATCAGACCAGGGTATGACCGCACCTGTGAATGAAATCTGCATGCAGAATCCAACGTGTTCATTAAAGAGGGATCAAGGGGGATTGGAAAGTAATATGGTGCTGAGTGCTTGTAAAATGCAAAAAACAAAAAACAAAACAGACATTATGTGTGTACATCCCTGATCTAAAAAAAAAACACATAACATCCTACTGAAATGTACACCTTTTAGTCAGACACAATATATAGTTTTGTCTTGCGTATACTTAAATGTACAGTGTATATATTTATTCATTGGACAGTATATTAATGGGTAGCATTTAGTTGTATCTTATTCTATTAAATCATTCTTGCAGTGTTAACTTTGAATTCCTTACAGATGCGGTTCATGTTGGAGACCATGCTTGCACTCAAGAACAACGACATGAGAAAAATCCCAGGCTATGATCCGGAGCCAGTGGATAGACTGAGGAAACTACAGCGGACACTGGTAACCACGCTCAGTCAATACTCCTCCCCCCATTTTAATTTAGGCATAGAAACGGAATGCTCCATATGCACCACGTTTGATCATTTGGCAGATTAGCAACAACCTATTTCAAATTTGTAAAGCACCAATCCTGTCCACCATCTGAAAGCGCTGTTCGAAACTGTGGGTACTGTATTCTCCCCCCTGAGCTTTTCCTTGGTAAAAGCACAGCAGTGTGGTGTGCAGGGTGAGTCATACAGTCAGGGGAGCGCAGGTTCATGTCCTGGCTGTGTGAAGTCGGCGGTCTTTACTGGCAATTCTGGAGGGGAGCGTTCCATTGGCTCTGGCGCTCCTGCAAGTTAGGGATGCAGAACCGGCAGGTACTGTTTCTACTCATGGTGCTACAGCGCACCCTACTGGCCAGGTGCCCGATAAGCTCAGGTGGACACCTGCAGGGCAGGCCTTTGTCCTCCAGAGGCCGGTAGCTCGCTAACATCCTCTCTCGAATTCCTGGGTGTAGAGGAATCTGGCTTGGTTGTGGGATCAGAGGACACCCACTGAACCTTCAGTTCTCCTGCGCTGTGTGGGACTTGCTGTGGTGAGGGGACATAATTAGAAACTCTAAATTGGGGAGAACAATGTAGGGTTATATGATTGGGCACTCTAAATATAAAAAAAAAAAAACTGATAACACTAACTGCTAGAACAGTCCCCAGACAGGAAACTTAAATAAAGTTAGCTATTCTATCAATAAAAGAAAGGTTAGGTTAAATAAAGCTCCATCTCATGTTCCAACTTTGTTTTACAGTAGCATTGTTTTACAGTATTAAAAAAAACAATTTTGCAATCCACTGAAAAGATAAACCAGCATCCAGTCATTTGTTGGGATGAACAGATTTAAAGAATAATACCAGCAGAGGGCATTGCACCACAACAGTTCCCTCCAGATAGATAACATTTGTTTTGGTTCCTCGGATGATGTCCTTGAAGGATTTTGTTAAAGTTTTGAGAAACAAAATCCAAGTAAACAGCTTGCATTCCGTGAGAGGGATCTTGTTCAAGCCTTTTACTTCCCAGTGGGATTTCTGACATCCAATCTGAACCATTTTGCCTAACAATTAATCCAGGTTCTTCTGGCTGCTATCGAATAGGCATGAAACTTCACGAGGGTTCAATGTAAAGTGAAAAGAGCTCAGGCTATGCTTGTTCTTCAGATCCATAGCAGTGCCAGTGGCAGCGATGTCTGTCTGCGGGTCTCTCTGGAGAACCTGCTGGCTGCAGACCAGGTGGGGCGCTGGTGGATTGTCGGGTCCTCCTGGAGCGGAGCGCCAATGATTGACAGCAGCACACAACCGAAGCAGCCTGCTGGCCAAGTAAGTGTTTCACTAATAATGAATCTGTCTTCTATAGGGAGTGTGGCGAGAGGATAGTTGTGTGTACCCTGGTATGAGCCAAAACTGCTGCTTGCTAAGCCAGCTTTGTGTGTGTGGGTGTGTGTGTGCGTGTGTGTGTTTCAAACTGCAAAATAAAATAAAATAATAAAATAAAAAAAACCTTTTGCACTGTTCTGCGTCATTACGTTTTCAATGCATTTTTTTAATTAATTGCAGTACATTTGGTCAATTCATATGATTTTTGTAGATTAAGATGACAAACATTTTTTTGTTTTGTTTCCACATGCAGAAGTTGCATTAATCATACCGTACACAGCCTTTGCTAAATAAGGTTGATAGATGAAATGGTAGCTGTATCAGTTCAGAGATGATAGATAAAGACAAGAAGATGTGATGCCTTTTATTGGACTAACTAAATAATAATTAATCACAAGCTTTCAAGACCTCAAAGGTCTCCTTTGGTAAAATGGCAGATCCTGTGGTTCCTTTGCAGTTTGTATGTAATTCAACGTTTTTCAAACAGATTCAAAGTTTGATGCTGGTACTTGGTAGATTTCTAAAAATCTTTCTCTTTTGAAGGTAAGCTCTAAGATTTTGGAGCTTGCTCGTAAACAGAGAATGAATACTGATATAAGAAGAAACATTTTCTGTGTCCTGATGACCAGCGAGGATTTCCTTGATGCCTTTGAGAAACTGATCAGGTATGCCTTGCAAGAAGAAACCAGGAGTTAACAAAACAAACCGCTCCCTGTGAGCTGTATTATTTCCTGAGAGGCAGGGCTTGTTGATTGTTTGTTTCATTTTTCATGTCTGAATTTGAACCCTTTTTTTCTTTTTCTTTCTTTGTTTTTGCAGGCTTGGTCTGAAGGATCAACAAGAGAGAGATATTGTGCATGTTCTCATGGACTGCTGTCTGCAAGAGAAGGGCTTTAACCCTTTCTATGCTGTCTTGGGCGAGAGGTTTTGTGAATATGACAGGCGATTTCAGGTAGTCCCCTGTAATGGCACACGTAACATATGCAAATATATAGATATATGACAAAGGTATATTAAACATATATCAATTACTGGTATTTAGCTGTGTGTGTTGATCCTGATGATCCAGTTTCTTAAACACGCTGTACAGCCGTCCAATACGTTGGTAAAAACTAAATAAATCCTCGGTCTTCTTCTCAGTCTGTACTCCTCTCCTCTTAGACAAAGAGCTGCAACATCGCAGACCTTTTATACCCCGCCTGTAATTGCTTAACAATCCATTTCATTTGATTCCCTTCACCTGGATACCTTGTAAAAGGGTTAACCCCAGGTGATGCTCTGATTTCTGCAGACCGATTACCTTTAGTGGTCAGCAAACTACTACTGCAGTCTATTTTACCCATTTCTTTTCTACAAGTCCTGTATAGGGGAATAATGCTTTACTCTGCTGTAAGCTAACATACTTCCCTTCAGTTACTTTGCAACTATATACAGTGCCTTGCAAAAGTATTCAGACCCCTGACCAATTCTCTCATATTACTGAATTACAAATGGTACATTGAAATTTCGTTCTGTTTGATATTTTATTTTAAAATGCTGAAACTCAAAATCAATTATTGTAAGGTGACATTGGTTTTATGTTGGGAAATATTTTTTAAAAAAATAAAAAACTGAAATATCTTGCTTGCATAAGTATTCAACCCCTGTGCTGTGGAAGCTCCCAGTTTACACCGATGAAAGAAATTGCCCTAACGAGGACACAATTACCTTACCATTGGCCTCCACCTGTGAACCATTAAAGTTGCTGTCATATTTTCTGGATAAAAACCCCACTGTTGAAGGATCATTGGTCAGGCTGTGAATCTGAAGGAAAATGAAGACCAAAGAGCATTCTACAGAAGTTAGAGATAAAGTAATACAAATGCATAGATTAGGGAAAGGGTACAAAATAATATCCAAGTGTTTGGATATCCCAGTGAGCACAGTTGGATCAATAATCAGGAAGTGGAAGCTGCATCACACCACCCAGGCACTGCCAAGAAAAGGCCGTCCCTCAAAACTCAGCGCTCAAACAAGAAGGAGACTTGTGAGAGAAGCCACAGAGAGGCCAACAATGACTTTGAAGGAGCTACAGAGTTCAGTGGCTGGGAGTGGAGTAATGGTGCACCAGTCAACCATATCAAGAGCTCTGCATAACACTGGCCTGTATGGGAGGGTGGCAAGAAAGAAGCCTTTACTCAAAAAGTATCATCTGAAAGCACGTCTGGAGTTTGCCAGAAAGCATGAGTGACCCAGCTGCGATGTGGGAAAAGGTTTTGTGGTCAGATGAGACCAAGATAGAGCTTTTTGGCCAAAACTCAAAGCGCTATGTGTGGCGCAAACCTAACACTGCCCATGCCTCAAGACACACCATCCCTACAGTGAAGTATGGTGGTGGCAGCATCATGCTGTGGGGATGCTTCTCATCAGCAGGGACTGGGCATCTTGTTAAAATTGAAGGAAGAATGGATGGAGCAAAATACAGGGAAATGCTACAAGAGAACCTGCTTCAGTCCGCTAAAAAACTGAAGCTTGGGAAGAAATTCACCTTTCAGCAGGACAATGATCCCAAGCACAAGGCCAAAGCAACATTGGAGTGGCTCAAGAACAAAAAGGAGAATGCCCTACAGTGGCCCAGTCCTGATCTCAATCCCATTGAGAATCTGTGGTACTATTTGAAAATTGCGGTCCACAAGCATCGTCCAACCAACCTGAACAACCTGGAGCAAATCTGCCAAGAAGAATGGGCCAAAATCACTCCGACACTGTGTGCAAAGCTGGTACATACTTACCCCAAAAGACTTAAAGCTGTTATTGCAGCAAAAGGTGGCTCTACCAATTATTGTGTGGGGGTTGAATATGTATGCAAGCAAGATATTTCAGTTTTTTATTTTTCTTAAAAATATTTCCCAACATAAAACCAATGTCACCTTACAATAATTGATTTTGAGTTTCAGTGTTTTAAAATAAAATATCAAACAGAACGAAATTTCAATGTACCATTTGTAATTCAGTAATATGAGAGAATTGGTCAGGGGTCTGAATACATTTGCAAGGCACTGTATATATAATGTAATTCCTTTCAGAAAATTCTTTACAGTACAATATCTGGCCACCAGGTGGTACTGTGTGCTAGCTGCAGTCCTTAAATGACATTTAGTTGATCTAAACTGGTGGATATCAATAATCAAAATAGAGCCATTTGAATAAGAAACTTCTGAAAATCAAACATCCAACAGTGTTTGTTTATTTATTTTAGAAAATGTGTAAACTGACAGGGAGGGTCCTGCTTATGTAGTTCCACTGCTTTAGATTAATTAGTAGATGTTAGGAATGCTATGAATTATATATATATATATATATATATATATATATATATATATATATATATATATATATATATTATATAATATATGCAAATATTGTTCCTCGCGTAAGCTGGCTCTCCTCATTTTGATTATTTCTTTAATTATTAGATGACTTTTCAGTTCAGCATGTGGGACAAATTCCGTGATCTGGCAAACCTGTCCAGCACCTCCTTCAGCAACCTGGTTCATCTCCTAGTGCATCTGCTCAAGAAGAAGTCTCTTTCACTCTCCGTCTTGAAGGTCCGTCATCTTCTATAACGTTCTAAATGGGCTGGCATTTTCAACTGTACACTGAAATACACGCAGTGAGTTCAGGCAGCAGACTTGATTTCAAGAATTAACCTCAAACTTATTAATTGGTGTTGGAAGAATGAATACTTGTAATGTAAGAGGCTGTATGGTCCAGTGGTTAAAGAAAGGGGCTTGTAACCAGGAGGTCCCCAGTTCAAATCCCAGCTCAGCCACTGACTCACTGTGTGACCCTGAGCAAGTCACTTAACCACCTTGTGGTCCGTCTTTCGGGTGACACGTTGTTGTAAGTGACTCTGCAGCTGATGCATAGTTCACACACCCTAGCCTTGAATAAATAAACAAATAATAATAATGTCCTGTAAGTACAGTTTTAGGTCTCCTGTGCAACTGTACAATAGAATCTATCATATCCGATCCTGTAAGATACGATACACTCTACAGCTTCTCACCAGGCCTTTTTAGCCGGACGAGCCACCCAGCTAAGTGGCTGTCACCGCCCGTTTTGCATCTGCTACTGTGCCTTTTACAATAAGGATTGATAGCGCTGCTAGCAGACTAGATCACCTGTGCGCGTTGCTGGGTGAAAAGGAAGTCTTGGAACCACAGGACTGCTGTGTTACGTCTTGACGCTACATTTAACCAATCAGAGAGTGGAAGGGGTGGGTTTTCCAGCCTCTCGAAGTGCTTAAAACAGAACGGTAAAATGACTGCTAAAAAAATAACCGATTTTATTTTCAAAGCAAAAGTAGTGTCAATGAATGTGGAAATTGCCAAACCGAAATGGATGATGAAAAAGAAAATGTAGAAAATGTAGAAAATGAACTAGAGCAACCCGATATAGTAAACGAAGAGCAACTTGTAGAAAGCAAATTGGAAGAACCGAAAGAAGGGCCGGTGTGTAAAAAAAAGAAACATCGTGATAATGGGTATGATGTTACAAGAGGGGGGGGGGGGAATGGAAATGGCTTTTTTACAGCAAGGCATTGGGTGATATGATGTGCAAGCTCTACCAGAAACACAAAAAAGATTGCAAAGGATCAGGGAGTAAATGGAGCAGTTATTAATTATTACATTTCTTATTATTCAAATTATTTCTTTTTATATATTTCCAGTAAGGCCATTTTATTTTTCTGTTAAGTGTGCCTGGCTATAATGCTCTGCCACCCAGCTATACAGAATTCCTGGGGAGAATGCTGCTCTATTAACTGATGCTACCAGTTGTACAGTACAGATGGAAACTGATCAATGCTCATTTTATTAAGGGTCTAAAACAGTAAAAATGCTCTTAGCAGGTCAGAATGGATTCAGTTGCAGATAACAACATTTAAAAAAGCCAGGCACTTAAAGATGGTGTGTTTGGGAGTGAAGTTTCCCTTTTTAAATGCAAGCTATCACTTCACATAAAACAAAGTGCCCAGTTGAACCATGTTCAATGAAAGAAAGTAAGGGATTGATATAATGACTACACCATTACAAGACCTTTTCACAACATCACCAACCTCCAAAGCCCAAGATCTGCTCTGGAGTTCCTGGGTGTAAAGAGGAAGCTGGCTTGGTCATGGGATTGGAGCTGTGTAGGGAATTGATGCGGTGAGGAGAAAAGAATTATTGGATAGTTAAAATTGGGGAGACCATTTTTAGAAACAAAAAAGAATAAGACTTATTTTGGAGTTGCATTCAGTAAGGATAATTTAACATTGTTCTGTTCAAATAAATAAATACATCTTATTTTAACGTGTGTTTTGTTTTTGTTATTTTTTTTTATTTAAACCAGGTTATCGAGTTCAGTGAACTGGATAAGCCTAAAGTCCGGTTCCTGCGCCAACTGCTGAGTAAACTTCTGTGTGAAACAGAACCAGAGGAGCTGAAGGACATTTTTGGGAGGTAATCAACATCTTTTTACACTTCAGTGTAACATGTGACTGTATCTCTCCTACTTTAGCAATGTATTAACCCTTTAACATTAAACTGTGGCTAAGCCCTTTTAGGTAAAGAGATCACTATCCATTTAAACCTTTGAAATTAGAATGAAACACTTTTGTACATTATTTATAAAGCAAACAGACTAATGTAAATGCATTAAGTTTTTAAACTATATGTGGGTCCTGGTATCTTTAACTTTTTTCCCAGCAAAACTGATGTGGTTGTAGCTGATGAGTTCCTGCCTGTTTACGACAGAGAAACCAATCTTTTAAAAGGGTGCCCTGAGAAACTGGAGCTTTCTTTAATTGCGCACACAGCCATGAGCAATGCAGGAATGGTGGCTGATTGTTTTCTGAATCTTCTGTCCTAGCGTACCTGTAGAAATTATAACAGAAACACTGCCTGTAGTAGTTTTCGCTTCTCAAGTAACAGAACTGCATTGTTGGCAGGACATTCCTTCTACATCCTGGTAAAGACTGCATTTCAGAGTTCCACAGATGGTTTTGTTTTAAACACTAATTTTGGTTTGTATGGGGAGGAGGGGGGTTAAGAGTACAAAGTGGGTGTTATTATTGAAATTCCCAATAACTGAGAAGCACGTTTCCCACTCTGTGCAGGATTTCAGGAATTCCAAAGCTCGGAATGCTGCGGGAAGGCTTGAAGCTTTTCATCACTCACTTTTTACTGAAGAATGCTTTGAGCCTGGGAACAGCTGAGCAAGCAATCCTGCTGAAAGAAAGGGCTGGCGTGGCAGAGCAGGGCATGCAAGTGAAGGATGCAAAGCTGAAACTGTAAGGAGGAGGAATCTTAAACACACCAAGAATGTGTGGACAACTTTCAGGAAAATACTAAGCAACAATGTTGCTTTCATTGGTAAAATAAGGCACTAAATGGTACAACTGGCCCAACCACCAGGTGGTGTACTGTACATGGATTTACAGTCATTTATATAAAAAAATGTTTTGGTTTTTATCCCTTGTCTTTCATATTCTTTTTGATTCATTAAAAAATGTGGTTACTGCTATAATGCTCCAAAACATGTAAAGTAGTGTGCACATGTATTAGAACATGCCATCATCGCTTCTGTTTTGATTTGTTGTGCATATGAAATCAAACCACTGGAACTGAAAATCTTGGGAAAATTGTTGAAATAGACAAATTAGTGATTGTCTAGTTTAATTGTTGACTTTAATAGACCACACATGCAATTCATTTTAAAATAGTAAGAAAAGGAACACAGAGCCACAAATGGTAAAATGCATGAGACTTTTTAGAAGTTGATTAAGATGCTTAATTAAAGCACAAAGTGGTCTCACATTTTCACACATGAGCACATATTGTTTCTATATCGCTGCTGAAAAATTTCTATATTGCTGACTGAAAAATTTAACTTCTCACACCCTGAGGTTTTCATGCAGGTAGGTATATAAAGAATAAGTGACAAATCTTTGTCTTCCATGTTTGTTTCAATTGATTTTAAAATGTGGTTAGGACTGTACATGAATGTGTGCCCCCCCCAAACAGGAATATGCTGAAGGTGTCCATACCGCACACACAATAGCCCCCCCTAGCACAACAGCGTACACAAATTTAGGGACCTCATTGTGGAAGAGCTCAGGCTTGTGGCTGGGCTATGAAGAAGTGCTTGTCTGAATCTAAAGAAACTTTACAAGTTATTTCATTAAATTAAAAACAGTCTAATGCAAAATGTAATAAAACTGAAATTAAGAGACAAAAAAAATGTGGTTGTAATTGTAAATTTAGAAAAACTAAGATAAAAAGCTAGTTTGGTAAAATGGAACAATTAAGAGAGTAAAACCATTATTTATTTATTTTTTAAATTTGAATAACGAGAACTTGTTTTGTTCACCAATTGAAAGAGGTATCCGTCATTGCAGGTGTGAGTTGGTACTGTGATGAGTCACTATTTTCTTCTGTAGCACAGCGTCACTGAATTACATTTTCCTGAAAAGTCTCATAGGACCCTGCACCAGCCAATGATGAAGCTGTAGTCCTGTAGCATGTTTCACCAAGTGCTCCAGTAACACATCAGGCAGAGACAACCTGAAGACATTGTTGCATTCAGCAGACCTTGGGATTTAGTCCTTAATCCTGTACTAACATGGATTTCAGCTGGTGCAGCACTTTCTGGAGATTGTCTTCAGTAAATTCCAAGGTTTGTATTCACTAAGTACAAATTCCAGTATACAAAGTCAGGGAAACAAGCAGCTATTAAGAGACTCCTTTGACCTGTGGATTAAGAGTTTCTCTCCTTGCTGATTGGAGAGCAATAAAAGGTTTTTTTTTAATTTTTTAAATTTGTGTGCCTTGCTTCATGATAGATTCTGCTGTTTCTGGTGCCCTCGGTAGGAAAAAAGACTTGTCTACAAAAACATTGAACAAATGGATTACAATGAATCACAAAGCCTGTAGGGGGCAGGGCACTGCCACATTACAGCATGTTCATTCTTCTCTTAAATTTGGCCCTAATGTCCCTGTTAAAATTAGGTGTACAGTTTAAAACGTATTAAACAGGATCACTATCCAGTAGATTTGCTCATGTTCATTTTCAGTCTTTTCCTTTCACATTTAGAAATGTAAAATGACTGTGTCACAAGTGAGCAATACAATCCCCCACCTCCCCCAAGATGTTACAATTCTAATAATACAGCCCCTGCAAACCCTTATACTGTCTATACAATAAACACAAGAGAAGCCAAGAGCAGTGGGAAGTTATTAGTTTTAGCCTAACAGTTATAAAAAGTATTATGAATAAATTAAAGGAAACCCCAGAACTCTCATTAAAAAAAAAAGTTTATTGATTAAAAAGACATTAGAAACCAAAGCGTTTCAGCTTAGCATTGCCTTCATCAGCGTACGTGTAGTTTTTTTTTAACCAATAACATATTTTGCGTGTTGCGGGGGTTTCCTTTATTTGATTTTGTTTTTAACCATACGCACCACAGTTGCCTGTTGTGATGTAGTGCCTGTTTTTATCTGTTTGGAAGAAAAAGTATTCTGCCCAACTGGCCAGGCACAGTTGATTTCTAGGAGACTTCAGGTTTGTCGTACCTCCATCAGTCCTACTTTTCAGGACAATAATTGTGAGACAGCAGGGAGGGGGATAATTCCTCCCTAGAGGAAAACTTGTGTGTAAGGCACATTTTGGTTTGGTTTTGTTAATTGTTTGATTGTTTTGTTTAATTGTTTTATTGTTTTATTATTGATCATTACCGGCACCTGGCTACTATTGAAAATTGGAGCCAGGTGCCCGGTTTAAAAGGAGAGCAGTCAGTCTGCTCGGGGCGGCTGCTGAAGAGGGTAGAAGCCCGACTGTGCTGGTGTGTGGGTACAGCCGTAATTTAAAAAGAAAGAAAAAAAAAAAGGTAGAGTGAGTCCTTTTTTGTGTGTGCTCTTCCGTGTGTTTGTTACAGGTAAACAGCTTAGCTGTCCTGTGTTTAATTTAGGTTCCTGTTTTGTTTTAGTTATTGCTCAAAGAAGAGCTAGGTGTTTGTTTTGTTTATTTTGTTTTGTGTTAATTAAAAATAGCGCAACCGCGCTTTAAAAAAAATCAAAAAAAAAAAAAAAAAAAAAACAATTAAACAATTAACCAAAAAACAAACACAAAATGTGCCGTACGCACATGTTTTCCTCTAGGGAGGAATTAACCCCCTCCCTGCTGTCTCACACAATGCAAACACATCTCCTTTTGTTTTAGCTTTAGCAGTGTAAATATATGGTTGGAACATTTGCAAACTGTTGTCCTTGCTAACATGCCTGAGAGCTCATCTTCAGAAGCTAGAAGTAATACCATTATACAAGAAGGACAACAACTTTTGAGGGGATTTCATGTTCCCACAGAATAATTCAATAAAATGTGCAGTAATTCATAGTCACAATAATACCCTCTGCATCATTGCTAGAAATCACAGAGGCCCTTACTGCTAAAAGCAGTTCTCTCTGCGTTGGGTATTATTGCTTAAATAGCACATGAAATAGAATGTATTTTATAAGGGATGGACACACACATTTAAAAAATAAACAGGAGAAGCTGGGACTGCCATTGTTAGGTAGGTCAGCAGCACTGGCTCAAGCTGATGGTCTGCTTGTGATAGAAATACTTCCAGAGGGATATGTACAGTAACGATTATTATTAACCATTGAATAAAACACACTGAGAGGTAACCATGTATTTTTTTTGGTTTTATGAAACTGCAATACAGGTTTTTTTCAGATCTCTGCTGTACACAATTCACACAAAACTAAAAGCAGCAACTTCTGCTTCCAACGCTTTTATGAGCCCAGTCTCGTCCCTGTTCAGACGTGTTATACACATGATTTCTGAAGATAGATGTCAGTAGGTGTGTCGCCTGACAGACAATGAACAGAGCACTATCTGTCTTATCCACATTCAGGAGCCTTTATGAGGGTGAAGGGCTGTCAATTAAGGATAATGAAAAATCCTGCGGTTTCAATGAAAGACCTTGTCAAGACTGTGACCTTCTGCCAGTACATCTGGGGCATTTTCCTCACACAATCTCACTGATTGATTGTAGGCAGCCATTTAACATTGTATTTATTCTTTAAAGCATGGGGAGGGGGGGTCCAATATACTCATTATTCATGTAAACTCTTACTAGGATCACCAATCCAAAATAAACAATTTTGCTTTTGAGACTGTCCTGGAGACATAGTATGCATAAGTAGCATATGCTAGCATACAGCACTTGGGACCATAGGATGTAGATGTTGACTTGATTTTAGAAGGTCAAGTACAATAATATACAGATATAAGATATTACTCCATCGCAAGAATTGAATGTGCCCAGTTCTTTATATATGACGGGTCAAGCATGGAGAGACTGGCTACAATATAACAGTACCTTCGTACGGCACACAAGTCCCTGTGTCTTCACCACAACATCTGATAGTCCGTCGGTAATGTTCATTTGGAGTTACATAACAAAGCAGGTACCCTTTTTTGGCCAGTGCATTTTAAAAATATTGAAGGTAGTCCAGATGGATTTTCAGTTTTTTGACACTAAATCTGTACTGATATTTAAACACAGATAATGTACACTGAAAACCCCATTTCATCATCCGCCTGTTTTTTTAGCACTTTCTAAACATCATACCAGTACATTGTAGCGATGAAGTGTTGAACTATTGGTTGCTTCACTTTATTTCATTTATATATATATATATATATATATATATATATATATATATAGTAAATTACTCGCAGCCACTCGGGTTCTTTGCCCCTTTAAAAATAGACCCAGGACACAGGAAATTGAGGTTTAAGCACGGACGTGCTATATTTTTTTAATAAACAAAAACAAAATAAACAAAGCAAACACCTAGCTCTTTTCTTGAGCACTAAACTAAAACACAAAACAGGAACCTAAACTATATAATAGGACAGCTAAGCTGTTTACCCGCAAAAAACAAAATCAAACAAAACAAAGCATAGTTTTTAAACAAATAACACAAATCCCAACAAGGCTTCCACACAGTACCTTCCTCTCCATACGCTTGCACACCCTAGCAAGCAGGCTTTCCACACAGCAGCCCCAAACAGACTGGCTGCTTTTCTTAAATACCCTGCACCTGGCTCTAATTTACAATGTAGCCAGGTGCAGGGGATCATTACTAATTAAAAAATTAATCAAATTAAATTAAACAATTAAACAAACTAAGGCTATTCCCCTCTGGGAGATGTAGTCCCATTCCCCCAGGACTACAGTATCTCACTATATATAGTGTTTGTAAACCAAGCTTTCAGCTAGCGTTGCACTTCATTAGTCATTACACCTGTTAGTTCCTATCTTTTCAATGTCTTCTTTCCTGTCATTAATTAACCACCTGCTCCCCCCATTAACTGCTGTGTTTTCAGCCAGTGAAATGCTTTGACCCAGGGGACCCTGCTTCTGGTTGTGTAGAAGCAGCTGGAGGTGGGTCAAGTGCAGGGTGAAGTGGTAACATATTTATAGTACAGGCTAAGCCACAGCTGAGAAATCACACTGGTTTACATCAAGCACCTATCCCTTGTGATTCCAGGATTCCAGAATAAAGCAGTGAAATGCTTTTGATCCAATCAACCTAAAAGTCCCAGTTCATGCTGCTGAATGGTATCTTTACTGATATGTTGGCCCTATTAGCAACGCTCTAACTCGTGGGTTATTTAAAGAATAAATCTGTTCTGATTATATAAATACAGTTTAACCTGAAACTGAGTGCTGTTGGTTTCTTTAACCACAGTCTGGAGAGGTTTCATGAATCGAAAACCTTATGTACTGTAACATACTGTTCATTGTAGCCTTGATTAGCTGATTTGCGTGTTAAAATGCCTGGACAGTTCTTAAATCACTGTTATCTGGTGGTCTTTTAAAAACATTTAGAGCTAAGTAACTGATATTAACAAGGTTATACAGTCAGCTGGGTTTAAAAACAGCTGCAATATTCCATGCAGGGCAGTGCCATAAGCAATGTTAGATACGCTGGAGCTATGTAGCAAACAATCACTATTGCAAACAACAGGTATTAATAATAGCAGGGAAGTTATCCTAGTGGATAACGTCTGTCCAGGTGTTTCCTCAGGTACTCAGTACAGGGTTATGTCTCTGGAATCTGCCCAAGGAAGGCACTGAACAGTTTTGGTCTTGATTTAATTTAAATATTATTCAATTGTTTAGTCATAGATCATTTGGTAAATTAAAAATAAAATGTGTTTTCGGGCAGAATACTGTTTTTAATTTATAGCAACAAATAAAATGTGTTTGGAAAAAAAAGTGCTCTCAAGTCGTGAGTGTTAACAACACACAAGGTTCTCATCATTATTAGAAAAGGCCTGTTCTGGAACCAAGCTGATTTGGGATGGAATGTGATGTTTTGGGCAAATTGTTATGTCAGCCTTTAGGTGTAATTTGGGGGATGCTGTAGAGAGCGCCTCTCACTGTGCTTTTTTCCCGTTTACCTAATTTCTCTATGCCATCCACTCTAGCTTTCCTCAGCCGCGCTCGGCCTGGGGGAAGTGATCAGCCGGCACAATCACCTGGTGGGTGGGCAGCTCATTTCTAGTCATCTCTAACAATAGCCTCGCGCAGCACTCACTAGACTAATGATTTATCGAAGAAGATTGAACTCATATTAGGATGTCTAGATTTAATAATGTATAATGTATTTGTAGAGCCCATTTGTGTATGAATATGTTTGTTTGTTTACTAGCTTGTTTATTAAAATATCAATTTGTCAATATTAATAAGTGGCAGCAAAACCATAATTCCATATAATGTTTGTATTCTGTAGATTATTATTAAGTCTCAACAAAGTGATGATATAAACCTATCTAATCTAATGCCAGCCCTGGTGGCTGCTTTGGTCTGTTGGCCTGTAATGACATCATAGGATTAATATCTATTATTGTTCATTTAATTTATGGGGAAGATGTCTCTTTTTTTGCAGTTGCCGTTTTCTAACCATTTCCTATTTCCTATACAATTAGATTGCTATATATATATATATATATATATATATATATATATATATATATATATATATATATATATATATAAACTAACTAGTTTGAACCTGACATTATGGGCGATACCACAGCTCATCTGCTCATTTACTGTACTGTAATAACATTTCGTGAACCCTAACCTGCCCTTTTGGTTTCTTGCAGATTATCTGTGGTTAAAAGAAGTCCCTTTGCTGACCTCGCCCCTGAAGCCAGGTGATCTGGGTTGGGAGCTTGTCTGTGGTCTGTGTGCGCTGCCACACCAGGGCCATCCTTTCTTGTCCTCTTCTGGAAAGGGTTGCTGAAGAGATAGCACGGGCTGCCTTTGTTCCCCCACAGCTGGGCAAACCAGCAGTCTGCTGGATTCTACTTCAATCAATAACGGATTCACCTTAAACCAAACACCTTGCGAGTAAGCATGCACCATTGCGGAAGATCCACACTTTATCTCAGCGCTGCTTGTGTAAGTAGCCTCATGGCTAAAAGGCATGATCGTTGTGTCATCCCTTTAACAAATATATTTAGGAAAGACTGGTACTGACACAGCTGCTACTGAGGTCTTGGAATGTATTTGCAATCCTTTGTAAACTGTTTTTCAACTATTCCAGAGTTGGAATAATTGTAATGCTTTTCTTTAGCTGTGCCAGATGTCATATATTGCTGTGCTTGGTATACATTGGTTAAATTATAGAAGTAAGTCGTTGAGTTGTTTTCAATGTGACAATATTTTAAATATGTTTTATTGGATATTTTTTAAAAAGGTCAAGTTTTATTATGCTATTAAAATCTTAATTTTAAAAAATATATTTTTGACGAAGCTTATTTATGTCACAACATGTCAGTAAAAGCTCACATATTAAAACCTATCGCTGGATAGCCACGATTTGGCATATTTTAATAGTCTGATTGGTACAGAAATATTCTTTAATGTTTTGTTAAAGGGGGTTTTAAGTATCTGATAGTATTCTTAGAATAATACCTGTGTGGTTTCTTTTTTTAATGCTTGGACCAGGGCCATTCCAAAGGGTTTTTTCTTGATAATGTTACCATAGTAAACTCAAGATAAGTCCTCAGATGTAACACAGCAACCCTTAATAGTGAGAACAGTATCGAAGCACTCCGGCTGATAGCCAATAGCAGGTTTATATCAATTCAATGTATTATCTTAATCATACTTTAATTGCTCAGCTAACCTGTGCTTAATCTTTTGCATTGAAATATCAGTGAGTTAAACCCATATTTGCACTAAATCTAGGTTTAAAAGGGCTCTGTCAGGTGACATAATACCCTGACTGTCCTATGACTGGACTTTTGAAGTTGGCCCTCACCAGTGTGAGAGATTGGGGCTTTAAAGGGATTAGTTTTATTGAAGAATACACACGGTGACAGTAGGACTTTGGTACAGAGTCCACCAGAATTGGCATTTTATTCTGTAGTTCCAGCACAAATGATCATCTATCTGGCCAATTATGCATAACCCATATGCTGTCAATTATCAGTTACCTTGAATAGGCTAAACAGTGTTCATCCTCTTTGACAATATAATTAAGATAATGAGAATCAGGCCACTGATGGGTTTTCATGACCTACTGTACATTATTTGAAAGGATCCATAGAAAGCATATTGGTAAAAGTTAAAAAGAAATCTTGAACATATCAATAGTATAAGGGAAATAGGAATACACTATCAATAGTAATGCAGTTATGACACAGGTTTAAGTTAAGGTTATGGTTGAGATGATGTAGTGGGTCATGGCTATTGCCTGAAACTATAATAAAAAAGTTATTTTAAAAGCCGTGATTTAAAATGCTTTACCGGTGCGCATTAGCCTATTGCAATATTTTGGCGAGTGTTGAGAGCGAGTGCTGAGTACATGCGGCCTCGTATCTCAGCAGCAGATACGGCACATCACCTGGATTAGGGTTAAGCAACAGAACCACGTCTGAAGAAACCCGTCCAAAACGCAGTCAACGGCAATTTCACATTCCCGTTACAATGGAAAACCGCCCATACAAAAACGCAACGACCATAGCTACAGCAATTTCAAGAACAGACGTAGATTACATCCTACAGGTTAACAGCTCAGCGCTTTAATGCATGCGTAGGCTACTCTTCTGTTTGTACATGTTTATTTAAAAAGAAAAAGGGTTTATCTGTTTATGTATTTGCTAAATAATATTTAAGTCATCAGTCGTCTTCGTTTATTTAGGTATTTTACATTTCTCAAGTATAACCTTTCGTAGTGTTTCTGATCTATTAAATTCATAAACACAGCGGGTTCGTTTTTCTTACGAGACAATACAGAGTTCTGAATCATCAGGCAAAAAGCCAAAGTTCTGTGGAAGAATGATACATGAATACAATTAAACTGCGATACAATCGGTCAGAACAATAAATTCATAAATTCCAAATAAAGACAACCACGGGCAGTTCGTTAGAGGAAATGAATTGTTATCTGTGGCCCGAGGCTGAAAATGATGAGATCGTGATTATATTTAAATTTGCTCTAATTGATTTTGAGGAGTGCTTCTTGGCAAAGACCAAATCATTATATTACCGGGGGAGAGAAAGCCCGCGCTAATAACGCTGAAAGAGGACGTAACTGCCCAATTAAACTCAAATACTCAAATACAAAGGGTATTATTTACCTATTTCAAATACGATACTGTATTTGCGTTATATTTCATTTCAATTATATAAAGTAAGGCTAGTATATAAATTATTCATATTTGATAATAATAATAATCATCATCACAGTATAAAATATTTAGAATGTATATAAAATTCAAGTGTTCTATGTTCCACTGTTTTGTTTCTTTACTAAAAACGTGGGATCATGAAGTTGGCCTGTGATATTTTTAAACATCGAGGCGATCTTTCTCCACCTCACTTTATGAATATTAACCCTGTAAGTGTATGACTCTGTCAATGAATGTCTTCAGATGTATGCATCACGTGTTTTAATCTGTGCCAAGTTCCTGAGCGCTGCCCCGTGCTGAACTGCTGACCCCACCGTTCACCTCGGCTAACAAGCTCGATGCTTGTCTTGATTAACCTGATGTATCGCGTGCAGGCTACTAGAAAACAATTTCCTCACGTTTAAAAGATCCAATATAAGATAATGCCATTTCATAGCACAGGTATTGAACCTGCGACATATATATATATATATATATATATATATATATATATATATATATATATATATATATATATATATATATATATATATATATATATATATATATATATATATATATTGTAGGGTGCACGGGGGAAGGCAGCAGTAGGGCTGGTAGGTGACGTAATCACACACGACGACAGACGACATAAGCCCGATATTGCAAGGGAGCCGGCTCTTTTATACAGCGGTATTGGCGCTATGCTTCAGTGCAAGAGGTCCCGGGTTCGCGCCCGCTCTCCGCCTGTGTGTGGATTGCCTCGCCCTGTGTGATGCGCCTGCCTGTGGGAACCAAGATTGTATATCGCATATAGTAGATGTCGGTTATTAACAAGCTATCGGTTCCCAGGTTAAAGTTGTCATTTACCGAAAGTTGCCAATAAGCAAAAAGCCCCCGTTTTCAAATGTATTCGCCCTGTGTGATGTGCCTGCCTGTGTTAACCTAGATCGCTACTATAATATATATATATATATATATATATATATATATATATATATATATATATATATATATATATGGCAGGGCAGAGCCTTGAATGTAAATAAAGTGTCAGGGCTATGTGTTTTGGTGGTGGTTGGCAGGGAAGGGATTAATTCCTATCCCTGCCAAATGCATGTGAAAATGTGGTTTTGTGGCTGTTTTGCTCAGCCACATGGTTTAATTGATTAATTGTTTAATTGTTTATTAATTAAGTACACCTGCCTGTAATTAGCAGGCAGGTATTTAAGCAGCTCAAAATGTTTGGCCTGTGTCTGTGTGAAGGCTGAGAAGAGACCCTGTGGTTCAGCCCCGATGAGGGATGGGTGTAATTCTTGTAAAGTATTGGTTTTGTTACTGTTAAATGGCTTAGCTGTCCAGTTGTAGTTAGAACTTGGGAAAAGTTTAGTAAGCACTCCTTGGAGGAGTTTGGTTTTGTTTAGCTTATTTTGTTTTGCGTAAATAAATAAATAAATATACAGGTCCTGCTTTAAAAAAAATATATACTTGTGGTTCTGCCTGCTTTTCCTTTTAAAAAAGTCATTTTAAAAGGTAGTGTCAAACTAAGCCCGGTTTATCACATATGGTGGAGAATGCAGGCAGTCTTCACACAATAAAAAATCCAAGAAGAGAAAAATAATGGAAACTGACTGGTGCCATTCTGGACTACCTGTGCCAGTCTGCCACTCCACAAGCAGGCCAGGTTCAACCAAGCCCCACCAAAACACATGCAAGGCTTCATGAGTTACAGGAAAATAATTCCATCTAGGGTTTATGTGACGTCATAAACTACAAGACCATTATAATACATGGACATTATCTGTGATAAATAAAATGACAATAAACCGGTGTTAAGGTTCAAATTACAAGTGGATTTAATGAATAATAATAATTTAAACTAAGTCAATATTAAATTATCTTAAATATAATGTTCTTTATGATAATTCAGGAACAATGAATTAAACTGAGTAGATATTGAACTGCAGAAAATAACTTATTTTTAAGGAAAAGGTCTTTCAATGGGGTATGCTTTTTATTTTATTTTTTAGTTGCTGTTAGAGTCGAAGATTATTTGTCTAATTCGCTTGGTTAGTGCTGCCGTTGGTGGAGGATGATTGTAAATCTTCACAGAGACAGATTTGTAAAAAGTGCCTAAAAACCAGTAATTATGGGTGTTGTCAAGTGATTGAAAACAAGACATTTTGTTTGAAAGCGGTCTCGGGGTGCACAGGAGTCAAATATGGGTCAAAGGTCAAGTATAATCTTCTAGACGAATATGCCATTTTGACGTCACTACTGCAGTATTATGCCTTTTTTTCGAATGGCTCAGGAGGCAAATATAGTCTTTATCCATGTACATATATATATATATATAGAGAGAGAGAGAGAGAGAGAGAGAGAGAGAGAGAGAGAGAGAGAGAGAGAGAGAGAGATTATCTGTGTTGCAGCATGTCAGGGTCATTACAAACATAAATATACTATTTAACAAAAAGAAAATTCGGATGTATTTTAAACATAATATAGTTTAGTTATTATATAGTATGGTACATACTGGGTATGATCAAATATATAACTAGATAAGGTTAATAATAGAACGTGTCAGTCCTCACTATTTCATAATTCCGATTAATTAATATTTGTTTGTTTTTTCCTTCAAGGCTGCCTTATTTTTATTTTATTTTTTAAGTTAAGTTCTAGAACAGTCACAGTGCAAAAGTAATAAGTGGCTTATGTAAATATGCTACCATTTTAGAACATGTGGGCAGAAACGGTTTACAAAATGTTGACAAACGTTTTAGAAAATGTGGACAGAAAGCTAAGGTAATATAAGATTCGTTTATTTTACATATACAGCTATAGTTAGCATGTGAACAGTTAATTCTTTATAGAGCATGTCTAAAAAAATTAAATCATTCAATGAAATGCATGCACAAAGACAGCTGAAAACATTGAAAGCACATGAAGTGTAAAAGCAGTGCATCTGTTAAACACGTGCTTAAACTTCACACTGGGCTCGTGATTGATGAGAAGCGTTTCAAAGCTGTATTAATATAAACCATTGCCGCTCTGGTGTGAAATGTTTCGGCAGTTTGACTCCATCCTGCTCGGTATTTACACAGATCCGAGAGCGAGCAGTTCTCAGGCCCAGACTAAGGCTCAGAATTGCACCATTTAGAAGAGGAAAAAACGAAACATAGAGAAACAAGTAATTAAACAAGAAGATGCACCTGAAACGGAAGAATAGAAATAAGAACCCCGGTTTTACAGGCAGCTCGGTTTGCAACCCCATCGGCCTGACTCGTGCTCATCTGCACTGCTCCAAAACCAGCTCAATGGTATGCAGATGTACACTACATATGCCTGGTGTACACTAGTGTGGTAAAGCTGTGGCTTTAGAGAACCTGTATCTTAATAAACACACACACACACACACACAAAGCAAGCGTTATCGGCTAGGTGGGTCTATAATGTTAATTCCAGGTCATGCAAATCTGTTGCAGAAGAAGTACGATACAATGAAACGTCGTTACATTAAAAAAACGTGTGAATGTCAGTGTTCGTAAACAAATGAATGTATCGAGAAAAAAAGATCACTGTACAACTAAGCAACTACAAAAAACTGCCATCCCTAGTGTGCCGATGTAGGGTGCCATGCTCGTGGTTCCTTTTGATCTCCAGACATGAGCGTGTTTGTTCTCCTTCTAGTTTTACATGGAACTCACAAATCTAAATGTATAAGATTGTTAAATTGTTGGGATTGTTGTTCGGGTCTACACAAAGAAAGGAAAGTTAAGCACAAATATAATATAGCCAGAAATTGTATGGTCACATTTGTATATACTTAAACACATATCAAATCATTTGCAAATAATAATAATAATAATAATAATAATAATAATAATAATAATAATAATAAACACTCGAGAGCATATTGTACAAAACCAATTTATTTGACATATCTGCACAATGGGATAAGCTAAACAATAATTTAGCATGCGTACCTAGAGGCATCTTTATAAATACAATATACAAAAATAAAGACTGAACAGTTTTCTTTCTTCCTGCAATTTTAATGTTTATGACACATACAGCGATGTACCAACCACGCACATTTTCAGTTCTAAAACTGAAAAAACTGGGCTTTTTTTTAGAGCTACATAATAATTTACCGAACACTGTAGTAAACCTCCAATGTTACTGAGCATTCTTCAATAATGGCCAGTGAACCTCTGCTCCAACATACCTCCATCAACTAAATACAAACCTTAACTCAGAAGCAGTAAGGTAACATTTACATAATATTGGTAGAATATGTCCGGCAAATCAGTAGTCATTTAAAATAACAACAATGTAACAGACAATGGACGAATAACCAGTTCATAATGATATGGTCTCACAAAAACAGAATGTCTTCTTTCAGTTCATATTTACAGACTTCTGCATCTCTCAGATAATCGGTTGTTGCTGAGGTTTTTAACTTTTTGTTTACGACGAACACTGCAAAATGGTCCACGAGGAAACCGCGTTTGCAGTTAAACATGCGTTCGCACAGTTTGCAGAAGGGCGCCGTCACTTTAGAGAACTGTATAAACGTGAAACCACTACCCCCACCCCGCACCCCACCCCGCAGCCACTTCGTCCTGTTAAGTCTCATTACTAAGGACAGCTATGTCTGTTGTGGGTTCTTTCATCTTCTGAAGAGCAATCCGAAGAATTGTACTGGGACTGTTCTGCTTCATCGTCATCGCTGTCTCGGAAGTCTCGTATCCTGTTGTTTTTAACTGCGTCACCTTTCTTGTAATCCGACTTCTCCTCAAAGTCGTCCGATTGGTCCTGGACGTTTTTATTATTATTTTGTTTATCTGCCTCCTGAGCGGCCTGTTCTTTTGCTTTCTTGCTCCGTTTCCATTTCATACGTCTGTTCTGGAACCATATTTTTACCTATAAAAGCAATAAAGTAATATTAATATTTATATTGGTAATATTAAAATAGTAAACACAATGACAATTATGTATTATAAATATTTAAAAAGCGAATAACATTAGTAATACATCTAATTATAAATGTAATAATAATAATAATAATAATAATAATAATAATAATAATAATAATAATAATATTGTTCTAAAAAGCTCAAATTATCTAATTACTAATTTCTTACTACAAATTTTCTCCGGTTTGAAGAAATACTTTTTTTTTTTTAATTGTTAGGCCTATATGTTTTCGCGGGCCTTTTTGTTTTTTGAGAACATACTTAATTAACCTTGTCTAATTAAAGTAAAACAATTCGAAAATAGAAACATCAATTAAAAGGTCTTTTTTTGTAATTTTTAGGTGAGTCTAGAGGTCTGCTTTGTTATTCTTACCATCACTTCGCAAAACGCACAGTATTGTGCCGTGCTGCTTACCTGAGTTTCTGTAAGCATTAGCGAAGTTGCCACCTCGAATCGTTTGGGTCTTGAAAGGTATTTATTCAATTTAAATTGATGTTCTAATTCTAACAGCTGTTGGCTCGTGAAGGCTGTCCTGGGTCTTCTGCATTTCCCCAATAAATTAGACTGCGTTTGATCTGTACAAAAAAAAAAAAAAAAGTTTATTTTTTATTCTGATAAAATGGTAAGCTTCTTTAAATGATTGGTCTCGTATGTTCCTAAATCTGCCACGTACAAATAAATGTAAAACTAAATACATTACAGCATTAACGATATAAAAATAAACTAAATGGTCGATAAGGCAAACATATTATTATTATTATTATTATTATTATTATTATTATTATTATTATTATTATTATTATTATATTTGGAAGGGTCCTTTATCCAAGGCGAGGTGTTACAGGGCAATGCAAGGTTACAGTATAAAAACAATATTTAAATACAGTATAGTTTACAGTAAGTTGTGATGGAGAATACAATATGAGAAAAAACAATACATACATGTATTAAAGTAATAATTTAAAATACAAAAAAAAAACATTGGGTTTAATAGAAACGGCTTGCCTATATATAGTATGCAGCATTTAAAACATATGACCCACGGTCTCTATAATTATGCATTCATTAAAAAAACAAAACAAATGAAAAATATTGCTGGATTCCGTGACACTATCGACTTACTTATACAGGCCTTCGGAATAAGTCTAAATATTAGGACTTTCATTAAGGACCGAACGATGCGACACTGCTTCACATAATTAATTTAGCCAACAGTAAAGCGATAGTTAACAGTATTACTCAGGCGTTCAGGTGCTTGCTCTGTATAAATGAATGAATCCTAACTCGCACTGGCTGTGCAGGCTAGTTAAGCTGTAATTCCGGGTGACCTTTTGGTTTATTTAATGTAGCGCTACGGCACACGGCATGCATTGTAAGCAAATGTGTTACAATAAAGGACCAGTTAATTTCCCGCAGGCTTAACATGTATCAAACAATAAAAGGGAACAATGGATTAGTGTTAAATCAGATCAGCCTCTCCTGGGGAAAGCAATTGGCTCTAATTACAGCGCCCACCACTTCGTAAAAACAACCACCCAGTGCCCAAAACTGACCCTGAGACACAAGATAATGAATTCCACCATGTGGAGCGCAGCGTTGATACAAAATAAAAAAATCTGAAACACTTACAGTATCATACAAAAATATAAAATATAAATACAGCCTACACAGTCATCCACAATTCACACCGATACACGCTTTCACTGAGGAACTTGCAGAATTGCATTGGTATTGCATCTTTCGTTCTTTCTTTATACAGTAAATCAATACAGTTTCAAACTCACGGAGGTTTACAGAAATGTCACAGTTTTGTGTTTTACTTTTAGTTTGCTATGATAACTCACATTTTAGGATTTTAAAGCTGTATTTAGAACGAGGATAACGTTGGGCGGGAGGATGGACTAAATACTAGGCTGTGTAGCATATAGCGACTTCCTAAATATGACAAGTGTTAATGGACAGTAGGCCAGCCTACACGTTTTGTGTTCTGTAAATTTGATATATATATATATATATATATATATCTATCAAATTTACAGAACACAAAACGTGTAGGCCGGCCTACTGTCCATTAACACTTGTCATATTTAGGAAGTCGCTATATGCTACACAGCCTAGTATTTAGTCCATCCTCCCGCCCAACGTACGTTTCATATGTAATTTGTTTGCGTTTTTGCACTGTCTGCTATTGTTGTGCAAAACCCCTCTGTGAACGTGGTAAACTCATACAGATGCTTATGTGTCCTTGCTTTGTCTCGGATTCTGGTGACTTTTGCACGAATTTTAATGTTTACAGAGTGGAGAGACTGTTTATTTTGAACAAATCTGTTAAAATGAAAAGGAACAGAAAGTCCAGTCTGTGGTGTGTAAACAGAGAGAGGGGTGGAATTCTCACACTTCTCTGCCATTTCCAACCGCTCCATTATCTGCACATTTGAGTTCAGCTTTCAAAATGTATACATTTGTTAAACATTCACCACAAAGAACTGTGACTGGCTGTGTTCCACATCCTGGACCTACAGGCCCCAAACAAATCAGTCCCGGGCAAAACAAGACGTGTATTTTGTTTATGATAATACATTAGCTGTGATATGAATATATTACGATACAATTACAGTCAAAAAATAATAATATACCCATTAATAATTGTGCTTTTTTATGACAATCATAATTGCCAATTTGCCAGGTTTATTTGTACTGTTTTATAAGTAAATATAGCCTTAAGTTATATAATAATAATAATAATAATAATAATAATAATAATAATAATAATAATAATAATAATAATAATAATAATAATAGCCAGTATTGCTCCATTATAACCCCCATATGGGCTAATAAAAGCAGGACCCGATTAAGATCTATTGCACAGGTGCTGCACATGCATAATTCATCCATGTAATATACTTCCAAAAATATTCATAATAAACGCAAAAGCGCATATTTGTATTGTTTTAACTTCACACGCAATATGTTTACTGTTGTCTAAAAATCCTAAGATCATAAAAGGGTAACCATGCAACTGCAACCTAAACCAAGTAGTGCATTACAATTATAAACAGCTAGTGAATAAACAAACTCACTGTTGAAATCCGGCATTTTGGGCAGCATCAGCCCCGCAGTGGACATGCGTAGCCAGTGATCGAGTTGAAAAGTCCCCGCAGTGAGTTTGATGGGGTCGCTCGGGTGGTGGTGATGTTGTGACGCGTGGATATGAGGGTACGAGTAAGACAGGGTTGGGTGCTGTCCGAGGGCAGCGGCTGAGTAGGTGTACATCGGGTGCCCGTAGAGCGCTTGGGTAGGGATTCCGGCTGTACTTTGCGGGTGTAATCCGACCACACCAGAGTGGGAGCCCGTCAAGAAACCTGGTTTAGGAATCAGGCCGCATGCAGAGATCCTTGGCGGAGACGGGGTCTCAGTCCTTAAAGAATCGGTGCTGTTATTCAACTCTGAAGCCGGTGCATTTCCAGACGAAGAGACTGCTGAAGAGGATAAGGAGGTGACCAGTGCCAAAGGCGAGGTTTGCACTTTAGGCGGATCGACAGCCAAAAGCGCGTCGATGCAGAAATTTCTGGATTTTTCCATCTAAACTATCTACTACAGTCTCCTGGTATCAAGTCAGAAATGTTCAGCACACTTCAGATAATAATCTCACAGTGAGACTGAGCAGCCCAGGTCAACAACTGCGAAACTCAGCTGAATTGCAAGCGGTTGAACTCGAGCTCTTTTCACTTGGAGCCTTAAACTGCCTCAGGATTGGCTGAAGGCGGGTGCGCTGAGTGTGATTCCATTGGTCGAAGCGCAGCGACTTGACAGAGACTAGTTGCATTGCATATCTTCCAATCTTTACTCCCACCTTCTGGGGCATGGCAATTAACTCTTTATTTACAAAACGTCGTTTTTTAGTTGTACTGAACTGTCAGTGATGTCATCTTACTTAAAAAAAGATATATTATTTTAGGGCCATATTCTCACTTGGTTTACGCGCTATTTACGCATCTGGAAGAAAGGCTTTCAGAGGGTGCGTAAACCCTTCTTCCACTGCGTAAGTAGCGCGTAAACCAAGTGAGAATAGGGCCCTTACGGAGAATGCACAACTTTTTATATATAACGAAGCCGCATATATTTGTTAATATCATTACAATGCAGTAGGCCTACATACAATTTGAAAACAACCATTTGATTTAAAAGATAATGATAGGAAAAAATGTACATTAGCTGGCGAATAATGTTCAGTGCTTGAACTATACTGGCTTTGCAGAGGGTTTACATTCAAGGCTGTCTGGATTCTAGTGCATCGTGTCACCTTGCAACGATCATATTTATACCCATTCAAAAACATGAACCCTGCAATGCCCACGTCTATATCACATGCTATATAATTTTTTTTTTTTTTTTAATCCATCCTCACAAGCCGGAATTTTTCACATGCAGTAAATTGCCAGAAAAAAAAAGTTTTGTACAAGAAACAGAATCTAGTTCTATAAATAAAGTATTTTTTCTCATTTCAAAAATGTTTGGGCATCACAGGGTTACGATTGTATTGTGTATTACTGTATTTACACTTGTGCACAAAGGCGTCTATACTCAGTTTATGCTTATTTTTTGTATACAAGTCAAGTATTATTTGTGCCACTATTGACATCACTGCATAGTTTTAAAAAGTCCGGTTTTTTGTAAATTGTTTGACTCCAAAGAGGCAGCGACGTCTCCTAGAATACAGGCCTTGTTTGTGTTTTAAACTAAAGGCGTTGTTCTCGGAAATAAATGATCCCAGCGCTAACATCAGTATTAAAATTAACTTTGGATTTACATTTTACACATACGTCTATCTGCCAATGAGGGAGTGGGTTCGTTTTGGTGACTTGTCGGTATCCACTGATAAGGTTGTGGGGATAGGCTAGTAATCAAAATAACAATACACGTCAAATGTAAGTAGCATAATAATGATATTTAAACTAGTGTACAAATCACACCACCATTTATACTGTGGGATTTATCAATGTTACTTAAGCGGCAAAGAACCACGCTTGTTTGAAAACCACATTCCAAGCGATAAATCTGATAATATATGTCCATAAATAACAAATACAATAAAACAAATGCATTTCACGCGTTTTTGTTACCGGTACGTTTTAGTACTGTACAAAATGATTTCGCAGCAGGCAGGCAATTTGCAAAAAAATCTAATAAAACGTTTTGGCAATTAGATTTTATATAAAATGTAGGCATGTAGACCTTCATACGCATTTGCAGTTGTTAACATTTAGGCCTATAAGTAAACGATTTCTTTAACAATGTCTTCATGTCTGTCTTGTAGTGACGCATTTACATTATGCTGGTTATGTTTGTACAGCGGAATTAGCTAATAGAGGTGCCAGCAACAAATAAATCAAGTAGCCTACAACAACACATGTTTAGAAGGTCAACGTACCTGATAGCCATATTTTTTGCAAATTGTAGTTATGGTTAAAAATAATATAAGGTGTGGACCCTTTTTATAAGAGTGCAAGGGTCCTTTTCAAAAGTGAATTTAGCTCAACTGGAAGTACAGTTACTGGCTTTTAGGTATAGCTTAAATGATCCCTATAGCTGCCAAGGCGAACCGGTATACTCGGTGACTTCCTTCAGAAAACTGATGAACTTGCTTCTATTTGTAACCCTATTGAGCAGCGCTCGTTTAGTATGCTAGCCTGTTGATCGGTTTCATTCAGACAAGAGCGTCTCCAGCCACCAGATTACCGGACTCTCCTGGGTGTCATTAGTCACCCGATCTGACTACAGTTAAGAGAAATCACCCCATAAGACTGGGCCAGTATCCCTACTAGCCTCAATCAAACGGAACGCGAACTATGAACTAAATTACTATTTATTTATTAAACACAGTATACTCATGTAGCATAACAAAAACGACCTGAAAATACAACAAAGAACGTTCAATAAGTTGTATTTGTCTCTCTTTTTTCCCCGCAATAATCGCTCTCAATCAAGGCTTCCACAACAGATCGAGGGGAAAAGTGCTCTTCTCACACTGGCTTTAGATTGGATGAAAAGTGAGCATGCGTAATATAAACCTCTAAACGAAAGTCCATTAAAGCGCTTGCGACCAGGGACTATTTGTAATAGCATTGGCCACCCACCACTGCATGTTAACTGGCTTGGGCGTATAGCTGTATATACTTCACCCGCGCGTTTTACACGGTAATCACAGGTGAACAAACTCGTGATGTTGGGCAGTTATGTGACCCAGCGTTAGCTTCTTTTGCCGTTCAGCTACTGTGTGTTGGTCTCAACCTGATTGAACATACAGTCTTTATTAAATATAGCAAGCTGGTCTATTTAAAGTTATTGTTAAATGTTTGCAAGATGCCCACTGGAACTAATAGCCCCATAACTCTATTATTTAAGAGAATTGTGGGATCAGAGCTGAAATGAAAATACTAAATAATGATATCGTTTGTGTAGATATGGTGCCCTCAAATATTAAGATGTTACACAGCCTGTACGATAACGAAATAATTAGGCGGACAGCGTTACATAGTATCGCAGCATAACTACAATGCCTTTCAAGATCATATTGCCTTTTTCAAACCAATTTATATGTGAATTCATGAACAAAAAGTTAATGCAAAAAATAATAAAAAATACTAACAATAGCAAGAGCCTACAATATGTGTCAGTGTGTGTATGTAATACTGTAGACAGTGCGAGTTAATTCATTAAAGGTTCGTTTAATACTTTTGTTTTTTCCAGGTTTGCTGTAATATGTCTTACTTATATTGTATGATATAATTGTTACTTATGCGCCACTTCCTCTGAATGTGACGTAGCTGTTTAAATAAAGGTAACATTGTTTGTTATTCCAATAAATAATCTGACTAATGAAGTCATTAAAAGTGTCCCAGTGGTCCCTTGAGCCCCTCTATGATCAGCGGGGAAATTCAACTAAAAGGCGGCCTTATGCCTTCTCCTTCTGTCAAGGTTATTGTTAGTTTAAAAAAAACACATTATAAAAAAGAGTGGTTTTGCAATCAAACAAACGTGTTAATAAAAGTGTAATAAGCAGATCGTCTGAAGCTTTGTATATTGAGTGTTGGCCACGCATCGTGCCGATATACTACAAGTGATTATTGTTTTCAATTTCATATGTGTGACTTAAAAAAAAAAAAAGAAGAAAAAAGGTCGGTTAAACCTCAGGGAGGGTATCTCTATATGCCAATATAAATTAGACGATTTAATTAGGAATTGGCTAAGCAGATTTCAGTTTAATTACATTTTTCCTTTTAATTCAAAGTGACAAACAGTAGTTTGTTCACCTGTGTTGACCAAGGGACATTGTTCAGGTGCACAGAACGCCGCGAGACCGTGACTATAGCGCACTGTTGTATCCCACGCATACGGATCCCTTAGGGGAATGGCGTTGAAGTCTTTGGGTGGTCTTTTAATAGGAACGTGCACCAAACACAGTTACTAAGGCATTTATTTATGAATGTATGTCCTTGCGTTTATATAAAAAAGAAATGTCATCAGTAATAATTATCTTTTTAACAACAACATAGTCTGTCTGTAGCTATCACTTAAAATATTTTGTAAATATCCTTGTTTAGTTGTATTATTTAATCTTAACTTTAGTGGAATTTGGGTTTTCGTTAAAATATAAAATGAGCTTTATCTAAATTCAATTAAAAATTATATTATTGTTGTTTATAATACAATGCGACTATTTTTTTCTAGCTAATTGCATTAGTAGCCTACAGTAGTGTTATAAAAACTGGAGACATTAGTGGCATTTAGTAAACGCGATTGTGATATATAAACCCAAGAGATAAATGTGACAGGATGTTTCTTTTTTTCTTTTTTCGAATTACTTGTGTATAGTGGACTTGTAATAATGACGAGTTTATGAAAGCAAGTCTGCATCACGCGGCTCGTCGCTCTAATCAGCCTCTTCTGAGGAAGGGTCAGAACGGGAATTATCGACGCGCTGTTGCCCTTAACCTGTCCTGTCTCCCAATAAAGCTGATTAGTTTTTGTCAATTCATCAACTTACCGCTCTCCAGAGGACTGCATCAAAGGCTTATTTGCTCATGGGAAATCAGCAAGTCACAGATCATATGCATTAACTGTAGCCTCATGCTGGGGACTAGGAGCTAATTTTGAGTTCCTTCCCCGATCCAAATTCAGTCATATTCACTGACAATTACCCGAAAAAACTTAAATAAAACAGGTATGATGGCCGTATTTCCAATGCGATCCAATGTGATTTTATTCATCAATGGTTGTGTAAAAATACATTTTAAGGAGAAGGATATTTGGTTTAGAAGAAGAGATTTTATTTTAACTATTTTTGATTGTATTCAATTGTTGTGTCGTTAATTTTGATATGTATCAATTTTTGATATATTCCCCCACGGTTTAATATATAATCTGAAGAGGTCTCAACTACACAATGATGGTGCCGTTTGATACATAAAGGCTAAGTATAAACTGTTTAGAATGCAGAAATTTATTAAAAGTACAGGGATTCATTATGTACACAGGTTTTATGCATGCAAATGCTTTGCACAAAGTTAATGTGTTTTGGTTGGTTGGGCTTTAATGCCTTGATGCAACTGGCAGCCGATCTGCTTTGCATATTAATTATGAAAAGCAAAGGTATAACATCGAATAATGTTTATTATATACTGGCTCCCAAAAGCATATACATTGGAATTCAATACCGCACACGATTAAAATAGACCTATATAGAAGTTTTTGAGAAAATGTAGTTGAAAAAATATATTTGTAAAAGGTTCAGAATTATAATTATGGGCCCTATTCACAAAGCTTAAACTGCTTTAGAACAATATGAGTTAAAGCTTTTTTCATTATTTTTTTTTTAACATATTACATTTTCTTTCTGTGTGTATTTTAATCAAAATGCATCGATTGACAAAGGTTTACATCCGGGACATGAAATATAACATTTTAATATACTTCAGCTAAATGCCTTGTAACAGGAGGGGCTAATTATGTTAGATCAAATGCTGGAACTAGACCAATATTTTAAATGGCATTGTGTGAAAACATAATCAAATTACTTTCCTGTTAATATTATAATAAACCTCCTGCATACCAGCACACATGACAGGAGAGTGTTGGTGGGTTTAAATTCAACCCCTGTTGCTTTAACTGCTCTGTCCCCTCCCCGGGTTTAATTTTCTTAAGAGAACGCATGAATATTTCTATTAAAACCCCAAATGAAATATGAAGCCATTTGGTCTTGGCCTGCACCAATAACGCAGATTTATGGCTTTTTTCATTGCATCAACAGCCTGGAAAAATTAATTTTCTGCACCCTGAGATGGAATAAAACCCTAAACTTCGGTCATTTTCTGGAAACTGTTCATTTTCTCTGTAATTACTTTCACAATTAACTAAAATACAAATCAACGTGACAAATTTAAATAGTTTCTATATTAATTACCCACTGCAAATGCGTTCAATAGGAAAAGGCAATTTAAGAAGACCCGCTCTGTCACTTTTATTGTAATATATTCAATTAAATAGGCACAATTAAGAGGCTGCTGTCCTCAGACGTACAGCCTGCTTTTAAACGCGTTTGCAGCTAATAGCCTAATCATCACATCAATTTAATTCGCCGTGTAAGGTTTTATTAATTTCATCGAGGTGCTTTGGGCGATGCGTTTTATTTGAAACAACTGATCGCATTTAATTTCAATAATTTTCTCTCTCTCTCTCTCTCTCTCTCTCTCTCTCTCTCTCTATATATATATATATATAAATAAACGGTTATGAATGCGACGTTGACATTTGAAAGGCTATCATATTGGAGGCTAATAGATTGAATCACGTGTCCCTGCTGGCAATGCTGTGTTGAGCGGACCTCCTCACGTGGGATGTTTCCAGGTTGTTTCCATTTTACTTGATTTAGTAAAATATCGATAAAATCATTCAATGCCTTCAGCTCGTTGATCTTTATAAATGTTCCTATTAAATTAGAAAATGATTCTCTTCTCGTTTAATTGTATTCTCCCCTTTCTTATTTCACATTAATTAGACGTATCGACGTTGCAATAATTTAAGGTATAGTTGGTATAAAGTTTAAATAAATGTAGATTAATGAGAAGTTGCAGGGCCTCCGAACAGCCTTTACCGAGAAACAAAATACAGTAGGCTACCATTTAAAAATATATATGTATATGTTTGAGTAAAAAGCGGCATGTACTCAAAGGAGTTCATTAGCCGATTTCAATATTATTTGTGGTTGGCCATTAAAAATAATATATATATATATATATATATATATATATATATATATATATATATATATATATATATATATATAGTGTACATTATGCAGCAGTGTAATGAATATAGCTTGAAATTAGTATATTATTTTAATAATAACAATAATAATTAACTATTAGAAATCAGCAGGCTATTTTGTTTTTCAATAAACCTTGGTTTTAGAAAATACAAACTGTAAAGTATTTTATTTCTTACACAGGGTTTCTAACATGTTACACTGGTACAATCACATAAGAAAAAAAGATAATGAATAAAAGCATCAACGCCAATCTAATGAACAAACAGCATCTTCGCAGATTATTAAGATTAGGCCTACGTATCATACGATCCTAAATAATTCAACCAAATGTTTCTGAATTACATTTAAGGTAATCTGCGCATTTATTTTACAGGTTATTGCACAAAACATTTTTAACAAAGTATTTTAATCACATTCCACAGTCCCACTGCAGCAGGACCATGCCAGCTTGCAGAATGAAGACTTCTACAGACGAGCAGGGATCGAATACCACTTGGAAAGGTAAAGCGCCTTTCTATTTAAACTTTAATGACGCTTTAAAAATTACCTCCGATAAAATAATATGTAAAAAGCTATGTGTTTTCCTATCTGGATTATGTGCCGGTAATTAGGATAGTGCAGCAGGGTCATTAAAATGGCTGACCTTTAGTTTGGGTTATAGTTACTTATGACAGACAATACGTTATGATAAAAGGATATTATCGAAAATATATACTATACTACATTTTTATAGTGGAATTGCAGTATTGTACTGTCTCATACCTACCTTTTATTAACCGTTTTGCCGATATTTTGTATATTGTGCAAATAATAGGCGGTATACTGTATTTGGCTCAAAGTTATTAAAACCAACGTGTGAAAGGTCTCATGGGAAACAGTGGATCATTTTGATGAATAATAACGCCTGCACAGTTAATCAATCTGTGACCTTCGCATAACACAGTGGCAGCATTAGGTGACTGGTAAATGTTAGGAGCTTAAAGGAGCTGTATGCAGAATTGTGTTGAATAAACGGTTCTGTAATAGCCTACGTGGGGCTACAATAATATATGTGGTACTGTAGGATATATATATATATATATATATATATATATATATATATATATATATATATATATATATATATATATATATAGTGCCACATGCATTGCTATTTTACATTATACGATTTTAAAATCCATCTGGGTTGTACACAAGCTACTTTATTATTGAATAACTTATTGTAATGGATGCAAACAAAGTGATTATGATTAGCACATTAATTTAATATATATATATATATATATATATATATATATATATATATATATATATATATATATATATATATATATATATAGTATTGTATTTTATTTGAAGTTATTTCCTACATTCCTTTTTTAAGTCCAAGCAGAAATAATTTACCATCGTTTACCCCCGAACGGTTTCATCAGTTTAAATTATAGTTTTTCATACAAGACAGATGTTTTTTAAAAAGTTTGGAAATTGATAAATCTTTTTTAAAAAATGCAAAGCTATAAATATTATTAGGCGTATGCATATTATATATAGGGCCTATGCCACACAATACATATGCTATCAAAAACTCGTCACGGTGAAACGGTATTAAAACCAACTTTATTGGAAATAAATTAAAATATAAATAGTAATAAGTAAAAAAAAAAATTAAAAATACGGTTATTTTGCATAACCAATTGAACTCCTTGTTCAGCTGTCCAGGTACAGTGTTAGAACGTGGTGCATTGTCACAGTGAAAGTGGTACACTTCCGATTTTGGTAGAAGTGCAATCAATTGTGATCTGATGGGTGTTTCCTATTTAATAATAATAATAATAATAATAATAATAATAATAATAATAATAATAATAATAATAATAATAATAATAAAAAGTAAATTCCATTAAGAGCACGTAAATGGATAAGAACCATTTCAAATAAGAGCAGTTACAAAACACGTGAATACGGATACCTTTAAGAGTAAAATCAAATAGATACATGAAGTAGTTTTAATTAAGAGCAGTAGTGCACTGGAATACGGCGCAGTGTATGGAGCATTTCAGTGCAAGTACAAAGATGATGTAAGTACAGGTACAATTCGATATAGTCCAGTATAGTCGAGAGTTGTGAGGTTTACAGATGCTGTAAACAGTGGTTTACCATTTACCATGTAGGCCTGCCATTAATTATACGTGTTACTTAAAATGTAAGCAGACAATCCATTTCTCTCAAATGAAAAAAACATTTCACGAGGAACAAGACAAAAGGACAAGCTCACTGTAAAGTTACAGAAGTAAAAAAAAATGTACAAGACCCAATGTATTGCATAGGCCTATGATAAATATTCACATACTATTTTCTCAATGGTGTAAAAATATGATCAATTCAATTTTAAAAAGATGTAAAAGACCGAAAACAGCATAACGTACCACATTTGAATTGGCGCGTTCCTGCTTTCTTAGTAGAAGTTGTTTAGGCATGCGCCAGCAATGCCCTGAGGACCACTTTTTGCCGCGTACCAGAAAATAACACACACCGGTACTACCGTATGCAGGCCAAATTTTATAACTATAGAAAACAGTTATATTTCCAAGCGGAATTTGTAATGAAATACACCTGCGATGGCTTTTGTATAGGTAGGATGGTGTGCGTTCTTAAAATGATTTAGAGCCCGTATTATGGGGTAGTCTAAACTAGTCTACAAACACCGCTACTATACGGTATGTGCTAAATATCCACAATACATAACCATATCGTTCCATTGAACTCAATCGTTATACCGGGCTACCTATTATTTTTAAGAGACTGCTTTGCTGTGGTTTATGGTTAACAGTAAGTTTATTTAACTTTCATTTAACCCATTTTAGCATAGCCCCGCCTCAATAATGACGCCTACCTCAGGTCACTCATAAGTGTGCTAAACCCTCTGCAGCTAAATCCAAAACTGTAAACATAGCCAGTGTCTGTAAAACCCAGATCGAACGAAACCGTGTTAAATTTGCGTTTGCCGCAAGTGTGCTTTATTAGTGTTATGAAGTAGATTATTGCAGACAACCGACTGGAGGTGAAAGTACAAAATCTGTCAAGAATATTATCCGCGTTCACGAAATCCATTAGCACGGAAAAACAATGGGTTTACAAACATAATGATAGCTAAGCCAATGTAATTTTGTTCTGCAGACATTAACCCAACAACACCTATAGGCTATACGTTTATTTGGGTTGACTGCTGTGTTGTGTTGAACTCCCAGCATGTGTCACGCCCAGCAGAATAATTTGTAAATGGGGTGTTTTCAGCACCTTCTCACAGTAAGAAACATTCAACACAAAATGGTATATATATATATATATATATATATATATATATATATATATATATATATATATATATATATATATATATTTCTTTTTTACCACGATACACTAGTATCCTTTAAAAATAAAACAGAACGCTTAAATAAAAAGAAATAAAATGAAGTAAAATAAACTAGATTTATTTCCAGTTTTGCCTGGACAACTGGCATTTAATACTGTGATAACCCAGGTGTATTCACCCCAGAAACCTTATATTTAGCACTGTTTTAGATATGATGAAAATCTACTGGTTCTTATCTGGATATTTTTATATTTCAATTTAGGGTACAGAATTCTATACAATTAAAAGTCTCTGTTGCGTCCTGGCTGCTTACACGTAGCACAGAAAGTGATCTGTAACATTGTGTATGTCCTGAATTAAGAAGTAACAGAACAGTTTTAAAATCCCTGGCTGTAACTCCTTAAGCATTTAACACAAATGAAAGAAGAATTGAGCTGTTTGAAGCAGAGATAAGCTTGATGTCAGCTGACGTTGATAAATGGGGAAGGAGCTATTATTCAAAACAATCCTCCATCAACATAGTGGTTCAAACTGATTAATTGGACTCTCAGCCAGGGAAAGTGTGAGCAACAAGTAGACTCATTTATTAGCCTGTTCAAAAAAAGTGCATTACTTCAGGTAATCCTGATCTCCGTGCTTATTTAGGCAACGCAAAGGAGACTCCTGAGCAAGGCAGTGCACGACAAGTGTGATGGGATTACCACGGTGACAATTCATCAGATTGATTAACACCAAGTAATCATATACATGTATGCCTTGTCCACAACACAAAGGAAGGTTTAATAATCACAGGAAAACATGTCCTAAAACAATGTCAAAGCTGCAATATATCATTTAATAGATCACTTTAAGTAATACCATTCATAAAACAGTCACTCATACATAGCCTATTATTACCAGTGAAACTTTAATACTGATAATATAAGAGATTTATAAATTACTACCACACAATACTGGCTGTAGATGTAATTCCTTTTTAAGCACTGGAAAAGGCCTCACAGCACAATTCTTTAGTATGGGCAGACCAGGAGCTTGTTTGCCAAAGTGACTGACCAGCAGAATCTAGCGGTAGCTGATCTGGTGACCCTGCTGGTTTTAGGTACTGTACTGTTTTTCCCAAACAGTGTCGAAGACCAGATTAAAACACAAACTCACATGTAATTCCCAAGTGTTCTGAGGTACATTCTGTTTGGGGTTCATGTGTGTCTGCCCCATTGTGAATTTCCATTTTATTTATAGGCATTGCTTAATAGCTAATGATTAATGAATACAGATACTTGTAGGCCTTTGGTAAACAATTCCACTAAAGCCAATTTATTGCAACAACCATGTAAGTTCACATCTTGTGTTACAGGTATTAGAATGTAAATGAGGAGAGAAAGCCATCAATCTTGATGATGGGGCTACAATTTTTTTGGTCCAATTTTAAGGTCATCTGATCGGTGCCACCCACATACTGACTAAGACGGACTGAAGATCAGCGGGCATCCTTCGATCGAATCCTCCCGAATGACTCTTTTACACTTCAAAATAAGCGAAAGGTGAGCTTCGCTAAGTACTTATTGAATGGCATTTGTATAAAAGGCTAAAAGAAGCTGCATACTTAAGGTGCATGCAGGGACCCAGGTTCATGTAACAGATCATATTTATCTTGCCTTGTCATGCTTCCTTTGGTACACCTGCAGTTCAATGTTGAGTTGACTGTTTTACTACTGAAGTCCAAGGGAGCTGAACAGATACAGCCTGTTTACCTACACTGTTTGAAATGTGACACAATTCCTTTCCCTCCTGTCCAAAATATCACTTTAGTTTCACAGTCCTTTGCGTGAACAGTTCAGTAACTACACACAGTAGTTGACAAAACGACAAGCAAGTTGATGATGGCATCCTGGGCGATCTGGTTTTGAATGCAGATTGTCAGATTTAACTCCAAGTGACTTAGCAAATGACATTGCCTCACTTCTGTTCGCTTTGGCTTTGGACCAGAGTGTCAATTGAGGCTCAATGCCAGCAGTGGTCAGATCAAGATGTTTAGTTTGCAGCAGATTCCGAGTACATAGCCAAATTTAATTAGGCAGCAGACCATGCCACATGATTAGACAAAAGGCCATACCAGATAACATTAAGGAGTTCCACCTTATCCCACTAGCAAAACCTTACTACTGGATCTTTAAAAGCGTCTTAAAATGTAGCTGTGGTAACGATTAATGACTTCATGTGCAAAAAAACCCCAAAAAACTCTCTTAAAAGCCTGTTTACATGAAGTGCTATGTTTAGAGTAAATATGATGTACTTGAACAATGCATGCTAAATTCAGGGCTTGTTCAGTTTTGTCACAATATCTCACTACAGTTTAAAGGCACTTTTAAATACAATGCTAAATCGTAACACTTCGCTTGTGAGACCTGGGTACTACAGTATTTGATCAGGTCCCATCTGACAATGGAATTAAAAACTACATCAAGCCGTGTCTTTTGTTTTGGACATGGTATATACTTAGGGCTTCTGATTGTCGGTGATTTCCCCTGACTTTTCTACCCTCCTTTAAAAATGCAATTAATACCTGTTAAGCCTTTCGTGTATGTCAATCACAGCTGAGAAATGTGTTAATATTAGCATGATTTAATTGAACTAAATGGGCATTTAAATCGTAAGTCTTACTTTTTCATTTCAAAGCAGAAGCGACTAATCTTTATTATTGTGAATACAGTCACGCAGAACGATTGTAATAAAGTGTGTCCAGCAAAAATACTTTATTTTTCATTATCGCTTTAATAAAGATTAGTCACTTATTAACATGTTGAGAACTCATTTGTACTTTGTGCTTGTAAATTAACAATTAAGGCTTGGCCAATTTAGTTGTTTCACAGAAAAAAAAACATAAATTAAATCGATTTTACAATTAACACGTTTCTCTGTTGTGATTGAGATACACAAATGGCTTAAACAGGTATTAATTTAATTCTTAAAGGAGAGGAGAAAAGTTGGGGGAAAACATTGAAAATCAGAAGCCTTATATATGCTTTACATTGGTGCCTGTAACTATTGAAACCATCTATGAATTTTAATATTATTCCCCTTGATTTTGATTAAATGTTTTAATGCTGGGGTGGAAAAAGCAAGGCCCATATTTCAGATCTCTAGTACTGAATCTAATCAATAATTAATTGCTGGAGGTCAATGAAAAGAATAGGACTGTCTTCAGGTATTGAACAGAGATGAGTGGCAGACTCTACCCTATATGAAACTTGTACGCACTGTAATAAAGATACACAAAGTGGGTGTCAGTAAAGTGTTACTGTTGAAGTGAAGAAGAAACAGCACGGATGGTTTGCCTTGTAAGTCGGACCTTCTTGACAATCACAGTGGAGCATCACAAGTTTTTTTTCTAGGTGCTGGGGAAGATATGTGAGTCAGATTGGAAGCGCTGTAGGAAACCGACAAATAGACATGTTTCAATTCTTAATACTGATAAATACTGTTAATGGGTTTACCCGTAGTGTGGCGGTTCACTTTCTTCCTTGGATATTTCCTGGCTGACTTTTGGTGAGTAATTTACTAACCAAGCCACTACCAATGGTAAAGTGTACACATTTCTTAATTTGATTATTGAGCAGAATTTGAACTTTGGACTAATTAAATAGCAGTTGGTCGTTATGGGTATGGGGGTAGCTTCACTGTTTCCAATAACCTGAATCCAGTTTCAATCAACACTTTGACACCACAAAGCATAAAAGGTCCAATAGGTCGCATGTTTATAAACACGGTGTATAAAATAAACACCCACACCCCCCAAACACAGGCCCACCTGCCTTCATAATTCCTAAGGGAACTTTAAGTTAAAAGGTTATTGATTTGTATTTCATTTTCTTGTTACAGATAAATAATCATTATAGGTAAGCTGTCATTTGAAGTGGTTCTCCGTGATAAACCCTTGTTTCCTTTTTAAAGTAATCAGAGCTAACATTCCTTAACCCATAAATCTTAAATGAGCTGCACCTCCTAAATGTGCTGGCTTGGAACTTGGTTTCAGGAGACAAGGTCTGAGGCCAATGCATGGCACAGCAGGGGAGACTTGGGATTTGATACAGCAAAGTTGCCTCAAGTTCTCCCAGTCTCCTGGAACCAGGTTTCAAGCCACTGTTCCTGAAAGTGGCTTCTTGTTCCCTCAGCTTTACAAGCATCTGACGTTTTTAAAGAAGCACATTTCATAGTAAACCTGTATTTTCATTAAAACAATGATATGTGGAACGATACAAGGTTAAAGAAAGTCTTCTTTGTACTTTTCCGGTACACTTCCTAGGTCATTTCACTTGAAGAACATCTTAATCACAACATGTTGCTGATGGTGACAATATGTAAGAAAATGGTCAGCACTTTCATTTCAATAAACACTGATAAACTATCAGATCAATTGTGAGGAACAAGAAATTCATTGTCCAGATAATTGCAAGATGTTTGTATTGCAGTACCTATATACAGTAAAAGCAAAGAACTACAAAACAAACATAATTGCACATGGAGGATAGCATGAATACGAATCCCTCTTAACATCCCCCAAAATGAGTAGCCTGGTGTTTTATGTGTTACAGTATCTGCTATAAAAACACTCAAGTGGCTGGTTATGCAAGTTTGAGACTTCAAAGGAAAATGAAAGGTCTCCATCACTAGTAAATCAAGGAATTTAGGTTGAGCCAGGCTACATGGGAATGTTATTGGGTGATAAGTGAATAGTTATTTCATGTGAAAGAGATCTGCATCACTGATACAGCTAGGAGTTAAAACGATGTGGCAGTGACACTGATCAGTTTTACTACACAATACCAGTAATATCATTTTTTATTAGGAGTTTCCATAACAAAGAAAATGAAATGGAGCCATCTGAAAGGTTAATGAGATATACTGTAAGCAGAAGAATAAAAGCATATAGGCTCCTCTCATAGTGATGCATTGTACAGTCTCACCATTGACTTTCTTGACAGAGAACTGTCAATCAAATCTCTGCTGTCCATGCATGCTAATGCAGCTACAAGCAATGTCATTCTTTTGTCTCACAAAATTGACTTGAGCTGGATGGCTTTAGAGAACATGTTATGTCTGCTAGACATACTACTATGACAGCAGGTAATATTTATTTCCAAACAATCAATGGAACTATTGAACAGAAAGTTTCAAATTTCAGATTTATTTATCTAACCAGGATAGAAACCTGGAGATATACATCTAATTGCCAAGGGGTCCTGACAAGAGAAGCAGCAAGAAATAACACATTGTAAAATCAATGGCAAAAAAAAAATAGACAAATTATTCAGACAGGACAAAAATACTTAAAACAATCATACAAACAGTAATACAAAATAAAAGCATTAAAAAAGAAAACAATTCCAATTGACATGATCCTAGCCACAGTCAGTATTTACATGATTTGCAACCCTGGTCAGATTTTAAATAAACATTAATGAGTGATTTAAAAAAAGTATTGTGAAGTGGTATTTAAGACAGTAAAAATACCAAATGTCAAGACACTACTAAAACACATCAATTATGTACATCCTGTGCCACACACAACTGTAAATACCATGCATATATATCTAAAGGAAAACGTGATATCCAGACTGACGGACAGGGTGCCATGATGTACCCCTCCATTCGGATACTCATTCCTTTTCAAGTTGTATTAGAATTGGATATGTGGTTTTCTAGATCTGGGGTGGCCAAAGTTAACCCTTCAAGTCCTGGTCTTTGTCCCAACTCTGTTCTAAGTTGTTTCATTAAACCAATTAAACCCCCATCCACTCTGAAGTAGTTTAATATATCAATTTAGCCTTTGTTAAACAATGACTTTTTCAAGTTTCATCATAATTGAACAAGGGATATTCTATTACTTATATATGTCACCTGCCTAAGTATAGACAGACAGATTTAAGGATGTATGGCCACCTCCACTATGTCCCCTATTGACAGGGATATGCATCCACATATAAAAAAAAATATATTTTTAGGAAGTGGTTATGTATGGTATGATTTGGAGACCTTACTTAGTAAACATACATATAACTATGACAATTATGTTCTTGTTATTATTAGACACAGTTCACTTTGCACCATGCTGAAATCACACCATGTCTTTGCACTGGTTCAGGTGCATGGTTGTTTTTCATGTGCAGCACTGTCATGATGTGATTGCTGCTTTTACAGTATAGGTTCTGTATGCCAGATTTCACCAGGCTCCTGTGAATAGCACGTCTCACTCAGTCTTTGACAGACACCCTGAAGAATCAGATGGATTGATATTTTGACCTGTTTTTCTACTGGATTTGAACAATACCCGAGGCTTGCAGTTTGCCAGCAAATTTGACATGAAATAACCCACAAATTCAAACTATCCACAATCTTGAAACAAACACCAGTACATTTAATGCCATTTAAATATAATGTAATGTAATTGCTAAAATGTAAAGACACAATACCATAATAACTATGTATGTGACTTGAGATTTAGCAAAAATAAAGCACACAATTGACAATTAAAAAGTTCCTTAAATGAGTGGGACTTGACATGACAGTATCAGCTGTGTTTTCCCCAGACTTAACTTTTTCCAACATTTATTTTTCTTTAAACTTAAGACCAATACATGATATATATATATATATATATATATATATATATATATATATATATATATATATATATATATACACACACACACAAACTCTTTTCTCTCTTCTTTCAGCCCAGTATTTGTATTTCAACCTTATTGTTTAATTTTTTGGTTATAAGTATTATTATGACAACTCTTTTTCTAAACTTAAGGCCAATGAGACAATGTTTACAGTTTCATAATGAAACAAAACGGTCTGGAAAAATCTACAGTTTAAAAAAAATAAAATAAACAAGCGTCAGTTATGACTTGCAATTTAAATTAGTTTCACAAGCTGTTTAGAGAACTTCTCGCACACGCGCAATGTAGCCAGACTGTCTTCAGGTCAAAACTGATAGAGGAGTAAGTGGTTCCACAGCGTACGTGCTTTCTTTTGTTCCGTTGAGAGTGACAGTGCAATTCTGCTTTAAAAATAGGTACTCTCTGGCCTCAGACTGGACTGGAAACTGAGTCGGTGGCAATTCTGTTTTTCTAGCACTGTCCAGCCTCTCTCTGACACCGTTCACTATCTGATTTGACTCTCCTCTCTTTTCTTCTAGCACTTTCAGGAAACTGAACTTCAATCAATCGAAAAGGAAGTGCATTTTACGTTGACTGACAGCTTCACTCTCCAATGGCCGCTGCAGATGCTCTGTGCTCAGCCTACCGGCGTTGAGTACAGCTAGGAAGAGGCGGGCCTTCCTATTACACTGTTGTGTATTCAGTAAAGAAAAAAAAAGATCGTGTTGCTGGGATTCTACGTTTAAAGCAAACAGTTTTTCGCTGTGCTATTATTTCAATTGCTAATTTCATTATCACAGGTAAAGCAGTTTTATTTTACATTCTGTGTTACAAAAATTAATACATTTTAATGTATGTATTTATTAATAACGACGCCTGTTAGTAGCAAAGAATATAAAAAACCCCCAAAAATGACACAACTGAATATTAGGAGCAAGGTCTGATTATTTATAGCAGTTGTATAGGCGTCTAGGTGTAAAACATCGTTGCTTATTTGTTTACTCAGACTCCAGTGTACAGTACGCAAGCCAGCGTGAACAGAATGTTTAAATAAACGAGGAATTGCATTACCTGCTGAGTCATTTTCGAAAGACATAGGGTTGACAGTGGTTTTTTCTTTTTTTTTTTTTTTTGGTCAGAGCCAAAATGAACTGTCTCATATGTAGGCCTTATGTTAAAAGAAGTGTTATGCAACGCAGTTTGTGATGGTTTGTGATCGCTGTTCTGTTGACACTTTGGTACCTTGTCTGTGTTATGTGTAACTATCCCTAGTAGTAGACAGAACTATTCCGTTACGTCTAGGGTAGGGAATTATTATTATTATTATTTATTTATTTTAGTGATTGATCTTCTTGTGCTAGTGACCGTGTAAGTTGAACGTGTTAGTAAATAAACATTCTGGAATTCGGAATTGGCCGTCAGAACAACTCCAGTGTTTCGGGGAATTTGCTGTCACACAGTGTAGGCGGATGTGCTGTGTTCAATTTAAACGAAAGCAACTGATTCATTTGGGAGGTACTGTGTAATTGTGGGTAGTGCCAGTGCAGATCATCGTGACGAGGGATGATGAGCATTCAATATGACAAAGGCATGGTAGAGGGATAGCGGTTGTGAAGGCAGAGGCTTTGACACGCTGTCATCTAGTGTAGGGAGAGATACAATAAACACAGGCCAGCGGTGGTGTGGGACAGCCTGTCAAACAGGGGAGCACTTTGACAGTATTACATTGAATGCACAGTAAGCCAATGGATCACGCATTCTGTTTAGTGCTTAGACTGAGCTGGGGACATGGATGTGTTTTTTTTCGTTGCATACGTTGAGAATTGGACCAAGGAGGACACTTAGTTTGTGTAATAATGCATGATGTGACCGCTGGCTTTCATGGTGAGAAGTGTGAGCAAATGTCAAAGTTTCCATAAAAGTTGAGTTTTGGTGAATCCATTTCCTGTGGTGCTGTGCAACAGCATGATGTTGGTGACAGAAGAGAAAAGGCATTCCAAGTGAGAACACAGTCTCTATTTGTTTTAGTGAAAGCCTACTGTACCTGGACAGATAGTTTGCACAATCGGACTGAATCTCATAGCATTGTTATTGTTTTACTATAGCAGTAGCAAGGCCTAGTATGTTACACAAATAGTTTTAAAAAACTGTCTCAATGTACAGCCGGATATGAAACGATAAAGCAGACAGCAACCACTTTCTAAAAGTACACTGAAGCACACGAGCAAAGGTACAGTACCAGAAACAGGGAAGCAACAACCAACACAACAGCAGTCCAACTCTAACTGATGTTTGATGGCTTGGTTGTCCCGTATAGCAATCAGGATAGTATTTCAGATGTTTCTTTATACCAACACTGCTGCACTCCAGCTGTATGAATTTCTGTCAGATTTGACTGAGAGGTGACCCTTCATATACAAGGTGTGCTAATTAGATTTTGGAGATGATGTGATTTCTGTCAGATTTTACTGAGCGGTGACCCTGTAAAAGGTGTGCTGCTTAGATTTTGGAGATGATGTGATCAGAGGTGACTGACTGGTGGTCATCTTTGGCTTTTTGTTGAGCAGGTTCATAATGTACACTGTTGTGATGTCAAAAGTGAATCCAACAACATTTACACTCTTTCAATACTAAGTAACTGACAAAGACAACCCTACCCTTATAAAGGTTTCCTATAGTAAAAAGCATAGATAAACATGGTAAACAATAGTAAGGTACGGTAAAACATATTAATAAACATGGCAAACCAGGATACACTATGCTAAATGCATAATATAGTCATGGGGAATGCATGGTAAACTGCAAACATACTGTGGTAAACTTGCATAAGGGTGCTTTTAAAAGAGGCATACAGTACACAAGACCCAAGCACTGTAATGTGACCATCTTCAATATTCCACTTTCACAGGTCTGAATCAGGGTTTGAAAAACATTCGGTGGCCATGCAGTTATCATGCAGTTAGGTTCTGTTTAACAAAGCGAAAGAGAGACTAATTTCTTTCCTTGTGCTTGGAAACAGTCGGGGGGATTTTGTGTCTTCTTTTGATTCAGAATAAATAAAATATACATTTTCTGTTTTTACAACTTGCACACGCCCACATACAGACTCACAGATTCCCACATTCAGTTTCCTGTTAAAAGTTTTAGTTTCTCTTGTGGTGCTTTACAGAGAGTGCTGTCGGTTCTCTTCCAGGTTTAAATCGTCTCCTTTCTGAAAAAACGTCTGCTAAATGAACAACTGCAGCCATGTATAGCTTTGGAGGAGATTTCAAAACACGACCCAAGGTGTCTCTTGGGGGAGCGAGTAGAAAGGTAGGATTAAAAAAAGAAATTGACATATTACAATATTTGGTTAAAATGTGAAATTTGAACAATAAAATATGCATTACAACTTTCTCTCAAGTCTTGTTTTGCTGTTAATTTATTCCACCAAAATTTTCCTGGGCACCTCAACACTAAAGTTTGCTTCCTGTATTACAACTAATAGGAGGGTCCTTTTGCCTTTCTCTCATGCTGTGGGCTGCCTGTATCAGACTATCTGGTATCAGGTGGTATGCTCTTTTCTTTTTTTAAATAATTTAGTCGTTGCCAATTTTACCCCGGTTTTCTCCCCAATTTAGTATGCCCAATTATTATCCGTATCCTCGGCTCACCGCTCGCATCCCCCACCCCCGCGTCCTCCGAAACGTGCTCCTGCCAAGCCATCATTTTTCGCACTGCAGATCCACAGCGATGCCACCAGACCTATAGTGCCGGAGGACAACACAGATCTGGCGGCTCTACTTCTCCATAATAATTTAATCTTTTTTTTTTTCCTTAAAGGAGGAAAAGTCCTCACTTTTACATCGTACACAGGAAGAAAGAAGGAAAAGAGAGGTAAAAATCAAGACTTAATTGCTAACTGTATGTTTACAACATTTCAACAGTGTGGCTAATACATACAGTGGATACCTGGATCATCTTTGTATTAACAGTTAAAGTTAATTTCGAAAGTATATATTGCAAAATGCAGTGTACAGAATGTCAGATTCATAATCGGCAAACCAAAATACAGCAAGCATACTCTGGACCAAAGGCTGGGTGGTTGTAATTCTTCCATTTGCCTTCAAAGAGCGTAGAATTTGAAGATGCTGCAGAGTTAGGTATAGCTTAACTGTTGGGATGCATTTCCTATGTATTTATTTATTTATTTATTTATTACTTAATTATGTTTATATACCAGGATGAAAGACGAAGACTGAAGAATGCAGTTATTATTCAATCGTATGTACGAGGCTACAAGGATAGAAAACAGCAAGTATGTGAGCCTTTTATATTCTCTACGTTTTAGAACGAGAACTTTTTTAAAAGAATACATAGGCTGGCACCTGTGTATGAACAATTGTGTGTATCCTAATGTTTTAAACATAAGTCTTTACTCTTGGGCACGTGGCAGTACCTGTCTAGAAAGTCATTTTAATTGCCCTTTGTCTCTCTACTTGACCATCTTGCTAACTTGCACAATGTTTATATCAAATGATATATTTTCCTTGTTTGTCTTTCCAGTATGCCATCCAAAGAAGTGAGTTTGATTACTGTGCCTGCTTAGCACAATCAGGCGGGGGATTTTCCATCAGTGATGCAGCTAATTTGAGTCTTTTAGTACGTCGGCTTCTATTTTTTTACAGGCAGAGTGAAGATTCAAATAGACTGGTAAGTCAGTAGGATTTTCGAATGGTGAATATAATGGTCACCAGTCAATACTGCTGCTTTGCTGTTTTTGGTATGCACTATGTTTTTTAATACAAAAATAAAGTACACGATTCAATAAAATTATTATTATTATTTTTTTTTTTTTTAACTACCATATTTGAACCTGGTATTAAGTGGATTTTATTATCTTCTATTTCTAGAACAGGGATGGAAGTAAGACTCATTGCATAGCAGTTTGATCCATTCCTGGTTGAACTATGAGTTTAATAAGACACTCCCGAGCTTGTTACCTATACACCAGGGCTAATCAAGCTGATAGTAAAACCTGGAATGGGTGAAGCTGCTATGTAATAGGAGTCTTATTTCTATTCCTACTAGTGTATTAAACTATTACACTGAAGGATTCTGGTGTTACACCAGTATTAATATGTATAAACTTGTTTTTTTGCGAACCTCGTTTCACTGTATCTCTATCATATGCAGTCATTTTAGTAAGTGGGTAAATGAATTACCCATTGGGGGAAACCCCAGCTGGATTAGTATAAGTTAAAGAGTGGTGGTATTTAAATCTGTCAATGTTTAGACTATTAAAATAGACCATAGTGTATACATGGATTTAATGTATATTCAGAGGATTTAGTGTATGTCCTGTGAAATAATCTGGAGATCTTTTCTTTTTTAACGTGTTCTGTTTAGATATGGATGTGTCAAAATTTGGTGAAGTCCAATGCCCAGTTTGTCAAGCAGCTAGTAGGCCCTGACAGACAAACATGCTTGTTCCAGATACAGAGGATGTTGGGCTTATGTTGCAGGTATGTTTTATAATTTTACTAACATTCTCCAGTTATTTGACCAGTGTAGATTTGGAAGCTGATCTTATTCTTTGTTCAGCAGCTTGTTCACCTGTGTTCATATAAAGTTTATTCAGTGCCCTCTGGTTAAAAGCTTTATTAAAAGCACAGGAGTCAGGGTGAACAGAAGTGTTTACTTTTGTGGTGTGCTTGAATAAAGCCAATCGATCATTTGTCTGCATCCATTGTTTAATTTACTTGAGGCATTTCCTCACATCATGCAAACCCAGAGACTGCACTTTTAACCCATTAGGTACCATTGTCCTCATTTGAGGACAGGCTACGCTGTCATTTTTTTTAGCAGTTTTAGGTGGCATCTACCTGTTTTAATTTTCTCTTTAACTGTATTGTTATGATAACTTACTCTAATTTTGTTAATCGCAAAAGTTAAGTCTAAGGGTTGGTTCATACTTCTGTTGCAGATCAATGCGATATGTCAGGCGCAGACAGCTATAAAAGCTGTGTAGCTTCACTCCAACCATGCAGCTAATGTTGACATTTGTCAACATTATCCGACCCTATATGATTTCAGGTTGCAGACACATGAGAAATGGCTGTACGACTTTCCAAAAAAGACACACGTTGCAAGTGACCCTCGACTGCAACCAGAAATGTTGTCGGAGTCTGAAGTATGAACCAACCTTAAATGGAACTTATAATTCTGCAAATATACACCTTCAGATGCTTTATGATGCCTCAATATAAATTAAAAAAACTTAAACCTAAAAATGATACATTTCTTGGTGTTTTCCTACCCACAGTGATGATAAAGTTAACTTTTCTGTGTGTTGAGCTTCATAGCTGGCGTGAAATTTCAGTGGTCTGATTACTGGCATGTCTGACTTGACTGTCCTCAAAATGGGACACTGGGAATGTATGTTGTTATTATATTGAACACTTTTAGAATGGTATCATTGATTTAGAATGTATCAGATTACATAAATTCAGCTTGTGTTCTGCAAATGTTATTTGGTACTTAATGGGTTTATAGTTCACTACTTGCACTGATACACATGCAAGTGTTGCTAGTGAGTGACATGAAATGGTTTGTTATGGAACAACTCTGAAGACAGATGGAGCTAATTGTAGCATGAGAAGTGGGCAAGGGCTGTAGCCAAGGCTGTGAGGAAGCAATTGAGAACACAGTAATGTTATGCATTTGTAAAGTTATGGTCTGCATCAGACTTTGAGTCCACACAGTTTCTGTTCCACAAAACTGTTGTGTGTTGTTTTGACCAATGGTATGAACTGATACACAATGGGAATCCATTGCTGTATCATGACATCATGTCAGTACAAGCATGCGTCTCTTTTCTTCAGTGTCCTGACTGATAAACATTGAAAGTCTTTTTTTTTTTTTTTTTTAAATAAAAAATACTGAGTTCTTTGTACTCCTAGGGTTCTGCAGACTTGCACGGATGACAAATTAAGTGTTGCTGTTCCTATGAGAATGCTGGAAGTCTTTTCTGCAGAGAAAACCTATTTGCCTGTTTTGCAAGATGCAAATTGTGTAGCATCTTTAATTGGACAGGTTTTGCACTATGTGGTACATAAAGGTGAGTGTTTTTCACATTCCGTTTTCTCTTTATGAATTATCATAAAAACCTGTCTATAAAAACAATTGAGTTTCTTCTTCAAAGTTCATGTAATGTACCTGCATTCAGCATTTTAATGCAGAGCAAAACCCCATTCTCTTTCTATGTTACACTTACAAAAGGTTTATGCATGCATGTGTGTGTAAATCAGAGTTTGTGCTAAACTTGCTTTTCTGTTTTTATTTGATCCTGGACCACGCCTGTTTTCATAAAATCTGATTCTACTGAAATGACATAGCAATAAAAAAAAATATCATCACAAGCTTGGGTATATCTAGCATGGGATACATTTTTGTTATTGCACGTCAGTGGGATAACATCAGTGGAATAACATGTGGAACTAGTTTCCAATGTGCATTTGCTTACATTCTGTGGTGTGCTGCTGAAATTCAGGATGGAGCTGTGCTTCGGTAGTTTAAACAATACCACCACCAATACGTGTTTTATAACAACACTAAAATGTTTGAAATCATTTCAGATTTCTGTTGTTGTTTTGATTTGGACTCCGATTTCCTTGAGAACGAGTTTAGTCAAGAAATGCCAGTTACCGATATGCCTGTGCTTAACTTATCCAAACAGCCTGTATCCCTTTCATTAACACCGGTAACAGGAGAAAACAACTGAGACCCTATCGGCGAATAAAAACCGCATACTATGAACGATCATTCAGTATCCTCTATATATACACCTAATATTGTTTTAACAAAAAAAATAATAATAATAATGAATACAGTTTTTAACCCTGTCCCCCCCCCCCCCTTTTTTTTTTTTTAAGGATACTACAGGACGCTTTACATTTTAGTAAATCACAAGCTTCCATCTACTTTGGAGTATTGCGATGCTCCTCATGTTCCCTATGCCAGTGCTCTGCTGGAGCATGTTCTCAAACCATTGCACTTTACTTATTCCTCATGTTCACAGGGTGCCAGGTAAGAATGCTCAGAAAGGGCCTTACTGCAAGCTACTCAAACTGTTAGTTTGATTCATAGTATAATGTGGGTTATGTAACCAGACAAAACATCATCTTTAGAAGATAAAATACATTGTAGTAGGAGTCTCCTGTATTGATTAAATGTTTGTGGTTAAATATTGTTTATTGTTTTAATTGCATTTAGTAATGTTAAGGGTCAGTCTATTACCACTGGGGAATAAACCCAGATGGATTCATATAGAGTTGAAGAGCAATGTTTAGATCCGCTGCTGTGTAGATAATTAAAATAGACCCCAGAGTGTATTAGAACTGTACAAATGATCTGTAGTGGCACACCTATGTTTTATTAAATTCGCTCTCCCTTTTTAAGAGCTCATATCTCATTTCGGATATTTTGTATACCCCTCAGGGTAATTCGAACGGTACCCTTACCTTTGACCTGTGATGTTATATGGTCTTGCGATGTTTTGATTTACTGATGATAAAGACCAATCGATTTCAGATATTTGCTTCACATTAGGTACCCAGCTGTACTTGTAAGTTGGAACGCTAGGATTTCTATTTCAAGCACAGCTGTAAAACAGCGTCCTCAATCCAGAGAAAATGGATCGAGGACAAACGCATCAAGTTTGGTTTGTTTGCTTGAGTGCTGTGTGAAAAGCAAAATTAGTTCAGAAAAATGTGGAAGTGAAGCAGCAACATTGCTACTGGGTTCACCTCCCAAGTGAACTGAGTTCTGTTCTGTGTGAATTGGATGGAAATAATTTGTACAATAAGCTTTTGAAATGACCTTTACAGACACACACCAAACTTATATATTAATATAAAACAGAGAACAGTTATTATTTATTTAATTTTTTCTTATTCTTCTTTCTTTTTTTTTTTTTTGCAGGCAATATGTTTTTGCAGGCTTCATGGAGGAGTTTATATCTTCGCCGTTCACAGATCAGATATTCCACTTTTTCATTCCAGCACTGGCTGATGCTCGTTGCTCTTTCCCTTTTGAACCGTTTTTGCATGCATTGCTGGGGACAGTGAGCGCCTCTCTGCTGACTCATGTCAAGGCACCTTGGCTGTTATATTTTGTCCTAGCTGTTGGGGAAACACACTTAGGTAAAGGAGCCCGTTACCTGTAGCACTGCACGCCACCACAATGCTTGTGTTTCCATTATACAATTGCATTTAGTTATGTTCAGTGCTTTATTATTGTTTTTTAATGTACTGATGCTAAATTAACAGTTTTGTTTTTTGTGTTGCTTATAATTACCCCCCAGATGGGGATACAGTAGAGGCATACATAGGGGTGTCTCACTTCACACTGCACACACACTTATACAATTGTGATGAAACTTGGTATTTAGATTTTTGCAGCATAAGTTGAGAGTATTAGATTCTGGGCTTGTAATGGGATGTCTGTTTGTCTGTACATTTGTCCATCTGTATATCACATTTACATTATTGCATATACTGCATCTGGAAAACAGCTTATTAAATTGCACTGAAACTTGGTATCAACATTTTCTCTGTATGGAATGTTGTTTGACGTGCTTACTAACATGCTTCTAAATATTATTATGGGGAAGCATATTAGCATTGCACAAGCAATGATTCACCAATAGGCTTCAGTGAACATCACAATGTTCATATGTTACCCACCTGTCTTACCTACAGTCAGCCTTGAGGCTTGTTTTTTTTTTATTTAAGGAAAATGTGATGATCATATAGAAAACACATAAAAGGATATTTTTGTCTAGGTTAGATCTCAGATTGAATATATATCTATGTGTTATAATAATTATAACAATAATAAATGAAGAAGAATCTACGTAATGTAAGGAGTTGTGATGAAGAGTTACAATTTTAACTGTTTAATATGGTAAATTTCACGGAAAACAACAAATTGTGTGTGTGTTTGCTTGTAGGTAGCCTCTCAGAAGGCGGCTTGCTGCTGTACTTGAGAACACTACAAACCCTCCTACCCCAGTTACCCGTGTCTGTGACCAGCACCAGCAGACAGGAGGTCATCAGTGACTCGGATGATGATGAGGAGGATGGTGGGATGAAAACAATGTCTTCTCAGGTAAGATCTTTAGATCTCAAGAAAGGGAACATGGATCCGAATACATGGTTGTTTTATGATTATCAAATCCACAAGAAGTTTGAGCACTGTATCATAAACTGATACAAGCATCTGGGTTGCTCTTACAGTTCTTGAGTTCACTCTTTTCTTATAGCTTGTCTCAATGCCAAGGGAGCACACAAAGGTGGTAACCTTTTTACTACACTTATGTGTCTTTGTATTAGTGCTTGCACTATTGAGGTGTACCTGTGCTGGCGCAAAGTGAATAAATAAAACATAAAAACAAAATATTTTCAATAATAAAGACTAAATATATCAGAAGTACAAAGGAAAGAAGAAATTAGCTGTTTAAGCGCTGTTGTTTGAACTAAGATACAGCCTGTATGTCATGAAAGCACAGTACTGTTAACCCCATACCAGATGTGGCTAATGTGATCGCTAGACTCTAGACATTCTGCTTCCCTGACATGGAGAACAAAGAGTCTTATCATGTACAATATGTACCCGTTTGGCTCGTTCAAGGAAGTCATTTTTTCAAGAAAGATCTAAATACTTTTTATACATCTTAATTATTTTACCATCAGTACCTTTGTTGTTATGTGAATGTCTAGCAGTACTTTGCCTAGCCACTCCCTATTTGCCTGATTGCTGCATTTTTTGCAGGAGGATCGCAAGATATCAGTCCAGTTCATAACAGAGCAGTGCATACACAAGCTGGACACAAAGCAGCAGACAAATGCACTCCTGAACCTGGTGTGGCGAGATTGTGCCAGTGAGGACGTCTTCACTATGATGGCTTCTATTTGTCACACACTGATGGTGCAACATCGTATGATGGTGCCCAAAGTGAGGTGAGCAATCATCACTCCCCTACTCACACAGGTCATCCGCAAAGCTGCTGCTAACACAAGCAGACAGTCTTTTTAGATAACAAAGTGCGTTTTGCAATGTCACATTGGTCGTGATGTCTTTAGAGGGATAATTTGAGTTTTATTAACTAAGTATCTCAATGTGCTTTACATGTTGGTTAAAACAGGAAGAAGTATGCAATATCAAGAAGTAGTAAAAATTACAAAGTACTACTACTACTACTACTACTACTACTACTACTACTACTACTAATAATAATAATAATAGTATCAATAAAAGTAAAATATCTAGGTATTCTTGTTTTTAAATTTTTTTTTTAAACATCCTCAAAAACCTGCAAATTGCTAAATCAGTCATACAAATCCTCAACAGAACAAACCACAGCATCCACACCCTATAGTTTCACTGCCCTGTGCCCTCTGTTCGAGGCAGCATATTGAATGGTACACAGTTCTAATCATTTTTCACAGATTAAAATACAGGTTAAACGAAACACCATTTTTGGGCAGTAAACAGATTGCTTACTGTTACGGTTCGTAATAAACCACTTATTTCAAATGCTTCAGCCATTGGATAGCATTTTCTCCTCAGTAATGCAAACACTAATGTAAATAATGATGAAGCAAACCAATTAGCTGCTGTCTTCACCCACTGGTGTTTATGGCTGTCAGAGGAAGTAAGATGTCAGTGAAACTGTCATTCCTCGATTAGGGTAATTAGCTCTTTGCAGGCTAATTGCATTAGGGCAGGATGTGAGATGAGGAGATCATAGCTGCTTCTGAATTAGGGCGCCTGGCTTTTATTGCTGCAAATAACCTGCTTCTCTAGCTAATAATTACTTGATTTAAATGTATCCATGCTCTAGCGAGGATTTTACTGGTGCACTCCTGGCAAAGAAGCTCACTGAAGGAAGGAGAGCGGTGTGTGCTTATGTTACTGCAATTGTTGGAGCACAGCTGCTGTTTCCTGAGCACTGATTTACTGCACCCCCACACAGAAGAATGACATGAAACAGTACATTTCTGCCTGTGTAGATCTTTACATAAAATTCACAGAACGTCTAGTTAAATAAAATGTATTTCTTCAGTTAGAGCAGAGCAGTAGTTGAAACAGTAAGAGAAAGAGAGGGGGGAAAATTGATTCCTCTGTTACAATAAAAATGTTTGAATCTATATCACTACAAAAAAATATGCGCTAAGAGACTAAGAGGAGAGTGGGCAAAAAACAAAATTGGATTTTATTTTATAAAATGTCATCCCAGTCTGAAATGTAACATTTACTAAATGAACCTCCTGTAATTGAACATTCTATTAACTGTAGGTTTAAGTATCTTTTGCATGTATCGGCCTCAGTTGTAATTTTGCTTGTTTGTTTTCACTTCCCATGTCATGCTTCTCTGTCCCCAATCTAACGTGCATGTGTTAGTGTCATAAGTGCAGATAATGACACTTTCCTCCTACATGTCACTTGAAAGATCAGAATCTGCTTACCAAACCATTGCTCTTTCTTGTTTTTCATTTGTATTTACTTTTCTAGTATGTCTCGGCTAAAGCTTTTAGCATAAATTCTATCTGTCTGTTTCCATCTTTATTGGAGAGCTGTACAAAATAATTAGCTCCATGAAGAAGACGAGTTTGCCTGCATTGAGACTGAAAATGCAGAGCCAGAGTGAGTGTAGCATAGTTTGTACTGTGATTTTAAACTGGCTCGAAATTCCATGAGTTGTGCCAAATCAATTAATACTTATTCTTAAGTCTCAGGTGGAAAATCACAAAGAATTACTGAACTGTATCCTCAGTGTGAGATGCTGGGTTGTAAACTTTTTTTTTTCAGGTTGATGTACTGTAAGTGAAATTAAGCCTTTTGGAAAAACAATAGGGGTGTTTAAATGCAATTGCATGCAGATGCTTTTGGGAGGAATCGCCTTCTAATTGCATGCATCACCCACTGTACAGGCTTTGTTCAGTAGTCTGATGTCGTTAACAGTACGGGAAGACTTGGGGGCAAGACTGTGACTCAGAAGTTTGTTTAGAGCTCCGGCTGTAATTGTGTAGTTTACATGGCGAAAGACATCAGTGAACCAAGGCTTTTGTTTTGCTTACACTGTCATGAGATGGCATTAAACCTCAAATCAAGGTTGTTTTAATTGACAAGCCCGGTCATGCTTGTCCAGTTACATTTAGTGCTGGTGGAAATTTGCCGTAGTCTTGGTGTGAGTTTGCTGAATTGCAAATCCTTTTTTAATTGAAGTAGCAGTCGAGAGAGAGAGGGAGAGAGATTGCTGACCTATCCATAATCACTGTGACATTAAATAACATTTAAATTAAAACATATCCAGAATAACAGAAATGGTATCGCTGTTAATTACATGATGTTTAATGTTTGCAGTTTAAATGTATTGCAAATTTATTACAGAACACCACAATTGCTTTCGGACATTAGGAATTGTTGCATTTTCATGGCAAATACACTTTAATGAAAATACTAAATATATTTGGTTCTTTGTATTTTTAATACAAACAGGTACTTGTAGAGGAAGGCCCTCACAGTATTGTGAATTGTACTATTGTTATTATGCATACCCACCCTGCAGCCAAAGAAAGCTGTTCCAATATGGCAACTATTTTCCAGAAATTCTTTGCAGGCAAGACTCAAAATGTCTGCAAATATAATGTTTTTCCTTATCAAAAAAAAAGGACAGTACATGGTAAATGGTTACAGAACACCCTGCTGTGTACTTTACCTGTGCTGTGTCCTGTTTTGTAGGTATCGCAGTGATATCTTTTTCAACATAATCCTCACTGTTTTGATATTTTTACTTGCACATCATACAAATCAGGTGGGGAATACAGCCAGACACAAAGGATACTCTGCATTGCTTTTGAATAGATGTGTATGTAAAAGCTGACACCAAGTTCCAAGCACCAAGGCTGTTTGGGGGCCCCTTCACATACAAGTTTGGTGTATATATACAAGCACTGCAGAGAATCCTTTATCATTAAATATATTTGATTTTGTTCCACAGCTGATTTATGACTGGGTGTGTGAATAGAAACACCCAAACTATTGTGATTATGTTGAAAAAGGTACATTAAAAGCAAAGAACACATTTGTTGTAAATGCTACAGGATGTTCTGTAGCCTTTTAATTCTACAGTGTATTAGTTTAGGCTGCATGCCTTTTAGCTTGTTAAACAGAAGCCAGGAAATGTGTTTTCACATAACAGAGATATACAGTCAAATATGGACTGTGCTGTCACCCTTTAGCTACCAAGGTTTTCCCATGTGCCTCAACCTTGTCATGGAGAGGTGAGAGGGCAGTGCCAGCTTAATACCCTGCTCCACCCTTAGCCCTTCTGAAATGTGTGCATATATTGTATGGTTATATCACAAACTTTAAAATGTGTTTAATGCATTCATGTATGGTTTAATTGATTTGTTAAAAGTGTTTAATATCCTAATATGTGTGACTTGTAGAATTCTCTGTTGAGGTTTCTTTGATCATTATTTACCAGGCTTGCTAACTAATGTCCTTTTACAACCGGAAAGACGTCTAAAAAGCTGGATTTTTGAAGTTGGGTGGTTTTAGAAATGACTAACATGGTGGGAATGCAACTGTAATTTCTTCCCCCTATAAAACTCGTAGTAAGTGAATGTAAAAAGTATATACAGTGCAGTAGAGATCACAGATGCAAAGGGGGCAGATATTGCAGCTGCACACCCCCTGTGTTCATTTCAAGCCACCACATTTCACAAGTTCAGCTTCTTAGAAACGGACCAAGTGGGTGAGTGGATTAGTATGCATGCCAAAAAAAAAAGATCAAATTAGAAACAACCTGACAGCACACATGATAGGCTGTTAATCAAGAACTTAAATACAATGAAAATGTAAGTGATATAAAGTATCCCTCTCATGAGGCTGCTGTGGTCTTTCCATCATAATGTGAAGTGCTATGTCATCCAAGTGAAATATATAGTGAACCAGCCTGATTGAGCATTAAACTACTTTAATTACAGTAAAGCCTTCACTTTTTTTACTCGTCATGTGAAATTTGAAAGGTTTATGGAGTGATAGTTGTATAACTCCTTAGCTTTGATATTCCACAATATACATTGCTTAGTTGTGTTTAATAATATTATTAATAATATTATTTCTGAATCATCATGTTATATTGTTTTTGTTTTTTAACCATGATATTGCATCAAAATGTTTCAAGAGTCCAAGGTCATTTTTATTCTTGATGCTCTGTTCTCATTATAATGCAGAGTCTTTGTTTATTGCATATGCAAAGCTTCATGAAGATCTGTCATTGATTGAAGTAGGGGGTCAATTTCCTTTAAGCTCCAAGTCATGCATGTCGGTCTGCATTAGTGTGGTGATACTAATTTCAAGGAACTGTTTTGCACACATTTAAAAAACATCAGATCTCAGTTTGCTTTGAAGCGTAGATAATATTACAGCCAGATTTTGTTTGTTTATTTTTGCAAACTGATTTGGATTGTCTTTAGTGCACTTTGTGTTTTTTTATTTATTTATCAAGCATTAATGTTAAATGTATTTGCTATGTTCAATTTAAATTGAATATTACGTGTATTTCATTAAATATATCAATGCTGTGTGATTTTATTTGCACTTCTGAATTGATGTGCCCTTTTAAACCTTCCTGCATCTTCAAATTAGGTACGTACACTTTGAATTATCACAGCCAGGTGCCAATAGTTTTATTCTCTAAGTCGGAACTATTGTATGCAGGGTTTTCTTCTGCAGTCTCCCCAATTACCATGTCTGTGCTATCTTATACTGGTTAACCATTACATTAAAGAGGGGCTGAAACATGGATTCAGACAAAGGCACATGCACAATACAGCATCCATTTACACATGCATGTTATACCTGTTCTGTGGATTGTTTAGAGGGCAAGTACCAGTGTTATCTCTTATCCTCTAACACCTTGTAATTCCCGGAGAGTGTTGAAGCATGCCATCTCTCTCTGGTGACCCCCTCTTCCATTGTGAGGAGCAGCCCAGTGCCATTGTATTATCGTCATTAACTTAAATGAGCTCTGCAGGAAACCAGGACCTGTTTATGACCTGGGATGGAATCCTTGCCATCAACTAGTTTACTAATGGAAGGTGCTTCACCTAAATAAAGCTTAATGGGTCATTTAATCTATTTCGTTGCATGTAAGGAATTTGACACCTTTTAATATGGAGGCCCAGAAATTCCTCCGGGATGTGATGTTCAACCATTTTCTCTTTTTATATCTCCCCTCGTTAATGTTGTAAAGTTACACTTTCTCCTTAAAAAGGACAATTAAACAGAAAAATGCCCCCGGCCCCCGTGCTGTGGTTTTAGGTAGGCGTATTGTTAACTGACACACTGGCTTCCCTTCCTCTTTTAAGCTTGCCTTTGTGCAGTAAAGTACCAGTTTTTAAATACATAGCTGTACAAGAGAAAAATAATATATTTTTTATATATTTTCAATGGTTTGCAACAGAGTTTAGTTTTACCTGTAGATTTTTCCAGGAATGATTATTTTCTATGTAATGTACTATTTACCGTACTCCATAGGACTTTTTTGGAAGCTAGGGTGTTTCTTACAAGGCTTTTGGCAGATGAAGAAATATGTTATACATTAAATTAACATGGTTCACTTGTTCTTTCAGACTTCTGTACAGTTTGGCCTTCAATGCAAGGTTTTTGAGGCATCTTTGGCACTTAATAACTTCAATGACAACAAAAATGATAACTGGGTAAGAAACCTTTACCATAAGATTACCTGAGTAATGGCTGCAAGACTTTTGTTCAAAGCTAAAAATGGAGTGAAAGTCCTAATTTTTAGCTCACTTTGACCACGTGATTGTTATTAGTACTGTTATTTCAAATAAACATGTTTCGAATATGTGCTCATATATAAGCAATGTGCTGCTTACGACCTGCAACATCTGCACATTAAAATACTTTCTGATTTAAGTTTTTATGTTTATGTGCCCATTACTTCCACAAAAATGTGAAATGTTTACAATTCACAAATAACAAAATGACATTGGAGAAATCAATAGATAACTTCCAGTTCTATATATAATAATGAACAAGTAAAAAAAGAGAGGGTTGCTGGAAAGAGTTAAAACAACAAAAAACAATAAAAAATAAGCTAAGGACTGGAGGTATAAGGAGCTTGGGGAGCAGTATTGCACCAGTCACTCGTTTAATAAAAAAGGCCATTGCCATGTGTTTGAAGGTGTTTTCCTGTGTGTTTGCAGGTCCATGGTTCCACTTCTACAGGTGATCTCGCGGGGTTCACCAATGTCGCCAGAAGACTCCAATAGGCTCATACCCCTCTTCTATCTCTTCAGTTCTCTGTTCAGTCATTCACTCATTTCTATTCATGACAGCGAATTCTTCGGAATTCCAACGGAAGGTAAATGCATTCCAAATAGTGCAGGGGAAAAAATCGATTACTGTCAAGCCACCGTTATCTGAACTAATACATGATCTTGTTCAGATAGTTGATCATTTCTTTTAAAATGACAATGTAGCCTCGATCTCAATGAATGCTGTATTGTAATGTATAATGTGTAGGGCCCTGCGTTTTATGCGACCTGCTTTCTTAGGCTGCACTTCATTCCTCCCACCGCAAGGTGGTCTTGTAGTCTGCTTAATTAAACCACTTATTGATCAATAATCTCCCAATTCCTTTAATCATCTCAATTAGTCATTCTATTAATGTTCGTTGATTTGGCGGCAGCAGCAGTTACGGACATTTTATTTAGTCATGCGTCCCTTTATTACTAATACGTCTTATTCAATATTATTTCTTAGAATGTCTAAATAAATAATTTGAATGTTTCAGTTTACTAGTAGGAACACATAATTTGTCAACAAAATATTTATTATATAAAATACTGAAATCATAACATCAATGCTGTAACATATATTACAAAAATAATAATAATAATAATAATAATAATAATAATAATAATAATAATAATAATAATAATAATAATAATGCAAGGTTGTTCACAAGCAGCACATTAAGTGTCACTTACAGTTTCATGAAAGAAAATGTCCCATGCATTAAATGTTGCTGTTAAACTCAAGCATCGTCAGTTGGTTAACCCTGCCTTCTTTCATGGATTGACGTTGTTCTGTAAAAACTTGGCCATAAGAAGAAACACTTCTTTCAGCATCTACAGAATTGGTAACAGCTGACAAATATATTTGAGCCTTTCGTGTTAAATTGGGAAATAATTCTTCAGCTTTAATCCAAAATTCATTCAAAGTCATTCTACTGCTGTTTTCTTTTGCATATGGTAGGTATTTGTCCATTTCTGATTTACAGTGAGCATCAAATCCTGGAATAGAATATAATGGGAGGGCTTCCAGATCCAAACTACACACTTGTTGTGGGTCGAATATCCTCACTGCCATCAGAAAGTTATGAGCTGGTTGAAAAAACATGGGTTTCTTTTGCATTGATCCGGTTGTAGTAATTAGTCAGTTTTTCAGAAACGTCATGAAGGTTTTTACACATAGTTTGTTTATTGTGGCGTCTGTGCTGTGTACCTCTTCTGCCATTGCTCAGTGTGTATTTATTAATTCTGCAGCTTTATTATATGTTTGATGGACTCTCACTGCACGGCTTTCAAACCACTGAATCAGAACCACCAGTCCCTTGGCATGCGTCGCAATTAGGGAGAGTTGAGATTTTAAACTTTGCACATCTTTAAGCAATTTCTGGAGGTACTTTAACACTACAGTGTTTGGTGAAATGTGCATTTCCTTTTCCACGAAGCCTGCGTAAAAAGGGATGTATTAGGAATGATATTCAGCAGATATTGTTGCGTTCGTTCGCTCAATGAAATGCTTTTTGATTGCTATGTCTTTGACTCCATTTTTAGGTCTCTCGATTTTTCTTTTCACGCATCAATTTATTCAATTGCCATTTATAATCATAATTAGCTTTTATTTTTCTAATTAGTCAAAACATAATGTGTTGATTTCTTAATTGTGAATTTGATTACTATAACTGGAGTGGCTGCAGGGACATCTAGGGGATAGCAGTTAAATTTAAAAAAAACAGGCAGGACCCTAATAATGTGCACAGTAACCAAAAGAGGGAGGAAGGTGGTTGGGTGCATTATCTGTATTACAAGACGTGCATTGCACACAACTTAACATGAGAGGTTATTGGAGAGTCAAGGATTGGATAATAAAGATGCTATTGTAGTTATTTGCTTTCTAAACAACCTACCAAAATATATAACATGATTTTTTTTTTTCTTTTTCTGAAATATCTCTAAATGACTACATTTATTGCAGATTTAAGATAATAATTGCACTTGTTATGCCCCGCTCTTGTATACGTACCACTGTAAATTGAAAAAAAAAAAACTATAATAAAACAGTGGTAAATGTGATGTAGTCATACAGTTAGTTCCTTAGATTTTGTTTTAAAAACATAAATGTCCAGTTTTCTTCTTGCAGGGCAGTGCCAGTCGTCAATGATGCCATTCACATTGTTGGAGCTGGTTTCGTTATCACGCTGCCTTCGAGATGCCTGCTTAGGAATCATCCAGCTGGCTTACCCAGAAACCAAGCCTGAGCACCGTGAGGAATACATTGCAGCGTTCAAGAGCGTGGGGGTGAAAACTAACACTGAAATTCAGCAGCGCATCCAGGCAGAGCAGAAGCAGTGGATTCAGCTTTTCAAGGTAAGGACTTCTGGAATAACTCATGCTTCACAAAAGCAACCACACATTTTTTAAATACTGCTGCCGGTTTGTTTAATGTGTAGGCTAATTGATTTATTTACTGTGTAGTGAGCAATGTGAATCAAAACTAAAATAAATAAAGTACTTTTTTATTTTGTTATAGCTCTGCAGTTTAATAGGTAATAATAATAGGCAATTCTTTAAATAATGCGTTGCTTATCTTGTATTTTCAAGAGAAGAGGCAGCATACCTCTGCTCACTTATGTATTGGTACACTTCCTGAACCACTGAACTTCACAAAAAGGATTGAACCAGTTATAATTAATGAAAGCTTTCTCAGCTCATTGGAGGTGGAAAGTTTCTTGTTTTGAGCCAGGAACTTGAGCAGGTGAAGATGGGTTTGCAAGAAATTCCATATAAGATTGGTACAAACACCTCCTGTCAGCTAAAACTGCCTATTAAAGTGGTGGGAGCAGGGGGAAAGGAATTTTCCAAATTGAATGCTAGATTTACAGTGTGTTTAATACTAATGACCCCTAACACGCTAATGTTTGGTTGGAGTCATCAGCCATCCCTTCAGATCTTTTATCACTTCTATTGTCAAGCTATCTATTTAATTGAAAGAAGTTAATTGAATGAAAATGATCAACTAAGCTTGTATTAATATTGCTAATGGAACTTTCTTGTTGGCCATGTTTGGAGAAAGATGTCACGCTGGAGCTTGGGAAAGGCCCATTAATGCTTGCACTTAACCCGATGAGCTAATTAAGGAATGCTTCTTCATTCTGTAAGTCAGGGAGAGCTGAGGCTCAAACCAATCGTCTTGATTTTACAACGTTTTGCACTTGTGGCTATTGCCGAAATGTCGCAGTTTGCATTTCTAGATTAATAATATATTCCTAAAAATGCATTTGGTTAGAATGTGAATCAAAAGACATTTTAATTTATTTGAAGTTGGTATCATAACTATAGCCTTGGGTCCTACTCGAGAGCTTTTACTGTAATAGTTTACATAATGACATCTACTTTAGCGGACTTGTCTGTTATTAAATGTACAGCCTCAAAAAGAAAGTTTTTCTGTTTTGCATAGCTACAATTTATATGAGTAAATGAATATTAGAGATTTCTGTAGTTTCAAAACCTTTTATTTTAATGAGTTTAATGCAATTTACTATACATTAAATACTACTCTTTAGCTATAGGGACATGCATTACACAATAAAATAAAAAAAAGGATTTTCAGTCCACTAAAATAAACAGCTTTACATAATCTCTGTAAGTAACAAATTGCAGTGTCCAGGGTGAAAACACAACGCAAAATAATCAGTTAACATCCAAAGCAGCACTATAGCATTAAAATGTTCAATACAAAAAAAATGGTGTCTGAGTTACAAGCTCTTGCAGTGTCTTTTTAAAATGATTATTTTTTTTAAATCCAAAATATATATTGTAACATAACAGGCAACCGTAATCTGAACCGAAGATAACCCTAAACCTAACCCTGAATCATTCAATGCATAGAGCAACTACCTCTAGCCAGTTTTTTCTATTCATGTGAGCCGTGATATTCCTCAGGCATTATTTGCGTGTGGTTATAAAAAAACGGAAATTAATGGTGAAAATGTGACTTTCAGCTAAAAGTTGGGGTGGGGCGATCGTTCAAACCGGGACGTTGACTCAGCAGAATCCGGTGTGTGTGTGTGTGTGTCTATATATATATATATATATATTTTTGCTCCAATAACATGTGTGTGTATTTATATATATATATATATATATATATATATATATATATATATATATATATATATATATATAAATACACACACATGTTATTGGAGCAAAAACGCTTAAGCTAGTGATTGCGAAAGTCCAGCTCTATGTTCCTGGTAAGTGCAGGACTGCTTGTAGTTCAGGCAGCTGTTCGACTAAGAAGCTGATGTAAGCAGTCTTTACCTAATTAATGATGCTGGACATTTACACACATCTGAGTCATTTTTCTTTTATACTACCCTTAAATGGTCCACTAATGATGTGATGTTCAAATTGCCTTTTAGTGGTGGCTGTTAATTGTATTGCTTCCGTAAAAACTTTTTTTTTTTTAAGACAATAGTAAAATAAAACATTACAGTATTGTTAAGAATTTTAACGGTTATGATAATCGGAGGGATTGAAACTACACAGCGAGAAACCTTTTATAGCAAACACTGTTGCAGCAGCAAAGGTCATTCAAAATGATCTAGACAGCATTCAGAACTGGGCAGACATGTGGCAAATGACATTTAATAGAGAAAAGTGTAAGGTACTGCACGCAGGCAATAAAAATATGCATTATAAATATCATATGGGAGATACTGAAATTGAAGAAGGAATCTATGAAAAAGACCTAGGAGTTTATGTTGACTCAGAAATGTCTTCATCTGGACAATGTGTGGAAGCTATAAAAGAGGCCAACAAGATGCTCGGATATATTGTGAAAAGTGTTGAATTTAAATCAAGGGAAGTAATGTTAAAACTTTACAATGCATTAGTAAGACCTCACCTAGAATATTGTGTTCAGTTCTGGTCACCTCATTACAAAAAGGATATTGCTGCTCTAGAAAGAGTGCAAAGAAGAGCAACCAGAATTATCCCGGGTTTAAAAGGCATGTTGTATGCAGACAGGCTCAAAGAATTGAATCTGTTCAGTCTTGAACAAAGAAGACTACGCAGCGATTTGATTCAAACATTGTCAATACCTTTTAGGATTTTGAATGTCGACCCAGGGGACTTTTTCGACCTGAAAAAAGAAAAGGACCAGGGGTCACAAATAGAGATTAGATAAAGGGGGATTCAGAACAGAAAATAGGAGGCACTTTTTTACACAGAGAATTGTGAGGGTCTGGCACCAACTCCCCAGTAATGTTGTTGAAGCTGACACCCTGGGATCTTTCAAGAAGCTGCTTGATGAGATTCTGGGATCAATAAGCTACTAACAATCAAACGAGCAAGATGGGCCGAATGGCTTCCTCTCGTTTGTAAACTTTCTTATGTTCTTATAATAATAGTAGCATCGACTTACAGTAATGTGCAAATTTATTAGAACACCTCAAGATGTGCCATTTGATATCCTTCTATATTCCTACCTGCATGAAAACCTCAATTTTCACTTAGTAATCTGTGCTATAGAAACAATAGGCCCATGTGTGAAAACATTGTGCTTAAATTAGGCATCTTAAACACATTTTAAAAAGTCATGCTTTTTTTAAATTAATTTCATGTGTGGCCTTTTAAAGTCATCAATTAATTTAGACCGGCCTATTTTGACAATTTTCCAAGATTTTCATTTACAGTGGTTTGATTTTATATGCACAGCAACCGAAAACTACAACAGCAATGGGGTGTTGTAATAAATTTGCACACAGCTGTATTATTAGTGCTGCCTATTGTAATGCAGGTGTCCAACTGGCTGCCAGAGCAAAAACAACTACCTTTCTACCCCTAATGCACTTGAGGTCTATATTTCAACATACATTCTGTTTGCAGGTTATCACCAATCTAGTAAAGATGCTGAAAGCTCGAGATATAAGAAGGCATTTCTGCCCGTCTGAGCACTGGCTGTCGCAGGAAGTTAACATCAGAGCTGATAAGGTACTGTAGCTTGTCCCCTCTTTCATTAACGTAAACTTCTCCTGATGCTCCTGATGTTGGCAGTGGACATAGAGCTATGCAATTCACAAGGATCAAAATGGTTTCAAAACCTTACAGCTTTCTGCAACTAAAAGATTTTGATAGCCCCTGTTTTAAGACAAAGTAATAGAATGTTTACCCCTTAGGGTGTGGCAAGTCCTGACATAGAACTCAAATGTCAAAACATGAAGCAGCAATTTGTACTTCAACTAATACATTGTCATAAACCATTTTTATAAAAAAAAGGCTTCTCTCAAAAGGAGTAAGTATTTTTTCCCTGTAGAGATAAAGAAATGTGAATCAAATGCCAGTCCTTTTCTATTTTTATTACTAATATATACATATTTTGTGTACTGGCAGGTCACACAGCTTTATGTTCCATCAGCTAGACATGTGTGGAGGATTCGCAGAATGGGGAGAATCGGACCTTTACAGTCAACATTGGACGGTATGAGGATAAGAAAAAGGAAACTAAACCATCTTAATATCGAGGCTGTATAACTTTCAGCAGTCATAGCCTGCCAGAATTACCTTGTAAGAACTGATAAAGATGCACCCACCCCATCGCTTTAAACAAAAGATACAGTTCATGGTCTTTAATCATAATCTGTGGTGTAATTCCTGTTGGATTTGTTTTCTGTCCGTAGAACAGCAGGCTTCAATCTTGAGCTTCTTTTTGTAGGAAATGCGACCGAGTTATACAGAGTCCTAATGAGGAGTATCCAGGAACGACTGAACCTGTCCTGTACACCTGTGAGAGCAGCACTGTATTAATCCAGGTGCAGGCTGAAGGACAGAGTAGAGTACTGTGCTGTCTGTATGCAACTACCATGAACTTTTAAGGACTTTGTCACTCGTTTGTATGCATCATTGTACTGTATTTTGTCTTCCCTTTGAAGTTACTTTGCCATTTCTTCTGAAGTAGCATCGGCTTGTTTATTTAGAAGTTGTATAGCCAGCAAGATGGTGTGAAAGCAAGCAGATAACAATGTGTGTATGATTTGTTTAATGCCACTTGACTCCATATGGGATAAAGCCAATTAGTGTGAAAGTACTGCTGAAGCACATATGGCCGTGTTTGATTGGCCTTTTTCATTTACCTAAATGGACAGCCACTAGAGTGATAAATGGGCTGTCTATTGACCTCTGCTGGCAATATTTCTCCACAAAGATGGAAACTTGATGGAGAAATGCAGTTGGAATTGACTAATTGACCAGAATAATTGAGCTCTAGTAGTGGGATAGTGGTTTAACTCTGCTGTTGTGGCAGTTTCTGTGGTTTACACACCTTAAACCTTTACTTTTAATATAAAACAAATGCTCACTTAATGAAAATTGCCCAGCAAGTAGATAAGCGTCAAGCAGCTTAGTTAATTAAAAGTGTCCACCCTGAAAGGGGATTGTACAACAGGGAGAACGACTGACCACGTTTTAATGGCCTGTCTGTAAACAGGCTCCTAGATATCCTGGAACATTGATTTTCACTTCAGTAGGCTAATGGGAAAGACCACAATGCAGCTGATCACTTTACCTCCTGTATAGCTTCTCATTCACATGAGACAGATCAGTGCCTTTGAGCATCGTTCTGCTTATTGAAACAATACTGTGTGAACAATTAAAATGATCAAATACTAAGGGGCGAGTTTTCAATAAAATAGAAAAGTAAATAAAAGTTCAGTGGAAACTGATTACATCTTAACAATACAAGTGTCCAAAAAGAAAAAGACGACATTTCCAATTTGAAACATTTCAGTATTTAATACATAATAAATGTGGTAACTGTTAAAACAAGATGGCTTTTTAGTGCTACCTGCTGTATAATTATTAAATGGTAGGCATGGAAATAAGACTCCCATTGCACTGGTTTGATCCATTCCTGGTTTTACTATGAGTTTAATAAGACACACCTGAGCTTATTACCTATACACTGGCTAATCAAGCTTGAGAAGAGTCAGATCCTAAAAGCCATACTCGGCTAATCAAATGTAACCCTTCCCTGGGCTTGTATGTATGTATTAATGTATTTATTTATTTATTTAACCAAGTTGGGATGGAACCACCTCAGCTGTCTGTGTCAGAGGAGCGACAACTTGCCATCTTAACAGAGCTACCATTTGTGGTTCCTTTTGAAGAAAGAGTAAAGGTACACTATCTGGAAAAAAAAGAATATTGGCAGTATTCTTATTCTGCTCAAAAGACAATATTATTATAGTCGTGTTTATTGTTTATTTGTGAAATAACTGTAATTGATTTAGGAGCAGTTTGAGCAAGACCTCCATTTCATTAGCTCCCTGTATTTGGTACTACTGGTACCAAAGAAGCTGCCAATTAATGGCACTGTAGTTTAGTCATCTCCTACTGTAGTTGATGCTGTGGTGTAGAAATCTTACGCACATATTCATCACTGAAATGACAAGGCAACAACTTGTGGACCGCAGCTGTTCTCCAGTCAGTTAGCTGATTTACTCTTCCTGATTTCTTTATCAAGATCTTCCAGAGGCTGATCTATGCTGATAAACGGGACATTCAAGGGGATGGTCCGTTTTTGGATGGAATTAATGTTACTATTCGACGTAACTATATTTATGAAGATGCTTATGACAAGCTTTCACCAGAAAATGGTAAGTAAAAAAACCAACAACGTTTTACATTTTTTAATTTGTTATAATGTTTCTGGTTTCTAATGTATATTCAAGTTTTTTTTTTTCTGGTAAAATAAATTGATTTACAATGCAAGCGCTTCAAGAGGTCTGTGATTTCTATGAATGATCCCTCTAAAAGTCACTTGGCAGAATGGATTCTGTCTTGCAGCTGAGCTCTAGAACAGAAACAGGATTTATTGCCAGAGATTAATCACAGAGAAACCTTTCGTGACCTTTTTATGTGTTTTAATTTGAATAAACTTCATGTCGAGCCTCAGTTTGCTCCCAGTGATATCTTACTTAATTAAGTTGAACACTAGAAAAGATCTTTGTTCTTTAACACGCTTAACAAAAGCATATTAAACAACCAAGTTTTTTTCCTTCACTTTTTCACTGATACGTCTATTATTAGCATGTTATCCATTTTCTAAGAAATACAAAACTTCTAGGCCCTTTGCTCACTTAATACTGTATATTGGTATCATTGTATGTGTTTGTGTGTGTGTGTGTGTGTGTGTGTGTGTGTGTGTGTGTGTATATATATATATATATATATATATATATATATATATATATATATATATATATATATATATATATAAATATGATTCTGTGTTCATTTATTTTAGAACCTGACCTTAAGAAGAGAATCCGTGTCCACCTTCTGAATGCCCACGGTCTTGATGAAGCTGGCATCGATGGAGGTGGCATATTCAGAGAGTTCTTAAATGAACTGCTTAAGTCTGGGTTTAATCCAAACCAAGGGTTTTTTAAAACCACCAATGAAGGGCTTCTGTACCCCAGTCCTACAGCACAGATGTTGGTTGGGAATTCTTTTGCCAGACACTACTACTTTCTCGGGAGAATATTAGGAAAGGTAAGAATCTTTATCTGTTTACTTATATGAATATTCATACTGCTCATTTTCCATTGTATTGACAAGCTAAACTTAAGGAATGAGAACATGTGTACTTTCATCAGTCCTGTGTAAATTTTTGGTTAAAGTTGGTACTTTGATTTGGAATATGCAGATATTTTTTGCTGTTCTTGAATTTAGCAAGTTACTTTGTGCTAAGAGCCTAAAGTAATACAGTTTTGTTTTGCTGATGCATATAGTAAAATGCTAAGGTCCTGTTCATGACTGCAGGGTTTGGCAATATAATTATTACAACCTCTCAGCCCAACACAGAATATCACCACCCTGCTTCAGGACTAGAGGCCAGCTCAAAACAGAACTGCAGACCTGTTGTAAGGAGGACCAGGTCCTACACATTCCTTCTTTTCAGATTTTCATATTGCATCATTTTTTGTAGAAATAACAATTCCAAAAAGGACATTTTATGTATGACACACTGTTATTTTACAGTTACTGAAAGTATTCAACTGGTTTGTGGTGCTTGGGGTGAGACATTTGTCACCCATTTTACCCCACTCCTAACTATATACTGTATCTTTGGATAGATAGTAATCATTTTTCTTAATCTAATGGATCTGATTTTAATAAGCATGCTGTCTCACAAGAGTATTGCTACCCTGATGCTGAATTTCTAGGATATTTGTCCTTGATTTTTTCCAGATAAATTGGTTTCTACATGGTGACCTGCCAAGGCTGTATCAGTCTTTGCTGTCATACTATATATCTCATATCAATCATTGTGAAAGGACAGATGGCTATCCCCAAACTCATGTTGCTAAGCATGCTTAGTAACCTGATGTGGTGCACATGACAACTGCCAACGATTAGCCTTCTATGAAAGCACAATTCTGTTTTTGGGTTAATTAGTGTGACATTATATTTAGTAGATTTTAGATTTTAATTTTGAAAGCTTGTTGCTTCTTTTTAGAGAAACCTCTTGGTGCTTTTATATGAGATAATAAGTAATAGTAAAGCCTGGCAAACGAGTGTCAGTCATGGACATTCTTGGGCAGGATAATGTCTAATGACTCTTGCACCCACTACAACATTAATGGAGAAACAACCAAAAGAATTGTTTAGTATTAATAACAATTCATACTGTATGCAGCATCTATGTTTAAAGAAAAAATGAAAGATTTTTTTTCTTATAAAAAATATTTACCTTTTTGCTCTATTTAAAATGTGTCTTAGTTTCCAAATAATTTATGTTAATGTCTTACATGAACACTTCTTACTGCTTTTCTTTTCATAATTTATAGTTTGTTTGGGGGAAATGCACCCCACATACATAAACACAGTTAACTTATCATTTAAAGCAGTAACAAAAAAACACAATGTTTTATATTATTATTAATACACACAATGGTTTATATTATTATTAAAACACACAATGGTTTATATTATTATTAAAACACACAATGGTGTATTATTAAAACACACTGGTGTATATTGTTATTAAAACAGTTCTTTATTGAATAAACGTTGTTTTGAAGTGCTAAAGTACATTTTTTTTAAATATTTATTTAAAAACGTTTAAAAAGTGCTATTAACAGTAAATACCTTTAAAATGCCACAAACACCAATTATAAACTACACAAATAAATATTATATTGTAATAAATAATAATTTGTCAGCAACTACCTGTGCTTCAATATGAAGTCGCATAGTGCATAAAAAGAACTTGCAAACATTTGAAAAAAAAAAAATGCCAGTCCAAATAGTGCCGTTATCAAAGTTTCCAAGGCCTGTAGATGGAGGCACCTTTACTCTGTTGTCTCTCTCTGGCATCGATAATAGGCTGTGCAATAGTGGTAGACATATGAAAGATGTCTTTTCTGCAACTTGCGGAATAAATCAAATATTTTCAATTATGTACTGTAGGAGGTAAGTAGGGTACTGTAAATAATACATACATCAAATACAGTGCTGGAAATTGACGTGTTATACACATATATGCCCATTATAAGACTGGACATTGACTATGAATCTGTAGGGCTAAATCAATAATTGTAGAGTTGATTCACTCTTTCTACAGAGATGTGTTCATTTATTTCACACTTTGCTCATCAAGTTGACAAAATAAAATTGTAATCTAAAAGCCTTCTACATTTTGTTTAGGTTGTTCTACAGTATTATTTTATATGCATTGCACCGCGAGTGTTTGTATAAGGAATGACATACTTGTCATTTCATAATCATCTTTTAGTTTCTTAGGCAGCTTTAAAAGTATCCATTTGTTTAGTAATAGGCAGCTTTAAAAGTACCCATTTGCTTAGTAAAAATAGTGATCAGGCACGACAAGATTTCTTTATTAGTCCTGGGTTTATACTGCATGGGATGTGTTTCATGATCAGCTATGCAGAAAATTTGTACAGTTCCTGTCATCCTGTTACCTCTTAGTCTTTTTGGCATGAATATATATGACAGGTAATTTGACTGAAAGCCTGACCTTCAACACCCCAGTCGGTGGCTTTTTGTAAACCAGAAGGTTACAATTCAGTTGTGTTGTCAGGTAAAGCTCAGCTCACTTGTTTTTTTAGTCCATCCTTACAGTATGTAATGGAGATTATTGGCACACAGATTTAACTGTCTTGTAGGAAACGTTTACCCATCTGGCCCATCCTATGTATTTTCCTTTTTTTTTTTTTTTTTTTTTAAAGTACGAGCAGTCCCCATTATCTTTTAGATGCAAACTGTGTTGAATTACTGTCAGGCTTTTCAGGGTAAACAGTTAAATGGAAATACAGTAGGATGCCCCTGTGATATAGATCATTGATAATATTGCTCTAAAAGCATTTTCTGTCCAGTGTCAAAGTAATCAAAAAAACTTTTTAACTAAATAACTAATTTAGTTTAACTAAATTCTTATACATTTTATTATTTATTTTTTTTAATTTATTTTTTTATGATTTTGCAAATAATTGGGACAATTACACATAAGAACATAAGAAAGTTTACAAACGAGAGGACGCCATTCAGCCCATCTTGCTTGTTTGGTTGTTAGTAGCTTATTGATCCCAGAATCTCATCAAGCAGCTTCTTGAAGGATCCCAGGGTGTCAGCTTCAACAACATTACTGGGGAGTTGGTTCCAGACCCTCACAATTCTCTGTGTAAAAAAGTGCCTCCTATTTTCTGTTCTGAATGCCCCTTTATCTAATCTCCATTTGTGACCCCTGGTCCTTGTTTCTTTTTTCAGGTCAAAGAAGTCCCCTGGGTCGACATTGTCTATACCTTTTGGAATTTTGAATGTTTGAATCAGATTGCCGCGTATTTAGGATTTTGAATGTTTGAATCAGATCGCCGCGTATTCACTTTGAATTAAAGTTGCATTACTCCTACTAATTCAGTGGTCTATTAAATCATGAACATTATATTGTTCATTCACTCATTTATTTATGTATTTTATTTGTTTTATTTATATTTATCCTAGCGATCCACAGAAATTATAATGAGGTGCATGGCAAAACCCCTAGCCTTGATATCTGTGCAAGATGTACACTGTACTGTACATGTGCTCTATACTGGTGCAGAAGACATTGCTCACCTACACTCTAAAATGCCTTTTTAATCAGCAGAGTGCTTTAAGGGTCGCCTGGGTATTGTAAAAACATTTGGATTCTGGCCCTGTCCTCAGTCAATGCCGGACCAGATGTTATCCTTTTGTTTTCCAAACCACATAAGAGCTACTCTATTATTGTATTATATTTACTGCACTCTTTTGTATTTAATCTTGCCAGTAACATCACCGTGCTTGAAGTTTCAAGGTCTCTGCAAGATTATTATTTGTTTGATTCTATGACCTTTATTTCTATATAACATGTCATAAACAGTATTTTCATTGCTGCATATTCACTGTGTAAAACAGACAAACCCTACAGTGTATCCATCCCTATTGGCTTTTTCTACAGAAAAAATAAGTGATTGGTATAGTATTCTCTTTTCATATACCGAAAATGAACTCAAAAAAAGCCGACCATTTGCAGTGCAGTACATTCATTTGCAGTGCAGTACATTCATTTGCAGTGCAGTACATTCATTTGCAGTGCAGTACATTCATTTGCAGTGCAGTACATTCATTTGCAGTGCAGTACATTCATTTGCAATGCAGTACATTCATTCAGCCCAGTTTTTGAGGGAATGCAGTGAGAGTGCTCTGCTGCTCTCTAGTGGGTTATTGGTATCCTAGAGTACAGCCAGGTTGTTTTTAACCTCATTATACACATTTAAGCCATTCAGGTGATCATACACTGCCCCTGCAGCCATCCATATACTGGAGTAGTCTGGCATTAACCAAGATGCAGAACAAATACAGTTTTTCTTGCTTAACTTCTGTTGTATTTCAGAAGTACATATAAACTGAACTGTCTACCTTAAGGATTTAAATATTGTAATTTTTTTAAAAACATTTTTGGCCAAAGGTCAGCCCGCACTAAACCCTCATACCCGAACCACTGCTGCATTGTATAAAAATAGCAATGCAATATAATTATAATTTCAGGCGACTTACAGACTAGGGTGTGTGAACTATGCATCAGCTGCAGAGTCACTTACAATTATGTCTCACCCGAAAGACAGAGCACAAGGAGGTTAAGTAACTTGCTCAGGATCACACAATGAGTCAGTGGCTGAGGTGGGATTTGAACCGGGGACCTCCTGGTTATAAACCCTTTTCTTTAACCACTGGACCACACAGCCTACATATTGTTGTATTTGTGGGTGATTTGTTTAAATCGGTCAGTTATCAGTGTCTAGGTGTTTGTCATGGCATTTTTCTAACCGGGCTTGTAGATATCGCTAGGCACAATGCACTGTTGGGTGTTTGGCTTTTAGAACCTCTGGTCCTTATCTTTTAATCAGTGGCTGTATTTAGTGGATCCGCCACCTTTTAAGTGAATTGAATAGATCGCCCCACCTGCCACCATTAATTTGTTAAATGCACAAGATGCTCATTTCCATGTGAGAATGTACAAGGTGTGCCTTGAGTTTAGGTTATAACAGAAATTCTGTACACCAGGCTTAGCAGCACTTATTTTTGGAGGAGCAGTTTATCATCGGCTGAATAGATACACAATGCAGCCTTTATTGCAGTGTTGTACCTTTGCATGAAATCCTTTGAGTACAAAGTTCCCCTGCTGCTCGATCCTAATATTTATTGGGTCCTAATGTTTTTAGATTTCCTTTAATGCATGTGCTAGTGATTGTTTATTGTGATGCAGTGCACAGAGGTCATCCCACATGGAAAGAATTACCTCATGACACTGGTCACTTCTCAATTAAGCATTCCATTAGCAGATGATTCCTGCTTCTTGTTTGTGTAGCAATTGCATTTTACTGGCTCTAAATCAGCTGGCTGGTGAGAACATAAATAAACAGTCAAAGCATGTGGTAATAGCATTTTGATCTGTTTTACAGTTAGAAGCACCCAAGTTAGGGGCTCCCGAGTGGCGCATCCAGTAAAGGCGTGCCGCATGGGGCGCAGGATGCACCCTATAGCCTGGAGGTCGCCGGTTCGAGTCCAGGCTATTCCACTGCCGACCATGGAAGAGAGCTCCCAAGCGGCGGTGCACAATTGGCCGTGCGTTGCCCAGGTGGGGAGGGCTTAGGTTGGCCAGGGTGTCCTCGGCTGACCACGCACTAGCGACCCCTGTAGACTGGCCGGGCGCCTGCGGGCTTGTCTGTAAGCTGCCCAGAGCTGCGTTGTCCTCCGATGCTGTAGCTCTGAGGTGGCTCCATGGTGGGCCTGCAGAGTGGGGAAAAAAAAACGTCAGCTGACGTTTCGGAGGACAGTGTGTGTTCGTCTTCGCCGCTCCCGAGTCAGCGCGGGGGTGGTAGCGGTGAGCTGAGCCTAAAATAATTGCCTATTTCAAATTGGGAGAAAAATGGGGTAAAAATCAATTGGAGACCTACTAAAAAAAAAAAAAGCAGCAGCAACCAAGTCTATCTTGAGCCTCTTCAAGATACTTAGTAGAGTACCACAGTAGTCTTGCTGATTTAACCGCTGTCAAGCTAATGGGCTGGGCAATTTAAAATGAAAAAGTAATTTGAATTCGGCTTTCAATTAACCTTCCTCTTGTAATTCTACCATTTGTAAATACAAAGCAAACAAAGTAGCCATTTGATGATTTGTAGGTATTTTTTTTCTAGAAAACCTTTTATTTTATCCTGTTGTGAACTACTTGCTGAAGACATGGTTTTGCACAAGGTACTGAGGATATTGGGGATATATGCAGGTTCCTGCTAGCCAGTCTTTACGTATGTGCCACTTTACATATATTTAGAGAACCATGTAATGAGATTGCATTATCACACTTACTCAAGCATCAGGGTTTGCTGTTAAATGCAATACTGTATAGAGTACCTAACTCTGAAGTTATGTCTGTAAACTGATAATACATTATTTATTGAATAGGAGTGTGTGTATATATATATATACAGTGCCTTGCAAAAGTATTCAGACCCCTGACCAATTCTCTCATATTACTGAATTACAAATGGTACATTGAAATTTCATTCTTTTTGATATTTTATTTTAAAACACTGAAACTCAAAATCAATTATTGTAAGGTGACATTGGTTTTATGTTGGGAAATATTTTTAAGAAAAATAAAAAACTGAAATATCTTGCTTGCATAAGTATTGAACCCCCACACATTAATATTTGGTAGACCCACCTTTCGCCGCAATAATAGCTTTTTAAGTCTTTTGGGGTAAGTATGTACCAGCTTTGCACACAGTGTCGGAGTGATTTTGGCCCATTCTTCTTGGCAGATTTGCTCCAGGTTGTTCAGGTTGGTTGGACGACGCTTGTGGACCGCAATTTTCAAATGGTGCCACAGATTCTCAATGGGATTGAGATCAGGACTTTGACTGGGCCACTGTAGGACATTCACCTTTTTGTTCTTGAGCCACTCCAATTTTGCTTTGACCTTGTGCTTGGGATCATTGTCCTGCTGAAAAGTGAATTTCCTCCCAAGCTTCAGTTTTTTAGCGAACTGAAGCAGGTTCTCTTGCAGTATTTCCCTTTATTTTGCTCCATCCATTCTTCCTTCAATTTCAACAAGATGCCCAGTCCCTGCTGATGAGAAGCATCCCCACAGCATGATGCTGCCACCACCATACTTCACTGTAGGGATGGTGTGTCTTGAGGCATGGACAGTGTTAGGTTTGCGCCACACATAGTGCTTTGAGTTTTGGCCAAAAAGCTCTATCTTGGTCTCATCTGACCACAAAACCTTTTCCCACATCGCAGCTGGGTCACTCTCATGCTTTCTGGCAAACTCCAGACGTGCTTTCAGATGGTACTTTTTGAGTAACGGCTTCTTTCTTGCCACCCTCCCATACAGGCCAGTGTTATGCAGAGCTCTTGATATGGTTGACTGGTGCACCATTACTCCACTCCCAGCCACTGAACTCTGTAGCTCCTTCAAAGTGATTGTTGGCCTCTCTGTGGCTTCTCTCACAAGTCTCCTCCTTGTTTGAGCGCTGAGTTCTGAGGGACGGCCTTTTCTTGGCAGTGCCTGGGTGGTGTGATGCAGCTTTCACTTCCTGATTATTGATCCAACTGTGCTCACTGGGATATCCAAACACTTGGATATTATTTTGTACCCTTTCCCTAATCTATGCATTTGTATTACTTTGTCTCTAACTTCTGTAGAATGATCTTTGGTCTTCATTTTCCTTCAGATTCACAGCCTGACCAATGATCCTTCAACAGTGGGTTTTTTATCCAGAAAATGTGACAGCAACTTTAATGGTTCACAGGTGGAGGCCAATGGTAAGGTAATTGTGTCCTCGTTAGGGCAATTTCTTTCATCGGTGTGAACTGGGAGCTTCCACAGCACAGGGGTTGAATACTTATGCAAGCAAGATATTTCAGTTTTTTATTGTTCTTAAAAATATTTTCCACCATAAAACCAATGTCACCTTACAATAATTGATTTTGAGTTTCAGTGTTTTAAAATAAAATATCAAACAGAACGAAATTTCAATGTACCATTTGTAATTCAGTAATATGAGAGAATTGGTCAGGGGTCTGAATACTTTTGCAAGGCACTGTATACACTACCGTTCAAAAGTTTGGGGTCACTTAGAAATGTCCTTGTTTTCCATGAAAACATACATGAAATGAGTTTGAATAGGAAATATAGCAAAATGAATAGGAAATATAGTCATTGACAAGGTTAGAAATAATGATTTTTAATTGAAATAATAATTGTGTCCTTCAAACTTTGCTTTCGTCAAAGAATCCTCCATTTGCAGCAATTACAGCCTTGCAGACCTTTGGCATCCTAGTTGTCAATTTGTTGAGGTAATCTGAAAAGATTTCACCCCATGCTTCCTGAAGCACCTCCCACAAGTTGGATTGGCTTGATGGGCACTTCTTACGTACCATACGGTCAAGCTGCTCCCACAACAGCTGAATAGGGTTGAGATCTGGTGACTGTGCTGGCCACTCCATTATAGACAGAATACCAGCTGACTGCTTCTTCCCTAAATAGTTCTTGCATTGTTTGGAGCTGTGCTTTGGGTCATTGTCCTGTTGTAGGAGGAAATTGGCTCCAATCAAGCGCTGTCCACAGGGTATGGCATGGCGTTGCAAAATGGAGTGATAGCCTTCCTTCTTCAAGATCCCTTTTACCCTGTACAAATCTCCCACTTTACCACCACCAAAGCACCCCCAGACCATCACATTGCCTCCACCATGCTTGACAGATGGCATCAAGCACTCCTCCAGCATCTTTTCATTTGGTCTGCGTCTCACGAGTGTTCTTCTTTGTGATCCGAACACCTCAAACTTAGATTCGTCTGTCCATAACACTTTTTTCCAATCTTCCTCTGTCCAGTGTCTGTGTTCTTTTGCCATTCTTAATCTTTTCTTTTTATTGGCCAGTCTGAGATATGGCTTTTTCTTTGCAACTCTGCCTATAAGGCCAGCATCCCGGAGACGCCTCTTCACTGTTGACGTTGAGACTGGTGTTTTGCGGGTACTATTTAATGAAGCTGCCAGTTGAGGACCTGTGAGGCGTCTGTTTCTCAAACTAGACACTGTAATGTATTTGTCCTCTTGCTCAGTTGTGCACCGGGGCCTCCCACTCCTCTTTCTATTCTGGTTAGAGCCAGTTTGCGCTGTTCTGTGAAGGGAGTAGTACACAGCGTTGTACGAGATCTTCAGTTTCTTGGCAATTTCTCGCATGGAATAGCCGTCATTTCTCAGAACAAGAATAGACTGACGAGTTTCAGAAGAAAGTTCTTTGTTTCTGGCCATTTTGAGCCTGTAATCGAACCCACAATTGCTGATGCTCCAGATACTCAACTAGTCTAAAGAAGGCCAGTTTTATTGCTTCTTTAATCAGCACAACAGTTTTCAGCTGTGCTAACATAATTGCAAAAGGGTTTTCTAATGATCAATTAGCCTTTTAAAATGATAAACTTGGATTAGCAAACACAACGTGCCATTGGAACACAGGACTGTTGGTTGCTGATAATGGGCCTTTGTATGCCTATGTAGATATTCCATTACAAATCAGCTGTTTCCAGCTACAATAGTCATTTACAACATTAACAATGTCTACACTGTATTTCTGATCAATTTGATGTTATTTTAATGGACAAAAAATTTGCTTTTCTTTCGAAAACAAGGACATTTCTAAGTGACCCCAAACTTTTGAACGGTAGTGTATATAATCAGATGTCATCTCGCATTCGTAAATATTGAAATGCGGCACTTTTGTGCCTAAAAGATGAAAAAGTTGTCGATGTTTTTTTTTTTTTGTTGTTGTTGTTGTTCTTGCATTTCTAACAATTTTAATCGCTGTCTGGAGCTCTGCATTATAATTTTTCATTTCTTTGTGCTTCAGTGGTACAAACAGATTGATACACGATGGTGCGATTGACAGAGCATTGTGTTTTGAGGAATCATATCGTCATAAAGAACTGTCGGCGCGCACCAGTGGCAAGCCTGTCGCATACCAGTAAATTTACGCGTACCACAGGTTGAAAAGCACTGGGCTAGCCGGTCAAGTCGAGTGGCTCCGCTACAGCAGGTCGCGTGGAAAACTGAGACGTTCAATTTTAACAAAATGGGATTCGAAGAGGAATCGAATCCGGAAAATGAATTCGGGTAATATCGAGAACCGGGTAACCCAGATACCCGAATACCCTATGTCATCCCTAATATATAATTTAACCAGTTAAACGCAATTTTAAAAAATCTTATTTACATTCTATACAGCTCTGTTTTTTATGATCATTAAAATGCAGCTGCCCTGTTAGACAGTACGAACAGTCAATTTAAGTCCCTCTAACACATCGGTGCACAACATACGGCCAGCGGGCCAAATCCGGCCCACTAAGACCTTTCCCTGTGGCCCGCCAACACACATGAAAATGTTTTTTTACACGCCTACTTATTTGAGGCGGTAGCTACAGTAACGAGCAAATCCAACCGTGATTGGTTTATGACATTCCATTTTTTTGAAATCGCGCATTGGTTCGCCAGATGTAAATCAGTGACATAAGAGATAAACCAATCAAAGAGGGGATTTTCCTTATACTACTAGGTTGGTGCCAGCGATATACTTCACAGTGTAGTTGCATTCAATTATGGCTAAAATAAATTAACGAAAAATTGATATTGAGCATCGACGGTTCAGCAAGGCTTGGATGGAAAAATACTGCTTTATTGAAGACAGTGGATTGAATATTTGTTTAATTTGTAATGGGAAAGTTGCAGTGCAAAAGGAATTCAACTTGAAGAGGCATTGCGACACTAAACATTCCAATTTTAATGAATACACAGGAGAACTACGCACACAAAAAATTGCAGATCTTAAACAACAGTTATCTGCACAGCAAAATGTCTTCCAGAAGGTGCAGAAAGAATCAAAAACTTTAACGGAGGTAAGCTACAAAATTGCTATGTTAATTGCCAAGACATTTCTGCCTTTCATCGATGGAGATTTTGTGAAAGACTGCTTTTTAATAGCATGCGAAAAAATATGTCCTACTGAAGCTCTGGAATTTAAAAAAATCAGTTTGAATCATATGACCGTGCAGCGCCGTGTGTCAGATCTGGGAAACGACATTTTATGTCAGCTAAAAGATGTGGCAGAAAAGTTTGTATACTTCTCCCTGACAGCAGATGAAACTACTGACCACTCAGACACAGCTCAGATGGCAATTTTTGTGCGTGGTGTGACGAATGAGTTTGAGGTTTATGAAGAACTAGCAGTACTGGCATCACTTCATGGGCGAACAACTGGCATTGACCTGTTTAACAGTCTCCGCGATAAAATTGAGTCTTTAGGTTTTGAATGGCAAAAGCTGGTTGGCATTTCGACACATGGTGCACCATCAATGACGGGAGCGTAATGGAATGTTCGCACATCTCAAGCAGCACCTGGGTGACAGAGAGGAGCAGCTCATCCAGTATCACTGCATTATACATCAGCAAAATCTGTGTGGGAAAGATCTGGGTTTCCAACATGTGATGAATGTTGTTGTCTCCATGGTCAACTTCATAAAATCTCGTGGACTCAACCACCGTCAATTTTAAATGTAATTAGAAGAAATTGATGCTGAGTACAGTGATGTACTTTATCATACAGAAGTCAGGTGGCTCAGCAGGGGTAAAGTTTTGAAAAGGTTTGTGGTGCTGCTGCTGGAGATTAGATCTTTTTTGATAGAGAAAGAAAGACCTGTGACCCTAGTGGAGGATGCTAAGTGGCTTTGTGATCTTGCTTTCCTTGCTGACCTTACTGCCCATCTTAATGATCTCAATGTTCGGCTTCAGGGAAAGGAACAACTTGTGTATGACCTCGCCAGCCAAATCACATCTTTTCAGACTAAACTGAAACTGTTCTATACGCAACTGCAGCAAGGTGATCTCTCACTTTCCTACATGCCAGCAGGTGTTTTTAGATCACAATTGTGACTTCGGGCCCTATTCCGAAGTTGTGGGGAAGCTTCAATATTCATTTGAGCAGCGATTCTCAGACTTTCGTAGATACACTCAAAAGCTGAAGTTATTCGCTGACCCACATTAATCCCGAAAAAGCATCCACTGGTAAGTATCACCTACTTAAGTTATCAGTGTTTTCCATCCAGTCATAAGTTCTCACTAACAGCCCAGGTTTTTGCTTTTTCCAATTAAAAAATATTCAGGGAAAAATAATAATTGTAGATTGCTTGTGCACAATAAACAATTCCCACAGTCCATTTAGGTCCCAGAACATGATTTGTTTTAATTTGTAAAGCAACGAATAATTTAAAATCAATGACGAGATGCTGGTTGGATCATAAACCCAGACTGTTAGTGAGTCTCCAGGACTGATAAAGACTGTAAAAGTGATTTCAGACAAATTATGCTGTCAAACACCTGTAAACACCAGTCATAATTCCCTGCATTTTATATAACGTAACCATTATTAGCTTGTTATTGTTTGGCAGAAATCTTAACAGAAACTAGGCTGTTAACAAACTTTGGTATTTGGGTCTTCATATAAACAAAAAATATTAGTATCTGGTTATGCATGGTTGGTTAAAAAAAAAACAAACACGTTTTATTAGTGGCCCTCAGAAGTCATTCGGATTGTCAGTGTGGCCCTTCCAGCAAAAAAGTTGTGCACCACTGCTCTAACACAGTGCTGCTACAGTAGATACTTTATTGCTGATGTCCTGGGGTCACGTCATTTTACTGTCTTCCTCCAGAATCTGGGGATGTACAGCAAGGAGAGGTGCCTTTCTGTCTGTACAGTATGTGTTTATGTATGTCACGCTTACATTTTTGCATCCAATTGTAATGAAACTCCTTTTCATCTAGATCCAGCAATGATTGGATTCAGAATTTGATGGTAGTTAATCTGGTCTATGGATCAAGAACAAGAACATTAATGGCATGGGGAGTAACATTAACATTATGTTAATACTTGTGGGCACCACTGTGTGTATTGAATTTAGACACTCTTACAGTTCACTAAAATAGAAAGCCCAGGAAACATGATTATTGTATTCAATTAAAGTAGGATTGTGCTGCTTGTATAAAAGCAGCTTGAAGGTAACAACACTACAGTAACTCACAGACCAGTCATGCTCATGGCTCTAGCAAAAGTATTAGTAATTGATAGTAATTGAAGGCTGAATAAAGTTCAGGTTTTGCTGGAAAATACTGATTGATAGTGATGCTTTTGAAAAGCATTATTTTTATTATTGATTCTTAATGTTGTAAATTACTGAATTTATTTGGCAGCTAACAGATGCAGCCAGTGATGTTGTTCACATTTATTCTCTTGATAGTGCCACAATTTGCATTAATTGCACTGCCACGGCACTCACTTATATTAAAAGGCTCGCACTGTAATTAATCCTTTTTATTTCGAGTCATTTTGGCACAATTTCTGGCAATAAACAGCCATAAATAATAGACGTTTGAAAAATATGTTGCCTGTTTTTTCAATATACTTATTGCTACTTCCTTATGGCACCAAGTTATTGATAGGCTTCAAGGGGCAAGCATTGCATATGGCTGGAAATTAGAGCGACTATGAAAAATGCTAAGTGGATTATTTTGCATAAAAAATAGACTGTGTTTGAAGTTGCATAATTAACCTGTGTTTAGAAAATATCTTGATTTATGCTAGTGTGTGTATTTAAGATGCATACATTATGGAAATGTCTTAAATTTATAATCCATTTAGCTGATGCGGTCAGGGTTTTTAGTGCAATCATTTATAAGGACCTGTATATTTTAATGCTTTAAAGGTTTAAATCTGCTCTTTTTAGGACTATTGCAGTACATTAGCTTTACATTTTATGACTCACCTGCCCAGCTCCTGTACTTGATTGTATTTAAAGTCAAGGTTAGAATTTACAATTGAAATCTTTTCAGTTTGATACATTTAGACCATGTAGATTTACTAAACAGTGCTAGGGTGAGTATATCAAATGGTATTTTGAGCAAAGCTTATTAACTGGCTTTTAATTGTTTAACTTGTCATATTCTATTCACAATTGTATTTTTTGGGTTCAGTTGCTACACGGTAATGTAGTTTTAATGTATTCTTAAATAGTGCTTAGGAAAGAATACTATTTGTTGGTCCATGGAACATTATTTTCTTTTGTTTTTCCAACACTTTCTTGTTCAAAACCTCCATCACTAGCTCAATTTACTGTAAGCCTACAGTCTATCACTGTGTTTGGTACCATAGCTATAAAACTGTGGCAAACCAAATTATCATTTGGAGATATCTCAAATTGCATTTTAAGATATCTTGAAATATTTAGAGATATCTGTAAATCATTTGCAGATGACTTTAAATAAGTACGATATATCTGTAAATAAACCCTTTTGAAGATATCTCACATTGATTTACAGATATCTTTAAATAATGTTTTGCTAGCATGGTACACCAAACTGTCATCTAGAGATATCTCGAAATAACTTCCCTTTCATTTCGAGATATCTCTAAATCATTTTCAAATATCTTGAAATAACTTCCTGTTAATTTTGAGATATCGCTAAATAACTTCCTGTTCATTTAGAGAGATCTCAGAATCACTGGTCACAGGTCACTGAGAGACGTCTGCCCTTTTGCAGGTCATGGTGATCGACTTGCAATGTTGTACTTTATTTACAGCCGTTGAAGAGAGTGTATGCAATACTTAAAAAAAAAAAAAAGAAAAAAATGTGTTACTGTCAAACAATTCCAGCTTAAGATGTTTATTACTTGGTAACATATGTTTTTCAGTTTTCAGAAAAAAATTAATATTAGATTTTGGGGTGCAAAGTGTTTCTTATGGTGCATTTGTGTAACCGTCTGTTGTTGTTTTTGCTTCAAAGGCTCTTTATGAAAACATGCTTGTGGAGCTTCCGTTTGCCAGTTTCTTCCTGTCCAAGTTGCTGGGCACCAGCGCGGACGTTGATATTCACCACCTGGCTTCGTTGGATCCAGAGATGTACAGAAACCTGCTTTTCTTAAAGAGCTACGAGGAGGACGTGGAGGATCTGGGGCTCAACTTCACCGTGGTGAACAACGACCTGGGAGAGGCACAGGTGGAGGGCTTTTCTTTGCCTTTTTACTGCTGCTGCTGCTTCCTAACACTGCACCGTTAATAATTACTTGTAATCGGGTGTCCGTGTTCAGAGATAAGAGAGATAAAGCACGCTTGGGGGGTGTTCTTTGTGAAGCTTTTAAGTGAAGTAACAGCTTTATTGACCATTCTGACGATATTAGGTGTGAAAAACAACCGGAGCAGCAATTATCTAAAAACACTGCTGATAGTGTGGCGTTTCTCAATTGTATCTGTTCTGGCTGTTTAGACAGCGAGCTGGTTATTTGATGTTGAACTATGCTTCTTCAGCACTGCTCAGACTTGTTTATTAATGCCAGCTCTAGGTGTTTACTGTGTCACTGCTCTTTAAATACAGTATGCTTTACAGGGTTTTTACAATGCAACTCCTTAGGTACGGGATTATTATTTTTATTTCAAAGATTAGGCACACATTATCAACTGAAATGTGTTTGTGCATTATGAATTGCCAAAGTAAGCTGTGAGAATGTTTTTAGATATGTATATATTACTAGAGATTATGCAAAAGGATTAACAAAGCATCACATACAGTACCAACCAACTTTCATTGATCTTCATTCTATTTTCTGGCTGTTGTGTTTTCCACATGTAGAGGGAATTACATTTTTCACTATCAAACAAAAAAAGAGAATGAAACATGTTAATGAATAATGTTACATTATTCAGTTGTGTGCACATTTATTAGAGCACCTCAAGATTTGTCATTTATATCTTTTCAGGTGTGGACAAATCACTACTATGTGTGGTAGAATGATGGGCTACCAAATGGTAAACTCTGGTAGTTTTTGGTAAATTTTGGTAGCCCACATTTTTCAGTAGATAAACATTTCCATTTAACGCTACGCACCATTAAAAAAATGTAGATAGATACAACTGTAAGGTGGTAAGTTTAAGAAAAAAAATCAGACATCACTTCTGAGGGCCACTAATAAAACATGTTGTTTTTTTACCATATATAACCAGATACTGCCAAAGTTTGCTAACAACCTAGTTTCTGTTAATATTTTCTACCAAACAATAACAAGCTAATAATAGTTTCCTTATATAAAATGTAGGGAGTTATGTCTGACTGCATCATTTGCATTATTTTCCCAGACTTCATCAGTCCTGGGTACTTTTTGATCCAACCAATATCTCATTAGTTTTAAAATATTCACTGCGTAACAAATTAAAACAATCATGTTCTCGGTCCTAAATGGACTATGAGAATTATTATGCACTTGTAATAGTAGTGTTGTTTTTATTTTTCCTCACCTGTGCCATTTACAGAACCTAGCCCCACCTTTTACCAGTCTTTATTAGCTAAACAATTTCATACCGTTTACTTTTATATTATTAAATACTCATAAAAATATCTATAAAACACATAAATGTAAAAATGATTAGTTTTTTTACTACCGATTTGTCCGCCCCTGCTTTTATATACCTACCTGCATGAAAACGGTGTGAGAATTTCAAATGAGAGAACATTTTCAGTCAGCAATAAGTTATATAGAAACAATAGGCACTCGCGTGTGAAAATGTTAGACTACTTTGTGCTTTTAATAAGGCATTGTAGCAGGGCGGTTGCCCTGCACATGTGTAAATTAGTGTTGGTATAATTTTATATGGGGAAATGGGTTCATTGTGTGTCTTTTTGGAGTTGATTTCTGTGATTAAATTATTGTTTACAGACGGGCGCTCGTTTGAGACTTTGCTGCCTGCAGGGTTTGATTGAGAGGCGGGGCAGTGGATGATTGGCTGTGTCGGTCCTCAATCAGCAGGTGGGCGGGTCTCGACAGAGTGTCCGTCCTTTTTAAAACATCAGTGAGTGGAGATTGCTCGGGGCGACTGCAACGCCATGTACATTCGAGAGGAGAGAGTCCACTCTGCAGGAACGACAACTACGCAACCCTGAAGCTGCAAGAGGTGCTTGTGAAGGCAATGCCCAGCCAAGGCCGTATGAAGCAGCAGGAGTCATCGTATGAGTACTGGCTCATAAGTAGGTTAGTTTAGGGGATAGTGATCCCAAGTAATGTATAGCGAGGGTTACGTAGTGTAGCCGGTTCCTGGAGCGGGGCGCCTCGTTAAAAGGCTAGCGCTCACCCTCCGTGGCACCTTTTATTTGTAGTTTTTGTACTGTTTTTATTAAATCCTGCGTGTCTGTGCTGGCATTTCAACTCCACCTCCCATGTCTCTCTGTATTGCTTAAGCAGTGGTTACCCACACACACGAGCACCCTGTCACAGGCATCTTAAACAACTTCTAAAAAGTCTCATGAATGTGTTTCTTTTCTCTTACTATTTTAATTGCATGTGTGGCTTATTAAAGTCATCAATTAAGTTAGACAATCGCTAATTTGCCTGTTTTCCAAAATTTTCAGTCACAGTGGTTTAATTTCACATGCACAACAAATCAAAACAACAGATGCAATGGGGTGTTCTAATAAATGTGCACACTACTGCATTGTCAGCTGCAGTTTTATTTGAATATGCAGAACATATATTTATGTAAATGGCTTGTCCCGCTGATCAAGTTGTTCTGCAACCAGAATCACTTGTATGGATATAAAACAGTTACCAGATCTGACTGACTTTTGATTCAGGACTGATAGGAGGTGCTCAGTTGACAACTGCTTCCTTATCCAAGTCTTTCTGGAGAAAATATTTTACTGCAGATTTCTTCCTGCAACTTGCTGTATAAACTTACCTCTCTGTAACAATGTAAACATCTTGCAGGCTAAAGCAGAGCCATGCTGCCCTTCCCTGGTGGTTATACACCCTGCAAACAGAGTGATACCAGGTGGACTAGATTCTGTGTCCAATCGATGTTGATAATTGTTATTGTACATAACAAATTGGAATTTTGTTCGTTATCAGCAGCAAGCAAAGGGGCGACAGTAGGACAGGGCATTATTTCTGCTAAAACTATACATCAGGCTATTCGAATATTACATTGCAGGAAAGCAAGTATTGATTTTCGTTTTTCCATAAGTTGCAATAGGTTAAGAACAAAAAGACGATTGTTGTGTGTGTGTTTTTACTTATTATTATCATCTAGGTATTATAATTAATAGTGGATTTGCTAATCCCTTTGCAAACAGTGCATGACGACTCATTTTGAAGCAGTGTTGTTGACACTGAGCATTGTTTGGAAAAGGATTACGGGTGTTAATAGCTACTTACAATGTGGGTATTAATATCGTTTTACAATAACGTTTTTAAGATTGAGCACGCTGAACTGATTAAAAGAAGCCGACGGTGCAGAAATAATGAGCATGGTTGTACTGGAACATAAATGGGCACGAGAAGTTACAAAACACTAAAGCATTAAATTGCGAAAGATTTTAACAGGTACTTTTAAAGCTCCTGTTCCTTATACACTGGCCTTATATAAAGCGCTTTGGAGCGATTTATCATGAAAGGTGCTAAATAAAAATAAAGATTGATTGAATATTCAGTAGTTACTTTTTCTGACTATCTTCAAACGTTTGGCTATCCATACATTTATTAGGGAGGGGTACAGGCAAGCCGAGCAATGTGAATAGCGTGAAATTAAAGTAGGCGTTTTGTAAAAAAATTGTGGTGCGTTAGCAGTGAAACAACAGTAGGTAAACGAAATGGGAACAGTCGATATAAGGAACAGGAGCTGTAACACAATATAAATATGGACAACCTCAATTGTTTAAAAAATGATTTCCCTGGGAAGTATTCCTCTGCTGATACTGGAGGGGGTGGAAACATTAAGGTTAGTGGCCTAGTGTCCAGATTAAATCCTCTTTACTATAGGCCTATTTCCAATCTCCCCTTATCTAAAGTCTTGTAGAGGTTAGTAGCGAACCAGCTTAACTCATTTCTTACCGTACATAATGTTTATGATAAATTTCAGTCAGGTTTTCACCCAGGTCATAGTACTGAAACTGCCTTATAAGAGTGATAAATGATGTGCTACTATCTTCAGATATGGGCCTCCACTCAATTCTTTGCAGCGTTTGACACTATTGATCATTTGATTCTGATTGAACGTCTTGAGAACCTCATAGGACTGTCTGGAAGTGTTCTGTCTTGGTTTGAATCCTATCTCTCAAATAGGTTACAATATGTTTAAATTGGGGGTGACCCCTATCTATCTGAAGTCACATGTGGTGTCCCGCAGGGCTCTGTTCTAGGACCGATTTTGTTTTCTTTATATATGCTACCCTTGGGCAATATTGTTCACAAACATGTTGTAAACTTTCAGTTCTGTGCCGATGACACTCAACTATACCTATCTGTGAAACCAGGGCACACTAAACCGTAAACATTCTGACTACATGCCTCGCTGACATTAAGCTATGGATGTCAAAAAACGTCTTTAAACTCAGATAAAACAGAGGTAATGTTGCTAGGTTAAAAAAAAAAAAATTAAGTAAGACCAACCTTTGTGCATTTACTGGAAACAACTTCCCATTTGCACTGAAGGCTGTGTAGTTAGAAGCAGTAAGGAGAAATTAAACCTCGAATTGCTTTCATCAGAAAATACATTGATTGGGAAATTAATGCAGCTTAAATTCTAACAGCTGCGTGTCTTTTTCTGATCACAAACTGAAACTCAACTGCAGACCAATAATCCTGAATTCTATTATATGTAAACTTATGGAAACTATAATAAGATCCAAAATGGGAAATTACCTATATGGTAACAGTATCCTGGGAGACAGTCAGCATGGTTTTAGGAAAGGGAGATTGTGTCTAACTAACCTGCTTGATTTTTTTTGAGGATGCAACATCGACAATGGATAATTGCAAAGCATATGACATGGTTTATTTAGATTTCCAGAAAGCTTTTGACAAAGTACCGCATAAAAGATTATTCCTCAAACTGAATGCAGTAGGGATTCAAGGAAATGCATGCACATGGATTAGGGAGTGGTTAACATGTAGAAAACAGAAAGTACTGATTAGAGGAGAAACCTCCAAATGGAGCGAGGTAACCAGTGGTGTACCACAGGGATCAGTATTAGGTCCACTGCTATTCCTAGTCTACATTAATGATTTAGATTCTGGTATAGTAAGCAAACTTGTTAAATTTGCAGACGACACAAAAATAGGAGTTTCAAACACTGTTGCAGCAGCAAAGGACATTCAAAATGATCTAGACAGCATTCAGAACTGGGCAGACACATGGCAAATTACATTTAATAGAGAACAGTGTAAGGTACTGCACGCAGGCAATAAAAATGTGCATTATAAATATCATATAGGAGATACTGAAATTGAAGAAGGAATCTATGAAAAAGACCTAGGCGTTTATGTTGACTCAGAAATGTCTTCATCTAGACAATATGGGGAAGCTATAAAAAAAAGGCCAACAAGATACTCGGATATATTGTGAGAAGGGTTGAATTTAAATCAAGGGAAGTAATGTTAAAACTTTACGATGCATTAGTAAGACCTCATCTAGAATATTGACTGATGCATGCCTTTTTAACATCTATAAAGTTGATTATTGTAATTGTCTATTCTCCGGCATTCCAAGTCAAGTTTTATCCCGTTTGCAACTTGTACAAAATGCCGCTGCCAGGATTTTAACTAAAACAAGAAAGTATGACCATATTACACCGGTATTGGCAGCCCTACATTGGCTTCCAGTTTGGTTCCGGGCTGATTTTAAGCTTCTGCTCATAACCTACAAAGCTTTACATGATCTGGCTCCCTCTTACCTGAATGATCTTAATTCCATATGTTCCTAGGCAGCCTCTCTGATCCCAGGATGCCGGGCTGCTCACTATTCCCAAAATTTTAAAAACTAGTATTGGTGGCAGAGCTTTCAGTTACAGGACCCCTAACTTATGGAACGATTTGCCCATTTCTGTAAGGGAAGCACCAACGGTTGCAGCTTTTAAAATAAGTCTGAAGACAAATTTTTATCTTAAAATGATTGTTTTCTTTTATCATCTATGGTTTTATTGTTTCACTGATCTTGTTTTTATCTTTATGTTTTATCTACTTTATGCATTTAATTCCATTACATTCTTCTTGTTTTATTGATCTTGCTTTTATTTCCTTCTATTTTAGCTATTTATTTATTTATGCATTTACTCTCCTGCTCATGTATTTTCATTTACTGTGATTATTGTATTTCCTGCTTGTATTTTCTGTTTTAGCCACGTGAAGCGCTTTGAGGCATTGCTTTTGTGAAAGGCGCTATATTAAATATAGGTTGATTGATTTAGCTCTGACAGATTAATTTGGTTAAATACGAGTAAAATGAAAATAAAGCAGATGTTGGGCATGCTCAAAAGCCTTGTACCTGCTCCTGAGGATCTCCAATGTGCCACTGTTGATAACCAGCTCTATAATCTTTACAGGTGGTTGAGCTGAAGTTGGGAGGCAAGGATATCACAGTCACTACAGCAAACAGGATAGCATATATCCACCTGGTAGCAGACTACAGGCTGAACAAACAGATCCGACCCCACTGTCTGGCGTTCAGACAGGGACTGGCCAATGTGGTTAACCTGGAATGGCTCCGAATGTTTGATCAGCAAGAACTGCAGGTGATGTATTTATTCAGGTATTATTAGGAATGGATTTTTAATGTGTTATTTATTATGTAAAACACGTCACTTTCATGAAAGTACAGCTATGGCCAAAACGTTTTGCATCACCCTATAGAATTAACACATTTTTCTTCTTAAAGTCGAATGAAACTTACTGAGTAATGTTACATTAACATATTGAATTACATACCGCTTAACAAAAAACTGACAATTTAAAAATGTGACGTTTCAAAATTGAACATGAAACACTGTACTGCTATTCTGGTTTCCGGTAGACTTTTGCAATATCATTTTGTAGTTTCTTTGATTACATACACTACCGTTCAAAAGTTTGGGGTCACTTAGAAATTTCCTTGTTTTCGAAAGAAAAGCAAATTTTTTGTCCATTAAAATAACATCAAATTGATCAGAAATACAGTGTAGACATTGTTAATGTTGTAAATGACTATTGTAGCTGGAACCGGCTGATTTGTAATGGAATATCTACATAAGCGTACAGAGGCCCATTATCAGCAACCATCAGTCCTGTGTTCCAGTGGCACGTTGTGTTTGCTAATCCAAGTTTATCATTTTAAAAGGCTAATTGATCATTAGAAAACCCTTTTGCAATTATGCTAGTACAGCTGAAAACTGTTGTGCTGATTAAAGAAGCAATAAAACTGGCCTTCTTTAGACTAGTTGAGTATCTGGAGCATCAGCAATTGTGGGTTCGATTACAGGCTCAAAATGGCCAGAAACAAAGAACTTTCTTCTGAAACTTCGTCAGTCTATTCTTGTTCTGAGAAATGAAGGCTATTCCATGCGAGAAATTGCCAAGAAACTGAAGATCTCGTACAACGCTGTGTACTACTCCCTTCACAGAACAGCGCAAACTGGCTCTAACCAGAATAGAAAGAGGAGTGGGAGGCCCCGGTGCACAACTGAGCAAGAGGACAAATACATTAGAGTGTCTAGTTTGAGAAACAGACGCCTCACAGGTCCTCATCTGGCAGCTTCATAGTACCCGCAAAACAGCAGTCTCAACGTCAACAGTGAAGAGGCGACTCCGGGATGCTGGCCTTCTAGGCAGAGTTGCAAAGAAAAAGCCATATCTCAGACTGGCCAATAAAAAGAAAAGATTAAGATGGGCAAAAGAACACAGACACTGGACAGAGGAAGATTGGAAAAAAGTGTTATGGACAGACGAATCTAAGTTTGAGGTGTTCGGATCACAAAGAAGAACATTCGTGAGACGCAGACCAAATGAAAAGATGCTGGAGGAGTGCCTGACGCCATCTGTCAAGCATGGTGGAGGCAATGTGATGGTCTGGGGGTGCTTTGGTGGTGGTAAAGTGGGAGATTTGTACAGGGTAAAAGGGATCTTGAAGAAGGAAGGCTGTCACTCCATTTTGCAACGCCATGCCATACCCTGTGGACAGCGCTTGATTGGAGCCAATTTCCTCCTACAACAGGACAATGACCCAAAGCACAGCGCCAAACTATGCAAAAACTATTTAGGGAAGAAGCAGTCAGCTGGTATTCTGTCTATAATGGAGTGGCCAGCACAGTCACCAGATCTCAACCCTGTTGAGCTGTTGTGGGAGCAGCTTGACCGTATGGTACGTAAGAAGTGCCCATCAAGCCAATCCAACTTGTGGGAGGTGCTTCAGGAAGCATGGGGTGAAATCTTTTCAGATTACCTCAACAAATTGACAACTAGGATGCCAAAGGTCTGCAAGGCTGTAATTGCTGCAAATGGAGGATTCTTTGACGAAAGCAAAGTTTGAAGGACACAATTATTATTTCAATTAAAAATCATTATTTCTAACCTTGTCAATGACTATATTTCCTATTCATTTTGCTATATTTCCTATTCAAACTCATTTCATGTATGTTTTCATGGAAAACAAGGACATTTCTAAGTGACCCCAAACTTTTGAACGGTAGTGTATGTTAAATAAAAGACCTAAGTGATGTTCAAATCAGTTTTGTTTTTGTTTTTAAATTATGCCTAAATCCTAAAATTCTAGGTGATGCAAACCTTTGGCCATAGCTGTAGCTTAAACCTTCATCCTTGACTATGAACACTCAAACTGAAGTGCTAAATAAACGAAATGTAAGAAATTCTTACACAAAATATTTATAAATGTTGTCATGTCTAATTCTTTAAATTAAAATGTTATGAATCGTAATGAAGTGTAGTATAGGTGAATACATGGTAAAGCTGCATTCACGTGATAACTAGACAACTAGGTAAGAAATGACAAGCATGGAAGCATGCCTTCCTAATTATTTTTTGTCTTGAATATGGTTGAGGTATTTTTTTTTTTATTGAATTCTGTCTGTATTCTCTCTCACATCTTTGTATCAGTAACATATATACTGTATGTGTTTTGTTTTGTCTGTATAGATACTGATTTCTGGGGCACATATTCCTATTAGTCTCGATGACCTCAAGAAATTTACAAACTATTCAGGTAATCATCAAGCTCAAGTAAGCTTTATTGTCATACAAGAAATGGGTGTGTGTACCTAAATGTGCACAGCCTTACCATATAGAAAGTAAAAAAATGAAGTGTCATTTAAGCTTTAATAAAAGAAAATAGGTTATTGATTATACTTAGTATTGATTATACTTAGTATGTACAGTATTGAATAATCATTCTGTTTGTCTTCGCTGTGCAGTTGCAACAAATGTGCAAATATGCAGCAGTTACAGATTTACAAGTTTTATTTTGTGAAGTACTTGGATACAATTTGCAAGTAAACTCAGTCCAGGCTTTAAAAAGCTACCTGCATGAACTTTGCTCTGAAGTACTCTGTGAAGACAAACAAACCCTGACGTTGCATGGCAATGCAGCAAGCTAACAGAACGGAATCAGATTTTATCATCACTATCTAAAGGCAATTGTCCTGGGTGTTTGCATTAGCCTGAGCCACACTGGAAGCGCATAGGGTTTTTCTCTGCTGATGCACCTGGCCCATTTTCTTAGTAAATATGCTCTTTGTGCGCTGTTGTTATAAAAGTTTCTTTTATTTATTGTTGTATTATTGATGATTTTTTAAATGGCTTGTTAATAGGAGAAATATTGAGGTTATATTTATTAAGTTAGTCACACATTTCTTATAGGCACCTATAAAAAGAAAAAGTCTTTCAACACTAAAATAAACTCAATAAATTCAACAGAAAGGTTACTTTGTGAAACACACTGATGTAAATACACCAAAACGGTATTTGATAAGTGAAAGTAAACACATATACCAGGGATAGAAATTAGATTCCTGTGCATAGCAGTTTCATCTATTCCTGGGTTTCCTATGAGTTTAATAAGACACACCTGAGCTTGTTACCTATACGCTGCGGCTAATCAAGCATGTATTAAAACCTGGAATGGGTGAAACTCCAATGCAATAGGAGTCTTATTTTCACCTCTCTGTTCTTCTCATTGAAATACCAGACCTCTCTAACTTGGTTTGACCACATCGCAGCTTTGTGTGTAATTAAGTTTGTCAAAAATACTTGTTGTCTTTTTTCCAGTCAGCATTCTCTTCATGTGGGGTTTTTGCATTATATACAGTGCCACTTGTGCCGATTCATATAGTGCATTGTATGCATGCTTTTATTTGTCCTTTAAACCTCAACTACCTTCAGAACTTGAAGTACTTTATCATTAAATAACCAGTAATATATGCAACTAAGTTTAGGTAAATAAATGTTAATCACGATAAGGAATATGATTTTGTGTTTTTATATTGTTGGGGATTAGCTGGCTAAATATTGTGTTTGTACCAAGTTTAATTATCTGCATACCACTAATCCAGTGGGAAGGGAAAGAATACAGACATTCTACAGTATTATTGAATTTGTATTTTTTTGCAGGAGGTTACTCAGCAACTCATCCTGTGATTAAAATCTTTTGGGAAGTTGTTGAAAGTTTTACAGATGAAGAAAAGCGCAAACTGCTCAAGTTTGTCACAAGCTGCTCCAGACCTCCTTTACTTGGATTTAAGGTAAGAGCTTAAAATAAACAGAGCCGTTAATAAATGAAGATTACTTTTGTATTATCAGTAAAAAGTATTTTATTGCCAAAGGTGAAAAGTATTGTGTAATTTATTTTTACAACAGACAAGTAAAGCATGGCAAAACAAGCATACTATAAATGGGACCCATAATTAATAATTATGTATTGGGTAATACTAAAATAATTATTTCCAAATAACTTTGCGATAAGGGCGTCCTGGCTAGTTCTTATCTCACATATGCTAGCTATGCTTTACAGTTCGTGACCCTTCACATTATAATACAATTTGAGGCTTAGCCCAGTGCGCAAGGTTGTGTCGACTTAATAAATATTGAAGTAGGAGCACAGAGCCTACGAATGTGAATGGCAGTGTGTGTTTGGGTTGTACATGGAATGCTGTACATGAAATCTGCAGCTGCTAGTGTAGCATAGATTATAAAGCAATTAGGCATCGTTTAGTTTATCAAGGTAAAGGTGTGGGGTCTCTGTTTCCCAACAGGGTAGTGTTTGGAATGAGTGCTGGTTTGACAATTGGGTTGAGAGACCACCCCCCTCTAAAGAGCAGAACAATGTAGTATGTAGTTTGACAGGGCAAAGCAGATTATTGCGATTGTTTCTGTAGGAGAATGCTTGACTTGTAGTTTGTTTAGGAACAAAAAGTTAGGTGTGTGTGGTCTTGTCTGCCTCCGGAGATCTTTGAAGAACTCACTTTGATAAGCAGGATTGAAATTACTGACAAAGCAAATCTTTTTCAGCATCATTCAGTGCTGTTTAAATACTGTATGACAGTGGAGAAGCATACTGTGAATCTGTCTAATGTAATGCACTAATTGTGTTTGAAATTGGTATCTACCGTGTTGTGTTTTTTTTTTACGAGAATGGTACATCTGCACTGGTAAAGCACTTCACTGTATAAGGAGAGCACAAGGATCTAACATCCCCTCCATGTTTCATAAGCATGTGCTTGGTCCTCACAAAGTCTGAGCCATCTTTGGGTCTGGGCACCAGAAAGCTTTTAATGCCTTGATCATTTTTTACTTTGTTTTCTCAAGATCTTCCCCAGGAAAGTATCCTTGATGCAGCATGAAGCTAGACTGTAAATATGTGTATAAGAATTGGGTGGTGTTTTGGGTTCACTCATGACTGCGTGGTGTTTTTTTAAATAGTCGACCTACGTTCAATGAGAATGAATGTCAAAACCTCACGCTGTAGACTATAGATAGTCTACATTGTGTGTGTGTGGGTGATTGAAGACTGAATGCAGAGGAGAATGGAAACACACACTATCAGAATTTGGGAGGAACAAACCCACATGACAGAAGCTGGTTACTTTCATTCTGCTCAGTTACATTTTTCAGCTGAAGGGACAGCTTAAGGGAAATTATTAGCTAATTCAAATGTGGAGTAATAATTATTTGAATTCAATAAACATAAGGTGATCAGTGTTTTATGACATGAACTGATAACGTTTGCGTTGCAACCCTTAGGCATTCAAATCCATAGGGGGAAAAAAAGCTAATGCAGTAGCCAGTCGATTTTGTAAGGATTTTTATTCAGTGTAATTGAGAACTGTAATTGTCATTTGATAGGTTTTGCTATTCAGAATGTTTGCCTCCCTTCTTAATAGTGTAACTAGTTTATCTGTACAATTATACAGGCAACATGGGGGCAATAAAAAAATCCTGAAGACAAGATATTGAAGTTCTTAATTTTAATTAATTTGACTTTGGGACAAATGATCACTCTGGCTTTCTTGATTAGAAAGTATCCTGCTCTGAGGCTGCACTTTGACTTTGCCCTCTGCTAAAGGTAGCTTATCTTTAATTAGGAGCAGTAAATGTCTAGAAATTCATTAGACAAGAAATAGCACTGTCAGGATAAGCCATTTAAAAAAGATGATGGAAAACCTCTTCTCAAAAGGATCTGTCCCGGAATGACACATTCTCAATAAGCAATGATAGTTTAATACGTTAATTGTCAGAAAAATGGGGTTGTTACAGCAAAGCCTTCGGATCCATTTAACTAGGCTCATAAATTCCTGAACCTGAGCCATGTCTTTAAATAGCAGTATGAACTGATGCCACTCCTGCATGCCGCCCTTACTGCACATTTCCACAAAGCACTGTTTAATTGTGTTTTAGGATTATGTGCTTGCTGTAATTATTTGGGGAATACTGTATCGCGGCTCTCTGCAGTGATGAAGTTTCTACTGCACAATACACAAATGGACAAGGAACTAGAATGAAGTTGGAGTCGATGCTTTATTTTATTTATTTAAAAATGTCACGCTTCAGTATACCCTCATGAGAGCCAACATGTTGTTTTAAAGAAGATCCCAGATCTCCGAGACATTCAGCAACCACTCTTTAAACTAATACCAGTCATCCACACCATAGCCCGTACTGACAACGCATGCACTGTATTAGTATTGCATGAAAAATAAATTATGATTGATACTGTAGCATATGTCAGATGTACTGTAGCTAATGCTCAATGCCTTTTTATTTGAAAGATGAAAGCATTTTCCAGTACTTTTAAACTACGTATTGATATTGTGAAGCACGTACCTATAGACACCACTTAGGCAGTGGCTGCTGATTTCAAGTAGAATAGCATAGGCTATTTAAATTTAAACAGATCTATTAAATCAAATAAAAAAAGACACCGGTCTGATTCCTTCTAAAATGGTATAAGTACACCACATTACTTTTTTTGACACAATTCCAATGCAAGCATCATGAACTTAGCTGTTAACATGACTTTGTTCCCTGCTTTCCCAGGAGCTGTACCCTGCGTTTTGTATACACAATGGAGGAAGCGATCTGGAGCGCTTGCCCAGCGCTAGCACCTGCATGAACTTGCTGAAGCTTCCAGAGTTTTGTGACGAGCATCTGATGAGGAACAAGCTCCTCTACGCTATCGAATCTTCATCCGGGTTTGAGCTGAGCTGAAAGGCTGTGGAACTGCAATGCCCTTTAAATAAATATACTGTGCCTATTCTAAGAGCAGCACTCTATTTAGAAAAGCATTATAGCAAACTCAAGTAAGGAATAATACAATATGAATATCAAAAGAAAAATGCACTGAGAAAATATTGTTTTTATCTTTTTTAAATACTTTACTTGAGTTTAATAATTGATTTACATATATATAATTACATACAAAAATAAGAGCTGCTTTTAAAACATAGCAAATAAAACAGGTCTGTCTGAGCGGGCTGCCGTGTTTAAGTGCCAAGTGGAGCACATTCTTGTAACCTGAAAGTGAACCAAAGAGTCAGCTTTGGCTTAGTGCTGTTTCAAGGCAGAATTTGAATGCAGGCAGTAAGTATATAATGAAGAAAGTTCAGAAGGAAGACTGGAGAGCACAGAGGCCTGGACGGGTGGAGGCCTGTCACCTATTCTTGTGGGAGAACCACGAAGGAACTGCAGTTGCTTTGTTTGGTTTTTAATCAAGGAATTCTAAGTTAAAACCAGGCTGTTGAATTTAATGATTTGTTTTCCATTGGAAGTCATCAAGAATCCCAGTTTTGTGATTGTGTATTATTATTATTATTATTATTATTATTATTATTATTATTATTATTATTTCATTAACAGCATATTAATACAAATGCTTTGACCTGCCGTAGAGTGGATTGTATCTGGCAGCATTTTAAATGATCGGTGGCAGCCCTTCATCGTTTGCGTTGTGGTGATGGGTCTGTGAATGCGTGTGTGTGTGTGTGTGTGTGTGTGTTTCCACTGCTCTGTTATTGTCCGTCACACTGTAGCTGTGCAGACTCTTCCATGTATATTGAGTTCCTGTGGGATATACTGTAGCTTCACCTTGTGTTTTCACTATTAAAATGTACAAAGAGCCTGTGTGTAATATGATTTAATGTTTTTGTTGTTAGGGTTTCTGTCATTATTTAGATTTAGGAACGTGGATAAGTACAGGACTAAACATAGGTTTATATAATAATAATAATAATAATAATAATAATAATAATAATAATAATAATAATAATAATAATAATAATAATAATGCAGTCTCATTAAAAGAAACTCTGATTAGACAAATTTAGCAGTCGCTTATTGTAAATGACTTCTTCCAATACGAATTCACTGAACACAAATTTCCAGGATGTGCTAATTATTTTGGAGCTCCTGATAATACTAATTGTTCTGCTGGTCCCTTGAAGTTCGTATTAACGAGAATTGACTAGTAATATTTGGTCTGAGAAAAAAAGTTCAAGTGTCTTTAGAAAGACAGACATTTTTGTCATCATATTAAATTGACTACCTTTTAGGATGTGTTCAATTAAATATCTGTATAACCTGTTCTAGCTGATAATTTAAAACTCCACCAGAAAAAAAAAAAATCTTCCATTTTTGTTTGGCAGTTGTTTATATCTCATCAAATTCCATATCCTTTAAGTTTCAGCCTCCTTTTCTGCTGAGTCCACCGACATTGCACAATCTCATTTAATTGTTCTAGGACGAGCAGCTTGTTACATAATGAACAAAAAACAAACAATCAAAAGAAATAACATTTTGAATGCATTCTTATTAACAGCTCAAGCTTTTGACCGCACGCATATTTGCATCTTTAGATGCATGGACTGATAATTCTAAAACATGAAAAAAGCCTCTCCTGTTTTCCTCGGTCCCCCACGTCTCCAAGACCTCTCCCGTCTCCTGAGCACCTCACCATAGCACCGTCTGCCCTGGGAGGGCTTGTCTGCAGCCACCTGTTGTGAATATGCCACGAAAGGATTGTTTTCGCACCACAGGCTAACGATTGTTGGTGATGGGAGAACGCTGGATATTGCTTTGAGCTGAAAAGAAAATTGCTGCAGTTTGCCGTAGCATGGGGCTTTTCCACTGCGATCTCCCAATTCAGTGTTATTGTTGTTGCTTAGTCCTACATAGACAGCTACACCAAATGTTCGCAATACAAGATGTGCAAAGCTGTGGAGGGCTGTATCCTAGGAACCGCTTGTCAAATGTTGATTCAGTTATTGCATGCATGGACAATTGAGACAGTTACTGGCATTTTAAAAACAAGCACTCTTGAAGATGTCAGGGACTGGTTATTGTAGTCCATTGACATCCTGATACATTTGTTGAAAATTATCATGGAGAATACAAAAGATGAGTTCCAAACTAAAGACCAAGGGCTAGTTTCACAAAGCAGTTCTGGGTAGCAGTATGCTAATCCAATTCACTTCCATAAAAAAATAAGAAAATAACACATTTATCCTTTTATCATATAGACTTGCTGAATGGATTTCTACTAAATAACATTCTATCTTCTATCTTAACATATTTATTTATTTATTTATTTATTTATTTATTTAATCAGGTAAAATAAGATAGCTTGCTAGCTCGGTGCTAGCAGTGCTTTGTGAAACTGGCCCCATATCTCCATCCACAGAACAACACCTTCTTATCTCTGAACCGTATCTCCATCCACAGACCAACAACTTCTCCTCTCTATTAGTCAACCCCATATGTGCTGTATCATTTTCTTGAAGAAACTCAGGGAAGGTAATTAGGTCTTAAAAATTGACTTGACCACTAGATATGAATGATGAGCCTCTATTACAAAGTGATTTATTTAGCCTATTTATAATGGAATATGGCTGTGTGGACTTGAATGTTTCTGCACATAAATCAGTATATTATATCTGTGACGTAGTGAAGAATATTTAAACAACACTGCAAGTTAATGAAATAATTGTGAGAAATGAAGATCATTAACAATGTACCCTACAGGAAAGATATACAGTTTTACTTCACAGGCAACCAGTACAAATGGGACATATAACTGTAGAACACAACCTTCAGTACAGAACCCAGGACCACAGAGTGGTGAGAGGATGGAATGGGCACCCTGGTCATGTTGCTGAGGTAGAAACACTTGGATCTTTTGAGACCCAGCTTGACAAAGTTCTATGAATTTTGGCCTCTTCCCATTCGTAAACATTCTTATGTTTAACTACTAATAAGTTACAACTCAGGGTCTTTTATAAAAGTGAATCCTTGGAAACATTTCATTAAACTGGGTCTCCTGAAAGCTTTGCATACAAAGATGTGCTGTACCTGTTTCAATGAATCACTGACACAAGCAAAGAGCTCAACCCTTTTTTTATTGAGCTACTTTCATTTTCTTACAGGTCAACAATCAATATTTATTTTATATAGCGCCTTTCAGAATGGACCATCATCACAAAGTGCTTTACAAGATAGTGAGGAACAATGTATAATACAATTAAATACAGTGTAATACAGGGCATAGTACATTAAATACAAACAGTAAAACATTTTTTAAAAATACATTAAATACAGGCATAATACATTAAATACAAGGCTAGGATGTAAATTCTAAACATTGTGGATGTGTGTGTCATACGAATAAGATGGAGTGAAAAACCTGAAATAGGAATTAAGACAACAGCTAATAACAGATATCAGGCTTAAAGAGCATTGAAAGCAAGAGAGAACAAGTGGGTGATGAGAGAAGATAACAACAGGTATCCTTTTAGTGGATGTCTAGTCATCATGCCTTGATGGATGATGTCAAGTCATCATGCCTTGATGGTTAAGCAAACATTGAACTCGGTATCCGCACATGTGTTATGGCTGTCCTTTGGGCTCATGGGTACAGATGGAAACTGTGTTTGTCCAATAATCTGTGGGCTCCACAGAAATACAAATAAAAATGTAAACCATTTAAATCAAACATAGGTTTTCATTATGTCAGCACATCAGCGCATTCGGCTCTGCAGCTCGAACAGCAAGGTGTCTGGTATCATGATGAGGCCAGTCCAGCTCAGGCTTGAAGGTGAAATTCTTTACAAGCCAGTCTCTTAAACCAATAACGGCATTAAAGTTACCTAATATTCATAAGTAACATTACAATATCCGTATTTGCTTAAAAATGACACACAATAAACGTAAGATCACGTAATCATTGGTACTCTGCTCTTATTAATCTCATCAACGAAGACGCTAAACCACGACGAGTGTCCCGTCCTGCAAGAATAATTACACATGCGTTGCATCTACCAATTTTTACTGGGCTATGTTTTGTGCAATATGTCATTTGTGGTGTCTGTCCTTTATTAAGTAATCCAGTGTAAGCACTAATCCTGGCTTTATACAGGCTCCGCACTAATTAGGTATTGACCGTGACAATGTACGTAATTAATAGACATCCATCATTTTCACTGGCCCAATGTCACTTTGCATTTCATAGATGCACAGTGATAGGACAGGATGCTCCCATTGATTTTCATTGCAGTACACAATAGAAGTGAAAAGCAGAGGCAGCACTGAAATAGTAGTTTTTATACTGCCCTGTTAAATGCACAACTTTTGTGCTGCAACAAATCCATAATAATAATAATAATAATAATAATAATAATAGCTTAAACAAAAACACAAAGGGCTAGCTTTTGCTTAATAAGGAAAATAAAACAGCAAATGTTACTTATACCACTTTGCTTATTGTAAAAACTTCTATATTAAATAATATGCTGCTTGTTAAACTGTTAATTTCATTAAATAAGTATCGATTTATTTTTTAACTGAAACCAAAAGTCACTACATTTTGATATTATGTTGTATTTGTAATCATAAAATAATATTATTGAAACAGTAACAAAAACTGCATATTCAAGTATCTCTAGAATAATGTCAAATACACTTTGAATATTGTTACTAGTTTCTACTCTCCTGTGATTTTTAGTTACTCTAAGACTAGACAGATTAGGGGATTTGTATGCAATTCAACATTCATTTGAATTTTTGGATGAATTTTGTTTGGCTGAATGTATCTCATGGGCTCTACTACCATATGAGAAAATATCTATATATAGTGCAACAGTGACCTCCAGTGGTTAAATTAATTAATTACATCTTGTTACACCTATTTTTCCAACAGGTGTCTCTGTTTTGCCACAACAAAAATTCCTACTGTGGATACAGAAAATTAAGGTGGGACTCTATGATTAACTCATACAATTCTTAACCATATCACACAGCAGGATTAAATGACACTGCAGCATTAACCATCATAACAATCTGCTATTGGCAGTGTTGGTTGCTACACTTGAACTATGGCATCAAAATCTGTGTGAAATGATAAAATGAGTGAACACTGAAGAAGGAGACATGTTTAGCCTCAGAAATGATAATTTGTGTTCTTACTGTTGTATGCATCTCTATATGAACGATTGTTTGACATTTAATGTAAGAGTATGTTTTTCTTTATATGATTTCTATTCTGTATTTCATTTGACTTTTCCTCGGTGCCTCCAGCCTTGATGTTAGCTTCCCGGCTCTATATTTGTTGGGCTCTTTCACTACAGAGACTGGTTTGGATTCCAGGTAGACGCTAGCGTGTACCTAAGAGTGAAGACGTTGAGTGGAAGCTGGGGCGGGCGTGATTGAGCAACTTTTCTGACAAGTTAACCTTTCCAAATACATTATCAGTGCATGCCTTAGATTTAGAGCAACAAGCAAATAAAATAAATGTAATTTTATTTCTGTTTAGTCTGTTTCACGTGCGCAGACAGGAATGATGTCAGGCAGTGAATTGTGGTGGTGTGTGTTTGGAGTTACAGGATCGTTACAGGAATGGCTCTAATAAAACAGATTAAACTGGTCACCTACAATGCCCTTCATCACACAGGTCCTGAGTACCTCCTCAACCTGCTGACCCGCTATGTCCCTGCCCACAAGTTGAGGTCCTCCGACTCTGGCCTGCATGTTATCCCCAAGTACAAGAGCACCACACTTGGAGAACGCTCGTTTTGTTTCACAGCTCTGACTCTCTGGAACTCTCTACCAGCTTTGGTGTGTGATGCTCCCATCGTCGCTCGCTTTAAATCAACTCTCAAGACCCACCTGTTCTCTCTCGCTTTCCTGCTCTTTAAGCCTGATATCTGCTATTAGCTGCTGTGTTGCTGCTACTATTTCATGTATTATGCTACTATCATGTATTATGCACTTTCCACTGTATTTAATGTATTATGCATGTTTCACTGTATTGTTTTATGCATGTTTTTTTTTTACTTTATATCATGTATTATGCATTTCTCTGTATTTAAAGTATTATGGATTTTCTTGTTGTTACTGCATCTTGTAAAGTGCTTTGTGATGGTGGTCCACTATGAAAGGCGCTATATAAAATAATGATTGATTGATTGTTTGATTGATTGAAGTTTAACATACTTTGATAGACTAGATGACATTCTCCCTGTTAAAGATGTTAGTTTTTCTAACCTTAACTGATATTAGATTAGCAGCTTGTGGAGTCTATGCCACGTTGGGCAAGGCTGTGATCAGGGCATGCATTAACTGATATTAGATACAGGTCCTCATAAAATGAACAGGCAGTGTACACAATTAACAATGCTAGCTAAAGTCAGGAAGCTTGTCCCTTCTGTTTGGAAGAGCTGCTCATTCAATGTCAAGCGACCTCTCTAGCATTGATGAGCTCTACCCAGAAAGCACATCAGTGTTAGATAACAGAGCCGGCTTCATTTCTCACATTCACACGATCTGAGAGCTGGTCTCATCAGTTAGAAATAGTCATCGCTTCACTGCTGGCACAAGTTAAACACTATGCTCCTATTTTTGGTTCACAGCAGTTGAAGGCATCTTTCGCCTGTTATTTCACCCACAATCCCACTCTAAACTGTCTTTAATATCACCGCAGACAATCGGAAATAAAAGAGCTTTGCGGGGATTTGGGTCATTACAATAATAAAGGCTCATTGTGCTTGTCCTTATCATCAGAAGTGAAGCTGTGAAGACAAATTACAAAATTACAAATCTACACACAGCTTTACCAGCATGTGTAGGTGTCGCTGTTTCACAATGAGTTACATCCGTACACAATGGATGTAAAGGTACCGCACTCACTGTAAAGCCGATTCATAAAGTAGTACTTGATTGTTGAATTTCTAGAGGTCAGCTCTACAGCGCCAGTCCCCGGTGGTTTTCTGGTAATTTCCAGAACATTTCCCCTCCCCCTTCATCTCGTCGTGGTTGTAGGGGGAAGTGACGTCTTAAACCTCCAGTAACGAAGTCAGCTGGAGTTTCCGGAGGCTCAGAGGAGAAACATTATTACCAGTGCCGAAGAAAAGATAGCAAGCATCGGAACCGGAGGAGAACGACACCAAAACCGCACTCCACGGTATTTAGCGTGTCAGGAGGTGAGCGGATTTACAAACACAAAAGGTTGCTGACCTTTACCTGCTTATTGAAGGGCATTAGTGTTGGGGGGATATCACAAGGCAGCAGTTGGGAGTGCAGCTGCCACAACGTTAATATAAATAAGTGGATGCATTGCCAACATTGTGATGTTCATCTGTATCACTGTTGTGCTACTGACAGTGTCGCGGCCGTACTGTATTACCTAGGTTTGTTACACCAGCCTGTGTAGAGGATGCCGGTAGAATTATAAAATTGTATGTTATAGATAACACACTGGGCTTCCACAAGATAATGTAATTGTTAAACTTAAAAACAAAAAACGCCATTCTTTTTTTTTTTTTTTTTGTCACGTAAGTTCGTGCCATTGTCAGTGGAGAAGAAATATCGTTACACATGAAGGTGATGCATTTATTTCTAGACATTTCTGGAATTTCGCGTATCCCTTTTATTAAACAGCGAACGCAGTACTTCAAGTAAACACAAGCACACGAACACACTCCTTTGTTGCATGGTTCTAACCACAGCGGTGATCACATGGTATGGTAAATGGGGGTTGCAGTGTACAGTAGAGTCGGTTGGGTGCTGTTTGGCATTTTAGTGTGTGGTGCTGTACGAGACGAGACGCATTTTATGAGTTAGGCAACATCATTTAACGATTGACTGTAATTTGTTTTAACTTAGACACATATCATTAACATTCAGATATAAAATAATGGCGCTGAATTCCATTCTTTTGTATTGCATTTTGTTGTAATTCGTTAAATATTTTTAGCGATAAAGCAAGCGAGAGAATAGTGTTATTACAGAGGGGAGTGTTAGCAGTATTTTTCCAATACGCCGGCATAGATGAATCCCCTATATAATATATTATCTGCTTGCGACGTTTAGGAATGTGAATTGCTAATAAAGATGATTTCTGGTTGGTTGTAAACGTACTGCTTACTGCGCGTGTTATTAATTTCTACTGAACTCTGATAGTAGGACCAAATGCTTTGTTGTTTTTAGATTACGGACGTATTCTGGTAAATGTTTTCATAATTATGGGGGGCTGCAATCTATGTGAAAGCAGCTGATTTAACGCCCCTATGTCAAATGTCAGTTTAATTGTAGGCAGTCAAAACAACGACAACCAAAGCCCGCACATAAATGTGTACTTCACAGAGCACCGGTGATTTGAGCTGTGTGTCCTGAGAGATAACTACACGGCACTGACCTGCAGGGTCTGGAGATGTGTAGACGCCAGCTCTATTACCCTTCCGCTACGGTGAACATTGTACCTGTTTAAGGTGTGACTGACATACCGGTAACTTCACTTTCGGCTTGTGTATCAGCGCAAATATCCACCGAAGGTATACCCTACTATATATACCTTGATAAACAGCAAGATAATAACGTTTTCACACTCTGATGAAATATACCCTACGATTACTTGGTTTGAATGTAAAATGTTTAAAATATACTTAGATTAATCTTTCTTTAGGCATGACCTCATAGGTATAATTTAGTGATCTGCCTAAAAAAAATAAAAATAAAAAAAACCTGTAAAATTATCAGTGGTAGCCACAACCCTCAAACTAGGATCAGAAATAGTTTTAAAAATGTGTCAGGTTTTGATTTTACACCAACTTGTTTGACAGATGCGCAATAATAGATCTGTCAACTCTCTCTCTCTCTCTCTCTGTATATATGTATATGTGTGTGTTAATTAGTGCTGGGACAAATCTGACATGTATTAGGATACAAAAATCAGATGTACGTATTCGCTACAAATGAAAAAAATACTTTATTTACGGCCTCACCAGAAGTTGCGACAGTTTAAAAAATGGCCACTGAAAGAGCGACGTGTGGTAGGTGAGATTTAATTTATAAACACAGGATCAACACAGCTACAAGTAAACCTCATGTTATTACTTTATGAAAACGTGGTCTGTGGTCACTGTTTACTGTGAAGAAACAGCAATGGCAAGGAATGAAAAAAAGTAAATTAAGTAAAATGCGGTGTCAATTTTATGTACTATTTATTTCGTAAATAAACAAAACAATGTTTAACTTGAACTACTTGGCATCCTTTGTTTTGTAGTTAATTCACTGGTGTAAAGTAAGGCCTACACAACGTATTCTTTACTCCTGTGATATTTTTCTAGTTTAACGTGTTACACATTGTAACGTCTTGCTGTAAAATAAAGGCACACACACAGGCCATGCCCCCCTGCTCCTGCTTCTGTACTGCCGCTGCCTGTGTTCTGAGCAATGTAATGGCTTTAATTACTTTTTGAAAACAAACTAATGTTTCAATTGAACGAATATCCGAACATGAACATCCTGTGTTTGTCCCAGCATATAAGGGAAGGGAAGAGAGGGTTAAGACTGTACCATTTAATAGTTACATATTCTTAACTATTACCTAATATTTCAAAAATAGTATACTTCATAATTCAGAAAAAATGAAAACAATATTTCTGAAAGGACCGACCGTAGCTTTTAGAAGGGATGCAAATTGATCATAGCTTTTAGACTGGATGCAAATTTGGCTGACATTTTAGTCCACAGTAAACATAAAGGGATCATAGATACATTAAGGGACATTGAAACCTGTAAAAGCACACGCAGAGTATGCAAATATATTGGTAAAGATGAAAGTGAAATAAATATTCAGTCTTAAAAAATCTGTCATGCAAGGATAGCAACCTCATTATATAAAAGAATACAGAACCACCTATCAAATATAATAAAGTAAATTAACCAATAGTTCAACACTTTACAAGGAACAGACACACCATGGATAAAGTTTGATAAAAAATAAAATAAAATTAGATAATGTACAGTATAGGAGAATAAAAGAAAATAAATTGATCTGTAGACTAGATACCATGATGCCTGAACGGTTAAATAGAAAGGAACAGTAGATTGTTACATCGTTAGCTATATAGTGAATGACATCACAAAGACGCTGGATTTAAAGAGAAATACATGTGTGGTTACCATGGCATCAATGTTTGTTTTCAAGCACACTTTCCCTTGACAAAGGCATGTTAAACATACCGAAATGTTGGGAAGTTGGCTCTTACATATTTAATGGTACACTAATGTAAGTATGTAGTTTATTGTACAGTGTATGTATTTGCATATTAACCAATACATTTTTTTTTTAAAACATGACAAATCTGTTTATTACTGGAAGTACACTAAAATCAGCAAAACTGTAAAGCTTTCTATTTGGCTCAGACGACAGTCATTTGGTAAGTAACCAGTGGTTGTTTAAAAAGGCTTAAAATGGGTGTCTAACGTCACCATGACATCATCGTTCATATATGAACAATTTCTAGTGGTGCCGTAGCGGAAGGGTTAATGCAGCGCCAGTTTGGTTTTAATAAAATGGGCTCCCAAGGATTCTGGGACAGCATCAATTAAACAGGGGTAGTTTTATAAATGACATATTCAAGGTCTGATACAGCTTTGGAAACAAACAAAAATCAGAGCTATTAACATTTTACAGGAATTGTCTAATATTTATCACCACAGGCACCAAATGGCTGGCCTGGTAAAAGCAGAGCCACATGGGGGCTGTGCAGGGGAAGGCATGCGGTCGGGGCTGTGCAGTGGGAGGCCTGCGGTCTCGTCTGTGCAGGGGGAGGCCTGCGGTCTCGTCTGTGCGGGGGAGGCCTGCCGTCTCGTCTGTGCGGGGAGGCCTGCCGTGTCGGCTGTCGCGGGGAGGCATGCCGTCTCGACTGTGCGCGGGGGAGGCATGCCGTCTCGGCTGTCGCGGGGAGGCATGCCGTCTCGGCTGTCGCGGGGGAGGCATGCCGTCTCGGCTGTCGCGGGGAGGCATGCCGTCTCGGCTGTCGCGGGGAGGCATGCCGTCTCGGCTGTCGCGGGGAGGCATGCCGTCTCGGCTGTGCGGGGAGGCATGCCGTCTCGGCTGTGCGGGGGAGGCATGCCGTCTCGGCTGTCGCGGGGAGGCATGCCGTCTCGGCTGTCGCGGGGAGGCATGCCGTCTCGGCTGTCGCGGGGAGGCATGCCGTCTCGGCTGTCGCGGGGAGGCATGCCGTCTCGGCTGTGCGGGGGAGGCATGCCGTCTCGGCTGTCGGGGAGGCATGCCGTCTCGGCTGTGCGGGGAGGCATGCCGTCTCGGCTGTGCGGGGAGGCATGCCGTCTCGACTGTCGCGGGGAGGCATGCCGTCTCGGCTGTGCGGGGGAGGCATGCCGTCTCGGCTGTGCGGGGAGGCATGCCGTCTCGGCTGTCTTGGGGGAGGCATGCCGTCTCGGCTGTGCGGGGAGGCATGCCGTCTCGGCTGTGCGGGGAGGCATGCCGTCTCGGCTGTGCGGGGAGGCATGCCGTCTCGGCTGTGCGGGGAGGCATGCCGTCTCGGCTGTGCGGGGGGGAGGCATGCCGTCTCGGCTGTGCGGGGGGGAGGCATGCCGTCTCAGCTGTGCGGGGGGAGGCATGCCGTCTCGGCTGTGCGGGGGGGAGGCATGCCGTCTCGGCTGTGCATGCAGTTGCCATGTGAATGTTGGTTATGAATGCCTGGTGTCAGTTATGGCATCTTGGTGTTTATAATTCGTTTTTTGGGTTTTTTTGGTGATATGTCTTGCAAATAAAATAACCAAGTTGAATTAAGTAAGGCTTATTGTACCAGATAATAGTAAATAAGTCATTCATATAATGCAGAGAAACAAATAAGACTCTTTAAATAGTAGTTATTTCACTCCTATTTCAGGTTTATGAGCTGCAAGCTCTTACATAAGACATTTGCATACACAGATGTAGAGTTGAACTTCTATTAAATATACTGCTTTTCTGCTTCATCACTACAATTTGTACAAGAGCCTGCAACTCATAAAAGTTGAAATGGATCAAGCTGCTATGGAATGGGAGTCTTAAATGTTTTCCTATGTGATTACATATAGGGCAAAACCAAAGTTGGAAAGGGAAGTCTAAGAGGCTATGCTATCCGATTGTTTCAGAAAAGAACTGGGAAGAGGGAAAGACGTACATTTTGACCATTTTGATTCTGTGTGAGAAGATACTGATTAAGCTTTCAATGAAAAACAATTTATTGGATGAAAGAAAAACAAGATGAGTCATTACTTATGAACAACTTTTTTCAATAACAAAATGTTGCACATACACTACCGGTCAAAAGTTTTAGAACACCTCCATTTTTCCAGTTTTTATTGAAATTTGCGCAGTTTAATGTCTCAATGTACTCTGAAATTAAAGCATAGAACAAATAAACAATTGGAGATAAAAAAGAAATCATGGAATCGTTTTGTTTAACAAAATTTAATCAAAGTAGCCACCTTTTGCAGATATAACAGCCGAACACACTCGTGGCATTCTTTCTACAATGGAAATCAAATATTGTTCGGAAAGTTCTTCCCAACACTGTTGCAAAAGTTCCCACAAATGTGTTGCACTTGTAGGTTGCTTTGCTTTCACCCTTCTGTCCAGTTCATCCCAAACCAGCTCGATGGGGTTTAAGTCTGGAGACTGTGCTGGCCATTCCATGATTTGAAGCCTACCGTCTTGTTCTCTTCTTCTAAGGTAGTTCTGACATAGCCTGGAGGTATGTTTTGGGTCATTATCTTGCTGTAGGATGAACCCCTGACCAACTAGGCGTATACCAGAGGGTATTGCATGGCGCTGCAAAATGCTGTGGTAGCCGTTTTGGTTCAGGGTGCCACTCACTCTGTGCAAGTCGCCGACTCTGGATCCAGCAAAGAGCCCCAGACCATCACGCTTCCTCCTCCATGTTTGACAGTTGGTGTCACACACCGAGGAACCATCCTTTCGCCTACTCGACGGCGTACAAAAACCCTGCGTGATGAACCGAAGATTTCAAATTTTGATTCATCGGTCCATAAGACCTTCTTCCAGTCTTCAATAGTCCACTGGCGGTGCTTCATGGCCCAGGCAAGCCTCTTTTTCTTATTTTGCCATCTTAGCAATGGCTTTCTTACTGCCACTCAACCTGTCAAACCTGCAGCTCGAAGTCTTCTCTTCACAGTTGAAACTGAGACTTACTTACTTCGACCAGTGTTAAGCTGTGCTTGAAGCTGTTGTCCTGTGAGCCATCTATCACGCAAGCTGTTGACTCTCAGAAACTTGTCTTCTGATTCTGTTGTGGCTTTGGGTCTGCCAGACCTCCTCCTGTCAGAGTTTCCTCCAGTTTCCAAGTGCCTTTTGATGGTGTAGGAAACTGTACTCACTGACACCTTGGCTTTCTTTGCAATTTCTCTAAAGGAAAGACCTACACATTTTAAGGGTTATAATGGTCTGTCTGTCTTCCTTTGTTAATTGCCTTTTTCTCGCCATTATGATAGAAATATACTACTTCCTGGAGTACAATACTGTCCAAATAATGCTTAAGAGGGTGTAGTAACACAGTCTGTTCCAACACTGCTTTTATATAGACAAAGGGTTTGTAAGTAATCAACAAAAGTTGGGACACCTGTAGGAATTGTTAGCATCAACTTTCAAGGCTTAATTTACTTCCATTGCTGCAGAACAGCTGTAAGTTGTTACTTGTTCCCTGAAAAAGGCCTTTTTGTATAACTCTGAAATGTACATTGTTTTTCAGTTTTTGGTAACCTAAACTTTTTTTTTTTTAACCTCTGGCAGTTTACCGCTTACCTTTGTACCATTTCAGGTTATTCACTGGACTTGAACTGCTTAAATTTCAATAAAAACTGGAAAAATGGGGGTGTTCTAAAACTTTTGACCGGTAGTGTAGGTTAATACTGGTTTATTTAACATGTTATAACGAATGCTGAAGTTTTGCTGACTTAAGTTAAAAGTTGCTTAATAGCTCAGAATTCTTTAAAAAAAAAAAAAAAAAAGGGATGGAATAGTTTGTTCCCAAGTGTTCCCACGGTGGCTTGTTGTAAAGAGACATCCACAAAGAATGAGCTCATGAGATTGTTCAATTATGTTTTGTTTAGTCTGTAAGCCGATTGACAGCAAGGATCACTCTTGATGAAAATCAAGTAATAGAATATAGCTGTATACATCCTACATTTATAAATGTAATGCCATCAAAAAAGTAAAACTGAATAAAGATGTGGTTATTTTTGTTTTTAATAACCCATAGGAAACATGGGGGTTTTAACCTATTTAAAATATTCTTGGCCAATTATTTAACATTAGAATCGCCATGCGTGTCAATTTGATGTTTTAGGATTTATAATGTAAATTACTCTGCATTGGTGAATGCCATACAGTTGTCCATTCTTGACTTTTCCTAAATATATGAGGTAAATACCCAGACAGCTTTTCCAGTGTTAATGCTTTCAATTTTATTTAAGGTGGTAGCAATTATTAGAATGCCATGAATTGAGGATAACTCACTTTCCTAGTAATTACTTTATTTTTTCAAAGTTTTTGGTCAAGTTTCAAATGGCTGGTAGCACAAAATGTGGTTTGATTAGACCTAGGACATCTTTCATTGCATAATAAATGTTGTCCTGATCTCCAACTGTCAGCCAGTAGAATCTGTCTTTGCCTAATTTGTTCATACATTTGACTTCGATGCAATCACCCATAGCACACAACACACCATTGGCCTACAAGATGTGTGATTTGTCTGCTTCAGTTTCATTTTCCAAATGACACTCAGCTGGTTGTTGAGTCATTTGAACTGTTACAGGTGAATAACAGGTGCAAAGCTCAGGCATCTTACAATAGCACGACAAAACTCTGTGGTTTATAACCCCCGCTTCACATGTGAAAATCTGATGCATTTTCATTGTACCCTTCACAGGTTTAAGAGGACTCACAGGCATTTGTTCTTTGATGTTGCTAATGTCTTCTGTAGTGATGACATCCATAACAACACTTGTGCGTGGTTGAACTTTGATAAAGCTCCTTTTGCGTCTTCAATATCCTCTTTCTCTGCCACAATTTTGTCCTCTGTGGACTTGATTGTGCCTCCAACACTGTCATGAGGACATTTTCCATGGGCCACATCCATGAAATTCCAGTACACTTATACGAATCCACGGAGGAAAGGCAAAGTCGAAAGCAAGTAGAAGTTGCCTTTTTTCCTGTACTGGGTAGTTGGTCCATCACTCCAGAAATGCAAAGTTTTCACCTTGGGGAACTCTTTCTGCAACCATTTTAAGACTGGTGTCATATGAGCCCAGATGGCCACTTCACAATGACGAAGATCTTCACTGTGCAGAAGCATTTCTTAAACCGCTTATCTCCTACATAGACTACCACTGTATGGCATGACACCTGTTTGTGGGATGCGCCAAAATGAGCACCTTGAATCTGACTATTAGATTTGCAATTGTAATTTTCTGAGAAATCAAGAAGAATTACAGCTTTGTTTACTGTGAGGTTTACTTTCAGTTGTTTCTTCATTTTGAACTGATTGTGAATATTGATGTGTGAGTACACATATTTGCTGCTTCCTTATTTATAGCGCATATTAGTTCCAGCTTTCCCTGTGCTGTACGCTTGAAAGTAGTCACAGATTTGCTTTCTCCATTCTTAGTTTCTTTGAGCTCTTTTTGTGCAGTCCGTTCTTTCCAGTTTATTTCTGTCATTTGTGAGGTCTTCATTGCTAGGATTTGTTTCACACTTGCCAGCTGACTTTAAAGCACCTCTTAACATTTGTGGATAGTGTATCTGAGTTTGATCAATTCTTTATGACAGGCAATGACCTTGAGTAGATCATTTCATTTGAAACCATGTCAGAAATGTTCTTTTTGCATCCACTCCAGATTCTGAAGATAAATCTTATTCTTTTATAATAATGTATTTATATACTTTACTGTAACACCATTCCTCCAGTCACTGTACCTTAGGTGTCAGCTCTCCAATGTGTTTATTGTACCCCTCTGGGCATGCATGTCCCTAGTGACTATAGTGAAAGCATCTGTGTGGATATGCAGTATGTGACGTTGCAGAGAGTTTTGCAGGCATGTATTGCATGTGTCTCTAACCCTGGTTCTAGAGCCATTGGGTCTTCTGGTTTCCATTCCAACCAATTTCTCAATTACGTAATTGAACCAGTTATTTGCTTAGTTATTCAAGACTAACAGGTGTTCCAGACCTTTAGCCATTGATGTAAAGACACATATAAAACTTGCAGGATTGAGGCTCTCCAGGACCAGACTTGGAGACCCCTGCTCTTGATCAAGGGTCTCCAACCATGGTCCTGGAGAGTCCCTATCAGCAGAAACCAGAAGCCCCATTACCTCTCCAGGACCAGGTTTGGAGACCCCTGATCTAGAGAATTCAATTATGATAAAACTTGTTAAGAAGAATCAGCATTTGGGGGTATATGGAAGCATCTGTCTCTCTGTCTGTCATTTTTGTGTGCCATGGTAACTGCTTGTTTTTCTCCTGCTGTTCAGGGGGATGTATGGTACTGACCAACTTGTTTTGTTTTATTATTTATTTATTTTTATTTTTTTTAGGAACTAGACACACTGTATGCTGCTTAAAGGATTGCAAGTCATCTATATCCAGATAAAAAATGTAAGTAAATCTGTATGTAATGTATAGAAATAATATTTAAGCAGATAACATTCAGGATGTGAAGTCGGCCAAATTGATTACTTTTCAAATCAGCCTTAATATGTGTCAATTGCACTTGTGCTGTATCCGCTATATTTAAACAAAATATATAAAGTGGTATTTACTATCCAACCTTGCCTCGCTTATTTTCTTGACCTGATTCATATATTTAATATGTACTGCAGACTCAGCCATAGTGGAAAATTGAATGCCCCTCGGGAAGACTATTGTTACCTCCAGGGTGCAATGCCCTCAGCCTGCGGCTTCAGGCATTATAGCCCCCTGTCAGGAACAGTAGTCTTCCCTTGTGGCTATATATATTTCAATCATTACCCTTGACTGACTCCCTGGGAATGCTTTGTGTTTGTTCCCAAAAACTCCCATTTATAGTATTTCTAAGCCAAATGGAAAACTTTACAGTTTCGCTGATTTTTGTGTATTTACAGTAATAGAAACAGATTGACCATGGGGGTTTTTAAATGTATTGGTTAACATATGCAAATACGCTGTACAGTAAACTAAATACATACCGGTACATTAGTGTTCCGTTTAAAAAAAATAAAAATAAAAAAAAAAGCTTAAACATTATTTGAATGAATTGCTTGATTGCAGTTCAGACACATCCACAGCGCTGGCCTTAAAGCTATACCATTAAGATAATATTAGCAAGTCGGACTTTTGAGAATATGTGAAGTGATGCAGCTGTGTTTTCCATTCTTGTAACATCCGTATCATGACCATTAATGGGCAACTACAAAAAATAATTCAATAAAATAAAACCTGTCTATATAGCACTTTTGTCTAATGTAGTTAACAGTAATTGCTTAATTCATTAAGGGAGTCCTTGTGTGTGGTTAGAGTTCCATTTTGTGTGCTAATGTCACATCCATAACGCTGGCAGAGTTCCATTTTGTGTGCCAATGTCACATCCATAATGCTGGAACTGCCCCCATGTTTTACATGTAATGAGACTGGCAATGCTGTGACGTGTTACAAGGTTATAATGGAAGCCCAGAGCCGACACATTGTTTGAATGAGGGAGTTTCATTAATACAGAGGAACACAATGCCACAACAATGTCCTTATCACTTTTGGGTTATACTACACCTTTTTAAAGTCATGAGAGCAGGGCTTGAGCATCCCAGTGAAGCATTTCATCAGTAAGCAGTGGTTTCAGAGCAGGTATCGCAGTGTCACCGTTTCCGATATTGAGCTAGAGCAGAACGGCTGACCTCCATCGGAAGCAGTGGGAGAGCAGTGTCCGGTTGCTCTATAATCGAGGATTCAGCAAGGCTTCTGGCCTGCAGGTGTGAGAAAGATATGCAGTACCTTTTACTGATGCCGAGACCTCGTCAGGGACTGTAGGACCCCATTAATGACAAGCTGGCAAACATGTAATGGCACTTAAAGACACTCTTCAATAACAAGCTCCTGCTATACCAGTGCGGCTAGCAGCAGCTGTCTGAGCGGAGGGAGTCTTCTTTTGTTGCAGCTGTTTTCCAAGGCTGATGAAGGGCTGACTTTCTTTTTTTAAACATTGATGTTTTAAAAGACAAATGTAAACTGATTTGTGTGAAATGTTTCCTTGATATCTAAAGCCCAGCATACTCAAAGAAACATTTTTCCAGACAAAATGTTTCCTCGTGTTTGCTGGATTTTTCTGTATTTCCCGCAGTAGACTGGTTCTACTTCGAGAAACATTTTGCCTTTAGCCAATTAGGAGAGACTCTGTGAGCCCGAGTCATGCAAGATGGTGACTTCTACCGGAGATGGCATGGTTTGGAATCCTGGTGCAATCGATTATTTTATTGATATGTATGCTGATGCATTGTCATGTGATTTAGGGTTTTGTGGTCCTACGAGCCCCAGCAGCTCCAAGTGTCTGGATCCATATGAACAAAACTGCGGTAACTGAAGCGTAGTTCATTTAAAATGATGGTCTGCTCCTCTCTGCTCCCGATTCAGGATCTGCTAGAAGCGCAGCACCACTCAGTGCAATGAGGCTTTCCTCCATTGTTTGAGCATACAGCAGGAATGATCACGAACTTTTGTAAGAGTGTGTTGACAATTTTTGTAGAAACATGTTTCAATGTGTATGCTGGGTTTAACAAACGATATAGATAGAGAGATATAATAAGACTGTAATGTCTTATTTTTAAACAGGCCTGTCGTGTGGATGCATGACAGGAAAATCGGTGTTTCTGATGCAGTAGTCGGGTGAAATCCACTTCTGCTCTTTGGAGTTAACAAGCTTCTTCAAGCTTCTAACACTTATCTTGAAGGAGAACTTGATTTGATTAGAGACATTACAAATTGACTCCAATCCTTGTCTGTAAAAATAACAAACAAAAAAAAAACAAAAAAACTTCAGTATCATTGTGCACACGTTGGCAAGAGTAAACACTCTTATGGAGAGTTATTTCTCATGGTGTAAATTAGTGACTATAAATGCTATGTAACTCCTATAACTTGTGTAATTTGTGGTGCACACAGATGTATTGTTTTTTTGCCTTTTAAATAAATGTCCAAAGAAAATGATTTGGGTATTTGTGCCAGCACTAGTAATAACATGTTACAGTGAAGTTTTTTTTTTTTTTTTTTAAACTTGACCCTGAATTTTTCTGATGTGTGAGAGCCAGATTGTAGGGGTGGGGCAGGGCTGGGCTTGGCTGTGGCACTGCCTAATTTGTAGACATAGCAGAAAAGCCAAAAGCAGGATTTTGGAAAGGCATGACTGAAAACAATGCAGTTAACTGCTGACAGCAAGCTGCTGTTCCAGGTACTTATTTGATTATGAATAGGAAATGAGATCTGTGTTCTGAAGTTCACGCTGCAGTTGTGACCACCTAATGTTGCTGAATAAGCACTTCACATTGAAACTACAGTAACAGCACACACATTGTATAGTGGGGACAGGCACTTTGTAGACAAATAGGTGGGGCTGTATTCATAAAGCTTTTAGTGTGTCAGTGAATTAATTGTCTTAGTTCAATATTTCTACAGTATCCTAATACTAAAGTAATAAGCATTATTTATAGTCTAAAAAAGTCAAGATTCACTGTCTTAATTCAAAAAGCTTTTCCATAACTTTGCAGTGAATGCTATAAATCCAAAAGAATGGATTATTGATGACCAAGATAAGCATGAACATTGTACAGTAAATGTTTTCTGTAAGTAATTCTCACAGAATGTGCTGCTGTAGCTTGCCTTCTGGATTATCAGATCACTTGGCGCTGTTCACCTCAAGATTTGTATTCTGAAACATTGATAAATGATATTGTGGGACGTTGCTGTGGTATTGAACCTATTCGAATGATCTCATCATCGATAGACATGACAAACTTAAGATCTTCCAATGCCATTTTTCAGCTTGTATTAAATGTTTATAATGCCCTTTGTTTTAGGGTGAAATGATTCATCACCATTGTGTGAATTATCGGATTAGAGGAGTGTATGGGGCTGCATAATCAAAGCTCTGATGAATAAATGGGATTTTATAATTGGGATGAATGTGAGTTCCACCCATTTAATGATCCTTTTATTATGTATCAGACTGAAATACATGACCTGTATATCTGTAGAGTGTTGTGATCTACTGTGCTTGGCACATGCTAGCTGTCTATGACTACTACTTCCTTGCAAACCCTGTGCAACACCCTGTACCTGTGCTACTGTATGATATAGAGCAAGAAGTGTCCACACTGGAGTCATGCCTGTAGTATTTGAATATTTGTTCTTAATAGTTCCTGGTTGGTGGAATCTTAGGTGGCGAAACTTCCAGACATGAACATTCCAAACGAAAATATGAAATTCCCCCAAAAGCCCATACTGTACATGCCACACCTACATCTGTCATTGAGAAAATTAAGTGTTGTCAATTATTTGGCTACATTGAAAGACAAAATACCAGCTTCAACAGAGAGGGTGTCATTTGATTTACTTTTTTTAACCTTTTTAATTGTCTTGTGTAATGTTCGGCTTACAATGGGGGTTTTTACGTTACCGTCTTTACACTCATGTCAATTACTGTACAGTGATCTTCAAGGAAAATGATTGAGTATTCATTTTACTTTCCAAGGTTTTCTCTTTTCACTGTTCTAGAATTGTAATGGTTGCAAAATGTACAGTATATGCTCTGTTCTAGAAAGTCTATTTGTTGCATAACTATGAAGAAGCATTTGTCAGCCTGTAAAAGATACTTTAATCTCATCACTGACGTCTTGTTGGGTATGTACAGAATAAAGTTCTTCATCGATGTTGGCTCAGTTACCCTCAGTGTTTCATGAATTCGATGAGGAAAGGGAGATTGCAGCCACTGTTAAACATGAGCAGTTTGTTGATGGGATGCTCTGGGCCAGAGTCTAATCTAATGCTATTTCTGTTGCCTACTTAGTCACGCTCTTTATTTACAGAATTATTCGTCAACACTGGGACTGTACCCATCATTTTAGTCTCCTAAAATGGGTTTGTTCAGACCTACATTGGCTTATTGCTTGCATTTAAATGGTAATGTAATATATACTGATCCAGAACTTCTACCTTTTCTCAAGCATGCATCTTTTGTATCAATTGAGACCAGGTACTGTACTTTTTAGAAGGAGAGAATCCTATCCAAAAGGTCACAACAGATGCTGCTGACAATCTGTTGATATTAAAGGGGAGGGCAGTGGAATTCAGTTCTGAGGTGTTGCTGGGCTGGGAACATGGTTTGATTTGTGCTGTACACAATGGGCAAGGTGGGATATGAGTGTTCATTTTGGCTGCGCAAAGGATGTCTGTTACAGTTAATTGTCAGTTAAGGTAAGTGAGAGAGCAGAAGGAGAAGTCTGTCCGTTGAGCAGTGTCACTTCACATGCACACGTGATGAAATCCAGCATCGTGTTCTGCAGAGAATGAGGGCAGCAGTGCTACTCAGGGAGGTCAGAGCAAATCAGTACAGACCCCACAAAGTGGATAGAGCACTGAAGCGTCAAGTAGATAAAGATAACAAAACAGGATAAGCTAAGCCTGGTACAGAATTGTGTGGGGGGGGGGGGTTGGGATTGTGTTTGTTTATTTATTTATTTATTTATTATTTATTTAAAATAATCCCCAATATTCTTTTAACCAGTGATTTTTGTTTAGGTCCCAAATCATCTTAAGTACTGTACGTCAACATGTATCAACTGCATTGCAAAAAATATCTGTGTACTGGGAAGTCAATATTTATTGTTATTACCGGTGTATTTTATCACTGTGTGCATACACATTGGATTAAAAAATATCTTTTATAATAAGTCAATATTTCTACAAAGGGATATATCTTGTTACTGGTGTGTAATGCATCACTGTGCATGTTCTGAATCACTTTATTGCAATATCGGTGCACGTTTTGCTTACACTGTAACGGCATGTTTTATAACAAACACAAACTAAGGCTGTTTGAATGGCTCTATTGTTTCTTTTTAGTCTACATGTTTACAGAAACCCACGGTGTCTCTTGCAGTATTCGGTACACCTCCTTGTGTCCTCCTACCACGTCTGTATTTTTCAAACCCCTGAATCATATTTGAATTTAATGGACACAGCATTATTGTTCCAGTTACTGTTGCACTGGTGTGTTTAATATCCTGCGGAGTTGCTGTAAATTGTGTAGTGACGTATTTAGCAGCACTATAATCATTATATTTGCTACTGAGATACATTTTTAATAAAGTGTAAAATATAGCCAGTATCTTTTAAATTTGAAGAGAGCTGTATACTTGAGGCATCCCATTTAGGTACTAGCAGTAAAGAAGTGTTTGAAAGATCCTGACAACTTTGGATTCCGAAACCTGAAATGATAGAAGTACAAAAACAAAAAAAAGCTGAAAGAATGACAGGCATCGGTAAATAGTGCAGAACTGCCAATGTGCTGTAAGTTAGTGGAGTGAAGCCCTGATACTGTGCCAGACCGGCAGGTAGAGGCAGATCCTGAATACAACGAGAACCTCTGTCCCTTCTTCAGTCAGGAAATGAAAAGGAGAAGTGCAAGAACGTCAGTCAGTCAATCCATCCATCTGTGTTATATAGAGCCTTACTCGATGCGTCGACTCAAAGCACATTCCAGATAAAAGTAAATTGTAAATGATAAAATACCTATTTAAATGACATACATTAAGTGTATTTAATCTTACTTTTAAAAAGCAGTGACAATGTACATTTATATTAGTGTAAAATGGGATGATACATTTTCCCTTTTAAATACACATGCTAAATTATTTTTAAAAAAGTGTTAACTTGAACTTCAAAACTAAGTAAACTGAAACATGATTTCTTAAAAAAAAAAAAAAGTGATTTGGTTTATACAGTAGAAACTGAAAGGGAACTAAACACAACACCTGTATATTCAACGTATACAGACACCCTGAAGGGCCTTATTTCATTTATAATCCAGGTCAAACGGTGGATTTGAAAGAAGAAAAAAAACAAAACGTAAATCATGTTTAGGGCAAAAAAATTTTTTTTTATTAAATATCTTTATAAAATGCGTCTTAAATACTCTATCCTGATTTGGTCAAAATGGGTCACATGGGGGTGTGAATATTACAGCATATTCCCATGGGTTGAAACGTTTTTCAATAAGGGACGAATCACTTGCCACACGCCACTAGAATATATGCATACGCCACTAGAATATATACATATGCCACTAGAATTTTGAAAAAAAAACACAGTAGCCATATTTAAATGTATATTAATAAACATGACTAAACACTTAATATATCATTTTTAAAAACACAGACAAGGTATATCCATTTTGATCTTTTGGGAAACCAAACTGAGATTTTGGATGAGTCTGAATCAGACACCAACACTTATTCAAGTGGTGAGGAAAAAAAAGTAATACTGCTAGGCTTCGAACTTAGTGAAGCACAGCTTCTGGACATAGACAAAGAAAAATACAAAGAAGTCCACTGCCTGGGCATTGGGTGTCCTTTTTATGCCGCTGTCCGAGTATTTCAAAATACAAACAACATCTTTGTTGCCACAGTGAAATGGTACTGTAAATCTGGCATGGATACCTCCTGTCATAAAGGACGATATATATATATATATAATATATATATATATATATATATATATATATATATATATATATATATATATACATATATTCTTCCCAAACACTCACCTGACACTGCTTGTGAGAAAGGTTTGCTTTGATGTGCAACTAAATATGGCCAGACGTGGCAAAGAAGTTCTGTGTGATGTTGCTCGAAATCGCTTGGTGCAAATCTTCAAAGCTTCAATTTCAATGTCAGTGTTCAATTCCTTGTTTTTTAATCAGTTCAAGATTTGTTTAAAAAAAAAAAAAAAAATACTAAATACGTTTTTGGTTTTATTTAAGTTAAGGGACTAGTTTTTAGGTCAGAGGCGGAAGAATATTTAATACATTACTTTTTTGTTAATTAAAACATGTTTTTTACTTTTTTTTTTTTAAAGTTAGTTGTCCCATTTTATAAGTGCAATAAGGCACTTCAGGGTGTGGGATATGCTCTAATATCCACACACCCTGGGCGGTTTAAAGCCACTCGGCTTATCCTGTTGACTTGACGCACCCGGGACATGTGGATATTAGACCCTATCATGCCTTATTGCTTACTTACGCCAATATAGTCCCATTTATAACTTTGAACTACACACTAAGTTAAGCTGAGTAATTTTTATTGGAACATGCAAAAGAAAGTATCTGTATTTTTGATGTTGCGGACATTGCCACTGAAAATAAACCAGGGGGCAGAGAAGAGTTGTTGTTTTTTTTTTCCCTGTCATTAGTGCAGACACTGTTTGAGCAGAACAGACGGGAGGAATAAAAATAAATACGAGGTATGTGTCTGAGAGGGGTGGAGAATGTCCAGAAGTGTCTTTTTGTGTTTTTATGTAGCGTTTACAAACAGCTAAAAATACATTATTTTAAGTGACAAAGTCAGGGTGACTGAGTATAAAGACAGGTTTTTTATATTTTTTTGGTTGTTGCTATCTTCCAGTTAATTTAATTGATCTTCATCCAAATCAGCATGTCTACTTACTACTTTGGGATTTTTTGCAGGTAATTGGTCACTCAGTTTCATAGTTACAGCCGTACATCTATAACTGTAAAAGCAAGATGGCTACCGTCCAATACTTTAAATTCTGTGAGGCAGCGCAGTGATTTAGAATATGTGACAAGGCTCCAACTGTCCGTATCCATCAAATATACGGAGAGCTGGAACCTTGCTCGACCAATCATATTGCTTGTTTCATGTTCCATTGCCAGCCCTGGATTATTAATATACAGACAGACAGGGGTATGTACATCACGTTAACGTGCAATTTTGTGTCCTAGACTCGCAATAAATCCATTGGACGAAAAAGATTTTGTCTTGCGCTCACGGGACGTGCAGAATGGGAAAGGGACGCAGACATGCATATTTGTGGTAATCTATTACACTGCTGCAAAATGACCGTAAAAATACTTTTAATATTACTATTAAAATAGTTTGGTTACAGTTCCTAGCAGTGCAATGAACAGTGGAAATTAATACGATAGTATCCCTCCATGCACTATTTTATTTTAAAATAACGTGTTATGCTTCATGTTAAGAGGTGCATATTGCTAAGAAATAAAACATATTTTGGGGGAAAAGATTCAAACACACACACACGAGTAGGGCTTTAAGTTTGAGTTTTCTTTTTAATAAAGTGATATCCCTTTTAAATAAATATAGCTGATTTTAGATTCATAATTAAATTAAAAATAAGCTGTTAATTACAAAACAATCTTTGCTTTTACCTTCATATCTAGCCTGAGCCTAATTCTGGTCCCTTATTTTTATTTCAACCAGAGCTGACAAATTACGTGAATTGTTCATCCCCGATCCTACTTTTAACTCACATTTCATTTTTGCAGTCGCTTTATTTTAACGTTTGTGTTTTTATTTTCCGCACTAGTTTAACAGGGATGTCCTGACAGATTTTTTTAAACATAAGAGAATACCTAGTGCGGCGTGTACACTGATAGCAAGATAGTTGTCAATCAGAAGTTTTTTTGCTAAGCAGTCGGCATGTTCAGGGGATTCTCATGAAGATCACCCATCGGCATCTCAGCCATCTGACTGTACGAGTGCTACAGTGACCGAAGCAGTTGCAAGCAGAAGTAGTGCAGAAAAACGCAAAGAAATACATTCTTATAATTTTGAATGGGAGATGAAGTATCCGTGGCCTGTTCGTGTGAAGAGCTGGTGGGCAAAAAAAACAAACAAACAACAAAAAGCATATACTCGCTCATGTAGAGTTTTTCAAGAATCTTCACTTAAAAGAAACAGACATGGAGATGCAGTCATTGAAATGCAGAGAAATATGAACACACATGTAGATGAAGGCAACAAACAGTGCTTAGAATACAGTCTGTCATGCAAACGGTCTACTGTTAGTATATAACAAAGAAAAAAGGGTCAGTTTTATATGTATGTCTGTATATGCCATATCTCTTGTATGTATATAAGTTTAAACATTCATAAAAATGTACGAAAATGCACATACCTGGAGTGTATTAGTCCTTGTTTTAAAATTTAGTATTTGATGGTTGGGACATTTCAGGAATGCATGAACAGAAAAGCTAGCGCGACCTTTGTGTGTGTGTTTTTGATAGAGATATTTATATATATTTAAATAAATAATAAATTACCAAACTGTTTTGAATTTATAGACCCAAGTCCTTTCGTCCTCATGACCTGTCCTGGACAGCATTACTGCACAGTATGTGGCCAAGTATATGCTGAGGGGTTATTTAAGGTTATGACGGTAGGTAGTTTTAAGCTTGGATGAGTGCACAGCCAAGATAACACTAACTTTGTAACAGCCGTGGATCACACAGTGCTGGCACTGCTCTTGTTTACTGCTGTAACCGGCACATACTGTAAAGAAAACATTGTGATGATATTGATTGGTCCATGTGAAACACCCTCATTTAAATATAGATGTTCAACACGGTCCAGTAACTGCTAATCTGAAACAGCAATTCAGTTAGGTTCTTGAGTTAGGTTCCTGAGTTATGACCTTCTTAAAGATATGCAAATTGTCAAGAGTTTGTTTGTTAGTAAGATTAAAAAATGGCTATGTTTGGATTGTGGGCGTTATTATCTATTTAAAATGGCTGTTTGGATTGAGAGCATTATGAGCTATGCAAAATGGGTATGTCAGTTGGTTAAAGATGCAGTCGAGAGCCATATGAAGGGACTAGATATGTTTTGAGGATGAGCGTGATGTAAAGTTAGTGGCAGTACCAGTACGTGGAGGCCTACAAGTACAGTTCTCTAGCTAGGTACAGTATTAGAGTATAGGCAGCTGTGTGGTCCAGAGCTTAAAGAAAAGGGGCTTGTAACCAGGAGGTCCCTGGTTCAAATCCCACCTCAGCCACTGACTAATTGTGTGACCCTGTCACTTAACCTCCTTGTGCTCCGTCTTTCAGGTGAGACATAGTTGTAAGTGACTCTGCAGCTGATGCATAGTTCACACACCCTAGTCTCTGTAAGTCGCCTTGGATAAAGGCATCTGCTAAATAAACAAATAATTGCAGTCTCTTGTCTGTATCACTAATGAAAACATTAGTCTTCACCTACAGTCACCTATTGTCAAATTCTAATAGAGTTTTACGAATTTGTGTAAAGGTTAGAATTCCTTTTTTGGAGCATTTTATTAAAACCAGTATAATTAAACTGTCTAAGAAAATGTTCCCTCAAGGCATTGGGTGATGTGGTTTTAAACCGTTCTTCCCAAACCTCAAGTAGATTTTAAACTGTATGGAAACAAGTCTGTGCTGGCAGGAATGGAGCTGGAAGCATTTCAGAAGCCCTGGCATCACAATTCCAGCAATATTACCGCATTGCCTATGCAAATTTCTGTCATGGGAAGTTTAAGTATATTAACCCTTTACTGCCCAGGGTATGTTTCCAAAGGGTTATAGTTTTTCTTATTTGAGGAAGTTATGCAAGTAATGGGATTTTATTTCTTAATGTTACTGTTTTTGTTGATCTTAAGTTCTATCGACTTTTGAGAGTGTTTTGTATTTCCAATCGATTTCTTGTTCCCTTGGCACTATTTCACTATTTTTCTCTTTCAATGAATGCTATTTTTTGACTTGTCATCTTTACCATTTCTATATCTATCTCGGAGGTGCGTTTATGCAAAATTTTGCATCCTAGATGCAAAATAAATCCATTGGATGGAAAAATGTTTTGTATTGCGTTCATGGGACGCACAGAATGGGAAAGGGACGCAGACAAGCATATTTGTTGTAATCTGTTACACTGCAGCAAAATGACTAAAATACTTGTTTAAAAAAAAAAAAAAGTTCTAGAACAGCCTTTATTAAGGTACACTCCAGTCCCGTAGGTGACGGCATTAAGCCTCATATTTGGCTTGCGCAGCAATATCAAGAAAGATATTTACTTCTCTACGTTAAAATTTGAAAACACACGTAGATGAAGGCAACAAACTGCTTAGAATCCTGTCTCGTTGTCATGTGAAAAGTCTACTGTAAGTATATACTATCATAAAGAAAAGTGTGTGTGTGTGTGTGTGTGTGTGTGTGTGTGTGTGTGTGTTCATATATATATATCTATATACAGACAGAGATTGTTTAAACCGTGATATAGTGTATAGTTTAAACGTTTAGAAAAATGTACCAAAATGCCCTGGAGTTTATTAGCCTTTGTGTTAACAACTGATTGTTTAGTATCTGATGGATGGGATGCAAAATTTTGGTGATGTGTACTTCAGGAACGCATGAACAGAAAAGCTAAGGTGACCTGATTTTATATATATATATATATATATATATATATATATATATATATATATATATATATATATATATATATATATATATATATATATATATATATATATATATATATATAATATACTATTTTGCAGATTCTTTGGCACTGAAGTAGACAGCAGAAGATGATGGACTACTACCAAACTCTTGGAGTACAAAGAAATGCATCACAAGAAGACATTAAAAAATCGTAAGTAACGGTTCCCCTAAAGGGAATCTATTTTTAAAAGGTTAACAACGGTATCATTCCAAGTACTGGCAGTGCACCGAGCGGTCAACCCTAATACAGTTGATTTTACATGACAGATTGAACTGCAGCTGAACAAAGAGAACAGTCCTTATGTTAATCTTGGGACTTAGATTTCAGTTTTATAAACCACTTACTTCTGCCAAGGGTAATAACCATTACCCACTAAGACAGTTTGCATCTTCATTCATTCATTCATTCATTCATTCAATCATTCTCTCCCCAAAAATCACTACTTTTGGTTTTGTTGAGACCTTAAACTGCATTTCTGACTGAACAAAACATCCTATTATTGTTTGCACGTTTTATGTCTCGCAGTAAACCCACTTGCATCATTCAGTGCAGAACTGTGAATGTCGCACAGCATTTCGAGAATCTCGTGAGCAAGAGAAGCTCCTTCAACTTGCGCTGGCTTTCAGGATGAGAGCAAAAGAACAAGTTTCCTACAGTATTGATGGTTTCAAATTACCTGTCAAGTACTTTTCTAAATATTTAAAATGATTACTGAGATTTTGGAATTGCTTTGGAATCTCTTTGAAGCAGACCAGTAAAGTTGTGTTGGTATTGCATATGAAAAACATTATCGGTTTGTACTGTACGTGGTTCAGTGAACTAAATTGCAAAGTAGCCTGTGACTGACTAATATCTTTGTTTGAATGTCCTTCGGGCACATGGGCTGTTTATTTATTATGGATGTATTTATTTTAATCTTTAAAAATGAAAGCAGTGAAGTTCTGAAATGTTTATTTTATTGAAAAAACCTTTAATTTGTCCATCAACTGAAATAAATAAAGATAATTGGTTAAATTTCCAGTTGCCTCATTAGGGAATTGAAGGCTAGCTGGTGTGGTACTTGCCTTTCACCACTAATCTGCTGAGGCTGCATTTAAACTTCTCCAGCAGACCGCGTTCAATTCAGTTTAAAGCACCAGTGCCCCACGTTCATGTTCAAATTTACACTGAAATATATTGTCTTTAGTGCAAACTAACCAAGCTACTGGTAAACTAAAACAATGCATCAATGACTTTAACAGATAAACATGGAGTGTGTTAAAGTCTAACCTTTCAGGATCTCACAATGATGAGCAGTTTATTTGCCTTGTTCACATTGATTTGAACTCCTGCCACTGTACTGGAATGCTCTTTTGTGACTTGGATCATTCATGGTTCAGATAATAAAGAACAAACTAAATGCATTGTTGAGATTTAAGTATAATATTTTGTCCTGACCAAAGCTAAAACTAACTTACTTACTGCATTGATTTATTATTTACATAACCCAGTCTTAATCTCTCAGGTCCCATCCCTCTTCTCCCAGTTGGTCAGCAGGTATTAACTGCAGGTTTCACCGTTCCCAGTTTCAATAATACAGGGTGGCACAGATGACACAAACTCTTTGTCCAGCACATAAAGCATGGGGGCCTTTATTTGGGGACCTCATCCAATTGCAATCTGCTCATTCAGTTTGGTATTGACATTGTTTAACTTGATGACCAATTTTTGCATGTTCTGGTCTATTACTGGTTTCAAGATTTCCATTACATGAGAATAGATGTTAAAACTTCATGCTGATTTGAACTTGGCTCTCGCCAAGATAAGCACCAACTAAGACGTAGCTTCACAGTAAACTAATGTGATCCATATGTGTCTCCATCCATTTGCGCTTCCTTCCATATGATGATGTAGATATCCTTCTGTCTGGTGTTGATGGCTGAAGTGTAATGCTGGCTCCAGGGATCAGCTTATTTTGCCTCCCTAGCGCATCAGCACACACAACGGCTGCGATGCTGGCTCCGGGGATCAACCATAGTGCGGTCTTCCCAGCGCATCAGCATGACAACCGTCTGGATTGAGCTAAGTAGGGTACATCTCTGGGGTCTTCAAGTGGGCACCTTCCATCCTCGGTGTTTCGTTGACTAGCCCACAACACCTCAAGAGGGCTCGACGGTGATTCTGGCATCCCAGCATCACCCCCCTCCGTCCCCCACTCAACTCAGCCCAGCTTACTTACCTGTATATCAGCCTTTCTTTCTTTCTATTGTGCTTGAGTTTCCCAGCCAGAATCTTTCCGTCTCAACCACAGCCAGTTGCTGCTCCTCTCTGCTGCTTCAGATAAGTTCTTCACTGTGCGACGAAACTCTTGGCCATTGAATCCGACATCTCTGAGAAACCGGGTTGTAGAGTGTGCCACAAATCTCGACATCCCACTTCCACTGGGTAAACCCAGACTCTCCATCCTCGCTGTTCCGCTTCAGTGGCTAGTTGAGCATACCGCAGTTTCTTCCTCTCATACGCCTCATCTACAGCATCCTCCCATGGCACTGTTAACTCCACCAGGTGAACAAGGCAGCTGATCCAGACCACAAGACAATATCTGGTCGAAGGTTTGTGGTGGCAATCTCAGGTGGAAAATAAGCCGCTGACCAACATCCGCCAGCATTTTCCAGTCTCTAGCAGCTTCCAGTTGTCCTGCGAGGATTGGTTTTAACACCTTTTCTTGGTGGTTGCTCTCCTGCGGAGGAATGTTGTCTTTGTGTGTAATGTTTTGATGGAACAGGTGGCAACTTATTGGTCATGTTACGCTTGTCTTCCAATGCTAAGGCCAAACATCGCAGCACCTGGTCATGGCGCCAAGTAAACCGTCCTTGGCTAAGAGCCACCTTACATCCTGTCAAAATGTGCCTTAATGTTGCAGGTGATGAACACAAAGGACATGAGGGATCCTCTCCTACCCAGAGGTTTAGGTTCTGTGGTGATGGGAGAACATCATATGTTGACCTTATAAGGAAACTGATCCTGCTCTGTTCCATTGACCATAGGTCTTGCCAGCCAATCTTGCGTTGTTCCACACTCTCCCATCTCATCCATTCTCCCTGCTTGCCCTGGGAAATGGCCTTTATACACCTCATCCTCTCCTCCTGCTTTTGCACCTCGTTGACTACAACAATAACAGATTACATCTTAAAGTGTTCTGTCTGTTGTATTACCTTTCATAGCACTAGCAACATTATCCCTGCTCCCCTTTTGTGCTGAAGATCCTTTGGGTTTACCAATATAGGGCTGCTGTCCTGCAGCATTGTCATACCTATTTTAAATGCCATTATTACAAGTTAGATTGGACGCAATCTAAGTGGGGCACTGAATTGTAGCAATACAGTTTTTTTTTTTTTTTTTTTTACTGTTTTGTTTTGTTTTTTTAGCATTAAGTCCCTTTTTTTTACACATTTTATGAAAATCAGTACAGTATTTTACAAAAGTGTCTATTTAACATCTCCTATTACAGCACATGGGACTTTTTTTTTTTTTTTCTTTCTCCCCCCTTCTGAAATGCACTAGCCTTCCGGTTACAGTATTGCACTTTGGTGACACGGTGTGGAATGGCACTAGGCGATTTTTGGAGAGCTTCCAGTATTTTGTAAATTAGATTGCAAATATTGAGAGGCCCCTTTCCATAAGCCCCCACTAATGCCGGTAATCGTCTTTTATCATGTAGCGCATGTTTGGCGCTGATGCATCAAAAGAATCTCGGACCGGCACTAACTGACACATGCTTGTTGAATGCAGCTCTGATACCTTTTTTGTTGGCTCTCAATTTCAGATACAGAAAGTTGGCACTGAAATGGCACCCTGATAAGAACCCGGATAACAAGGACGATGCAGAGAGGAAATTTAAAGAACTGTCAGAGGCATATGAAGTTCTATCGGACGGTACATGACACAGAGTTCAAACACTTGCATGCTTAAGGGAGAGTCCTTGATAGAATGAAAGGTTATAATTTAGTCTACCATTGTGCCGTTCTCTATATGCAGCTGCTGGCATTGTCTCCATGTTTTACAGAAATAAATTTTATGCTGAATTTTCTTATTCTTTTATAGGGTTTGACTGATACTTGAGCCTCTTAAGTACCATATGCCTATAAATCCCAATCTACTGCAGTAACATAGGCTTTGGTATTGTTATAGGTTTAGGATATTTTATGTTTCTCACTAACTAATGAAATTAAAAAGGTTGCTGAGATAGTCCACAAGACATTGTAGTGACCATCTTTGAAAAAAAAAAACTGGAGCATTACATTTCTCCAGCATTCCTTGAAGTGCATCCCAGGGATGTTCATAAGTGTGGCAGATGGTGGGGGAGAAAGAATCATTAGTATTTCTGGATAATGGTACAGTAGTACAGGACTTGGCATAGGTACATCTAGATATTATCACGCCCTGAACTGGGAGCGCTGCCTAGTGTACAAGATCAACGTAAACTACCAAGCTTTGAGTCCCCTTGTAGCTGAAATATTCTTACTTTAGTAGTGTTTTTTAAGCATTTGCTGTATGCCCTTCTGGGTTTATAGATGGATGAACTGCAGAATCAGTTAGCCAGTACGTTTCATTTATAATGTAGTTAATAAGTAGAATGCTCATTGAGATCCTTGCTGTAGGTTCTCTCTTGTAAGTTGCACTAAATGATGTGTTTGTACTTGCTTATCACACAAGGGTTGCAGCACACGACAGAAATAATATGCTGGAGCGTTTGATTAAAAAGGGGTCTGTTGCTTCATTGCCCTTCTGTCACCATGTGCAGTTTGAAAAGTAAACTCATGTCACCGATGTCAAAACTGCATTTGACTAATCTTGAAGCAGGAGTACCTGATGGCTTTTAATACAGTATGTGAGTTAACCCGTCATTCTTTACACTTGTTTTTCCTTTCACTTGCAGCCAATAAACGTGATGTTTACGACAGGTATGGTAAAGAAGGCTTGATTGGAGGAGGCGGCGGAGGTACGAGTAATAAAATGTCAACTCATTTGCATGATGGGAATAATACTAGTTTAAACTCATTGCATTTTTGTTTGCTTATAAAACACTGGACTGAGAATTCCTCTGAATGTAAACTTTATTGCCATTTAGAATTGTACTTTAAGTGTTAAATGTTACTGCCTTTTCCTATAGTCTGTTTCAGTCTATTTACAGGATCAGTTTGTTGTGCATTTTTTAGGTTATCAGTTTTGGTTAGCAGCTCTGCTGAAGGAACACGCCTAATTCTATATTGCAGACCTTATTTTAAAAAAACCCCACAAAAACACAAAAAAAACACAAAAAAACACACACACACATCCTAGAGCTCCCATAGAGAAACAGTAAACCAAAAGAAAATCCTTGTAATAGGAGGTACTGTTACTGCTGTAGTCGCTTGTGCTTTAACAGGGTATGCAGTTTTATTTGCACTCCCTTTGAGCCGTTACAGGATAACACCTTCAGCATTTCAGTGTGATCTAATTATACGTTAATTTGTGTTTAAAACTCACAAAGGGTGTCCCTTTTCTTTAGGTGGAGGACACTATAACAATGGCGGCTTCGGGTATGGATTTTCATTCCGCAACCCAGAAGATGTGTTCAGGGAATTCTTTGGAGGAAGAGATCCTTTTGCAGATTTCTTTGGTGAGTGACATTCTGTTCTGCTGTATATGAGTATGGATCTGGGAATGCAGTTTCTCCCAGCTTCAGGGAGCACTGACCAGCTCTTCTAGTATGTGAGTAGGACACAATGGTTGTCTATTACGCTGCCAAAGTAAAGATGCAGCATGACCTGTGTATTTTGCCTTGCGAAATGTACAATTTTTATTTTTATCATTCTTCTATTAGGTTTGTCGGTACAATTTAGTTATGACCTGTATGATTCAGCATTTTTATTTTTTTGTGTGTTCCGTCTGACCCAGCAGGCAATACAGAATCTTTGTGCAAAACCAAATAACTGGTGAGCACTTGCAGAGCACAGTTCCAGCACTGTATTGACTGGTCTTTTAATCTTCAAACAGTCCTGTGCCTCTTTTAAATTGGTACTGTTTTTAATAATGTTTTTGTATTGCTCAATAGCTCAAAGGAACAAATATTGCACTAGGGAGATGATTAAGAGTTCTAAAATGCAGTACTAAAAATGAGTCATTTTGGTGTTAGTTTATATTTGGGATTTCAGCACCGCTGGTGATGTTTATGGAAGTGCTGCTGGCCACTGACTGCAGAACATTACTGTCCTGTTGCTATGATGCTGTGTGATGCTAAATGAAAACACATTTCAGTGTGAGTCACTGATACCACTGAGCTGGCAGAAGCATGTTTATCATTTGCCAAGCCCAGTGTTCATGTATCCAAGGTTAACCTAGTTGGTCAGCCAGCAGAGAGCCCATCTTGAGTGATTACGTTTAATGGTCTTTCTTCAGCTGATCTTAATGGCAGCACTGTTTTAGATCGGTGGTTTCCCAGGTCGAGCCTAGATATAGACATAAAATGCCCTGCATTCTGAAGATTTGAAGGATGAAGGGCCTGTAACCCAAAACATATGCGGTTCCTGTGTGGTTGATTGAAAAGGCCAGCTTCTTGATACAGTGCCAAACCAGTAGTAACTATAGATGAAAGCTAAATCTGGAAGCTGTTCCCCTGGATGCAAGTTCAAAACTAATGCCGGTATTGCGTCAACACTCAAGTGTCAGTACTTCCTCGAATTGAAAATGCTCATCCATCATACTAGAAGGGACCATTAACACTTGAGTGTTGAATACTTTCGTATGGCTTTCAGGTCATTACTTTCGTATGGCTTTCAGGTCATTACTTTTATCAACCAGATCCCCTAGTCCTGGGGTGTGCAGGAAGTTTAGGACTGCAGTCGAATGAGCCTTTGCCATCCACCATGATCTACTGACTGAGTTTTTCTTAAATGAATCAATATTTTGCATGACATCGCCTAATCTCTTGTTGAATTATTTTGAAAAGTACTAATAAGAGGTTGTAACTAACGTTCTACTTCAATCTGAACTGCAGTAGATGATCCTTTTGATGACTTCTTTGGAAACCGAAGAGGCAGTCGTGGCGTGAGCAGGAGCCGTGCAGGGGGCCCGTTCTTCCATGGATTCGGTGGCTTCCCTCCCTTTGGTGCAGGGTTTTCTGGGTTTGATCCAGGTATTATTTACATCCAGTTTCTATGTGGCATATGGAAAACCAGGATATTCACAGATTTACCCAAATCGGCTGGTTTCATAGACCCTGATTAGCAGTAATCTTGGGCTGCCTAGCGTTACTTTGGGTGAGGTTGTCCAAAATGAGATTCTGTGAAGCCAGCCATTACGCTTACTTTTGATAATTCCATTATCATGGTACCTGGTTCAGTAACATACTTCAATAACACTTTTGTTTAGGCATCTGTTATAAGATTATAAATAATCTATAAACATGTTAATTATGCTATTAACAGTAGAATATGATTAGAAATAATACGACTATTACACACTTTTGCTGTTTGTTTTTTGCTATTGTTTTACGGCTATTGTGTTACCCATACTTTTACATTCTGCTGGTAACATGAGTCTGAGTCATCCTTGTTTTTGTTTTTTGTTCCTCTCTCTCAATTAGGCTTTACCTCATTCGGGCAAATGGGCGGCGGTGGATTTGCGTCGTTTTCTTCCACTTCATTTGGAGGAGGAGGTGTAGGCGGCATGGGTAACTTCCGATCAGTTTCATCATCCACCAAAATAATTAACGGCAGAAAAATCACCACAAAAAGGTGCGTGTTTCTAATTTTAAACCAGTTAAACTGGCAACTGTGACTTGAGGTGGTTGCTGTACTGGAGTCATGTGACTTGTTCTGGTTTCTGGGTGATACTCGACGGTTCAAGATGGCTTCATACTCGGTACACAGACATACATGTTCTCTGATTCCTTAAGTTTGATCCTGTGTGTCGTACAAGAACGACTCACTCTTTTTCCCGCTTCCCCTGCCATGGCTTGTCACTGTCACATGGCTTTAACCATATTATTGATACAGGCCACTTGCATTGAGATGGTGTTTTTACAAGATTCTCTCAATAAAAATCCATTCCAGGGGGTGTCCAGTAGAAATTAACCTTTTTCGCTGCCACTTTACTTTGCATCTCAGGGAATTTAATATACACCAAACATATTTCATACTGTAATATAATTTGCGCTAATGTGTTGATTTTCATTTATTTTCTTAAACTTCAAAGTTATTTAGTTCGTGTAGTACCAGAGCCAGGGAGTTATTAGAGGGAAGTATCGTAAAATAAAGGAGCATGTATGTTTACATTTGATTTTACATACGAAGAAATCTGCCAATTTTTATAAGTTGGGAAATATCCTAAGTAATTGTTTTTGATATAATATTATAATCAAAAGTTGTCAATGGGCCTGTAGAAACTGAAATCCTGATCATGAATGCTGATTGGGAATGTCCTCATGATTTTCTAAATGCGTTTTTCATACAGAGCTGTCCCTTTGTATGAAAATGCTACAGACTAGTGCTTCCAAAAAGACATGTGACATATGAGTTGAGCTGTGTGATCCTTGCCAAATTGAGTATAGTCATAAGAATACCCTGTCTTGTACAACATGCAATTCAGGGATTGAAATCAGATTCCTTTTGCATAGCAGTTGCACCCATCCCAGGTTTTAATACAGGCTTCATTAGCCACAGTGTGTATGTAACGAGCTCAGGTGTGTCATATTAAACTCATAGGCATGGATTAAACTGCTATGCAACCGTTTTCTTTCCATCCCTGCACCTCTTCTATACTACCCAGTCACAATCTCCATTGTAAACTATATATAGAATACATAATATATAGAATACTATTAACCAGCTATATAATGAGATGCCCGTCTAACACACATGAATTCTTTCAATATGTAGAAAAGGGTATGTGCTGTAATCTTAATGACTAGTATAAAATGTTTATTTTAACCTGTTTCTTTCAGAATCCTAGAGAATGGCCAGGAGCGAGTCGAGGTTGAGGAAGATGGGCAGTTAAGATCTCTCACTATAAATGGTAAGGAGCAGCTCCTACGGTTGGATAACAAGTAGCTCCACGCAGCCCGTTTGAGTCAAAGCGAATGCTTCAACAATGTTCACCTTTTCTGTTTAATGTAAGGAGGTTGTTTTGGAAGATACCTTGAACGGACTGTATTTCCACAATTTACCCAGCGTATTTCTGAATTGGAGCCTGTGAGATGTTGCGTGTTTCTCAAGTTTACTTTTGTTGGGACCATATTCTACTAGTAGGACCATAATATTCCTGTTTGTTCATTTTGATGTTTTTTTTTTTTTTTTCTGTAAGCACTTTGCTGTGTTGCATTTGTTTCCTTAGGTGAAGCATGATGTGTTTGGGTTTTTTTTTTTCTTTCAGACTAGAAAATTGAACCCTGCTTTAATATTAAACTGTTTTACAACTCTCTAACTTGTCTTTTTTGTACACGCTATTAATAATGATGTTAATAAATTAATAGTATTAATATGCATTGTTTTATTTTTGTTTAAACAAGCCAACGGTGATTCATTTCTGCATGAATGCCAATACCAAGTGCTGTTAAATATTTTAATGTTGCTGTTGCATAACCAGGCTTAATGCAGGAAATGAACATATTAAATACAATTAAAAAAAAAAAAAAAAAAAAAACTGTAATTTGCAAAACAAGTAACTTGGAATCAATAAATTGTTTGTTGCATCCTTCCTAGGGATGTTGTAATTGTGGAGTCTGTGTGATGATTTAGAAGTACCATGAAGCTAGCATTTGATATCTAGTACCCTGCTCAAGGTGCACAATAACACACATAGCCAATCGGAGCTGCAGAAAGTAGTAGAGGAGAGAGGATCAGCTTGGGGGGGGAAGCAAAAGCTGGGGGGGGGGGTGCAATTGAGTCAAAGCAATGCAGGCAGAGAAAGGGAAGCTGCTTTATATCATGGTCCAACCAGGAGGGTTTGTCACAGAAAGAACGTAGACCGAACGACTCAAGGACTTAATCCTGAAAGAGTGCACCATACAAGTTAGGTTATTATTTTTAAGCACTTTCTGATCACGTCTCACGTTTGTGCTTCAGTGTAGATGCTGCTGTTGACTCAGCATTCACGTTTTTCATGCATTCATTCTCGTGTCAAAAATGTCTGCTTAATGGAATGCAACATGCATTATTGGACTAAATGTAGTGTGTGGCGCTTTACTAACTGTAAACACATTAGATTGGGTGGTCCCAACTGTAAGATTGCTATTACAGTTGACTGAATATTTACTAGGTTACAGAACATTTTGAGATTGTCTCACACTGTAGACCTACAAAAAAACCCTTATTATTTTTAAAGCTCTGTTTAAATAATTATCTGGAGCTGGAGCACTTTCAGAAAAGGAGCGGGTGTCAAGAATGGGCTTGGATCATCTATTTTTGGTGTTTATTTAATCCTTTTTTAAGATACAGTACTGTGCAAAAGTTTTAGGCAGGTGTGAAAAAATGCTGTAAAGTAAGAATGCTTTCAAAAATAGACATGTTAATAGTTTATATTTATCAATTAACTAAATGCAAAGTGAGTGAACAGAAGAAAAATCTACATCAAATCCATATTTGCTGTGACCACCCTTTGCCTTCAAAACAGCATCAATTCTTCTAGGTACACTTGCACAAAGTCAGGGATTTTGTAGGCATATAGTCAGGTGTATTATTAAACAATTATACCAAACAGGTGCTAATGATCATCAATTCAATATGTAGGTTGAAACACAATCATTAACTGAAACAGAAACAGCTGTGTAGGAGGAATAAAACTGGGTGAGGAACAGCCAAACTCAACAAGGTGAGGTTGCTGAAGACAGTTTACTGTCAAAAGTCATACACCATGGCAAGACTGAGCACAGCAACAAGACACAAGGTAGTTATACTGCATCAGCAAGGTCTCTCCCAGGCAAAAATTTCAAGGCAGACAGGGGTTTCCAGATTTGCTGTCCAAGCTCTTTTGAAGAAGCACAAAGAAACGGGCAACGTTGAGGACTGTAGACGCAGTGGTCGGCCAAGGAAACTTACTGCAGCAGATGAAAGACACATCATGCTTACTTCCCTTCGCAATCGGAAGATGTCCAGCAGTGCCATCAGCTCAGAATTGGCAGAAAACAGTGGGACCCTGGTACACCCATCTACTGTCCGGAGAAGTCTGGTCAGAAGTGGCCTTCATGGAAGACTTATGCCAAAAGCCATACCTCCGACGTGGAAACAAGGCCAAGTGACTCAACTATGCACGAAAACACAGGAACTGGGGTGCAGAAAAATGGCAGCAGGTGCTCTGGACTGATGAGTCAAAATTTGAAATATTTGGCTGTAGCAGAAGGCAGTTTGTTCACCGAAGGGCTGGAGAGCAGTACACGAATGAGTGTCTGCAGGCAACAGTGAAGCATGGTGGAGGTTCCTTGCAAGTTTGGGGCTGCATTTCTGCAAATGGAGTTGGGGATTTGGTCAGAATTAATGGTCTCCTCAATGCTGAGAAGTACAGGCAGATACTTATCCACCATGCAATACCATCAGGGAGGCATCTGATTGGCCCCAAATTTATTCTGCAGCATGACAACGACCCCAAACATACAGCGAAAGTCATTAAGAACTATCTTCAGCATAAAGAAGAACAAGGAGTCCTGGAAGTGATGGTATGGCCCCCACAGAGCCCTGATCTCAACATCATCGAGTCTGTCTGGGATTACATGAAGAGAGAGAAGCAATTGGGGCTGTCTAAATCCACAGAAGAACTGTGGTTAGTTCTCCAAGATGTTTGGGCCAACCTACCTGCCGAGTTCCTTCAAAAACTGTGTGTAAATGTACCTAGAAGAATTGATGCTGTTTTGAAGGCAAAGGGTGGTCACACCAAATATTGATTTGATGTAGAATTTTCTTCTGTTCACTCACTTTGCATTTTGTTAACTGATAAATATAAACTATTAACATGTCTATTTTTGAAAGCATTCTTACTTTACAGCATTTTTTCACACCTGCCTAAAACTTTTGCACAGTACTGTGTATATATATATATATATATATATATATATATATATATATATGTTGTGCCGTGAAAAAGTATTTGCCCCTTGTCTGATTTTCTGCACTTTTGTATATTTCTGACACTGAATGTTATCAGATCTTCAACCAAAACCTAATATTAGATAAAAGGGACCCTGAGTGAACAAATAACACAAAAAATGGATACATATTTCATTTATTTATTAAAGGAAGTTATGCAACACCCAATGCCCCGTGTGGTTACGCCACCTTAAGCAGCAATAACTGCAACCAAACGCTTCCTGTAGTTATTGATTAGTCTCTCACAGCGCCATGGAGGAATTTTGGCCCACTCCTCCATGCAGAACTGCTTCAACTCAGTGACATTTGTGGGTTTTCGAGCATGAACTACTCGTTTCAGGTCCTGCCACATCTCAATTGGGTTTAGGTCTGGACTTTGACTAATAGGATGGATGGCCTGACATTCTCCTGTAGAATTCTCTGATACGGAGCAGAATTCATGGTTCCTTCAACAGAACCTGTGTGCTGACAACTTCACTCTGATGGTAAGGGCCAAAGTTAGTCAGATTTATATTGGGCAGGACTGGCCCAAATCAGGCCTGGTTGTTAACCAAAGTACTCAAACAGCTGACCCTAATTATCCCTTTGATTGGGTTGAGTTAACTGGGGGCAATAACTTTCACACCTGAAAATTGCATGTTTGATTACCTTGCACACCAAACATGAAAGAAGCACCAAACTTTGGTGTCATTTTTTCTCTGACTCCCTCTATATACTACTACAAATACAATGTGACAAATGTGCAAAAATGCAGAAAATCAGACAGGGGCCAAATACTTTTTCACGGCACTGTGTGTATGTGTATATATATATATATATATATATATATATATATATATATATATATATATATATATATAAAATATATATATATAAAATATATATATACTGTGTATGTGTATATATGTGTATATATATATACATTTTTTATTTTATTTTTGATTCCAAAATGCACATTTCACTTTTACTGGCTAATAACAGGTGCACCCCAGTTAACATGCTTAAAGATGTAAATCAGTACCTTGTACATACTATATAATTAATGAGTTAAAGTATGTCCTTAATGTACCACACAGCAAGAAAACATTTGCAGCCCAATGCCAGTCAATTTTGTCCCTCTGGGGATATAAACAATGACATTGTCTATATAAGCGGGGCACGGAATACTGAAACGATGCAGTCCATTAATTATTTACACTGTTTCAGAAGCCCGGATTGTGTGAAACGTTTGACTTTGAAATCAGTATCAAAAAATACTAGGGCACGCCTGTGTTTTCAGTATCCTCATAATAGGAGACTGGGTGCAAACGTGGTTCTTACTGCATTCGAAGTAAATCTGTTCTCTCTTAATATAGGAGTGGATCTGTTGATACGATTTGGTTAGCATTTTGTATAAACAAACAGTTCGGTCTCAACTTGGTTCCTATTCATTTCCAAGGAGAAGAGGTAACCTTTCTTAAGGCACAGTACAGATGCTTTGACAGCTATGTGTTAGGCAATGGCAGTACATATAGGGATACATTTTTCTAGTTGAATTGTAGTTGAAAAAAATTGGATGGAGTGAAAAGATTTAGAATTTCACCCAGTAGGCTGTTCTCCAGAATCGTACTGGTACATTTGCAAATTTATAAAGTGTTGATAAGCAGTCACAGAATATTAAATAAGCTTTGAACTAGGGTGAATGTTGTGAAATCCACCCTGAAAGGAATGCATGGCCTTGCCCTGAAGTCCTTTTGAAAGCAGTTTTCAAGCAGTTACTGCATTCCTTGCTATTGCCACAGGGATAAATTACAAGTACATGCAAATGATTTATTGCAGTAGGACATTTATTAGTGTTTCTAAGTGTATTCAATTTCAATTGAAGTGTTTAATTTTCAGACTGGTTTTGGTCTTGGAAGGTCATTTTGTTTAAATGCATCTCCCATGTAATGTAAAAGTGCAGTGACCTTATTACTTCCACAACTCATTACTGTTAATGCAAAATCTTCCGCTTGAGTGTCAATCTTCTACTATAAGCAGGGGTTCACATAACTGGTACGTATGAGAACCAATAAAGAAAAATGCAGACTTCCATATTTTTCTTTAAGACACAAAGGCGTACCGTACTTATATATATTTAACAGGAACGTATTTTTCATAAAAGCAGCGAGGGTACTCATGCTTGCAAGATGAGCCATACCTGCCTGGAGACTCTGGGTCTGTCAACGATCTCGGGAAGGGTTCCAATTTAATTACAGCCCCTCCCTGCTAGCGCTATCATTGGCTGCTTCAAGTTGTTACAAAATGGAGCGTGATAGATGGAACCACTCCAGTTCTTAAGATCAATAATGTTCTTTTAATCGGCACTTGAAACAACCAATGATGGTAGGGATCTCTAGGCCGTCCATTCAGAGAAGAGGGATGCAGTTATGGGGCGTGGCATGAAGGAACTGAGTGGGGGTGAGAGGAGGTGTCGATTTTTCAAAGCTGTTGCATTTTATTGTGAGTTTAAAAAAATATTTACTTAACCATTTTAGTTAAAATTAATATTTTTTATGTCCTCAGTTATATCCTTACATAAATACTGTTGTGTCATCAAACTAACGTGTTGAACAACATTAATAAAGTGACAAAGTGTTTGGGTTTTTGCTTTCGAATCCCCAGGGTGGCAATATGGGTGCAGGATAGTGAAATAAACAGAGAATGTGTGATGATTTGTTAAACATTGTACTGTATTAACCAGAAATCTGGACTCCTATTTAAACATTCATAAACTATTGTTGTTGTCTCTAACACTGCCATCCCAGTACTGCCTGAGGAGGAAGTGGAGCGACTTGGATGATGACTCCTAATATTTGATGCGTACCAAACCATTTCTGCTGGTACTCCCGTGAGAACCTAATGTTAAAAGTCATGTGAACCCCTGACTATAAGCTTAGCATGGTGTGGCGGAGGAGTTTAATACCCTTATTAACCATATTGATCGTCTTACAGTACATATTGAATATGCAGTAGTATCTTCCAGCTACTGCATTTTGAAAAAGAATAACTGGTTATAAAAAAAAAAAAATCATACCAATATATAAGAAAGTACTATGTGGACCTACATGGTTATTATGGGTATTATTCCTGACAAGTGGCGCAATATAGGCAGTAGCGTTAGCACACTTTAGTAGGCAGGAAACAGCTGTGATATGTGCCCCCTGCGTGCATATCCCTGCGACCGATTCAGTATGGTGGCCAGAGCTGCTAGAAAATGAGTTCTTGCTCCTGGAGTTTCTCATTTAATAGCTTTATTTTGTTTACATAAGGTTGCCTGATCCAGAGCTCCTGTGCAAGTCTCTGAGCTGGAGTTACGCTGCCAGTGAAGGCTTTTTGTATGTGTGTGTGTGTGTGTGTGTGTGTGTGTATATATATATATATATATATATATATATATATATATATATATATATATATATATATATATATAAACTGTGGGTAGTAGGGATTTATGCAAATATCAGAATTACAAGAGCCAAAATAAAATTACAGAATTTAAAAAAAAAAAAAACAACAACATGTAATTACAGAATTAAAAAAATAAGATAAATATGTATATATATATATATATATATATATATATATATATATATATATATATACACACACACACACACACACACAGTGCCTTGAAAAAGTCTTCACACCCTTGAACATTTTTCACATTCTACTGCCAATACAATTCAAAATGCATTGAAATATGAATTTGTTTCACTGATCTACACAACATCATCTACACTTTCAACGTGAAAGAAAAATTATAGAAATATTCAAAAAGTAATTAAAAATAAAAAAACAAAAAGTCTTGATTGCATAAGTCTTCACATCTGTTTTCATAGCAAACCCACATTAGCTCAGGTACAACAAATTGCCTTATGTGCCGCATAGCTTTTGCAAAGAAACACTTAGGGGACACTGCACCCATGTGAGAGAAGGTTTTGTGGTCTGATGAGACCAAAGTGGAACTTTTTGGTCTGAATGCCAAGCGATATGTGTGGCGTAAACCAAACACGGCACATCACCCTGCTAACACCATCTCTACAGTAAAGCATGGTGGTGGCAGCATTATGTTTTGGGGATGCTTTGCAGCAGTGGGGACAGGTCTTGTGAAGATCGAGGGAAAGATGGATGGTGCAAAGTACAGGCAGATCCTGGAGGAAAACCTGTTCCAGTCTGCCAGAGACCTGGACTGGGGAGAAGATTCACCTTTCAGCAGGACAATGATCCTAAGCACAAAGCAAAAGCAACAATGGAGTGGCTCAGCAAGAAGAAAGTGAATGTCCTCGAGTGGCCTAGTCAAAGCCCAGACCTAAATCCTATAGAAAATCTGTGGCAAGACTTGAAGACTGCAGTCCACAGACGATCCCCAGCCAACTTGAAAGAGGTTGCGCTATTCTGCCAAGAAGAATGGGCAAAAACTGTACCATCACGCTGTGCTAAGTTGGTAAACACTTATTCAAAACGACTCATGGCTGTTATTGCCGCAAAAGGGGCTTGCAACAAGTATTGACTCAAGGGGTGTGAATACTTATGCAATCAAGACTTTTTGTTTTTTTATTTTTAATTACTTTTTGAATATTTCTATAATTGTTCTTTCACGTTGAAAGTGCAGATGATGTTGTGTAGATCAGTGAAACAAACTCCTACTTTAATGCATTTTGAATTGTAGGCAGAAGAATGTGAAAAATGTTCAAGGGTGTGAAGACTTTCAAGGCACTGTATATATATATATATATATATATATATCATTCTATGTATATGTATACTACCGTTTAAAAGTTTGGGGTCACTTAGAAATTTCCTTGTTTTCGAAAGAAAAGCAAATTTTTTGTCCATTAAAATAACATCAAATTGATCAGAAATACAGTGTAGACATTGTTAATGTTGTAAATGACTATTGTAGCTGGAAACAGCTGATTTGAAATGGAATATCTACATAGGCGTACAGATGCCCATTAGCACAGCTGAAAACTGTTGTGCTGATTAAAGAAGCAATAAAACTGGCCTTCTTTAGACTAGTTGAGTATCTGGAGCATCAGCAATTGTGGGTTCGATTACAGGCTCAAAATGGCCAGAAACAAAGAACTTTCTTCTGAAACTCGTCAGTCTATTCTTGTTCTGAGAAATGAAGGCTATTCCATGCGAGAAATTGCCAAGAAACTGAAGATCTCGCACAACGCTGTGTACTACTCCTTCACAGAACAGCGCAAACTGGCTCTAACCAGAATAGAAAGAGGAGTGGGAGGCCCCGTGCACAACTGAGCAAGAGGACAAATACATTAGAGTGTCTAGTTTGAGAAACAGACGCCTCACAGGTCCTCAACTGGCAGCTTCATTAAATAGTACCCGAAAACACCAGTCTCAACGCCAACAGTGACGAGGCGACTCGGGATGCTGGCCTTCTAGGCAGAGTTGCAAAGAAAAGCCATATCTCAGACTGGCCAATAAAAAGAAAAGATTAAGATGGGCAAAAGAACACAGACACTGGACAGAGGAAGATTGGAAAAAGTGTTATGGACAGACGAATCTAAGTTTGAGGTGTTCGGATCACAAAGAAGAACATTCGTGAGACGCAGACCAAATGAAAAGATGCTGGAGGAGTGCTTGATGCCATCTGTCAAGCATGGTGGAGGCAATGTGATGGTCTGGGGGTGCTTTGGTGGTGGTAAAGTGGGAGATTTGTACAGGGTAAAAGGGATCTTGAAGAAGGAAGGCTATCACTCCATTTTGCAACACCATGCCATACCCTGTGGACGGCGCTTGATTGGAGCCAATTTCCTCCTACAACAGGACAATGACCCAAAGCACAGCTCCAAACTATGCAAGAACTATTTAGGGAAGAAGCAGTCAGCTGGTATTCTGTCTATAATGGAGTGGCCAGCACAGTCACTGGATCTCAACCCTATTGAGCTGTTGTGGGAGCAGCTTGACCGTATGGTACGTAAGAAGTGCCCATCAAGCCAATCCAACTTGTGGGAGGTGCTTCAGGAAGCATGGGGTGAAATCTTTTCAGATTACCTCAACAAATTGACAACTAGAATGCCAAAGGTCTGCAAGGCTGTAATTGCTGCAAATGGAGGATTCTTTGACGAAAGCAAAGTTTGAAGGACACAATTATTATTTTAATTAAAAATCATTATTTCTAACCTTGTCAATGACTATATTTCCTATTCATTTTGCTATATTTCCTATTCAAACTCATTTCATGTATGTTTTCATGGAAAACAAGGACATTTCTAAGTGACCCCAAACTTTTGAACGGTAGTGTATGTGTGTGTATGTAACACCTCCCCGGTACGGTAGCATACAGAAACAGCACAATATGCCTTAAATTGTAAAATATCAGAATATAGAGACTACGCCAGTTGAGTGCGATGAGGCACAGAACACATTATAGGTTCACATCCAGGTTGTTTTAATACAGATAACAGATCTCAAATTTCAGGAACAAGGTCGCCAAGAAAATCACACATAAATTCAGTAGAATTTTGTTTATTGTAAAAATCCAATAGCAACACATTGTTAAAAAAAAAAAAAAATAATCTAAGACACATGCAATGTCCAAACGAGAGAGAGAGAGAGAAACCAGCATCACAATATATTTATTGTGTTTCACTTCCTAAATTCCGGTCGGCTACCGACAGACTAAAAACACACATATCGCTCACGTTCACTATTCAACACCGGCATGCAGTTTATTGTTGGGATGCTCTAATTACTAGTCTGTTTCACTCTCTTACTCGTCGTTGCAAACTTCAGACGCTTCGTTCTCACTCCTGCACAGACAGACAGTCAAAACACAAACCCCTGGATGGCCATCCTGTTTGTAAAATCGTGGGCTATTTATAGTCAGGTGGTTAAATGTATCTAACTCAATTAGTCTGTGCTCAATAAAGCAGATCAAGGGAAACGAGTGGAGAAGCCAACATAACGTGATACAAATCAATTATAAAGTGTCAGACAACATGAAGCGTGCACTAATCAAATCAATAAATTATAGAAAGAATAATAACATGCAAGTGTAAAATTATTGACCCTGTTACATGTATATATACAGTTGTACTAAAAAGTTTACATACCCCAATGGAAATTTATAATTTCTAAAAATTTCTCAAAAACAAATAATTATAGGAAGAATCTTTTTTAGCAAAGGTTTTGCTTTTGTGGATAAGGAAAAAAAAAAGTTACAAGAAATAACTTGCTATGATAGCATTGTCTACAAGGTGCTAGAAATTTCAATATGATAATGCAGAACCTAATTCTAGAAAGATCTGAAAATACTGGATTGTAGGTGAACATCCTTAGAGAGTATAAAAGGGTTAGGCATAGGATGATTGCTGTCATTACCAATAAGTCAATATGGGAAAAAGTAAAGAGCTATCTGAAGACCTTAGGCAGAAAATTATTATTGTCATAAAGCTGGAGAAGGGTTCAAGAAGATTTCCAAGCATTTGAGTATCCCAATTGCAACTATTGTTTCTATTTCAACCATAGGTCAAGTATTGCATGGTGAAGGTCTCAATTGTCACATGCCAAGGAAAAAGCCACTCATAGGAAAACCTCACAAGTACAATTGCTTAAAGTTTGCAAAATGGCATTTGAATGATGGATATGAGTTCTGGTCAAAGGTTTTATGGAGAGATGAAACAAAAATCAAGCTATTTAGTCACACTGATAGTCGTTATGTTTGGAGAAAGTCTGGTGAGGTGTACAAAGAAAAGATCACCATACCTACTGTCAAGCATGGAGGTGGTAATATCCTTCTATGGGGCTGTTTTTCCTCTAATGGCACAGGAAATACATGGTAAAATGGATTCCATAGCATACCACAAGATATTGGCCAATCATCTGAAACCCTCCGCTACAAAACTTGGTTTAAAGCAGAACTGGACGTTCCAACATGACAATGATCCAGGGTACGCATCGAAATCTACTTCAGAATGGTTAAAAAATAATAAAATCAAGGTTCTGGAATAGCACAGTCAAAGTCCCGATCTAAATCCGATTGAGAATCTTTGGTATGAGTTGAAGAAGGCTGTGCACAAGAGAAGTCCACAGAATGAACTGGAACAATTTTGCATTGAAGAATGGTCAAAAATCACTAAAGAATCGTGCCAAAAGCTCACTGACAAATATCCTAATCATTTAAAAGAGGTTATTATTACTAAAGGTGCCTCAACTAGCTCCTAATTTAATTTCCTTGTCAGGGTATGAATACTTATTTGGAGTTTTGCAAAAAAAAAATGCTGAAATAAGTAATTGTAACTTTTTTTTTTTTTGCTTTTGCACAAAAAGCAAAACTGCTAAAAAAAGATTTTTCTTATAATTATTTGTTTTTTGAGAAATTTCTAGAAATTATAAATGTCCATATATATACACACAGACAAAAGTATTTGGGCAGTTACAAAAAAGAGAAACCACAAAGAAAGTGATTTCTGTCATTTCTAATTGTTCTATTGAAAGATATCAATTAAAGTAGAGATTCAGCTTTATAATAAAATAACAAAGTATTACATAACATACATAAATGAAAAATAACATGCAAAAACTCATTTCATACTTTGACAAAAGTATTTAGACAATCAACATATTTTGTATGAAACCCATTCGTTGCTAATTATTGACAATTATCATGATTGAAAACCAACACCACATGATAATTATAGAATAAATACATACATAATCATCAAGTGCTGAAAAATAAATTGGACTTTTGTGCTTAAAAAAAGCAACAAAAATGGTTAAAACTAAAGAGTACAGCAACGATCTCAAAATGGCAGTGATACAACCAAACGAAAAAGGAGAAACTACCAAAAAAATAACAGTAAGACTCGGTTTACTGAAAAGCACTGTGTGGGCGATTATTGACAAACACAGAACAGGAACTAAAAACCAAATTTTATGGTCAGACGAATCCAAAATATAACTTTTTTCATCGAGAGAGCAACTACATGTTTGGAGGAAGAGAGAAGAGTTGGAGAGTTGTGTGATGGTATGGGCTTATTTTTCTGCCTCGGGCACTGGTGACCTTTGTATTGTAGAAGGATCAATGAATGCTGTAAAATATCAAGAAACTTTGAACTCTCATTTGTTACCCAGTGCCAGAAGGCTTATTGGACGGAAGCAGGATAATGACCCTAAGCATTCTGCGACGTCTACAAAGGAATTTCTGAAAAAAAGAAAGATTACAGTTATGGATTGGCCATCTCAGTCTCTAGACTTGAATCCCATCGAGATATTTTGGATTGACTTGAAGGCTGCTGTTGCAAAAAGGAAACCAAATTCGATTGCAGAACTGAAAGCTGTATGTGTTGAAGAATGGGCAAAAATATCTCTGGAAGGATGCCAGGAACTGGTTTCAAAATACAAAGAAAGACCGCCAGCTGAAAAGGAAGCAAAGGGTGGGCACACAAAATACTGATGTAAGGGTGCCCAAATAATTGTCAAAGTATGACATTATTTTGTGCATGTTATTTTTCATTTTATGCATGTTATGTAATAATGATATAATATTTATATCTTTGAATTGAACAATTAGAAATGATAGGAATCACTTTCTTTGTGGTTATTCTAATTGTTTTAAACTGCCCAAATACTTTTGTCCTGGACTGTATAATATAGGTTTGAGAGTAGGTATAACTGCAGTATACATAGCTGAAGAAAGCTTTTGTCTGAAATGTTCTAATATATATATATATATATATATATATATATATATATATATATATATATATATATATATATATATATATATATATTACCACTGAAACCTTTTGTGTACATAAAAAAAAAAAACTTTTCATTTTTCATATATAGATAGAAATGTGCTCTCAGGTGTTGCAGTACCTAGACCAGGGCCATGTATAATGAACACAATGAAAAATATTTCACCTTCAGTCACTGTGCATAATTGTACCACGTTAAGTTTCCTATCTGTGTGTCTATTTTATAATGCATATATGTTTTTTCAGAGTTAACACAAGTATTGTTCTACAGATAGACTGGCTCGAATGTAAGTTAATTGAATGTGTTAAGTTATGTTCTAATCCACATGTTGATGACTGATAAAAGTATAAGCGGTGTGGCATTGCCATTCATGCAGCTGGTGTCTCCTTTTAATTCATTTTCTTTCACATGTGTGATTCTACTGGGATGCCTGCCAGCATGGCTTAATCCTTATCACAGTAAATCCCACATCAGTGCTATTTCAGCATGCATTTAAAACAAGATATAATTGGATGTGGGTTATGAGTGAATGTGTGTAGGCAGTGCTTAATCCAGGGTCACTTCAGTGTGCAACCGTCTCTGCGGTAACCTGGAGATTCCTGCTGGGAATTCTATTATCCTGCTGCAGAAAAGAGAATGCTGTCATTACAGTCCAGGGGAGCTTGAGAAATAGATTTCAACATTATAAGTGAGCAACATGCAATTTGATGTATGTCACTATGTTTCTATTGGGGATGAATTCTAGATAGGCATGTGTGTTAGGAAAAGACATCCAGTTCTTTCATTCAGTCTAGATGGTACAGTCTCTTTGCTTTTGTTTTGATGGGTTGTAATGGCCTTTAATTGCCACCAAAACAAAAGACATCTGAACAGAAGAGAACAGAGGCCCTGTGCATTCAAACTGCACTCCTTCCTGCTTGAATGAATCTGTCAACCAGTAGCTTTGATAAAGGCTAGCAGTGACAGTGAGTGCTAAACATGAACACGGTACCCACTTAAACCACCGGACATCATTAGCACCTGCCTTGTTGCATGTGACCAAGCAACTGATTATTTTTCAGGAAACCCAGATTTGAAAGTCATTGTATGCGTATATATGTGACACCAGTCATAGAACTCCAGTTTTGCTACAGTAGGCATGCAGTGCTCATGAACACTTCTCTTCAAATGAAGAGGTTTGTGGTTGAGGTACGTTGAAGTCCAAGAGGTTTGTGGTTGAAGTCCAAGAGGTTTGTGGTTGAGGTACGTTGAGGTCCAAGAGGTTTGTGGTTGAGGTATGCTGAGGTCCAAGAGATTTGTGTTTGAGGTACGTTGAAGTCCAAGAGGTTTGTGGTTGAGGTATGTTGAAGTCCAAGAGGTTTGTGGTTGAGGTATGTTGAAGTTCAAGAGGTTTGTGATTGAGGTATGTTGAGGTCCAAGATGTTTGTGGTTGAGGTATGTTGAAGTCCAAGAGCTTTGTGGTTGAGGTACGTTGAAGTCCAAGAGGTTTGTGGTTGAGGTGCGTTGAAGTCCAAGAGGTTTGTGGTTGAGGTGTGTTGAAGTCCAAGAGGTTTGTGGTTGAGGTGCGTTGAAGTCCTTACCTTGTTTGGTCTACCAATATGTCTTCAGTTGCCTCTCTGAAAAGGGAAACAATCTTGATGTAAGATAGTGTAACAGGGCACACCGAGCTGGGTTTGTCTGCATTCTGGGTTCTAGAGCTTTTAACCTCATCTACTATCTCTCACTGATGAGACAGGACATCATCTGTAACGGCAGTGTATCACACACCACTGCCTATTACAAGAGCAGATTTCAAACTTCTCTCACAAACCCACAGTTTAGTGATGAGACAGGACATCATCTGTAACGGCAGTGTATCACACACCACTGCCTATTACAAGAGCAGATTTCAAACTTCTCTCACAAACCCACAGTTTAGTGATGAGACAGGACACCATCTGTAACGGCAGTGTATCACACACCACTGCCTATTACAAGAGCAGATTTCAAACTTCTCTCACAAACCCATAGTTTAGTGATGAGACAGGACATCATCTGTAACGGCAGTGTATCACACACCACTGCCCATTACAAGAGCGTGCAAGATTTCAAACTACTCTCACAAACCCACAGTTTACAGTGATGGCATCTGTTCAAGAGCATCCACTTATGGTCAATTTGATTTTCTATACAGAAAGACAGTTCTCCCCACTGCAGTCTCTTGAGACCTTTTACAAATACAACCTTGAAACAGTAGCCGCTTCTCAGTCACAGTGCGCACAGCCAGTCCTGAAGCTGATAGCAATTGTGCAACATGTGTTTTCAACATACCTTCAAAGCCTCAGTTTCATTGACACATGGTTTTTTTGGATGAGAAAGCATGTGTGTTTTGTAAAGTTACATTTTACTCCACATGTAATAATTTGTTTTATATTAAATATGGACAGCTGGTGTTAATGAACGGTAAAGTGTACTATAGAGCAAGGTACATTTTTAAAATAAAAAACCAAATGATAAGGCAACTATAAGCAAATTCTTTACATTGAAGCGCAGCGTTTTCTTGACACTAGTATAAGTAACCCTGAAGTACACCTTTGTAAAAGTGTTTTTCAAAGGTATTATTATTATTATTATTATTATTATTATTATTATTATTATTATTATTATTATTATTATTATTATTATTATATCTAAGTTATATTGACAGCTAATTTGAAAATGCAAGTCTATCAGTTTCATCAACACGATTAGACAGGCATGTTGAAAGTACAGGTCGGTTTCTGTTTCATTCAATGGCTGAAGGCTGGTAATTAGTTACCTAGGACGCAGTTGCCTAGTAAACTAATCTTGGGCTATTCTATGTACGATGGAATGGATTTCTGTAACAGTGTAACACCACCCTCTACTGGTTACAATGAAAAATACACTGCTAAAAAAGCACAAATACCAATTATTATTATTATTATTATTATTATTATTATTATTATTATTATTATTAATTTATTTCTTTAAGAATTACAGTACAATTAAGAGCAAGAAACAAAATACTATGACTTCAGTCCTAATAAGAGCAAATACAAAACACAGTACGATTTGATATCGGGGCAGTTCAAGAGCAGATAACAGTGTTGATAGTTACATCAGGGTTAGATACGAGTGCAAGTGCAAGATTAAATACAGTAAAATAGGGAGCAGATAAGTTAAAGTGCATTAAAGGCAGAGTGCTATATTGTCCAGAAGGGAAGAGTTGAGTTTTACAGGTGTTTTCTGAAGAGGTGTGTCTTGAGGAGGCGCCGGAAGGTGGTCAGGGCTTTCCACCACTGTGTGGGCGAGAGTGGAGAAGGAGCTGAATTAGGAAGAAAAATAAGATGTACAGGGGAATTGTCCAAATTCTGCCTTTTGTTTATCATATATTTTATTGTGATATAAGGATATCATTTTTATTATGGTACTTGTTTGCTGATAGGTGTTAAGGGAAGTTATAATAAGAATTTTAAGTATTTCTTAAAAACTAGTTTCTGTCACTCTTAGCCAGCCAAAGGCATGTCCTCTTCTACCAGAATTGTTCAAAGTGAAATCAGTTTTACAGTCAGCAGGGAATATGTCTGCAAATAAATGTTGTGTTTAAAATATTTTCAACACAGCTTTGTTAAAAGATCAATAGACTAGTGGGTGTTGTACTGTAGGGTGTCATAGTGTTAAAGAGATTGCAGTTCAAAGTAACCCCTCCTTCACTACTGAGTGGGGGTTGTGCTTACAGTGGCATTACTAATACAAAGGATTTTGTGTTCACTGTTTTGTACAAACCATTAGAGGATGCTTTCTGTGTCACCTGTTTAAAACTTCAACTTATAAGTTCAGCAAATACAATTTTTCTAACAACTGGAATTAGGAGGAGGGGCATTTTATTACTGGTGTTTTGTACTTGTGAAGACTTTGGGTCCCCCTTGTGGCCATCCCATAACACAGCAGTACCTACAGACCAATTACTTGTACTTTGCAGCAAGGTCTCCGTGGTCATTTATGAATGTGCTACATGTAATGCTAACCAGTAATTCAAATTAGTTGCCTAAGGTTAAGATTGGGGTTGGGCTTAGGTTAGGTTGCTAAATCAAAAATTGTACAGTGCTTTGCGATTTTTTTGTATAAAAAGCGCTATATATATATATATATATATATATATATATATATATATATATATATATATATATATATATATATATATATATATATATATACAAGAAAATCGCAAAGCACTGTACAGTACAAAGTAAAATAAAAGAACAAACCACAGTACATTTGTATAGCATGTCACACATACAACTGCCACAGTCAGACCATTTAAATAACAGTATACACATAATAATACAAAAGCAGCAATTTTAAAGTTAGATTAAAACCCACTAAGATAAGAAAGTCATTTTATAAAAGTGCGTTCTTCGTCTTGACTTGAAAACTGTAATGGTCTCGGCTTCCCTGACAAACGAAGGCAGAGCATTCCATAATTAGGAGCTCTACAAGAAAAAGCCCTACCTCCCGTGTTGCTTTTGTTGACCCTAGGAATAACCAGCATCTTGTGATCTCAGAGTGCGGTTTGTAACACATTGGGTCCAGTGTGTTTTTATGTGCCTTATTCAAGGGTGGATCAGAATGGGCTAGGAAGTACGAACCAAGATTTTAATATCTTTTTCATTTTATTTTATAACACTAGCACTTTTTTGCATATCTAAAAAGCAACACAAAATACTCTTACGTGTACACAGTACTGTAAAGTGAAGGCATTTTGATGCGTCCTTTTTGAAGTGCCCCCGAGCTTGGCAGTACTAACCGTGTCTGCCAAATAAACTAATAATAATAATAAAATATGAATACGCGAATCGCACCAGCATCCAGCGTTGTTCAAAATCCCATGGGAGACAGGACACAATGCAACACAAGCATTCCTGCGTTTGCACATTGCATTATTGGGCAGCTGTGTGGAGTAGTGGTTAGGGCTCTGGACTCTTGACCGGAGGGTTCTTGGTTCAGTCTTAGGTGGGTGACACTGCGGCTTTAGTCTTGAGCAAGGTAGGCTGCTTTACCTCGATTGCTCTAGTAAAACCCCAACTGTATAAATGGGTAATTGTATGTAAAAATAATGCGATATCTTGTAACAATTGTAAGTCAGCCTGGATAAGAGCGTCTGCTAAGAAATAAATAATTTTAGAAATAAAAAAATTATATGTTAAAGAGTTTATCAGAATTGAGCCCAATGTGTTCTTCCGACAGACTGTTTTAAATAAAATATACATTAATATTGTCCCATTCTATAGGACAATATTCGTATGAGAGTATGAGAGAGCCGCTAGCTACCATGGGATAATATTGGAGTTTCCCTAGCAGGAAATATAATAAAGCTCCTTTCATTAAAAATACATCTTGAATCTTTGCCGCAGGAATTTACCTGTAGACCCCAGGGGGGGCGGGGGTAAATAAATCACTAATGAATATTTTTTTAAAAAGCGCTCGTCTATCACTGATCGAATCTATTTGTAATTTCACGCTCTGGACTTCAGAAAGGATTGCATCTGAACATGCGCTCATCGGCACTCATCACAGCCTGATCATTTGTAGCATAGCTGGGCTGATAGCAGGCTTATGAAAACTTTGCTCATCACAGAGATAAGCTGAACCAACCAAATGGGACGCACGCTGTGTACATATGAAGGAGGCTGATGGTTACATCTCTATGTAAGCTAAATACGGCACTGAAGAAATAATGCAATAATAATAACTGTAACCTAGTTAGTGAGTTTCTCTGTGTTACATAATCATCATCATCATCATCATACTACTACTACGACTACGACTACGACTACGACTACTACTACTACAGGATAGCCCGGCTGGTTGAGAATGCTGTGTCACAATCAGGTCAACTTTCTTACCCAAACAAATAGCTTTCCAAGACATTTAAAAGGTTTAAATTACAGACTGATTTGCCGCTTCAAAGCCGTGGCTCTCTGATATTATTATTATTTATTTCTAAGCAGACGCCCTTATCCAGGGCGACTTACAATTGTTACAAGATATCACATTATTTTTTACATACAATCACCCATTTATACAGTTGGGAACCAACAACCCTCCAATCAAGAGTCCAGAGCCCTAACCACTACTCCACAGGGATCTCTTTAGAGCTAGTTCTCATCAAAAGTTAACTTCATTCAGCCTTTACAAAAACAATAAAAACACGACCTTACCTGGTAACATGTTTAAAATGTCATGCATACATTACAAAGCAGGGCAACGTGTCTGTGCTTTGTAGTCTCAATTAAAACGCTCTTTGATTTCAGAAATAAAAAGGCTTCATGAGTATTAAAATATCTCATTATCGTGGACTCTTTGATACTTTGTAATTGAATGATAATACATGGATTGTGTTGCGTTTGTGGTTTTTTTTTTTTCTTGGGGCGTTTGTTTTATAATTCAGGTAAGGATCGTATAATTGAAACAGATATCAAATATGAAAGCTATTTAAATAGGAGTTTTGTATTGTCAGGCCTCCAGCTATTAAGAGGCAAGAAGCTTGGGATCTGAATGGGGGAGTCTGCCTTTAAGTATTTTTGTTTTGTGTCAGTAAGCCAAATTTACCAATACACTTACCAATAATAATAATAATAATAATAATAATAATAATAATAATAATAATAATAATAATAATAATAATAATAATAATAATAATAAAAGCCTGTTTAAAAGCTAGTTGTTCAATAGTTATGCGGCATGGTCTCCATTCACTAACATGTCTTACTTCTGAAATGACTTGTGCGATGCAAATTGTAATGTTAAAAACGTTTTTGCATTTTTTTTTTTTTGTAGAGGAATATAATGTGTTACCTTTTCCCAGGAAACAGGTGGTAGCCTTCTTAAAAAGTTGGCCCAAAAATTGAACAAGGTTACAAAGTGTCTTTTGCTTCATGTGCAATACATGAGGAATTAAAACAATTAGGAATGTGATGCAAATTCAGAATTGATGTTATTGGGTGATCTAAACTTTAATTGGATATATTGAGCTAATAAGAAAACAATTACAAGAAGTAACATCTATATTTGATCTGTGTCAAATGATTAATGGACTTACCAGAATAAAATTTGACCTAATATTTTGTAATAAACCTAATCGTATTATAAGTACTTACAATTTAATCACTGGTCTATCTGATCATAATCTAACTTTGGTAAGTAGAAAACTGAACAGAAAGTGTGTTCATAACTACTTAAATGAAAGCGATAAAAAAATAAAAAATAAAACATATTATACCAAGAACAAATCTCTCTATCTTTGAGAATGAAATGAAACAAAACCGATGTGTTGGAAAGTTACTGGATGTAGGGCCCTTCTAAGAGAATTTCAGGATGTTATTATTATTATTATTTATTTATTTAGCAGACGCCTTTATCCAAGGCGACTTACAGAGACAAGAGTGTGTGAACTATGCATCAGCTGCAGAGTCACTTACAACTACGTCTCACCCAAAAGACAGAGCACAAGGAGATTAAGTGACTTACTCAGGGTCACACAAATAGTCAGTGGCTGAGGTGGGATTTGAACCAGGGACCTCCTGGTTACAAGCCCTTTTCTTTAACCACTGGACACTGCAAAATTTGAGTTGGTGGAACTGCAAAGCATTCTGATGTCTTGGTGTCTTGGAAATATTATATTGTACATTATCTAAAACCCATTTGCAATTTTGATAAATCAGTGATGTGATGCACTGTATTGCAAACACCTTTCAAAGGGCTTTTAAATATCGAAAGGTTTCTCGAAACGTATCTGAGACCTTCCTAAATGAAAAGCGTCCTTGCTGAGGAGCATCTGGCCTCCTTTCTTCTCCCATTCTCTCTTTAATTACACAGCAGCACAATGGAGATGTGATCTGCTTAGAATCTCTCAGCATAATCAGTCTCCTTCCTAATTCAATATAAAGTACCAGGTGAAAAAGAAGAACGGGAATCTCTTTGTTATGTGTAGGTCTGATTACAGGCCCTATGTGATATGCTATATACAATATGAATGGAAAGGAATGCTTGAATACTAAAGTGTGCATCTTAGAAGCTCGAATGGGTATTTGTATTGCATCGCCTTCGTGGATCTTCTGGATTCTAATAATGTATTTGTATATTTTGAAGGCAGCTGTGAATTTGTTGTTTTGTGTCCTCCTCCATCTTTCTTTATTCAGATTTGTCAGGCTTTTATGTGTTGCTGATACTAACAAGTTGCTTATGTTTTGTTATGCTGTTTTTAATGGTGGATCTTGCTTTTCAAGTAAAGGTAATGAATTGAACTTGTTTGCACTTTTCTTCAAAATTGAAATGTTGTCTTTGAAATATTCGTAGGGAATGCCTGATATTTTACAAAAAAAAAAAGTTGAGTTAGACATTTTATTTTTGCATTTTAAGGAATAAAATCCTTAAACAGTGACATATTAACTATATGCATGTTTAATATATAACACTTTAATGTTAACAATAGTGTTTAAGATTAATAATAGGTTTAATAAAAAATAAAGTTTAATAATAACAAAAACCTACTCCGTTAGGATCTGCTTGGAGGCTAATTCATGTACAACAATAGTTGGAGCGGTCTAAAGCTGCCATTTTTGAATTGGGGTTTACATTTTAATGATGTGACTTCAAGGTTATAGATTAAGATAAACATGGTTGCTATTTATTTGCACTGTAGGTTAGTATTCACCTTGCAGGTCGGGTAGTTTTGTACTGCGAAAGATTAAATAACTTGGGGAAAGGTGACAGTTCAAATAATGACATATCATTTTACCATAGAGGCACCTTTAAGCATATTAGCCAGAACCCCAAAGCATCACAGGGGTAGACAGGATGATGTACTGCATTTTAAGAACCTCGGCTATTTTCCAAATACAGCCATTGTATTTTGAACCGATACTTACTGTACATTTAAAATCAAACATTTAGTCTTGTAATTGATCATTCATAAACATGGGGAAAGCATAGTAAACATTACAGTTACTGTCCAAATACACTATTTTATGGGGAAATCAGATTCTATTAAGCAAAGCAATGGTTCAGGCAGGAAACTCACTTTTAACTTTAGATCAAATCACGTAAGCTTCAAGCATAGTTTAGAGATGTCAATCAAATACCTAGTATCTTATTTATCCTTCGATAAATGATACGTCCAATGATCAGCAAAGAAGGGATTTATATCTTACCTCAATCCATTACGTCCCTGCTGTGTGCCAGAAACCCCCCCTCCTACCCCACCACCCAGCCTCCACCTGCTTTTTGGCTTTGTCTAATGGGGAAGGGCAGCTACCCTGCCCATGGCTTCCCTACGGTCAGCCTCCCCACTTATCTGCAAGCTAAATTATGGGCAGGGGTACCTCGAAAGGTGAGGCCAAAGAATGTATATTAAATATATATATACAGTGCCTATAGAAAGTCTACACCCCCTTGAACTTTTTTCACATTTTGTTGTGTCAGTGCCTCAGAGATTCATGCATTTAATAAGGATTTTTTCCACATATCTACACACTATACTTCACACTATTAAGGGGAAAAAAGTTTTTATTGAGAAAAAGATTATATATTAAAAATACAAAACTGAAAGATCATAACTGGATAAGTCTCCACCCCCCTGAGTTAAAACTTGGTGGAGGCACCTTTGACAGCAATTACAGCTGTGAGTCTGTTGGGATAGGTCTTTACCAACTTTGCACACCTAAATTTGGCAATATTTGACCATTCTTCTTTACAAAACTGTTCAAGCTCTGTCAAGTTCCTTGGGGAGCGTTGATGGACAAGTCATGCCACAAATTTTCGATTGAATTTAGGTCGGGGCTCTGACTGGGCCACTCAAGGACATTTACCTTTTTGTTCCTTAGCCACTCCAGGGTAGATTTGGCTGTGTGCTTTGGATCGTTGTCATACTGAAAGGTGAACTTCCGTCCCAGTTTCAGCTTTTTTGCAGCAGGACAGCAGGTTTTCTTCAAGGACTTTTCTGTACTTTGCTCCATTCATTTCCCCTTCTATCCTGACAAGTGCCCCAGTCCCTGCCGATGAGAAACATCCCCATAACATGATGCTGCCACCACCATGTTTCACAGTAGGGATGGTGTTCTTTGGGTGATGCGCTGTGTTTGTGCCAAACATAACGCTTTGAATTTAGGCCAAAAAGTTCCATTTTAGTTTCGTCAGACCACAAAATTTTTTGCCACATGGCTACAGAATCTCCAGAGTGTTTTTTTGCATACTTCATACGGGATTCAAGGTGGGCTTTCTTGAGTAATGGCTTTCTTCTTGCCACCCTACCATACAGGCCAGATTTGTGGAGTGCTTGGGATATTGTTGTCACATGCACACTTTGACCAGTCTTGGCCATAAAAGCCTGTAGCTCTTGCAAAGTTGCCATTGGCCTCTTGGTAGCCTCTCTGATCAGTCTCCTTCTTGCTCTGTCATCCAGTTTGGAGGAATGGCCTGATCTAGGCAGGGTCTTGGTGGTGCTGTACACCTTCCTCTTCTTAATAATCGTCTTGACCGAGCTCCAAGGGATATTCAAGGCCTTGATATTTTTTTATACCCATCCCCTGATCTGTGCCTTTCAACAACTTTGTCCCAGAGTTCTTTTGAAAGCTCCTTGGTGCTCATGGTTGAGTCTGCTTTGAAATGCACTACCCAGCAGAGGGAACCTACAGGAACTGCTGAATTTATCCTGAAATCATGTGAATCACTACAATTTAACACCGGTGGAGGCCACTTAACTTGGTGTGTGATTCTGAAGGCGATTGGTTACACCTGAGCTAATTTAGGATTGCTATTACAAGGGGAGTGGACACTTATCCAATCAAGCTATTTCAGTTTTTATTTTTTATTAATTTTCTACAAATGTCTAGAATATTTTTTTCACTTGAAAGTTGTGGGGTAGGATGTGTAGATCAATGAAAAAAATATATATTTTAATGCATTTTAATTCCAGGCTATAAGACAACAAAAGGTGAATATTTTGAAAGGGGGTGTAGACTTTCGATAGGCACTGATATATATATATATATATATATATATATATATATATATATATATATATATATATATATAATGTTGTCTGTTGTAAATAAATAATGCATGGCATGAGCTTCCTGACTGAACTGCGAATCTATTTGCTCCCCAGGTGTGACGGATGAAGAGGCTTTGGCTGACGAGCGCAGGCGTCGAGGACAGTATTCCTTGCCAGCCCAGTCACCTCACACCCGCTACCTGAGAAATGGCAATCAGTATGACGAGGAAGAGGAGCATGGCATGCAGGCTGGCGGCCCCGGCTTAGCCAGAGGTGTGAGCCCTGACATTGCTTTTACACCTGCAGAGGAAAGGCCCGCAGGCAGGAGCCTACACAGTAAGAGTAGGGTCCCAGGCAGGAGCTGCTGCTTAGTGTTTTAGGGTCTAACAAGTTGGTGACAGTCACAGAGATCAAGTGCACAGCTTATAGTCTCACTTCTTCTTGTGAAAAAAAAAATGTAATAAAAAAGGCTTTGTTTAGTTTCACACAGAAGGGGTTGAGAAATCTCTATATATGATGTCAAATGCATTATATGACTATGTTGTCGTTTTCCTTCAGTCTCCAAGTGTCCAGTATCCAGGACTTTTACAAGGTTTTCCTGCTGGACATGTCATTTAGTACAGTTTTATCAGTCACATAATGATGCTGTATCTCAAAGGCAGTGTGTACAGCAGGCTCTGGCTATTATGGTATTACCAGGAGAACATTGGTACGCAGGAGCTGTAGACAAGCAGTTTTGTGTGAGTGAAAGCATACGATACGGGGTCAATCCTACATATTAACTCTCCAAATGATATTGAATTCAAACTAGACTGTCTCCAGCATGCTTTGATAGCACTGTGTTGTTTCTGTCTCCAGCATGCTTTGATAGCACTGTGTTGTTTCTGTCTCCAGCATGCTTTGATAGCACTGTGTTGTTTCTGTCTCCAGCAAGCTTTGATAGCACTGTGTTGTTTCTGTCTCCAGCATGCTTTGATAGCACTGTGTTGTTTCTGTCTCCAGCATGCTTTGATAGCACTGTGTTGTTTCTGTCTCCAGCATGCTTTGATAGCACTGTGTTGTTTCTGTCTCCAGCATGCTTTGAAATCACAGTCTTGGAGGGCCATTCCACTCCATGTTCAACAGGTAAAATGATATAATGAGCTGCTTCAGAGTCTGGGTGCTGGCTTCATTGGTTCAGTTAAACTATTTAGAACAGGATTGGAACAAAGACCAGGAGTGGAAGGGCCCACTTTGGCCAGCCCTGCTGTAGAGAATCCTCAACACATGTTGGAGAATGTGTGTGATCATGGCAGGAAGCGTGCATTGGAACATGTTGCAACTGTGAGCAGTGTTTATATCAGCCGTGTTTCCCCAGGACACATTGATGGCAAGAGGAAGAAACTGAGGCAAAAGGAAGAGGCGAAGAAGAAAAAGACGTCGAGACTGACTCATCGGGCAGGAACTTCTTTTTAAAAATGTATAACTTCAGCAGCAGCACCTGTGTGAGTCTTTTAAATAGAGATTAAAGATACTGCATCTTTATACAAGCCATTGCTGGCCAGCTTTTTGCTTCTTTATGTCATAACTTATACATTGTTTATGAAGTCACAACATACTATATGTGTAATCTTGTTAACTATACAGTCTTACACATTTGCCATTTTGCTGATTTTTGGAAATGTACTGATTAGTCAAGCAAACCACTAAGACATGTGATCCTTTTAGAGGGTGACTGCATATACAATGCAGCTCAGCTTACAAAGGATGGAATCGCACTGTTTTAGGTCTTGTTTGCCAAGACTCATTAGTGTGGGTTTGAAGTGACAGAAACCCCTTTCTGGGCTGAAAAATGTGGGGGTTTAGTTTTTCCATAAAATGTAAACTTAACTTAAAGAGTGTTATATACACAAGCGGAATTACATACATGCATAAAAATTGGACAGAAAATGTGAAACATAGTCAAACATGTTTTGAGACTGTTCCTCCAGAAACAAAGTAATGTGTGCAGTCTGAGACACAGAGACCCCTGTCAGAGCATTTCTCTTGCCCACAGCAACAAAGAGATATAACTTTATTATATTACAGACTACATTGCAGGGGGTTCATTTACATTACAATAGTCTCAAAACAGCATTTGCTTGCACATGCATTCAGTACATATATTTAAACATTCTAAAAACCGGGAATTAAAAAGGTTGAAGCAGAATTGAAACAGAATTGAAACAACATTAGTTTGGAGATGTACAATGAAATCCAGCATTGTTGCCAAATCACTATATTAGCATTACACATTTGCAATGGCTAATTCATTGTGTCATGCTGTACTGTGTGTATCACATGTTTTATTTTTTATAAGCGCTGATGATATGATCTCTTCTATCTATATCTACATTGACTCTATGTCTGTGCTGTTACGGTTTGTAATGTCACCAAGATCCCTACATTGATTTGGATACAGATGGCTGTACAGTACAGTATTCTTTGCATTATCCCTCACTTGATAGCTGTTGTGCTTGTGCTACAGAGGTTATATTAAAGCAAAGCAGTGGTTCTGGCAGAGAACTCACTTTAACCTGAATCAAATCACATAAACATAAAGCATGTTTAGGAGCTTCCAATACCACATCAAATTCTCAATCTAATAGCTAGTATCTTATTTGTCCTTCGATAAACAATACATCCAATGATCGACAAGGAAAGGATATACATCTTACCTCAATTCATTACATACCTGCTATGTGCTAGCGCTCACCTCCTCCTCCCCAGCCTCCACCTGCTTTTTGGCTTTGTCTAACGGAGAGGGCAGCTATCCTGCCCCCCTGCCCATGGCTTCCCTACGGTTTCTCTCTCCACTTACCTGCAAGCTTATTTATGGGCAGGGGTACATCGAAAAGCGAGGCCAAAGGCCAAAGAATGTAGTGTGAAAGCATGCACAATGCAGTCGTGTTGTCTAGTCTAAGCTTTACAAAATAATCTATCGCATGAATTTCCTGACTGAAATGAGGTTCTTCTCACCCCTTAATAAATGCTGTTCCAGGGGCTACATTGTGCTACACCAAGTTTGTGAAGTCGATACGACAAGGACAATATAGAACAGTATACAGACAGCTCATACGTCATGTATTGTACTTGACAAGTCCTGTGTGTCAGATTTTTAATAGAGGTTAGCCGCTGTGTGCAAGTATTTCACAGGTACGGTGGAGAGTTGCACACATGTCCTGCTGTCAGGGATTCCAAAGCTTCTCAATGTAGACTTGACTGATTGAAAAAAGAAAGTTCAGTAGCACTTTACATGGTGTCTCTAATTACTGTGTATTAGTAGTTACTTAGCAAATACATGTGTGCTTACAAATCATGCAATGTTATTATGCATAGTTACAATGTACTTAAGGTGTAAATCTTTTTGTACGATATATAAGTACACAATTGTATCAGAATCGGGTTAGGTTTAGGGTTAGGGTAAGGATTAGGGATAGGGGTAGGGTTATATCGTGCTAAATAGATTACACATTAAGTACATTGTAACTATGCATAATAACATTGTCATTATGTGTAAGTACACATGTACTGGAACTGTTATGTCAATACACAGTAATTACTGCACTGTGTTGTTTTCACCTGTGTTCATCACACACCTGTTTCTACTGTCTCCGATTAAGGATTGCTACGGATTCATCTTCCCTGCCGGTGTGAGCGGCAGTGTGTGCAGCAATCGTGTAAGAACAGCTGGAAAGGACACTGGCTGTTCTGGGGTGTGTCTGTGTTGTTATGTGTTGTGTTATTTTATTAGTTAGTTAGTTGTGTATTTTAAGTATTTATCAATCATCATTTGCTTTTATATGTCTGCTGTGTCTTTTCATCTGCCATTTCTCTCTCTCCGGATCCTTATTTTTCTTTTTTCTTTTTTCTATTTTATTTTTCCTTCTTATACAATTATCTGATGCTCGATCATATTCCCTTCTGTATATGTTACTTTGTTTGTATTATTTTCTCTTTTTGTTTTAGTCCAGGGACTGCCAATGAAAATGAGCTCATAGCTAAATTTGGGTGCAATGCATCCCTGTCAGAAAAATACATATATAAATAAATGAATTAGAGACACTTAATGTAAAGTGTTACTGAAAATGAGTATTTGTGCGTGTTACACACATGCAAATTGCTTTTTTTGGATGCTAGGAAAGGTCAACAGCTGGGCTGTATCTAAAATGTACTAGTTTAGTACTTAGTTAAGAGTAATGTGTGGTGTGTGTGTAACAGGGAGGAGGCTGGGTGTGAACCTAGTTAAGAGTAATGTGTGGTGTGTGTGTAACAGGGAGGAGGCTGAGTGTGTAAGAGTAATGTGTGGTGTGTGTGTAACAGGGAGGAGGCTGGGTGTGAACCTAGTTAAGAGTAATGTGTGGTGTGTGTGTGTAACAGGGAGGAGGCTGGGTGTGTAAGAGTAATGTGTGGTGTGTGTAACAGGGCGGAGGCTGGGTGTGTAAGAGTAATGTGTGGTGTGTGTGTAACAGGGAGGAGGCTGGGTGTGTAAGAGTAATGTGTGGTGTGTGTGTAACAGGGAGGAGGCTGGGTGTGTAAGAGTAATGTGTGGTGTGTGTGTAACAGGGTGGAGGCTGGGTGTGAACCTAGTTAAGAGTAATGTGTGGTGTGTGTGTAACAGGGTGGAGGCTGGGTGTGTAAGAGTAATGTGTGGTGTGTGTGTAACAGGGTGGAGGCTGGGTGTGTAAGAGTAATGTGTGGTGTGTGTGTAACAGGGAGGAGGCTGGGTGTGTAAGAGTAATGTGTGGTGTGTGTGTAACAGGGAGGAGGCTGGGTGTGTAAGAGTAATGTGTGGTGTGTGTGTATAGGCTGGGTGTGAACCTAGTTAAGAGTAATGTGTGGTGTGTGTGTAACAGGGAGGAGGCTGGGTGTGTAAGAGTAATGTGTGGTGTGTGTGTAACAGGGAGGAGGCTGGGTGTGTAAGAGTAATGTGTGGTGTGTGTGTAACAGGGAGGAGGCTGGGTGTGTAAGAGTAATGTGTGGTGTGTGTGTATAGGCTGGGTGTGAACCTAGTTAAGAGTAATGTGTGGTGTGTGTGTAACAGGGAGGAGGCTGGGTGTGTAAGAGTAATGTGTGGTGTGTGTGTAACAGGGAGGAGGCTGGGTGTGTAAGAGTAATGTGTGGTGTGTGTGTAACAGGGAGGAGGCTGGGTGTGTAAGAGTAATGTGTGGTGTGTGTGTGTAACAGGGAGGAGGCTGGGTGTGTAAGAGTAATGTGTGGTGTGTGTTTAACAGGGAGGAGGCTGGGTGTGTAAGAGTAATGTGTGGTGTGTGTGTAACAGGGAGGAGGCTGGGTGTGTAAGAGTAATGTGTGGTGTGTGTGTAACAGGGAGGAGGCTGGGTGTGTAAGAGTAATGTGTGGTGTGTGTGTAACAGGGAGGAGGCTGGGTGTGTAGTTAAGAGTAATGTGTGGTGTGTGTGTAACAGGGAGGAGGCTGGGTGTGTAAGAGTAATGTGTGGTGTGTGTGTAACAGGGAGGAGGCTGGGTGTGTAAGAGTAATGTGTGGTGTGTGTGTAACAGGGAGGAGGCTGGGTGTGTAAGAGTAATGTGTGGTGTGTGTGTAACAGGGAGGAGGCTGGGTGTGTAAGAGTAATGTGTGGTGTGTGTGTAACAGGGAGGAGGCTGGGTGTGTAAGAGTAATGTGTGGTGTGTGTGTAACAGGGAGGAGGCTGGGTGTGAACCTAGTTAAGAGTAATGTGTGGTGTGTGTGTAACAGGGTGGAGGCTGGGTGTGTAAGAGTAATGTGTGGTGTGTGTGTAACAGGGTGGAGGCTGGGTGTGTAAGAGTAATGTGTGGTGTGTGTGTAACAGGGTGGAGGCTGGGTGTGTAAGAGTAATGTGTGGTGTGTGTGTAACAGGGAGGAGGCTGGGTGTGTAAGAGTAATGTGTGGTGTGTGTGTAACAGGGAGGAGGCTGGGTGTGTAAGAGTAATGTGTGGTGTGTGTGTATAGGCTGGGTGTGAACCTAGTTAAGAGTAATGTGTGGTGTGTCACGGGGACTGTTCCTTTGATTAAAGAGTAAACAGATTGGAGTTACATTGTCTTGTTTTTCTGTTTGCTTATTTTTATAATGTTGGGGACGACAATACCTTGACATTTGAAACTACTGACTCTTTTGTTTTTGCACATTTCAGCTCCCAAATAATTCAATTTCAATTTGATTTTTCAATTTATTCTATTTATATAGCGCCTTTCATACCACAGTATCTCAAAGCGCTTTACATGTCAGTTAAAAGAGAAAGAAGTACGCAATATCAAGAAGTAGTAAAAATGACAAAGTAATAATAATAATAATAATAATAATAATAATAATAATAATAATAATAATAATAATAAATAAAATAAAACAATTGAAGAAAACAGGAAATAAATAAGAACGATAAAATACAAAAATAAAGAAATAAAATAGATAAAAACAATGATGTTTCTAAGTCAGGTTAAAAAGGCTAAACAATAAAAGTAAGTCTTTAATCTTGACTTTAAAAAAGATTTCTGAACCCCTATTTAGTTTTTCACACATCCTGTAGTGTGTTTTGAATATTACCCAATTAGTTTTGTAAAGTAGAATACATTAAATATGAAGACAAGAAACAATAGCCCGGCTCCAGTGCTGATTTCTCCACAGACTCAAGAGGGTTTAAATTGCACAGAAGAACTGTATGGGAGGATTGTTAGACACTTCAGGCAACATTACTTCCTTTTTCCTTTCTTTTCTTCTTGCTTTTGCATATTTATTAATATTTGCATGCTTAACAGATGCATTGTTCTTGAGACACCCCGTTAGAATTGCACAGCTTGGAACAAAATGAGAACTTGCAGTGTCGAACATGTGCCTCTTTGATCGTTGTTTAACTTGATAAACAAGCTGATTGTATTTTTGTTAGAGTGAAATGTCTTTCTTAATGCTTATATCAGAGCAGCGCGAATACTGTCATGCTGTTTTTTCCCAATAAAGCTGTGATTAAAATCCCTTGAGTGTCATTAATTGGGATCCATTTGGGCTGTCCTGAGTTCAATTTAAAACTCTCACAAACCAGCTCAGCAATGGCTTTAATTGCATTATCCACAAGAACATTTTTCTAAAATACTTTTTGCAGTGTTTCAGTGTAATCTCTGTCCAGTGCTTATTGCACAGCCCGGCGACCAGCTTAATAAATTGAGAAATTTCCACCAGTTCTGCTAAAAGTTACCCTGTGAAAACATACAGTCCTATTATATGTAGGACTATAAATATGTACTGTTGAAGCTAGCATTAGCTCATATCGTAAACGCTACATGCAGGACAGAGAGTAGTCTGTCTTTTGAAAAGTGAAATGAAACTGGGTGATGCATGCTATACAGAACCTACACACAGTGTTAATATTTTGTTTTTTAAAAGCTTGAATTTTGTTCATATTCATGTAACTGGCATAGCAACTAACACATTGCTACTTAAATATATAGGAGTAAAAATAAGGTTGTTAAAAATCAACTTCAGTGTTCACTTTTTAATTTTAAAAAAATCATTGTTGATTGTCCTTTAACTGCATTATTCACCCGTCCAGCATTTCTTTCAGTATCAAAACCACTGTTCAACATTTGCTCCCAAGGGCCATCTCTGACCATTTTTTCATTGCTTTGAAATGGATGGCCCCTAGCTAAATTCTACTGCACAACTTTACTTACAAGTCAGATTGTGTTTTTAAATCTTGCTGCTGGTAGTTTTCCTTGGAACAATAAAACTCTACAATGAAATACAGTTCTTGAAACCTGGTTCCAGGAGCCTGGAGACCTAGTTTGAGGCAACTCTGCTATATCAAACCTCGAGTTTCAGTGGCTTGAAACCTTGTCTCCTGAAACCAAGTTCCAAGCCACAAGGTGGCCCTGTGTTCCCTTAGCTTAAGGAGCTTCCTGTCACTTGCTCCTCACCGGAGCAATGCCTAAGAGGTAAAACAAAATGGTTACAAGCACAATGACCCCCACATCTTCAACAATACGGCCGCCACCCAGAACATAATAGTATTTCCTGGTAGATTTAGTAGACACACATTATTAACACTATAACTTAACAAGCACTATGAAAGTAACCTGGTGTTGACAGGAAATCACAATTACTGGCTTTGTTGTATAGTTTTTATTACCATAAACTGTGATGTGTTCTGCCATATAGCCACCAGAGGGCAATGTAGTCTGTAAAAGAGAAACAGCACTTTCAAGACTTTTTAATGCGAATACATTGGATACACACAAGATGTGTGTTGACTTTCTTCAATAAGTAACAGTATTGGAGAGTCAGTCTCTGCCTGTGATAGACCCAGGAGATGGAATGGCAGGGTGTGTTGAGAGCAGGATTGACGTTCACTCACACAGCTGTCAGTCTCTGCCTGTGATAGACCCAGGAGATGGAATGGCAGGGTGTGTTGAAAGCAGGACTGACGTTCACTCACACAGCTGTCAGTCCTACTGTTCCATTTAGACAGCAGAGTTGGAGGTTAGTGGACTGAGAAGATTGACAATTTAAAATGAAATGGGGCAAAAGCTTTTTCCATTGAGTATCTTAGTTGCTCACTTGCAGAACTGGACAAGGAGTTGTTTTATTCACTGGAGGCATGAATATGAATCAAGCTTAGTGGTCTTGACTTAGGCATAGGCACACTCAGAAAGACAGGGACGGGTTAGCATGGAGGCCGAACTGTTTACAACAGGGCAGGTAGTCTTCCTGGGGTGTGAAATAGAAAGGACTTCAGCTGCCAATGATGTCATACCAGCATATTTTATGAAACACACAAACACAAAAATAACAAATAAATGTATTGGAATAGTAGATTTTTTCTCAATATTTGAATGCAAGACCATGAAGCTTGCCATGTTCCTGGCAATTAGGTTATTCCTTTAGAAATCCTGCAGTATTACTAGTAAATGCACTTTTTTTCTTTTTTTTAATAAATGAATTTCCCAAACAAGGATATTGCTGTGTTTGTTTCACTCAGTTTACTTGTCAGTTCAGTATCCTTATCAAGCTGACATTAAGATATTTCTGTTTGAGATTTGTATTGGATTTGATGATTTATGTCTGTTGCTGAGCTAAACGCCCTCTGAGGGGCTCTCCACAGGAAACACCCGGCACTTCATTATTGCAGAGCTCTGATTGGATGACAGCTCGATGAGGAAAGGGACTGTGTGTGGAGACAGCCCCAGCCAGCGAAGGAGATTTACAGCTGTGTTTTCAGACTATAAGCAGACCACAGATCAATCCTGAATCCACAAGGTACACTATCCAGGGCAGCCTTCAAGCATTCACAATGAGTCTGAAAGCTCTAATACATTTATATAGGAACATGTCACATTGCTCCAGTATGTTTAGTTCTGTAATGTATTTTATTAAGCTTTAGCAATCATCTTTATAACTAATATGGTTATGCTATTGAACTTTTATAGTCAAATACTCCTCAGCAATTGAATGGCCATATCTTAATGGCATGCAGATTTCTGTGCCACAAATCCTGACCCGATACCCTTTGGAGGGTAATGTATGCTGTACATGCAGTGACTACAATGTAAGTTAATGGACTTATTAGATTTGGACATGTTTATTGGGTCCTCCATAGAATTAGCTTGGTCTTGGAGCACTCCTGATGTGATGAATAAAGGAATACATTTCAGTTATTCATTGAATGAACACACTAGATACACCTCTCCACCTTGCTGCACCAGCTGGGACGGTGTGCTCTATGGAGTTTTACATCAGATGAAAATACAGACAGGAAACACATTCATATTTCTCGGCTGGGTTTTAAAAGCAGGCTGTGGACATTACAATGCAGTGATGACCAGCAGTGGCAGAACCCTACAATCAGCCCACAATCCTTCAATTTTATTCAGACCTGACTGTCTTGATTGTCTCAGAGGTGATTGCTGTGACTAATTGGGGGCTATTCCAGGGAATCCTATACCTAATACCTGAGAAAAACAACCTTTTTAGAAATTACTTTCATTACTCAAATTTATTAACCTGTTGTTGTTAGGAACTCTATTATATGATTACAAATTACTAAAGCTAAGTATTTTGATTAAAATTACTATAATTGCTTTCATTTACAATGAACTTGTCCATTCTTTAAGTACAACAAAAACAGCTTTCATTAAAAAAAAAAGACTGGTGAAAGAAAAAACAACTGTTACATCTTAGAACGATAGTCAAGTTAGGTACAGTATAGGCTTTAAATGAACGATCTGGTTGGTGTGTTTGTAGGTTGTTTTATTTTCCTTCCATAGCAACTACATAATTTCCATCAAAATTCAATAACTGGGCACACTTAGAGATATGTGGTAATTCATAAGCTAAAGGGTTGCAATTGCTGTATGTGTGTACAGTATTTTGTCTAATTTTGCATTTCCATGTTGCTTTCTGAATTACCTCTAGCAATTTGTAAAAATGACTTGTAACAATGTAAATAACTGTTGGCTTTATGTAATAGATCATTCACTAGTTAATACAACATGGTTCAGTGATTATTACAATATGTGATATAGGTTATAGGACATCTGACATTAGGGAATATCGTCAAGGTTTTTCTGAGCTCTGAGATTAATCAGCCAAGAAATATTCTGTAACAGACAAAAAGATACAATGCCGTCAACATATGGAGGCCAGTGCTGCTTGCTTCGGGGTTTTTTCCTACTTGGTGGATTAGCAAAGCAGTGTCTGAGTATATATTACCAGGACCATTTTAAAGATGGATGGACTGATCAATGGCATTGTTTCAGGTGCCAAAGGCACAATCAATGCAATTTTACACTTCCACATATATTCTGTATGCATGCATTACTATATGTGGTCTTGCAATTCCTTGGGCACTTCCCCACAAGAGTGAAATTGTACCAATCATTTAAATGCCTTATTTCCTGTCACTAAACAACCAGCTGCTTCCCTAAATGACTTACAAGCCTTACAGTCAGTGACATGCTTCCACCCCAAACGCACTGTTGAAACAACCTGGGAAATGCAGGAGTAACACACCACCTGAATGCATGCAACTTGAGAGCGCTCCTGAACCTACAGCACCAGGTTCATGTTTGCGACTGTATAAGACGTGCTTCTTTCAAAATCGAATTACATATATTCTACACTACAGTTTTTGGATTTTGGCCTCACCTTTCAAGGTACCTCTGCCCATAAATTAGCTCACAGATAAGTGCAGAGGCTGACTGTAGGGAAGCCATGGGCCGGGGGGCAGGATAGCTGCCCTCCCCCGTTAGATGAAAAAAAAAAGCAGATGGAGGCTGGAGAGGAGGAGGTGAGCTCTGGCACACAGCAGGGACCTAATGGATTGAGGTAAGATATAAAATCTTTTCCTTGACGATCATTGGACGTATTGTTTGTCGAAGGACAAATTAGATACTAGGTATTCAACTGACGATTTGTTCTGGTAGTGGAACGGCTAAATATGCTTGTTGTTTATGTGATTTGATCTAAGGTTAAAGTGAGTTCCCTGTCTGAACCTCCGCTTTGCTTAATGAATGGTTACCTACAGCGGTGTCCACCAAAAAGTGTAGATATGATACCAGTTTCTATCACTTTAAGTTTATTAGTAAAACTAGCATATTTACACACCAGGGTTAAGATTATTTCAGGGCATCATATTTCATATATTCTGTTTTGGTTAACTCATGCGTTCAAAAGCCTTTGGTGTGCATGTTGTGAACCCCTGCATACTGTAAAAAAAACCTGTAAATCAAAACACAAACATATAATAAAACTAGAAAAAAACAATTCTATAAAATAATCTGCCTCCACAAGATAATAGCCACACGATCCAATTCTGCTGCAGCCTCATATGGCAGAGATGATTCATTGTGCTTGTTTATTTAAATACAGCAGGAATGATTCATTTGTCTCTTATTTAAAAATCCATTCAAAGATCACATGGACAGCCCTCTTGTGTTTCATCCTGAATCAAATTACCCAGGTGCCACCAGGGCACATGGCAGAGGAGGCAGCACAGTGATAATAGTGTTGCTGCCCACTCATAAGCTCACTGAGATACTGCATTTACATCATATGCACCCTGAATCATGACAGGGTTTCATGCGACACTTGAGACTCCAATGCTTAGGTTTCTTAAGCAGTAAATTAAGCAAAGCAGTGGTTCTGGCAGGGAAGTCACTTTTAAACAGACAGAGCAATAACAAAATTTAACAGAAACTTTACATGTATGTTATAACACATATGGCTACCTTCACTTTTAACCTTAGATCAAATCAAACATCAAGCATATTTTTGGCGTTTCCAAAACTCAGAACAAATTGTTCAGTCGAATAGCTAGTATCTTATCCATCATTCAGTAAATTATATGTCCCATGATTGGCAAGGAAGGAATTTGACCTCTATCCACTACATCCTGTGCGCCAGAGTTCACCTCCACCTCCCCAGCAGCTATCCTGCTCCCCTGCCCATGGATTCCTCACAGTCAGCCTCTCCACTTATCTGCTAGCTAATTTATGGGCAGAGGTACCTTGAAAGGCGAGGCCAAAGGCCAAAGAATGTATAATGTAGTTGTGTTGTCTAGTCTAAGCTTTAATAAATAATCTTTCACAGGAGTTTCCTGACTGAACCAAGGTAATGAACTGGGTAATGAATCTGTTCTCCATCTCACACTTATATTTTACTTTGCACTCTGAGTGCAGCTTGTCAGTAGAGGGGGCACATTCGTAATGTAAAATGTGCTTTCATATGGCTGGGCTGAGAAGACTGCAGTCAGCCCATCTGAATTGCTGATGACGACCAGCTAGCAGGTGTACCTACCCGGCCCATAACAACGGCATGGCAATCCTTCATAACCTTCCACTGTAATGGGCTGATGTGGTCTTTTTAAGAATTGCCAAACGCAAACGTTTCAGATGTGGATTCCGAAGGAGCCTGTAAATGTTTTTTTTAAAGATAAAGAAAGGGATAACACTTTACTTTAAGTGTCTCTGATTACTGTGTTATTACATAGTAGTTAATTAGTAAATGCATGTGTACTTACTTACAATGCTATTATGCATAGTTACAATGTACTTAATGTGTAAATCTTTTTGCATGATATAACCCTAACCCTAACCCCTTTGTAATATAATTGTGTACATATATTGTGCAAAAAGATTTACACATTAAGTACATTGTAACTATGCATAATGACATTGTAATTATGTTTAAGTACACATGCTAAGTAACTACCATGTAAATACACAGTCATTAGAGACACTTCATGTAAAGTGTTACCAAGAAAGGAAACACACAAAGGTTTGTTGTTTTCGTTTCCTAAACGTCTTATCTTTGTGCAAAGTTTTAACACTTTTCATTTGTACAATCGTATTATCTTATTTATTGTCCAACTGTCTCTTAGCAGAACTCATATTTTACATCCTGATTATTATTTTATGTTTTTAACAATTATAATATCCAATCTGAAGTTGTATCAAATGAAACACAGTAATATTATTCTATGTTAATTAAAAATACAAATAACCCCCTTAGTAACCCTAAATGTATTGATATCATATTGATACATCTATTTATCCGTTAGGTGTGTATGCTCAGTAATAATGAGAAGCCACTTCATTGCTCTGTCTGTTTGCTTCTGTGACCCAGGAATCTGTAACAACAATTTATTACAATGTTGGACAAAAAAAGAAAAATAAATCTCAAACTTGTGGGGAGGAAAACAAATATATGATCTCTGCGCAACCCAGGGGTGACATAACAACTGCTGTATGCTTGTATCTCTACCTACTTGTATAGAACTATACAGCCACCTATTAGCCGTTTCTCTTTTTCCCTTTTGTTTGCTTGTAAACCCCTGTTCTCCATTGCACCCAGAGCCTCATTCCCAGTCCTATTACACAGTGCTTCTTGACTGCTCTGCTTTCTATCATCATGCTGCTGTGCAGATGCTTTTCCTTCTGCTGCTCTTTCCACAATAAAACCGCATAATCATCACAGTATAGCCGGAGATGTCTGGGTGCTGTAGTGCGGCTGGCTAGTGCAGCACAGTGTTGTCATACAAGCACGTCCTTGAAAGCAACACTCCAAGGCATCAAACAAACAAACAGTTTCATTTAGTTCTGGACAGCATACACCAGGCAAAAGCAAACACTGCGTTACCAGGACTACAGCACACATCTTATTACGAAGAATGACATAGTGTCAATACAAGGGTATGTAACACTTATGATAACACTGTAAATTACTTTATAATGTGTCTTTTCAGTCTTATGTAGGATGAACAATAAAACAATCCAACAGAAACTTTAAATGTATCTTATAACACATACGGCTTGCACAATTTTACTGACAGGAAAAAAATGGCAATTACAATTCTAAAACAAATTAATGAAAAAAAACAAAAAAAAAACCTGATGCTGTTTTCTGAAAAACAAACAAGATAAGGGTGATTTCTAGTAAAGAGCTTTAAGAATCTAGCCCATAGCTCTCTCAGCATCAGCATCAGCATGGCTCATTTCTTTGATAAGCAAATACATCTCTTTATCAACACACAAATCTGGTCTTGTATTTACATGCCTGATACAAATCTTGTTTCTAAGCCAGGGTCATAATGCACTGGCTGAAGTCTTAGAGATGGAATTTCTTTCAAATTTACATTAGTGCAGCTTCCTCAGTGAGGAGTTTGGAAACAGATTAGCATACACCTAGGCACAAGTCTGTCTAGTCAGTGATGAGGATAACAATGTTTCATTTCTTCGCTCGAGCTTTCCAGTTGGCTAAATGAGATCAGAGAGTCCAGCCCCTGATTCTGGGGGATGGGAGGAGGGCGGTTGATGCTGTTGCTAGGATTCTGTTGCTAGGGTTACTGCTGTATGCAGGCTCCACGGCAGGAAACATGTCATGAATTATGGATGGTTTATTTTCTCAGAGCGGGCTGATCTGTAATGCAGATGAACTCAATGTCACCTGCTTCTTCTGGGTTCATTAAAAAATCCACAGTTTGAAATCAGAAGCTGGCATTTGCGTAGTCCTAGTAGCCATGCCGGGGACTCCTGAATACTGATGTCAATTCTTATGCAAAGACAGGGCCAGGGGTCATTGTCTGTTATTTGTTCAGGAAAAGCTTGCCGGATTTGCGTTGAACTCCCTGACCCTTTGGGAGTATTTTTTAAATGCAGAACACAGCAGGAGAAAAATTTATTTTAGAAATATTAGGAGCACAACATTTTAGATGAGTTCGGAAGAAGTCGCCCACAGGCATGCTTGTCAGAATTAAGCCTGCTGACCCTCACACCTGAATGGGTCAGACTTAAGACTTTTGTAGCCTGACATTGTCTGGGGCTGCAAAGTGCTGTTTGGAAACAAATGATCAGCCTCAAATGAATTACTGAGAAAAGTGTTCACAAAAGAGTTAACAAATCCTGTTTCCACTTGTGAGGACTGTGAGGCCCCACACCTAATACAGCTGATTCTGGCCCGACCGATCGAGGTGTAGTTGGGGTTCACAATGCTGCCAGATGGATATAGAAATGTAAGTGAATGTAAGTCCAGCAATATATTGATAAAAGTAAAAGAAAAAACATTTCAGTTGTAAGGATGCTGTGACTTAGCTATATTTTATGTAATCTTGTGTTTGAAATCCAAATCCCATGCGCATTCATAACACTGCCTTTACAATAATAAAAAAACCTAACTAAATAACAATCTAATTTAGCCACTTTCCAGTCTCTGCATCTTAAAAAATACTTTATTTTCTGTCACGATTGCTTTCTAAATAGCTACACAATTGCAGTTGTTAAAAGAAATTGCCAGTCCAGAGAACATGACCTGGCAGAGTTTTATTATTCAGCTTAGTTTTCATACCGGTACAGCAATTTTAGAGAAATGATTTAGGCGCCGTTGTAATAATATCACCCATACATATTACATGCTAAACAAAGCAGCAAGCTCCACACATTACTGCTCAGGAAAGAGCAATCCTTGCGTCACTGATTTTTCTGAAGGTAACAGTTACAACAGTATTCAAGTCATTGATGCTGTAGCAAAAAAGACTGAACACTTTCTGGTGCTAGAAAATACAGCCTTGTGTTGCTGAGCCTCCTATTGTCGTTTTGAATGAAAGCATAGCATCTAGCTGTATATCATTGTTCTCAGTGCAATCTGAGATGGGCAGCAGGTTGTGTCAATGTATGCAATATAATAAAACGAAGGGGTGAGGACAGGGAAATGATATTTCACAGACCCGTGCTGATATACTGTGCCACAAATGCCACGTTTGCTCTAAGAGTAATACCACATAGTGCAAATGTGGTAATTATTACATCCACTCAGAAGGTTACAAGGGGCAGGTTTATGAGGTTACATCCTGGTATACCTGATGAGTTTAGACATGATTCCAAGAGCTCTATTGAGACCATAGAGCTGCTTTAAACCAAGAGCGCTATTGAGACCATAGAGCTGCTTTAAACCAAGAGCGCTATTGAGACCATAGAGCTGCTTTAAAATGTCCAAAGGAAGTTAGATAATTAGATAAATCTGATATTTCACAAGGGAGGCACGGTGGTGTGGTGGTTAGCGCTGCTGCCTCACAGCTCCAGGGTCCTGGGTTCAATTCCAGCCACAGGGGTCTGTCAGTGTGGAGTTTGCATGTTCTCCCCGTGTTCGGTGGGTTTCCTCCGGGTACTCCTGTTTCCTCCCACAGTCCAAAGACATGCTGGCTAGGTGGATTGGCTTCTCTAAATTGCCCTTTAGTTGCCCTGCAATGGACTGGAGTCCAGGGTGCAGTCCCGTCCTGTGCCCCTGTGTCTGCCGGGTTAGGCTCTGGCTCACCGCGACCCTCTATAGGATTAAGCGGTTCCAGATAATGGATGATATTTCACATCAGAGAAAATGTTTCAACAATATGTTTTTGAATAAGGAAGTTTTGTTTGCCTTCCCTTAGTACTAAGGTATATAGAGCAAGAAGGCTATGGATTGGAGCACAAATTTCTCCCCTGGGATGTCTGTATGATACCGGTAGTTAAACCTTGTTCATTAAATGGTAAGAATATATGCTTAAAGGAAAAGAATCTTTCAAGCTAAATTGTAGTAAAACAGCAGAAGCAATGGGGTGTTCCAATAACTTTGCACACTGCTGTATGTATGCTTGTTGTGTCGAACTTTCCCCTGCAGTTACAACACTACAGAGCAGCAGTCCTTAGTGCTTCTCCGTGCTCGTCGGGTGCCGTCCTCATACTGTCAGTGCAAACCCACATGAAGGCTAATCTAGTGATTGTTTACAGAGTGTTTCCAGCACAGACAACGGATTAGAAATGTATTGCTGAAATAAACAACTAAATAAAATGCCCTCCAATCCAATCAATGGTTTATTTATGCTGGTGTTCAAGGGCATTTTAGGCTGCAAAAAATGTTCAGGCTGCAAAGAGAGCCCAAGGCAATCACCATACATTATGTGTGTGTGTGTGTGTGTGTGTGTTATATATATATATATATATATAATCAACTGAAACCTCCATAAGAGAGATTCCACAGCACATTGTAATGTACAATCATTGGATGTATGTTTACAAGATTACAATATGGCAAAAGATACAAAATAATATCAAAAGGAAATATCAATAATATCTTTACACATGACATGTATAAAAACTGTGGTAGAAAAAATACAATCACAAAAATGTTGAGTCATTTCTCATTTTCAGGATAGTGGAGTTAAATAAAATAATACTGAATTTGCCAGATTTATTGAAAATCTTTTTTTTTTTAGCTAGGAAAACCCAATCCAATATTCACGTTCCTCAGAAATGATAAAATATAGTATATTTAATTTTCTTTTTATATATCTTTGAAGAAACATATACACTGTATAAATATATTTTATTGACTGAAAAAATACCTAGTTATTAAATAATAGTAAATGAAAAGGCAGATAAGTATGCTAAGTTAAAAAAGAAAATATGAACATGTTGTTCTAAATAAACATATTAAAGTAAATTATCTTGCAATTTTTTTATTAGAGAAAATATATTTTAAGACACAAATGCAATTCCAGTTAATTTTAAAGCCACAGCTGTATTTCACTCCACATAAAATGTTCCTGGTGTATTAACACCAGAAATATGCTGTTATCTCCAAGAAGAGACCGGGGTTTTATTGAGTAATGAGTCTAAAATAGCAAACCAATAAAACTATCCAGATATCTCATGAGAATCAAGCAAATGGAAAACTTTACAACACAAATGTAAGCTTTACATGCACAATACAATAAACTCATTAAAGTTAATATGCAGAGCGTAATTTATTTTAGTTCCTTAATTATATTGTATTATTAAAATGGAATACAATTAGAATTCCACTCAGCTGTTTCATTTTCTACTCCTCGTTTTTAGGCTGATTTGAAACCTGACGTTTCCTTTGTCTTCCGACAGCTTTTATAAAACATCCATACTGCAGCCTCCTCCACAGCTGTCTGCTGCTGATTCATCCGCTGCTTATACTTCAAATATAATACAGCCCCCACACATTCATTCATGTGTATTTTTGGGGAGTCACTTGTTGAAACATGTGAAAAGCATACAAACGTTTCACCCAAAAAAGGGGCCATATTTGTTAATGATTATTAAGGTGTCAGGTGTTCCTACAGTAACGACAATATAGTATTTGATTACTAAAAAATAATCATTTTAATTATGAATGTAACCATCGTTTTAAAATCCCCTTTCACATTTGGGTTATTACATTTATTTTATACTGCATTTATTCGAGCGACTGTTGTCAGCAGTGAGTTCTGTCAAGTGCTACGTTTCTATTAGGTACACATTCGAGTCTCATCTGTATTTTCTTTCTCTTAAGGACTGCAGCCTGTCTCTGGAATATTGGTAAATATTTGCGCCTTCTGCATGTTGTCAATAAAGTTTATTAAACTTAAACTGTGTTGTATTTCAGCAAATACTTTGTGTCAGTCCACAAAATAACAGTCTATTATGTGAGGCAGTTACAGTCGTCTTATTCTCGATTGTAGATATTTTATAGGTTGCAGATAGCTGATGTACTGTATGCTTGAAGAAAGAAATAAACAGAGATATCATATTCTGTCGTGAGAATAACATAATTTTCAAAGCAGTTTGAAAGAAAACAAATCTTCTCAAGTGTACACTACAACACACAACACTAAAGTATTACATATCCCTTTGGGTATGAATACAAACAGAAATGTAAATCTGTACAAATCTCAATTCAGTGGCAGTGTTTATCATTCAAGCAGGCATGTTGTGTTGTTGAAACAAGAAACATGTTAAAATGCAGAGAGCTTTTCCGTCCTTTGTAAAAAATAAAGAAAAAACAGCTAGACGTCATAACAGCTCCAAGCATTTTAATAACATGTTATTTGATCTTTACAAAATAACAACCTCTATTTTTCAGGACTTAACGTCAGCACATTAGGTTTGTTGGTATTTCCCTTTTATAGGCAATATATTTTCAGATCAAGTAGGTGCAGCTGTTACAGATACAAAAATAACATGTAAACATCCTCAGATACCCTGGTCCTCTGTAGGTGAGAAGCCCAGATTGGTTAAACGCTGTCAGGGATCACTGCTGTATAGTAATGGTCTGCTGCACTGCATGGCTTTGGAAACAGGGCATACTGAGATGCATTTGTGGATTTGGTAATTGTAGTTTACCTCAGAAGACAGGAGCATTCTACAACACCAGCTTCACACTTTTCACAAGATGGGGAAGCTGATAATTTGTTATCTTTGGAAGTTTTCAAGGTCTGTTATGAAGTGTACATGTTGCTGGAGCCTGAATTAAATCAAAGCTCATGGGCTTGCCAGTGTAGCTATACTTTATAATGGGGTATGGTGATCACATCATTTGGGTTTAATCCAGGCACAGGTGTGCATCTACAAAGAATACAAGAAGTGGCTTATTCAAAAGCTAGCATGCTTGTTTCTCAGACTATTTACAATGACCTTGCGTTAGTATATATATAAAGTGTTCACAAATCTAAAGGGTATTAATTACAGCAGCAGTTCTAATTCTCAAACATCTGTTTTATGTTGGGAAACAAATGCAATATACCTGTATCCAATGTGTTAATCGGTTAACCAAGAAGTCACATCTAATTTGCAAACTCATTTCTGTCCTATCTGAAATTACTAATTAATGCCAGTTTTAAGACTGCTTTATTGGCAGATTCTTAAGGTAATAGGAATTTGATCATGCTGTGAGGTTTAGCACATGAAACATGGAATATATTTCAGTAATACTGCACAAAGAGCAAGAGCCAAGATAAACATGTGTAAAATAATATGAAACTTTCCATTCTATGAATGTGCAAGCTGTTCGTCATACACATGATTGTACATTAAGAGTGCTGTTAAAACCGTCAGTATTTATTTGTAAATCTGTGTAAATGCACTAATGAATCAGTCCACGTGTTTGTGAATCAGGGGAAACTTAGCCACTGCATACTCTACTTTTAGAGTCCAGATTGCTTACATTCCCTCAATGCAGATTTGTGAAACCTGCATGGCACTACTGTCTGTCACTCTGTGTGCTAAATAAGCTTGTAACAGAAGTTACATAATAAAGGTCTGTAACTCAGGAACCAAAACAGAAATGTCTTGCTGGCTGTATATTTTCCATACATATTGTGTTTGTTATGCTAAGGACTTTATGAACTCCCTATGGTCTCAATTATAAAATGATTTTACAAATATGGAAAAACTATTTTAAAAACGATATGGGACACTAAACAAAAGATCATTGAAGTTATATAATATTATAGCACAACACCAAAGACATCGACAAAGACACTTTCCTCTTCTATTACTGGCATTACTTTATTTTTTTAAGTAACTTTCTTTTTAGCATTACTGTACATCTTTGCTTGAGTGTTTATACGGTACAAATCAGTGACAATTTATCAGGGAAACTATTTTGCTAATGATTCATAAATAAGGAATATGCACTCAAAATCTGTTGTTTTTTTTAAAACGAACATAACAATGAAGTAATTCTTTATAAATCTAAATATGTAACTATTTTTTTTTTAAATCCACCTTGCAAAACAAAAAAATAAAGAAACATCTATTTTGTTTTAAGTGCTTCATACATACAGTATCTATTGGGATGGCTACAGTTGACAGTATTCTTATTTTACCATATCCATGTTTATAAATTGTTATGTAACATATTTTTTTATGTGTTATGTATCCAATTATTTTGCAAGGCCTGTTGACCATACAGGGTAATTACAAAATCGACCAATTTTTACTGTATCTTTCTGTCAAATGGTATTCAATAATTGATGTGGGTTTATATTAGGCTTAGAGCATGATAAATGTACAGGAACATATGGTAATGATTTATTTTGAGTCTCTTAAATACATATTTAATCAATATAAACTTGGTAGTTTCCTGCTCCAGTATAAAGACATACAAGGAGTGGTATGAAGCTATTCACACTACCTAAAAAAGTGCATTTAAACCACATGATTGCCATTCACAATCACGATTTCAAATTGTGATGAATTGTGTATTTGTAGTTTTACAAACCAGTCTTTCTATGTCCTTTTTTTTACTGGAACAGGAAACTATACCAACCGACAGCGTCGCCCCCGCCGGAGTACCCAGTGCCCAAGAGGGGGGAGCCCGAGTCTCCAGCGCTCAAGAGGGGGGAGCCCGAGCATCCAGCACCCAAGAGGGGGGAGCCCGAGCATCCAGCGCCCAAGAGGGGGGAGCCTGAGCATCCAGCACCCAAGAGGACGGAGCCTGAGTCTCCAGCGCTCAAGAAGGGGGAGCCTGAGCATCCAGCACCCAAGAGGGGGGAGCCTGAGCATCCAGCACCCAAGAGGGGAGAGCCTGAGCATCCAGCACCCAAGAGGGGAGAGCCTGAGCATCCAGCACCCAAGAGGACCGAGCCTGAGTCTCCAGCGCCCAAGAGGGGGAGTCCGAGCATCCAGCGCCCACGAGGGGGGAGCCCGAGCATCCAGCACCCAAGAGGGGAGAGCCTGAGCATCCAGCGCCCAAGAAAGGGGAGCCTGAGCATCCAGCACCCACGAGGGGGGAGCCCGAGCATCCAGCACCCAAGAGGGGAGAGCCTGAGCATCGAGCACCCAAGAGGACGGAGCCTGAGTCTCCAGCGCTCAAGAGGGGGGAGCCCGAGCATCCAGCGCACAAGAGGGGGGAGCCTGAGCATCCAGCGCCCAAGAAGGGGGAGCCTGAGCATCCAGCGCCCAAGAGGGGGGAGCCTGAGCATCCAGCGCCCAAGAAGGGGGAGCCTGAGCATCCAGCACCCAAGAGGGGGGAGCCCGAGTCTCCAGAGCCACTGGGAGAAGCCTCACTGTCTCCAGCTCTGGAGGGGGAGCTGCAACAGCCTCCAGGGTTAGAGGGAGATGACCTGCTGCTCCCGCCTCCACCGCCAGAGGGAGAGGAGCAGGAGCTGCCTCTGCCCATCGCCAGAGAGAGAGGAGCAGGAGCTGCCTCTGCCTCCACCGCAAGAGGGAGAGGAGCTGGAACTGCCTCTGCCTCCACCTCCAGAGGGAGAGGAGGGTCTTTCAATGCTGTCAGCAATAAAACCTCCTGCAGAGCCTGAAGATGTTTTTAGAAACAGGAAAAAGTTCCACTCCTAAACGTCCAGTTCATCTATGAGACTCGTTGCCATATCACAAATGTATTGCTAATTTCCCCGGATCGTGTCATGATTCTTTCATTTTACAGCAGAGTGAAACTTGGATAATGTTTGAGAGTGGAGAAATCATGGACTGCTTTCTAAGTGACAGTATTAGCATATTGTTATATTTAATTACTTATTATTACGTATCTGTAACTTAACAATTCTGCAACATGTTTTATCTGTTGCAGGTCACAGTGGCTATCCTTTAAAGAAGTGGCTTCTGACTCCAGTGACTGGTCCGACAACAAGAGCTGAGGAAAGATATAATGAGGCACGTAGAAAAACACAAAGCAGAATCGAATGTACCTTTGGTATGCTTAAGAACCACTTTGGTTGCCTAAAAAAAAGAGAAGAGAAGCCTAAAATACACACCAGAAAAATGTTGCAAAATAATTCTAATTAGAAATGACCCACAAATTTTGCAGAGGAACAGAAGACAAATACCAGCTTTGGAGGACACAGATGTTCAGCCCAACAGACATCAGCCACCCATGAAAGTCACACAAATCAGACAGAGAATAATAGAAAATGTATTTTCAAAAAGCACTTCTCATCAGATGTGCACAAATAAAACACACCCAAACCACCAGATGCATTTGTCATGTACTGGTTGTTTTTCTTTAAATTATAAGGCATCAATTTTGTCAATTAACCAGCATTGGTGCCTCACAAAAAGAAAATTCTCAAATTAATTCAATTGAAATTCCCAACTTTTTCTTTGGACTTGTGAAGTCGTGTAGTTTTCACTCTAGTTTTTCCTCTTTTTTTCTGTATTTTCTTGCTTCATCAATTTCAGTGAGTTTGGGGAAGTTGTCTTCAAGCTCTATACACTTCTGCTCTTCCTGGGAATTTTTGTTTTTATTTATTTATTTTAATTTGTGAAACACTGTTCTGCTCCATTTTATGTCTGCATACAGCATTTCCGTATGTGGAATCATCAATCCCATAATTCATAGTGAGTACTCAATGTAACTCTACTATAACGTAACTGTTTTGCAAGCCCATAAATGATTATTCATTACAGGGCGGGGCCGGAGATTTTACTTTCAATTAGAAGACATTTTACTTTACTCAACAGTAAAGTGCCGCTACTAGCAATGGGAAATTGCAACATAAAGTAATGAACATACAGAACTCAACATACATATTGTAGTGTCAAACGGGGTCATAATATCATTCTGTGTATTAAAGTAACAGAATTCATATATAGAGGGGAATCTTAAACGATTCTCTGTGTCTTCTTGGTTTCTGGTCACAAACTCCCCCACTGACAAAGAATGCTTTTAAAAAGAGTCACAAACTAACTGCTGAACAAATGGCTTTTCTTCACGATCGCTGAATGACTCTTTCGATGCCGCAAGCCAGACAGTTCTGGGTGCTTTGACACCTAAGACAGGAACCAGTCCATCACATAAATCCAGCTGACAGGGGGCGGAATAGCAGACCAATGGAGAACAAGGGGCCGCGTTGGAACGAGAACAACCAATGAGAAACACTCCACGAGGACTCAGACACCGCCCAAACTAGCCAAACTATCCAATCACAGGGGTAAAGAGAACATTACAAAAGTGTGAGCGTGACACTCAAACAGGGCTCCTGACACGAAATCCAAGGTTCTGATACACAAACCAGTCTTTGAAGTGTGGAGATCCAGCCTGCAACCAGCTGGGTAAACTGGGTAAACCCGGACTCTCCATCCTCGCTGTTCTGCTTCAGTGGCTAGTTGAGCATACCGCAGTTTCTTCCTCTCATACGCCTCATCTACAGCATCCTCCCATGGCACTGTTAACTCTACCAGGTGAACAAGGCGTGTTGATCCAGACCACAAGACAATATCTGGTCGAAGGTTAGTGGTGGCAATCTCAGATGGAAAAATAAGCCGTCGACCCTATAAAATAATATTCTGCTGTTCCGTCAGCGCTGCTCTTTTAGGAGAGGTGCGGACGCTCTGGTCCAGAACTGTGAAACGGCCGGGAAGGAAAATCCGAAAAGAAAAAAAAAAGAACACAACGAAAGAGAATAGGGGTAGCGGGGAAAACCGTGGGCAGACCCCATCAATATTTTTAGCAGGCTGAGGGTGCGGCGTGCGTGTAGCAACGGTCGGGGTGAAGCTACCGAGTGCAGCACCTTTTATTTGTAGTTTTGATTACTGTGTTTTATTTTCCTTTTTTCTTTCGCCTTTTGCTTATTCTTTTGTTGAACACCTGTGAGTGAGCCTGCACCTGTAAACTGTACCGCCTCTGGTATTACTGTGGTTCTGTTTACCATCGTTGGTAGGCAGACCACGGTCAACAGCGCCCTCTGCGGGCTGAAAAGGGGAATTAGCCGCCATTAATAAAACTGGGCACCTCTGTGGTGTTTCAAGTTCACCTTTTGTCTCTCCTGTGTCAGTGAATTACCCACCACCCTTCCACACTTGCACACTACAATATGAAACATGAGCTCAAATGGCAGTCTATTGATAGATGCACACACGCATGGCATATCTATGGACTGTTTATTAACATGTACAACTAAACTTCAGCAAATGGTTCATTGCATATTAATTAAATAATTACTGATGACACTCTAAGTTAGCGAACATACACATGTGTTACAGAAGGTGTATACTGCATGTGCAGGATGTAACATTTAAAAGACATTTAAAGACATCCCACCCCACGTGATAAGGGTTTAGTATGTTCTTTGCCAGTTAAATAAGTCCTCCAGAAGTACGTGGTAAGTTACTGCACAGTTACTGCTTCTGGCCGTTGACTAAAAGAATTAGGCAGTCTATCTATCTGGATTTATTACATGTAGCTTATCATTATCATGCCATATTAAATCAGATCCTATTGATCTTTGTAGTAAAATATTCTCACTACCATAATAATGATTGAGATTAAATCTGACATCATACTTAATCTTTGTTCAAGGCAGTTTCTTCTGCAGTGTGTGATTAGAAAGCAGCATGAAAAATTATAAATTATTTCATTACTGAGTCTTTGAAGATGCAGTGCAAGACAACCATGTTCAATGTGACACTAACATGATATAATCCCTTGGTATCGGTTCACGACACATCCTTATATAATTTAGCTTTACTTTTACAGTGCAGTTTGCTTACCTCTTACATTCCCCAAAAGTAGATTTGTGAAACCTGCATGTTTCTACGGTATGTCACTCAGTTTGCTAAATAATCTTGTATCAGTGTGACATAATACAGGTCTGTAACTCAGGCGCCAAAACAGAAATGTATTGCTGACTGAGTATTTCCATAAATATTGTGATAGTTATACTAATAACTTTCTGAAATACTTATGGCGGGTGGTGGTGGTGGTGGGCTGCCTGTTGTGTATTCGCTTGATTTTAATCCAAGACCTCCGTCTGTCCCAGTTTGAATGTGTTGTGTATTCGCTTGATTTTAATCTGAGACCTCTATCTGTCCCAGTTTGAATGTGTTGTGTATTCACTTGACTTTAATCTAAGACCTCTGTCTGTCCCAGTTTGAATGCCTGGCTCTTACTTGCCTCCTTGCCTCTGGTTGTGGTTCTTATTTATCCCCCTCCACCCCCAAACAAAAGCTCATTTTTGAATTTTTCTAACTTGCTCTGATTTTTATGCCCGCAATATAATCGGATTCAGCTTAGTGGTGTTTTAATATCCATGTCGACTCTGAGAATGGCCCATTGTCAATTGACATCCTGGCTCTCTTGGACTGCTTTGGGTTTACACAGCATGTAAATGTTCTAACTCAATCAGGGTCACATCTTAGAGCTAGTTATTACTACTGGTCTACCGGCTTTCAATCTACAAGTCCTTGATTTGGCTGTCGGACCATACAGTTCAACTGCATTTAATGAGGCTATTTTATCCACACATCTTTTTGATGATCACCTTTTACATTGGAGGATATGGTCAAGTCTTACAATACAAGTCTGCTAAATATCCTTGATTGTTTAGCCCCAGAGAAGACACGCCTAGTTTCATACTCTTGTTGTTCACCTTGGTATAATGATCAGCTACGCTCTATGAAAGCATAAGTTTGAACACAGGTGGAGGGACATTGGCCTAAATGTTCATTTTCAGGCTTGGAGGCAACATCAGTTCTCCTGTAGGGATGTGATTAACAGCCTGTTTTTAGTTTTAGTTTATTAAGCTGTGGTAATCCTAGGCATCTTTTTTCGAATGTTACAGCCAAATTGCAAGCCCTCACTATCTGGTTCTATAGATCAGTGTAATAAATTCTTAGAATTTTAGACATCAACTTTTATCTCTCACTACAAGTATTGTTTTTATTAACTGTTATATCTGAGTTTACAGGGACCCCTTTGACTGGCACTTTATCCACTTTGATACTCTTGGATCTTAGTGCTGCATTTGATACTATGATCATGCCATTCTTCTTAGTCGTTTGGAGACCTGTGTGGGGATTACAGGCACTGCTCTTTCCTGGTTCAGATCTTACCTGTCTGACAGAAAGCAATCTGTTTCAGCGAGTGGTTATTCTATATGCTGCCACTCGGCCAGGTAATCCGTCGTCACAACGTGAGTTTCCACTCATATGCGGACGATACTCAATACTTTATTTACAGACTAAACCTGACACTAAAGTGGCTGTTTCTGTACTTTCACACTGCTTGGCTGAAATTAAATTATGGATACAACAGAACCTTTTGCAGTTTAATTGTGAAAAGACAGAGGTAATGCTGCTTGGCGCTCCACATCAACTGCACAAACTCGATAGCTTTAACATGGTTATTGATGGGGTTGACATCAGGTCTAGCTCTGAAATTAGGAATCATATTGTCATTTTTGACCCTAGTTTAACCTTTGAGTCTCACACGCAGAATGTCACCAATGTGTCATTTCTCAGTGACATTGCTTGACTATGACCTATTCTCTCTCTACCTGATGTGGAGAAGCTAGTACATGCCTTTGTCTCTTCTTGATTACTGCAATGCCTTGCTTGCGGCTGCATCACAAAATGCTCTCAGTAGGCTACAGTATGTACAGAATTCTGCAGCTAGAGTTATAACAAGAACTAAAACCTGTGAACATATAACACCTGTTCTGGCATTATTATTATTGCACTGGCTTGTTAGGAGGAGGGTTGATTTTAAAATCTTATTGTTGACCTATAAAGCCTTGAATGGTCTGGCTCCAAGTTACATTTCCGACCTTGTAACTAGGTATATTCTGTGCGTAACCTGCGCTCTGCAGCCTCTGGACTGTCAAGAGTCCCTATAACCAGGCTCCGCTCTGTGGGTGAGCGGGCATTTTGCAGTTACGCACCTAGGCTCTGGAATGCTCTTCCCCTAGATATTAAGGACTCAGGAAGTGTTGCTATTTTTAAAGCAAGACTGAAAACATACTTTTTTAAACTGGAATTTGTGTCTACTTAAATTGTAACTTTATTTAAGTTGTTACTTTTAATACTGAGATGTAAGGATTTTGCCTTGGATGGGGCAATTGCTGACCCTCCAAAAACTTTGCACTTCCTTTACAAGGTGCAAACCATTGTAGAAGCGAGTAATTAAGAGCTGTATAAAACCTCACACCTTCAGAGACCTGTCACTGGCCTCAGGATGGCTCCTGTGGTCCACTTCTTGATGCAGCGACGCTTGGCTCTTGGTGAAGACAGGCAGGAAAACCTTCGGAGGAGAAGGGCAACATGGAGAAGACCCGCATATTCAAACCCAGGGTCACTTTGTGTGGGATGCCAGAGGATGTGGTGGTAAGGCATTATTATCTCACTCTGCAGGTCATCCTAGACCTAATAGCTGAATTTCACCTTTTCATCTCCTGGTTGACTGTCCTCCTGGTAACACCGACAGCATTGACTTTCTCCTCTATAGAGAACCATATGGCCTCTTTGGTAGCATAACTGATGTTGGCTGAGGCTTTTCATTTTGAGTGACCTCAGCCGTAAGGACTCTCAGCTCCTCCTAAGAAAACTTTTCTTTTCTTTTCTGTGCTCCAAGAGGACTTTGCTGCCCTGCCTCTGACATATTTTTTTGTTTGGTTTGATTTTCATACTTCACAAATCTTATACAGCGGCTACTGCTCTCTGTACTCTTACCTCACCTCTGGGTTGTAAGTGCGGCCGCTAAATACCCCGATGCACAGGCGGCGCTCATTATGACCCTCATTATCATGATTGCAGCTCATTATTTGTGCATGTTGAGTAATTTGCATTGCTCTTAAGCTTACATTGGCCACTAGGCAATTTGGATTTTGCAACTGCAATTGTTTACACTACACCTATCCTTACATCAGCTCCTATGTGTACAGTGAAATACAAGATAAGATCATTCAAGGTCTGTTAGTAGCTACAGCGTCCTTATAAAATTAGACTAACATTCAAATAAGAGTTGTCATTTGTTTTATGATATTTTAGTACAACACAAAAGACATTGATAAAGACTTTTTTTAAGTAACTTTTCTTGAGTGTTTATAAACATTTTGATGTGAGCTGGTGATATTTATTTGCTGTTATGTACAATTAAAATATCTTGGTAGAACTAAATATTATATTGAAACAAGTATTTAAAATGTAATGTACACGGGCACTAATAAATATCATGTTAGTGTAATTATTAAGATCATTATTCTAAATGCTAAATGCTTATGCTAAATGCCAGTATTTATCAGCATTGTGAGTGAGGTATCACAAATAAAAATTACTATTATAAATCTTATACTCACAGACATTGCTAAACACCCATGGTCAGTATTTCTAAGATGGTCTGTCCTCCAATTTGACCTTTACATTTTAAAATTTTCAAAAAATGAAAATATATTTGTATTATTATTATTTCATCCCATTTCCGATGACATACTTGTCTGCAAGCCCATTATCATTAGTAATTATTCAAAGCAGGTCTCTTTCTTTTCACGGTGAAGAAAGCAATTTTAGTATGTAAATGGTTAAAATCCTCTGGTGGATTGCGATTAGATACGTGTTGATAAACTCACTCATGATGAGTGACAGTGCACAATATTGGGGTCATGCTGGTCACTCAGCGGATGACACTGATGAAAATGATCAGCTAAATGCCAGAAGTGTCCCAGATGCATGCTGGGATGAAACAGTGTAAAATGTCAGTGTCTCGCCACTTCCTATTAATACCTCAATAGGACTGGGTATAATGAGCAGAGATTTTCATAGTGATTGAAGTGCTGGCTGCTTTTTATCGTCCAGATGTTTGCTGCTCAGAAATTCATCTCTCTCTTTTACTGTTAAATGCAAGCTGATCTTTTTATAAACTTTTAACTACTACTTACAGCTGTATACCAGCCTCTGTCACCATAACAAAAGGCCCATTATTGACATATACAGAATTAGTGATGCCCTATAGCTATGCCCTATTCATTTGCGCCGATCTATGGTTACAACATGCTTGCTTTCGCTTTTTCTCACTGCTGTGCTGCAAGTAGCTGGCATGTCGAGCCACTGATCTGTCATGTTCCACGCACAATGACATGGCAGTCTGGAAACTGAAAAGCTGCTTAGAAAAGCCAGCAGCAAGATGCTTTTATTCCTAAGACCTGTGTAGACCCTTTAACTGTTACCACCATCTTCCATTTCGTTTGTAATTGACTATGTTGGGATCAAGTGCTTTTCATTCTGCCATTATACCCCATGGGGTGATATGTTATTTTCTCTTCTTTAACATCCTCTCGAATTCAGATGGCGGTCGGTCACCAATTGGGGGTACAGTATTGTGCACATTTTTAGTGGAACTCTCAACCGCACTCCAGTGTCATTTTCATGGAGGATTCAGTTATAGAGAAACAAGCTGCTCTTAGTTATAGTAACATCCACCAAGATTAAAAATAAGTGTATAGTTAACTATGGGAACAGCATGCAGATATGATAATTACAGTCTACATGAGAATGAGAGTTAGCCTCACTTATATTTGGAATATATTCCTGTAGGTAATTCCAGATTTTTCTTTGCTCATGCCCTGGTGCAGTGCATTGCAAACACTGAAAGAACATATCAAGAAACCTCTCATTAAACACAGATAAGACTTATTTTGATGACATACAGTATTTAGGAAATACCACTGAGATTCTAAAATACTGTACCAGTAAAATACCAGTGTGTTACCCTAAAAAAAAGCATTTTATGTTGCTTTTTTAATTTCAGTATAGATGAAACAATTTCAATTGCCCAATACAGTAAGTAGTGTAATGGTACCATATATAAATCTTGCTGTTAGTGGAACATATTGCTGTTACATATTAACTGACTTAACCCCTTAAAGACTGAGCTGCTTTGACATACTTTAGTTGTCTGTCTTGGCCTGATCTGAACCAAATAAATAAATACATTAAAAGTCTAACACACCTACCTATATGTTTTTTTAAATTCTGGTGTGTTACGATCACAAGATAAATGCCGGTGTCTCAGGAGCTCTACTTAACACATTCTTTATTTTCTTTGTTTCCCATAGCCTCGCTGAACAAAGGGAACCCAAGGGATCTTTTAGGGTTCAAATACAGGCATTCAACCCAGTCTTAGCGATATCAAATATTCAAATCTAAGTCTCCTAACTGTATTTTTATCTCAAATTGAAGGCTAAAGTTTAATGATTTAAACAGAGGCTGTGTAATACAGTATTTTCGATTTGACACAGTTCAGGTCTTTCAAAACAGGGCCTATTAATCCACCAGCCCTGTCTCTCTTTATATGCAATGCACAGAGACAGGTGGTACAGCAGAATCACATTCCTACTACAGGGTAACCTAGCTTCTCCATGGTTTTTGCAGGAGCAAAGCAGCATCGAATAAACCAGCATGTTACTCCTAAATGTACCTGACATATCTAATGGCAAACTGGTGGGCAGGCTTCAGTCTGGCATGACAGACCCTGTTAATATTTGGACCGTGTCCAACTCCCAACCAACAGGACTCCACATTCATGCTTTCAAAGCAACTCCTTTCATAGAGTGGGTGCCAAACATCTGGTCAATGTGAACCAGCACAGGATTCTTTTAGACCCCATCCATAATGAGTAGTAATACAAAAAGTAGTAATGCTAAAAGAACAAATGATATGAAACATTTCAACTAAAACTCAATGCTTTAAGTGTTTGAATTGAAGACATCAAGAAAGACTTCCAGTTGAATTGTTTATCATTGATTAAAAAACTAAAAAAGTACTTTATAATATGAATCCCTGTGGTAGTGTAGCGTTGCAGTCAAGGCTAGTGGCAGGAATAACAGAGGCACGAGACTGCAGTTTCAAAGCGTTAGTCAGCACACTTTATTTTAACAACCGAAGAAACTAAATAGTTAAACAAACAAACAAAACCAAAATGAATCGGCACCCAAGCAAAGGCTCTCTCGGGGCAACGCCAGGGAGCACAGCCTGCTGCTCCCAGTCCTTTCCTCTCCCAGTCCTATCTTTTATAGCATTTTATAGCATTTATCTCCATTGAATCAATTAGCACCTGGCCATATTCCACACGTTTCCCCAACCCTGTCACATTAAAGAAAATAAAAATATTTCAAATTCGTATATTAGTTTAAAGAAACACAATTAAACTCCATGATTATATAACTTCTCAAAGGTAAAATTAAAATACAGTTGCAAAATGATACTGTAAATATTGTAAGTGTCCATTATACTACTTACAATTTCATAGTACATTTTTAAGGGTAAAGGGTTTATATGGGCAACAAAACAAAAAAAAAAGCCCTAATGCAATGAAACGACGAAAGGGTTAATGCTTTGAGAAGTTTGAGCCTATCCTCTAAACAGTTCTGCTTACAGATGATCTATCCTGGGATCATCATGATGCACACTGTCATCCTTCAGCTGATTATCCTTCACACCCACATTCACAAAAAAGAAAAGCGGCCCCAATCAGCAATCAAGAGTATCCTTTATATAGAAAAGCTTGGCTTAGGTGGACCATGAAAGCGTAATAACATCTCAGCAAAGTGTAATCATAACAGTTCAGTACAATCACTCACTGAGATTCTAGCCCTCACAGTCTAATGGCAATCTCAAGTGTGTTCCAAGCAAATCCTGTGCAAATCATTTAACACAAAAAGTGATCGCATCAAAACTGGATAAGATGGAAGACAACCACAAACCTCTTACATTCATTTCATAATTAAACAAACTTCAAAGCATAGATCTTTTTTCCCCCTTTAGCTGGCATTTACTGTAGCTAAATTACCTGAAATACCCTGAGTGTACTGTAGAAAGCATTCATTTCAACCCTTTGGGCATGTCCTGACTAGTATAGAAAATAAGTATCTTACTTACAGCAGCTTTAAAACATTGAATTAGTAATGAAAGTCACTATCGCCACAACCAGTCTTGACAGACACCTTTGCAGAATAGTGGGTAGCATTCCACTTGGAATGAATCACCTAAATATAGATCAATACTTGCAGTCGTACTTAATATTATATTTATTTAATTGTATGCAGATGCAGAGAGAATTAATTAAAAAAACAAATCCTTGAGGTGTGAATAAAATAGTGCAAGAGAAGGCAATACTGTATTTCAGGATTATTGCTGCTTGCCCAGTGGTTAAGATCTGGCAAGGTACAAATTTGTTTCCTTTCTCCACCTGTGTAGTGGTTACAGTGGTTATCTCGCCCTGTCGATCCCCAAGTCTGTGTTGGGAACACTAGTCCATGCTAAAATACTTCAATATTCAGTAAAAAAGGGGTCTGATTGAGTAAAAAAAAAAAAAAAAAGTATAAAATATCCCAGTTCAAGTCATTATGCTTTTATTAATCTGTCCTAATAGGTATTTGAGGGCAATGTATAGTGTTCTCATATGAGGTAGAACTAAATACATCCCCTTCCGTCACTGCGTGTATAATTGTACATATTAATGCATATATGTTTTTTCAGTGTTTTGGCAGGGCAACTTCTCAGACTCCATAGAGTTCACACAAACTGGTTTAAGTATCTAAAAATTAAAATAAAAAAGGATTCAAATAAAAAAGGTGACTGAAGGGTATATATAAAAACAAACAAATATAAATGATTGAGGTTGGCACGGGTACCCAAAAACCCGGGTTTTAAATTACCTGATGCTACTTTTTATTATCTGAGTTTTGATTTATTAATTTGAGAATCTATAGATGATGTAGAAAATATAATAATATATTTGTAAGCAGGTCTGGCCAGTGTAATAAAGACAATGTTAAAACAAACTTTTGCATTAAGCATTTTCTTAACTGACAGGATATCAATGTTTTACAGAAAATAATAACACACAGCGAGCGGCAAGTGCACCTCAATAATAAAAGCTGCGGCGACTATTCTCAGGAACTAAACAAAACAACATAACCGATCTAAACTCTCAAATCAGATCTAAAATAACAAATTATTTTCATGTGATTGGAGAAGTTTCAAAATAAAACCGCATGAACAAAATCCAGATATGTCAACGTCTTTACAAGAAATGAGCAATGAAGGTATTATTATTATTATTATTATTATTATTATTATTATTATTATTATTATTATTATTATTATTATTAATATTAATAATGAGTTTCAGGGGGCGCTGGTGAGTCGCGTCTATCCTTTCCCTATATCTAATCTCCCTGTCAATCACTCCCCCTCTTCAATATAAGTCTCCCATTTCCGCTTCCTCCCTCGCTAGCATTTGTTTGTTTTCGTATGAGCCGGTAGGCTACCAGTCTATTCTTAGCCTGTGCGTCTACTTTAAAAAAATAAAAAAATTCCTCAACCCAGCTGCGGTAAGAGATCCTCTCCATCTAATCCATCGCCAAGCTGCCTCTTCTTCAAAGACTGGTCAACCAATAAGTTACTTAAATCATTGTTCAATCTCGGAATATCCATACCAGCATGATCTGACAGGAAATCAATGTTTCTCCTCCTGTGCAAGTTCCAGTCAGCTTTTCCAACCCTGGCAGCGTCAGGAGCCCGTCCCTCCTCTTCCAAGGCGCAGTCCCGCTTAGCTGCGCAGTCCATCGCAGCCTCAGCTGCTCTAGCCAGCGCAGTTGCGCCAGCTCTCCAGCTCCCTGCCCAGCGCCTTCAATCTCGGCGCCAGGCTCCAGTTACTTTCTCTGTTCAGTCCAGCCCAACTCTCTCTCTCTCCTAACCTTTCCATGGATCAGCCTGCAGTCGAGCCTGCAGCAGCAGATGGGCACCAGCTTGCAGCAGCAGATAAATATGCAGCCATCCTATCCATTCTTCACAGAGAGATTTTCTCAGACATCAAAGGCCTTCTGCAGCCTCTCACAGAGTCCATTTCATCTCTATCCTCCCGTCTTCAATCCATCGAGGCACAGCTCGGACATGGACCCACGCCAGCCCCTCCTGCCTCCACCTCCGCCGCCGCCTCAGCCTTAGCCCCCACCTCAGGACCGGTTCTCCCAGCTACCGATTCTACCGAGGCCCCGCGGTACAATTTGGCCACAGCTGCCTCCACTTCCTCGTCTTTCCAGCATTCTTCTTCCTTCAGACGCCACTCCATCTCCTCTCATCTCCACCGCCTAATCATCCAGAGTAAGGACGTCAACCTTGTGTCCATCCTCACTGCAGCCTCCGAGTACCTCGAGTATCGGGTAGTGGATTGTGGCGACCTCTCCGTCACCCTTAAGTCCTGCGATCCACAGCTTCTAAAAAGTTTCACCCTTGGAGAGTTTGTCATCACCTTTTCAGCATACTGGGACATCCTCTGCACAGCCTACCCTCACAGGCGCCAGGAGCTGGATCAGGTGCCAGGAGCTGTCCGTCAGGTACTTGTGCTCCGTTTTTCGGGTGAGACGTAATTGTAAGTGACTCTGCAGCTGATGCATAGTTCACACACCCTAGTCTCTGTAAGTCGCCTTGGATAAAGGCGTCTGCTAAATAAACAAATAATAATAATAATAATAATAATAATAATAATAATAATAATAATAATAATAATACGATGGTACCATATTCTACGATTACCATAAAGCTTTCTCTGCCAAAGCAACTGCAGTCCTGGAAGCCGACAATGTCATCATCAACTGGGCCACTCTGGATATGGATTTATTCAATCAGATTTTCAGCGGGCTGCGAGTCCACGCCTGTGGGATCTGTGCTTCGACAGCACACTCTTCATCTCTGTGCCCCAGAGCAGCTTCCTATAGCACCCCACTGCTTCCTTCTTCTCCACCCTCCAACCATCGTGTCTCTTTCGTCAATCCTATCCATGGCTCAGCACCCCATCTGCATCTCACTCCCAGGATAAATATGGACGCTCTATTAAATTCTCAGGTGCCAGGCATATCTGCAATTATTATCAATACTGCAACCTGCCTGTTCAAAGGCTGCCGCTATCTCCACATATGCAGTTTTTGCACCGACACCCACTCCCAGTCCATCTGTACCGTGTCCCGCAAATGACTAGCAGCCCTCCTCGTCAAATACCTAATCGATGGGCTCAAATACGGATTCTCCACCGGTCTCTCCCAACCGCCTTCATCATCGTTCATCTGCAACAACCATCGCTCAGCTACCACAGAGCCCCAGGTCGTTTCCTCCCTTATTCAAGTCAAATTCGACCGGGGTTTCTTAGTGGGGCCATTTCCAGCCCCTCCCTTTCCTCAATATTGAATCAACCCAATAGAGTAAGCTACCGCACCATCTCTGGGAAAAAACAGCTGATTATAGATCTGTCCGCCCCGAGAGGCTGTTCAGTCAGCAGCATTAATGCACTGATCCCGCATGACGAGTTCTCACTTCATTATATCACTCTTTCAGACGCCATTAAATCCAGCAAGCAGGCAGGTCAAGGAGCGTGGCTAGCTAAAGCGGATATTTCGGACGCGTTCAAGGTGATGCCCATCCACCCCTCCTTCCGTCACTTATTCGGTGTCTACTGGAACGGAGGATTCTATTTCACCACCCAGCTCACCTTTGGTTGCCACAGCAGTCCGAAGATCTTCGATACCCTACCTGAAGCACTATGTTGGAATCTGCTAAGCTCCTGTCACATTCCTTTTCTCCTCCACCTTCTTGATGACTTCCTTATCATCAGCCCTCCTTCGCATCCCCCCGCCCAAAGCCATAAACACACTCTGCTCGCTCTTCTCTTTGGTCGGCATCCCACACTCTGTCCCACACTCTGCTGAAAGAAACACCAGCCCCGCTACATCTCTAGAGTTTCTGGGAATCACGCTAGGCACCATCAAGTTTGAAGCATGCCTCCTACCTTCAAAACTGGATCATATCCGCACCCTTATCAAAGCCTTTCAGTCGTCACAGTCCATCTCAAAGTAGAACGTGCTTTCTCTGCTAGGCCACTTCAATTATGCCCTCCGCATTATCCCTCAAGGCAGAACCTTCATATCTCGGCTCCTCAGGCTATCCACTTCTGCAAAAAACGTCAACTCTCATACCTTCATTCCCTCAGACGCCAGAAAGGATATAAAAATGTGGTCCGCTCTGCTCCAAAATATTGGAACGGCCTCTCTTTACTCTACCAGGGTTTCATTGCAGCCCCAGACCTCTCACTCTTTACAGACGCCTGCTACCTTGGATTCTGGGGCATCGTCGAAAAGCAATGGTTCAACAGCGAATGGCCCCCGCAAATCCAGAACCTGCCCCTCCCCAACGGAAGTCCTCAACACTCCTTGAGCTCTACCCAATTGTCGCAGCCGCTCACCTCTGGGGCAAGACTTGGGCCAGAAAATCTATTCTATTCTTTAGCGACAACCTCACAACAGTCCATATTATCAATAAAGGCAGATCCTCAGTCCCTCTAATCATGCAACTCCTGCACCGCCTAGACTGGCTATCAGTTTCAAATAATTTCCTCATTCAAGCTCGCCATATTCCTGGATCCTTTAATAACTACACCAATGCTCTTTTTAACTTGCAGTTAGCCCGGTTCCGCCAACTGACCCAAAACCAAATCTATCCAACTTCATTCAACCAGAATTGGATCCTGGCTTTTATCGTCTATCTCAGAGACATCCTCCATCTCTTCCCTTCTTCAATCAAGTCCTATATCTCCTGTATTCAACACTTCTACCAGATCATGTCTATTCCAGCTCCTACCCTCCTCTCAATCCCAGCCATCCATCTTACTCTGCGCGGTATCGAGAGAAGTCTTCCTCCTTCCTTCCCAACCAGACTGCCCATCACCTCGGCTAATCTCCTTAACCTAATCTCCATCCTCTGCCACAACTTTTTCAATCCTGTCGATGATCTTGTTATGGAGTCTATGTGTCTGACCACCTTCTTCAGCTTCCAGAGATGTAATCGTGCCATCCCTCCCCAGCTTCCCAGCCTCTGGCATCCGATCCAGCGACCTCTTCATCGTTAAGGACCAACATTTCCTCCTTCTTCTCCGATCCTCAAAAACCAACCAGCTTTGATCCGGACACTGTATCCAGCTCTCAAAGCTCAACTCCCCTCTCTGCCCTTATTCATCTCTGCAGAAGCTTCTATCAACCAGGAAACCTTCACCCTTCAAACCCCTCTTATCCGATCTATCCAGAAACATTATCAGTAGGCATTGGTTCACCTCTCACCTCACCTCCCTCATCACCAAGGCAGGTCTGCCCTACCAGTTCTACACACCCCATTCCCTTAGAATCGGAGCAGCGACGTCCGCAGCAAGAGCTGGACGCAGCCAACACGCCATCAAAGTCAATGTTTCCAGCAGTTCGTGATAAAAAAAAAAACCTTTATAAAAGATATCAGACTAAAAGTAGTGGTATTGTTTCAATAAATCAATGAGGCACAGTACATTACCAGCATGAAAAAGGCAGATTATTATTATTTTTTTAATTATATGTTTACTTAGCAGACACCTTTATCCAAGGCAACTTACAGAGACTAGGGTGTGTGAACTATGCATCAGCTGCAAAGTCACTTACAATTACGTCTCACCCGAAAGACAGAGCACAAGGAGATTAAGTGACTTGCTCAGGGTCACACAACGAGTCAGCGGCTGAGGTAGAATTTGAACCGGGGACCTCCTGGTTACAAGCCCGTTTCTTTAACCACTGGACCACACAGCCTCCAGATGAAATAAACACTTTTGAAAGAATAAATCTGAGTTGTAATTGTAACTGAATATGTTAATGCTTGAAGCACACCCAATGGAAGCTTGTAAAGGATACGACAGGAGTGTTGATGCTGTCCTATGCAATGTTCCGCTTTCAGGATTAGCAGCACTCTCAGAGCTGTGTGTGACATCACCACTTTCTCTCACGATTGATCCATTTTTGCTCCTGTAGTTTGTCTTACACTATGGTTTAATTCGTCCCTTTCTACACTTTTAATTGATTTTTCTCCCTGTGAATACAATGATTTTTTACAATTGAATTTTAGAGGTAATTTATGAAGTTGTTTAGCTATGAAGTCTTACCATCCTGAATCTGCAAATAATATTATTTTTATCCATTTTATCCAGTCAATGAATGTAATAGGGATGGAAGCTGGCTCATACATCACTACTTTTTCAAGGTTAAATGAATGATGTAGTTTACTTAAGTACTGTTGCAGATCAAGTCCATCCAAACATGCTGCACTTATACCCAATATATATGGTCCAGTGGTTAAAGAAAAGGGCTTGTAACCAGAAGGTTCCAGGTTCAAATCCTGGCTCACTCTCTGTGTGACCCTGCGCCAGTTATCTCCTTATGCTCCATCTTTCGGGTGAGATGTAATTGTAAGTGACTCTGCAGCTGAAGCATAGTTCACACACCCTAGTCTCTGTAAGTCACCTTGGACAAAGGCATCTGCTAAATAAACAAATAATAAAACATACTGCTGTTTTTCTGAGGTGGTAGGACATGTTAGTGGCACCTGCTTGTGCTTTTTTTAATTCATCAAGTGGGTTTAACTGCATTTCCGTGACGGTGGCAGTACCGTTGACAAACCCTTTTCATTTGCATAGCAATATGATTCCCAAAACAATATGACACTAGTAAATGATTTGAAAACATGCTCTGAGCTGCCAGTGAGCTGACACAGATGATGGTACACAGGTGGGTTTTTTTGTGCTTTTGCTTGATGCTTTTTGGTGCTTTAGTAAAATCCTTGCAAGCACATTGGTCAACATAAAACATTATAATAAATAATATAATGCATGTAACCCCAAGTTAGGGTACCTGCTCTGGTGGTATTGCACAGTCCCAAATTCACTGCATCTCGGCAGGATTAGAAAACAATTGTCACCCTTTCATATTTATTCTTCTCAGCTATGTTGCTGTTTTACTGTATGTATTTGTAACATACATTTGTTTAGTTTTAACAGTCACTTATGTTTTCAATAATGGAACACTCAATAATGGTACACTCAATAATGGAACACTCCTCAATTCAGACAGCAATATAGCACCAGCACCATATTTATCCTGATGTTGGCTTTATGAATCAGTCAACACAACTGTCACTGTACATGACCAGGATGATCTGGAAACACTGCCTTTTTTTTATTTTTATGCAGAACCACACGATATTGATTACGGCTTACTACTATACATTCATATTACAGTATGCATAACTCATTGGTCAGGGAAACCTGGAACTGGGTCTCCTATGCCCACTCCTTTGAGCAGTGTATTCATTCAGCCTCTGTTGATATTACATAACCAGTGGGAGGGTCAGAGACTAATGCAAAATGATAATGTCATTGCTGTAGACATGCAGACGTGATTCACTATTCTCAATGCAGACAAAAAGCCCACTGCAGACTTTAAAAAGACTGCTGTTAGTACAGCAAGTACATAAAAAACATTGTAAGGGACCTTCACGCTGCACCATCCGAGCAAGATGTATTGATGACCCTGCACAGACCTGAAGCACAGCATTGCATCTGTATGTGGTAATGGACCTTCAGTTACACAGTTGATAAGGCAATGGCACTTTACTACATCATTTCAGTTCATTATCACCAGTAATGGAGTCCGAAAGGTTCAGGTAATGTTGAGCAAAGACGTCCTGGCAGCGGAATGAAGAATGAACACACCAAAGAGAAAGCAACACATAGAAGAGTCCACTTCATTGCAGTATTCACAGCACAAACCAGGACACTTTATTCACAAAGGATTCTTTTTTTTTTTTACATAGGTAGAACAAAATACTTTATATAATTTGAATCAATATGTACAGATACATAAGCTGACATTAAACATAATAATAAATTAAAAAATAGCACAGGGGCAGCAGGCCAGTCTAATGGTTTGAAATGTAAAGAAATACTCATTTTTAATTCAAGAGGCAGCACAATGGCAAAGGATGTGCTTGGTGATCCAATTCTATAAGGAAGCCACCCTGTAGAGGGGATGCTCAAGCAACGGCTGGACCTCCAAGGTCTTCACTGAAACTCGGGGAAAAATAATGCAAAGAATGTTCCGCATATAGAACTCAGGGAAAAAAGAATACAAATAATCTTCTGCATATAGAACTCAGGGAAAAAAGAATACAAAGAATCATCCGCATATAGAGGATGATTGTTTAAAAGATTATTTTAAGATTGACTGAGGGCATTGTTTTAGCTTTAGAATTGTATAAAATGACAAACAATTACCTAAGCTCAATTTGTGTGTGTGTGTTTTATTTTGTTTTTCATTTGCCCATCCTGTACGTTAGTTATTATATATGATGGTTAACCAAGCAATATGAAATTCTAAATAGATTTTGACACTATCGTATGCTTTGATATCTCGTGTTGAAAAAGATCTAACAATCCTTAGTATGGTATTAAGTTTTTTTTTTTTGTTTTTTTTTTAAACTTTTATTTTTTAGGGCGAAACCTAACCTCAACAAGTAGTTGCCAGCTGGAATAAAATGCTTTGGTAACAGTCAGACACAGGTTTAAATGTCAAATCATAAAATGTACATTTAAACAAAGAAAAGCCTCAAATCATGGTTAGTCCGCACTGAAATGATCCTATCCCCTTTCTGGACAGACTTCAAACAGGTCACAGTACAGCGTCACACTCAGGGATGGGTTTCTGTAAATGTTATGTGAATGCCTCACTACCGTGGGTGGAGGACTAGTCTACAGTTCTTTTAGATAAAAGATTTTCACTCAGTCTATGATCTCAGCACAAATGAGTCTGGTCATCGTAGTTCATTCCCTGACAGACTGCAGCCCGCATCAAAAACCCAAGCTGGAGTCAAAGCAAGCACAGGCAGCCAATACTAAAGAGGCCTGTGATCTAGAGTACAGTGGCCCTGTGCAACAACTGAGAAAGAGCCTCAGTATTTACTGTGATAGCTCTTTCACTTAATTCAATGCACACGGTGCCTTTTTTGTGATTCAATAAAACAATGATCTTTTATTAGTGTGTTCACACAGAGGTTAGGCTTGTTTTAACAACCTAATCACTGGCCTTGCTGAAACTACAGTGACAAAGAAAAGTTACCCGGATCATAACGAATCGCCAACTGGTTACTGTGACAATGGGTTACTTTTACAGTGACCCCAGAAGGCTTTGTCAACGGCATAAAAGAATGAAAGCACACATACATAACGATGCAGGAGGCTGCAGCTTCAATAGCCTTATTAAAATAGAGAGTTACATAATGGAACCAAATTATAATACTTAAAGAACATTTCACAAATTAAAACACAACACCCAGCCAGCTTATAAATCAAAAGCAGGGCACCATGAGCAGTCTTGTGCAGCTCTGAGAACCACACCGTGACATGGTGAAGCTACATGATCAGTCTTACATTACTAGACTATATACAGACAAAGACTATTCTTTAACTGCTATTAACACCACTTTCTTCAACTGTAGTTAATAATAAATGTATTAAAACCAAACACCTTGGATTTCTACCAATATTTTTTCTGATATCGATTATAATTTAAATAGGTCAGAATAATGAAGCTTTCAAGTGTGGATCAGATCAAGCTTTCATGATGAATTTATTATTATTATTATTATTATTATTATTATTATTATTATTATTATTATTATTATTATTATTACTATTATTATTATTATTATTGGGTTTTTAATCACTGCAATGGCAGGATGTTTACGTATTTTATATTAAAAGGCATTAAAAGATGCCTATGTGTTTTACATCCTCACCATATTGAAATGCCCTGGCCAGAATATACTGGAATTCAATAGGGCCAAGCTCTTGGAAATATCACTAAAATGCCCTATTCATTTATTGAACTGATCCACAGCAGGCAGACGTATCTAAACCAATTTCAGATCGGTCAATATATTATTAAAAAAACAAAACAACCATCTGTTGAACCTTTTTTTTTTAACAGATTACAATAAAAAGATACACAGTTAAGAGATCAGGTCCCGGTTTTTCGTACAACATTGACTGACAGGATACAGAACCTAAAGAAGAATCCTCTGGGAGCCTAAGCAGCTCTGAACTCTCACTGTGGAAGAGCTTTGAGTATCGCGTTCACCTCCTCTGCAACGGCTGTCAATGCAAACTCAAACTGCTCCTGTGGAGGGAGAGAGAGGGCGACATTTCAGCACTGCATCATCTTGTTAGGATGAGCTTTTTAAATTATTATTATTACTAATAATTATATAACAAACAAAAGTGGTGAAGTGGGGTCAGCTTGATCTTGTGCAAGAAAGAATGGATGTTCTGTGTCTGAAAGCACACTGCTGACACAAAGAGAAACTAAGCTAGCAAAAACAAGGGTTAGCTTCACACACACACACCATTAGGCAAGATATAGAAGACAGGCATTTGACAATGATCTTTCCACGACTATCTAGCCAGTTACGTGTTCAGGTTAGATTCTCGGCAGCTATCTGCCTCTATGCCATACAATATCACAACATAAAAATACTGTTAGAACACATTCAGACTCTGGGCTCTAAGCCAGCTTGCTGAGCCTAATCACCTAGAATTATCCTATAAAATAACACTTGTTATATTCTAGTAATGGTTCAGGCTGTACAACAGGTCCTGTGTACCTATAACATCAACCTACATGCTGGCAAGTCAAAAGCTGCTTTGTGTTTTATCAGTGCAGTAGTTGGAGATGAAGAAGGTACCAGGGCTCTGTTTTCAGTTTTTCCTCAAACATATTATGGATTTATGGCGCCTAACTTCAAAGCAGGTGTTTACTATAACAAAACGTATTGGCCAGCTGTGAGTTTGAGGACTTTAGTTTAGTGCAGTTTAGTGTACACAGAAAAAAGAATGACTTACTGTTCCATAGTGAGGAGACGGAAGGAGTTTAAATAACAGTGGATAATAGTTTTACTAAATAGTGCCAGTAGGTGGTGCCAAAACACTCAGGCAAGGGAGAAAAGAGGCAACTTCAGTATGTGACTGATTCAGGGTATAAACCTTCTGGAATTAAATTAAGAATTGCTCTAAATTGTAATCTTGCAAACAAAGGACGATATTACCACAAAGGTACCTTCAAATTATCACTTTTTTATACCGTGGCATTATGCTGATGCGTTTTAAGTAGAATTACTTTTTTAATCAATAATCAGTTTGTTAACCTCTGTCGATATTTTATTTTTAAAGTATTACAAATTCCAATTCACACAAAGCTAAACAATGCTGTATACCCTCACACACTGTTAGCTAATTGTGGAATCGACATGTTAGAGGCCTCTATCCATGTAAAATAGTCAGGCACGGCAATGCATTCAAAACAACAAGCAAACAACAAAGGAGACATCCAAATGTCTTTAACTTCTTTATACTGCCTGGCTTGTAAAATAAAAAAGGTCAATGCCCCTCCCCAAGGACACTGGGTCAGACAAAGAACATTTAATTAAAGGAGGACTTTATAAAACCTGTATGTAAATTCTGGAACACTGGCACACTTTACTCCAGAAACGGAATGGCATTTACAGAGTAACAGTGTCTAATTGTGCCAGAAGACTCGATGTAATTGACATTTCCAACCTGACTTTTAATCCGCAGTCTTAAATGACTCTGAAAGCCTGTTATTCCTCATTTGTATTCAGCAGTGAGAGCGCATGGTTTGTTTAAACCCATCAAAACAAATTCTCCGGAGAGAGAGTGAGAGAGCGTCCTGCTGGCATGTAATCAGATATTTTAAATTTGCCACGTGTCTGGATGAATGAATTAGGTACTTACAATTTTTTATTTTGTTTTTTTAAATGGCCAGGAATCCAAGATGAGTCCAGAATTTGGTAAACGGTTTCACAGACCAAAGGAATAAGCACTGTTCTAGCTGTGTGCTCCCCCCCCCCCTCCCCCCCAAACCTACATACATCAAACACGCAGTAATACATTCACACATGTCAAGGAATAAAACAAGTTCTATGTGCAAGCAACACCAGACCTACTGACGCTACAGGAGACCATTCTTCGTGTTCTTGGCTCTAAATGCACGGCCTTGCAAGTAAGCAGCAGTCCTTCTGTTTACTGTTTCCACGGCTGTATTGACTCCTGATTTGAGATTAAACATGGAATCTTATTCTATTTCATTATGTTGTACTGGAGTGTGTTATTGCAGAGCCAGGTATTAAAACAATGTAAAAGGATTGCTTTAAAAATCCTTCTCCATTCTCAGTGCCTCTCAGACTGTGCCTTGCAGGGCATACATGCGATTCTGCAGGGCTCTTGAGGTAAACAGGAACGGCAATCTATTAACATATTCCTTCAGGCACATTCATGTGCCAGAGACACAACGTTATTGTTATTATTTATTTCTTAGCAGACGTTGTTAGGAAGACTTACAACATGTGATGGGAAAACTGTTGTTATTTAGATAGTAAAGTTTTTGTTGTTTGGCTTTTATTTGAATTTTATGAAACAATGCATATAGGCGTTTATTACCAGCTATGATTTTAATAGTTTACAACATGATAAAAAAGTATCATTAAAAGTCATTAATTTATGGCATAGGTGTTAAGTAAATTAGGAGAGGATGTTTTATATTGAAGGCAGGTGCTTTAAACACACTTTTCTTGGTCAGTCATGCACAGAAATGGAAACCCTCAACGGCCTCCCCCTCCACACCCCCGTCTCACACAACAATGCATTCGAATCCCAACAGGTTTAATGACAGTACCTTTGTTTGGACCATGCCTGGTCTTTGGTCCCTCAAGTGCTCCAGTGTAGCAGCAATATCAATCTCTTTAGCACCTGCAACAAAACCACAAATTAGACTGAGTGTAAAGCACCAGATAATCCAGCCTGCACCTGTCAATCTCCCCTTGGGCCAGCGCTGCGACTGGACATGAATACTTTCAGACTGGCCATTGGAAATGAATACATTCAGACTGGGCATTGGAAATGAATACATTCAGACTGACCATTGGAAATGATTACATGCATCCCTCCACAGACTGGGCAGTCAGCTACAAATAGCTTTTGTAAAAAAATATATATATATATATATATATATACAGTATATACATACAGTCTAACTTCACTATAACAAACCCTTTTTATAACGAACCACCTTTTTAACAATCCAAGCGCAAGAACATTTTTTTTCAATGGAAATTAGCCCTATTAGAACGATCACTTTTACAAAATCTACCCGGATAAAACGATCTCAGTAGTGACTGACACTGAACGTTCTCCAGTGTGAATGTGTTATTCTCTCAGTGAAAACAAAGACCTTGGTAGGCTAATTCGAAGATAAGGTTGATTCATAGATAACCTATTGAATCATGTGTGACGTATGCAACCGTTGCCATCTTCACCCAAACTGCAACCATGGCAACAGACATGAGGAGGTAACAAGACTGAAACAGCGTGCATTAAGAAAAGCAAGAAAAATATGAAGCAATCTACGCTGGATATTTTTTTCAAGAGAAAGGGCATGTAATTACTGTATTTAGCATGTAAGTGTACTTTTTACTTTTTTCTTTTAAATATACAGTTTAAATGTGGATCAATGTGAAGTTGTCTTGAAAGAACTGCTGTTTACTGTGTAAAGATGTTCAATTAAATTTGGGTGTTTCCTCATTTTTCTGATACAGCAAATTGCCAAACCCTTTTATAGTGAACAACCTGATATAACAAACATTTCTCCAGGTCCCAGGGGGGGTCGTTATAATGAAGTAAGACTGTGTGTGTGTGTGTGTGTGTGTGTGTGTGTGTGTGTGTGTGTATAGGTAGTGGACAAAAAAATGGAAACACCTAGGTAAATGAGTACATTACACACCAAGTACATTGAAAGCAAGGGCTTCCACACAGATGTGGCTCATGCGTTAATTTAGCAAATAACATCCCAGCATGCTTAGGGTCATGTATAAAAATGCTGGACAGGCCTGGTTGCCTATAATTATGGCTAGCATGGCTGCAACAGGAGACCTCAGTGACTTTGAAAGAGGGATGATTGTTGGGGCGCGTTTGGCAGGAGCTTCAGTGACCAAGACAGCTCAACTTACTGATGTTTCACAAGCAACGGTGTCTAAGGTGATGTCGGCATAGAACTCCGAGGGAAAGACATCACCAGCAAAGGGCAACAGTGGGCGGAAGCGCATACTCCAGGATTGTGATATCCGTGCATTAATTCAAAGTGCAAGGCAAAACAGGCGAGCAACTGCAGATCAATTGAATGCAAATTTCAACCTGGGGCACGAGCAGCCAGTTTCATCAAAAACGGTCCGCCGAGAACTCCGCAGAGGGGGATACCATAGTGGCCCAACGCCCTATTAAGTGACTTTACATTGGTGTTTCCATTTTTTGTCCACTACCTGTATATATATATATATATATATATATATATATATATATATATATATATATATATATATATATATATATGTTTTGCTCAAAAGAGCCAACTTTCCAATGTTTCGGTATGTGGCTATACTGTGGCTTATGATGCCATTGTAACTACTCTCACTTAAACCTATTAATGTGTTTGTGATGCCTTTTACTACATAGTAAATGATGTAACAATCTACTATTCCTTTGTATTTTTTTTTTTATATAGTGTTGAACTACTGGTTCCATTTACTTTTGTATTTCTTATGTTTGATAGGTGAATCTGCATTCTGTTACATAATGTTGTACCTATAATGTTGTACATAATGTTTCTCCTAAATATTGTATTTTGTTAAATTTGTAGGCAAATTATACCATAGACAATATATATATATATATATATATATATATATATATATATATATATATATATATATATATATCTCAATAAAAAACACCATTGCAATTATTATCCCCCAATCTCTCTCTCTCTCTCTCTCTCTCTATATATATATATATGAATCTGAAGCTGGCACTCCAGCTCACACACCTCACATGTGTTTAGATGGCACGGTTCCCAGCCACAAAGGCAGCATGCTTAGCACCATGGAGTGAAAAGCTGGCACAAGCCCACGCTCTCTACTTAATGAACACTGGTATACCCGTGAAGAAGCCATGCTATCCAGGTCTTGAGCAAATGAGGACTCGACTACATGATCTTCCTGCTACGGATGCTGGGCTATGGGCCAAGTGCATTATGGGGTGCATGCTTTTTTTTCTTCTTTTTTTCTGTCTGTGTGTGTTTTTAAAAAGAGTAAGCTTTACAGGAAATAAAAAAAAACAACAAACCAAAAAAACACTCCGAACATTTTAAACATGTAGTGAATTATTATAGACTTTTGTTTTATAAAGAGATAGTTTGGTTATAAAATTATGAAAATATTCATAGTCAGGCATGTTTTAAATTTTTCAAAACATCTCTTTTCTATTTTTTCTTTTAACACGCAATCGTTTGAGCCTTAAATTTACATACATTATTTTGTTATACTTGAGGCATTTCTATTCAGTTTCACGCGCTTTAATTCTAGTTTGTATAACATTAACAACCGGGCTTTTGTCGACGTTTTAATAAACTAGACATTGGAGGACAGAATAATGACTAATTTATTTGAGATTTGCTGAAAAAAAAATCTCTTTTCTTCAAGCAAGTACAAGGGAAAGCTCAAGTCCTTGAAGGCCTATTGAAAAAAAAAAAAACAAGCAGAAGGCTGGTAATGCAGCTGGGCCCGGTCTCAAAGTGCACTTACACTTTCATGTTAAGAAGTGTTGGACTCTAGGAGGAACACTCTACAAAAAGCCTTTGGGAAAGAAAAATGGCATTCTTGAGTAATGTACAATTCATTCTTCAAGAAAAGGAAAAAAGGGAGAAAGATTGTGTGTCCAGGCTGCAGGCCTTTGATCATGTTGATGAGCACTGCGACTTCAACCTGGGCCTCAAGCTTCTCAGGCCAGACAAAGAGCGGCTAGGCCTAACAGGCTAGGCCGAAATTCCTGTCAGAACAAAACCTTTGGCTGCCTCACAGTTTGACAGCCTGGGAAAAGCCCCGCACAGCAGGGTTAAGATGCCCGCTTTGCCCTTTGATCTTTCATGAAGGCGAGGACCAAATCGCCGGTCAGGAGATTTTAAATTGTGCCCAGTATAGGCTGAAGAGGACCAGGTCACGAACAAACAAACGGTTGACCTATCAAAAGGGGGCTCTCATTGTTTCTTGGGCTAGTTTCACATGACTTGCTCTGTATTATGCAACACTAAGCCCATAGCTGGAATGGAATTTGACATCGTATCATTCAATAAATTATATTCTATTTGTTTTTATGTGATGAAGTCAAACCTTGCTGGTAAACTTTTCCATATTTATTTTTTTTGCTTAGAGATGCATGTTGTGTACTTAAAACACTGTATTTAAAATAGTTTTCAATTATTTGTATATTTTAATAAAGGGATACAAATGGTCTACTCTTCTGAATGGCAGGTGCTGATTATTCAGAACTTTTACATGGCTCATTCTTGAGAAATGGGTTCTGATAATGGAGATATGTCTCTGTACTGCATCTATCTGAACAGCAATACCAGGAGGGGGAAATATTACAGCAGCTGAAAAAGCTGATGTGCTCACTCCACAAAGCACTGGTTCTTATACAAGCTAAAACACACAACATGCAGACAATTTTATTTTGCAATTGTATTATTGATACAATTAATACAATTGTATTTATTGACATGGGTGGACGTTTTTATAGGTTAAATTAGGCAGCTCTTGAAACTTTAGTTTTAAATTAAAACTAAACGTACATACATTAAAATCAGTAATACTATTGGAATTCAAGTCATCCTTACACATCTACCATTTCAGTTCAGTGTATAGGAGTTGTTTAACTAACAATTTCTTTCATTCTATGAGTTCTGAACAGTCCATTTGTTAAAGAACTAATTAGCTCTACATTTTTTTTATGGCATACACATCCTTTGAACAACCAACTAAAGGCTACATCGCTCCCCTAATATATTGCAAGGCCTTCTAGTGAATGTCGAGGCTTCTGTGTTTCCTTAGCAACAGCACCACACAAGCATTAAGAGAAAGAAAAGCCTGTCGCCTCCCACCTTTAGCCATCTTATTGAGAACCATGTCAATCAGAATGTATGTCCCACTTCTTCCTGCGCCATCACTGCAAATAATGACAAGAAAGCACCATTAGCACTGCCAAAAAAAGACACAAGCCTTTATTTTGAACAGTTTTGTTTAGCAACGAGTGTGTGTGTGTGTGTGTTTCTTCTTTAATCACAACAGACTGCTCGTTTTGAATTTAAATATTTGTGATTGTTGTCATGCGGTTTCTTGAGCATATACAATAGGCTAATTTGCTTCGGGTTCACTGGTGGAAGGTGTTGAGATGCGATCAGAACATGTGCTCTGTTTCAATGGCTTCAGAAGCTCCAGAATCAGACACAGTCAAGGGTCTCATTTACACTGAATCCCATGTGGTAAATACCATGAACAATCATAATAATAAGTGAACAACATCTCAATTAATAACATTTTAGTAATTAACTGCAATGTAAACAGTACGTTCACATGGCATTTATAATTCATTGCCGTAGAGACTCTACTTTCATTACATGTAATTACCTTATACCGGTCAGCACCTCGTCATTATCAAGCATTGTAGTGCACAAATTACCTTTCTTGTTTTATATATATATATATATATATATATATATATATATATATATATATATATATATATATATATCAGTACTGTGCAAAAGTTTTAGGCAGGTGTGAAAAATGCTGTAAATTAAGAATGCTTTCAAAAATAGACATGTTAATAGATTATATTTATCAATTAACTAAATGCAAAGTGAGTGAACAGAAGAAAAATCTAAATCAAATCCATATTTGGTGTGACCACCCTTTGCCTTTAAAACAGCATCAAGCATCAATTCTTCTAGGTACACTTGCACACAGTTTTTGAAGGAACTCAGCAGGTAGGTTGGCCCAAACATCTTGGAGAACTAACCAACAGTTCTTCTGTGGATTTAGGCAGCCTCAGTTGCTTCTCTCTCTTCATGTAATCCCAGACAGACTCAATGATGTTGAGATCAGGGCTCTGTGGGGGCCATACCATCACTTCCAGGACTCCTTGTTCTTCTTTACGCTGAAGATAGTTCTTAATGACTTTCGCTGTATGTTTGGGGTCGTTGTCATGCTGCAGAATAAATTTGGGGCCAATCAGATGCCTCCCTGATGGTATTGCATGATGGATAAGTATCTGCCTGTACTTCTCAGCATTGAGGAGACCATTAATTCTGACCAAATCCCCAACTCCATTTGCAGAAATGCAGCCCCAAACTTGCAAGGAACCTCCACCATGCTTCACTGTTGCCTGCAGACACTCATTCGTGTACGCTCTCCAGCCCTTCGCTGAACAAACTGCCTTCTGCTACAGCCAAATATTTCAAATTTTGACTCATCAGTCCAGAGCACCTGCTGCCATTTTTCTGCACCCCAGTTCCTGTGTTTTCGTGCATAGTTGAGTCAGCTTGGCCTTGTTTCCACGTCGGAGGTATGGCTTTTGGCCGCAAGTCTTCCATGAAGGCCACTTCTGACCAGACTTCTCCGGACAGTAGATGGGTGTACCAGGGTCCCACTGTTTTCTGCCATTTCTGAGCTGATGGCACTGCTGGACATCTTCCGATTGAAGGGAAGTAAGCATGATGTGTCTTTCATCTGCTGCAGTAAGTTTCCTTGGCCGACCACTGTGTCTACGTTCCTCAACGTTGCCCGTTTCTTTGTGCTTCTTCAAAAGAGCTTGGACAGCACATCTGGAAACCCCTGTCTGCCTTGAAATTTCTGCCTGGGAGAGACCTTGCTGATGCAGTATAACTACCTTGTGTCTTGTTGCTGTGCTCAGTCTTGCCATGGTTTATGACTTTTGACAGTAAACTGTCTTCAGCAACCTCACCTTGTTAGCTGAGTTTGGCTGTTCCTCACCCAGTTTTATTCCTCCTACACAGCTGTTTCTGTTTCAGTTAATGATTGTGTTTCAACCTACATATTGAACTGATGATCATTAGCACCTGTTTGGTATAATTGTTTAATCATACACCTGACTATATGCCTACAAAATCCCTGACTTTGTGCAAGTGACCTAGAAGAATTGATGCTGTTTTGAAGGCAAAGGGTTGTCACACCAAATATGGATTTGATTTAGATTTTTCTTCTGTTCACTCACTTTGCATTTAGTTAATTGATAAATATAATCTATTAACATGTCTATTTTTGAAAGCATTCTTACTTTACAGCATTTTTTCACACCTGCCTAAAACTTTTGCACAGTACTGTATATATATATATATATATATATATATATATATATATATATATATATATATATATATATATATATATATATATATATGTATCCTTTGTTTTTTTACCACAATACACTAGTATCCTTTAAAAATAAAACAAAACGCTTCAATAAAAAGAAATAAAATGAAGTAAAATAAACTAGATTTATTTCCAGTTTTGCCAATTCATTGTTGTCATGATGTGTTAAATGCAAGTTAAGTGTATGTTTGTATTTAAATGCTGCAGAAAAAGAATGAAATCCACATCATATTTTAATAATAATAAAAGCGTGTTGGTATTGGAGCACAAAAACAGAGCATTGTGCAAACTGAATCTTTGTGCAAGCTGCCCAGGACATGTTGGGATTGCAGTTGTATGCATAGCAAAGGACAGCTTGGATAATCTATTAACACAATTACCCCTCCCCTCTCCATCTTTACTAGTTCAAAGATTCTGTTTTAAGAACCAAAAGGCTTTTAAAGGTAGGAATTATAAATGCTATAGACAAGAAAACTTTCCAAATGCTGTACACGTGAGAATATGTTCTGAATGTTGCGATGCCTAAAGGAATCAGTTCATTTGCAAAGTGAAGACATCTATGAATGTGACAGCTGCTGCGGTTAAAACAGCAAGTCACTGTCTTTATTTCCCACACAGATGCCTCAGTGCATTTCCTAATTTTCTCTGAGCCCTCAGTTCTAACTATTTGCCAATCATAGCCAGTCAACAGGAAATAGTTTGCTTTCAAAAAAAACAAACAGATTATCATTCATTAGCAGCAAAAGCAGCTCCTGCAAAGCCTCACAATCTGCTTTATCGTGTTTGAACAGCTACCAGGAGACAGAGGTGATGTTGTCGTGTGTCATAATACGGAGGGGAGGATAATTGCAGATATACGGAGTTCTCTGCTAATTTATTTTTTACACATATTTCTGTGTACTACAAAGTCGTGGTGCTATCTTTCATACCCCATTCTGGACAATTCTCATTAAAAAGGCTGATCAATGATAAAGGGATGGACATCAAATCACTTGGTTCAATATTGAGGGAACATCTGACATCCTATTAAGATGTATGTCTTGGAGTGCTTACAATACAACCTTCAAATTCTATAGCTTTGCTTTGTTGAAAGCCATCTGTTGTAGAGCATTACAATTTCAACTGGTGTCAGGAGAGTGAGCCTTCTTTTTCATTTTTGATTTTTCTTTAATACTAGTCCAGTCTTTTCTGTTGGCTAATGTTGGCCTCTCTCTCTCTCTCTCTCTCTCTCTCTCTCTCTCTCTCTCTCTCTCTCTCTCTCTCTCTCTGTTTTAGCCTCTACTGTCCAACAAGTACTAGAACATCCAAAGTTCCACTACTGGCCTCTTCATTCTAGCATGGCCACCCTAAAATAAAATGGCAACTTATAAAGCCATATTGTTTATGTGTTCTATGAATGACCAATCCACTCAATTGAAATCTCCTTGCTACTACTACAATTCGACCTCAGTGTAGTTTAATACGGGGTTACTTGCCTGCAGTGGACAATTATTGGACAGGAGCGTCCCCGGTAGCACTTGTTTACTTTCCTGCAACAAAACAAAAGAAACATCATAAACGTTAAAATGTGCCTATGGAAATGTTTTAAGAATTGAAAAAGCACTGGTCTCGTTTAGCAGTCAACAGCTGTTTCATACACAATGCTAACCCGCAGTCGGACAAGCAATACAGTCAGTTATATATACTTCTCAAAAAAGGATATCACAGCTTGTTACACACTTTAAATTATATTTCAGAAATATTAAAATGCTGGTACTAGGCAGGCAGCTTATATACAAACATGAATTATTTTGTTTGCTAGCATGCTGCAGCAGTGCACTGTGATCTCCTGTGTGTCCTCTGCATGACTGTACACACTGCAGCTTTCATCATTAACACTTCTCATAATGTGATATACTTGGTTAAGGTCTATGGGATTGAAATGTGTGGTTAACTGGATCTTTCCAGAGATCAATTACACTAGCCTAAATGCTCTAAGAGACTGCTTGTGAAATAATAATAATACAAAATAAAACATAAATGAAGAATGTTAATAATGTCTTCGTTTTGTTCTTTTACCAAGGAAAAGTTAGAAGCAATTTTGTTTTGGTTTTTCAAATTCTTTTTTTTTTTTTTTACTGGTAACCTACTGTATACTGTATTTGTCAGTCTACAGCATTTCCTAAAACAATATTTTTATGTAGTTCATTTTACAGACTTTCTTAACTGTATATATACGGTATATATGATTGTAAAATTGTACAAATGATATATCCTATAATCCTACAGATATAGAGGCACTAACCCGGACACTTACTAATAAAGTAATCAATTAACAATGTTTCCAGAAAGCATATGATAAGCATTAATTAAGAAGGGGAGCAATTAGTAATACAAACCAGCCCTTTAATTAATGTAAACAAAAAAGGGAACCTGTCATGCAAACCATTAGCAAGCAAAGGTCAAAGTTCATTAGAGGCTGTGAAATGGGGGCTTCCCACATTGTCCCTGCTGCAGATTCACAGTTTCCAATGATCACTTTTGTGACTATGCAACTGGGCTCATATTACTAGCTGCAACATCACAAAAATGACACTGGCAACCGCTAATTAGCTGGCAAAAAAATAAAAAGGGGTGTTCATTGGAATGTGAGTAGTAGGGTTAGTAAATACTGCGGCACACAGCAAGAAAAGGAAAGCATGGGTTATATTTAAAAAAACCCTTACATATAGCACTATTTATCTTTATCTAGCGTTACACGTCCCCACATGTTGCTACAACTGTTTAAATAACATACCTGTCATTTTTCTTTTCATTGTTAACATCCTGACAACTTTTTACACTAAAACTAAAGTCTGTTTCAAAGCTCTTTTCAAAAAGCACTAACAGTGTTAGGAATATTGCCCACATTGTCAAACAGATAACACAGCAATAACCATCCATGATGTGGTACGGAACTGAAAAGTCACAGCACTTGTTGTTATATCTATCTATCTATCTATCTATCTATCTATCTATCTATCTATCTATCTATCTATATATATACCTGGAGGACAGACCTCAAACCCTAGTGCACTAGAGCGGCCATTTTGGAAAAACAAGCTTTGAAACAGACTTTAAAGTTCTAAGTGTAAAAAGTTGTCAGGATGTTAACAATTACAATGAAAAATTTCAGGCATATTATTTAAACAGTTGTAGCAACACATGGGGATGCATTAATGCTACATTTTTCTGAACCCCGCTACTTACTCTTTAAGCTTTGTGATCTTCCAAGTGTACAGTTTGCTCCCTTTAGGCTTAAGAAAATGTTTAATTAGACTGACAAGCTAGTCCAAAGCCAAAATATTGAACCGTCTCTCTTCTCTAGCTGGGCATTATACACAATTATATTCCCTTTATACACAATTATATTCCCTTTATACACAATTATATTCCCATTCCATAACATTTATTCTGCTATGTTGCTGCACACGTTTCTGACACAGAATGTAAGAGTCATCGATGTCAGCTTATAACGTAGCAACAGGACATGTACTGTCCAAAAAATATATACTGGACAATATCTATAGATTTCACGAGGAATGATCAACAGTCATATTTATATATTGCATTTGCCACATTTCTTAAGACTGAAGCAGAAGTGACTGAAAATAAGAGGCTCAGTAGTGTGCAAAGTCCTTCCCCATATAACCCTCTGCCATTACGTTAATTATAATGACAGTGGTCTTTTAGCACTAGAGGGGTTAACCTGCCGAAGCCACACTGATCTACCCAATGCAAGGGCCTGGTACGTACAATGTACTGCTTTACTTGCTGTACAGCCACAGGAGGTTGCGTTATTTTAATACACAACTGGAGCTCACATACTTTTTTGCCTTCTGATTTGTTGCATGGCATACACTATCATTTTGATCTCCATTTAAAGCTGTATTTGAATTTGCTCACTAAGAAAGAGCAGATGCTAAGTTGCTGGGTTTTCCATGACAGAGGATTTAGATAGGGATTGATTATTTTGAATTGGAAAGTATCAACATTGACATTAAAAACCCAGACACAGTAAACCAGAGACAGCAGGGTTGCTTATTTAAAACAGTTGTGTTGTAAACCCCAATGGTTCACCATGTACTGTAATTTCAATTTGTTTTAAAAAAGAAACTAAAACAAAAGAAAAGAAGAACCGTATCAAAGCATGCACAGAAATGGAATTAGACAGTTATTTCAAGCCAGGTTTTGACAGGCCCATGCCAGGCACAGTGCTGGTTTGACAGGCCCGTGCCAGGCATGGTGCTGATTCTGACAGGCCCGTGCCAGGCATGGTGCTGGTTTTGACAGGCCCGTGCCAGGCGCAGTGCTGGTTTGACAGGCCCAGTGCCAGGCATAGTGCTGATTTTGACAGGCCCGTGCCAGGCGCAGTGCTGGTTTTGACAGGCCCGTGCCAGGCGCAGTGCTGGTTTTGACAGGCCCATGCCAGGTGCAATGCTGGTTTTGACAGGCCTGTGCCAGGCGCAGTGCTGGTTTTGACAGGCCCGTGCCAGGCGCAGTGCTGGTTTTGACAGGCCCATGCCAGACGCAGTGCTGGTTTTGACAGGCCCGTGCCAGGCGCAGTGCTGGTTTTGACAGGCCCGTGCCAGGCGCAGTGCTGGTTTTGACAGGCCCATGCCAGGCGCAGTGCTGGTTTGACAGGCTCATGCCAGGCCTGGTTCTGGTTTTGACAGGCCCGTGCCAGGCATGGTGCTGGTTTTGACAGGCCCATACCAGGCATGGTGCTGATTTTGACAGGCCCTTGCCAGGCATGGTGCTGGTTTTGACAGACCTGTGCCAGGCACAGTGCTGGTTTTGACAGGCCCATACCAGGCATGGTGCTGATTTTGACAGGCCCGTGCCAGGCATGGTGCTGATTTTGACAGGCCCGTGCCAGGCATGGTGCTGGTTTTGACAGGCCCGTGCCAGGCGCAGTGCTAGTTTTGACAGGCCCGTACCAGGCGCGTGCTGGTTTTGACAGACCCGTGCCAGGCAGGCCAGGGTGTGTACCTGCGGAAGTCCAGGAGGGACCTGGTGGACTCGGGGACGCTCTGGTTCATCCAGCTGAGGAAGTGGAACTGCGTCACCGTGCGCGTCTCGTTTGTTTGCAGGTTCTTCAGATAGAAGCTTCGCACCAGGAAATCCTCACACCAGATGTGCTCAGATACAAGATTTACCTTCACGGAAGAAGAACAGGCATAAAAGCTGAATTAGTTTATTTCATTCATTTTTTTTTTTTTGGTGAGTTTAAATAATTTAAATGAACTCATGTCAGCTTTTATTTAAAGGCCCAGTTCATTTAACATTGTTGTACTTGCAATATAAACTTCTTAAGCTGGAAAAAAGAGAGTAGGTCTAGTACCCTATAGCATGAGCAAGGGACACAAGAGAAGGACATAAAACAAACATTATAACTCTTCACTGCTCTTGCCACCATCTACACATATGGCCACAGGTTTTGCATCACCTAGAATTTTATGATGGACCCATAAAAATTATATACATATATATGAAAATTATATATATATATACAGTATATATATATATATATATATATATATATATATATATATATATATATATGAACAGAATTCTGATATTTTATTTAACATCATGTAATGAAAGAAACTATGAAATTATATCTCATATGGAAAACTACAAAGCGGTATGCAATTCAATATGTTAATGTAACATTATTCAGCAGGTTTCATTTGACTTTATGAAGCACAATGAGTTCATTATATATATATAACTTTTCGCCACAGCTGTACGTTTCACAATGATTTTGTCCAAATTGAAGCTTGTACAGCTGTGGACTCATCTCCATGCAGGAATTCTTAAGTATTCTCATTAGACTTGTTTTCCCTAAATGAGTAATTCACATTAACCAGCTTGTTTACTTAAATTTAAAATTAAATTAAAATTACAAATAAGGCCCATTCTTCCAACACAACGTGAAATCTTATTAAGTACCTCGTAAATATTGTAGAGGTTTGAACCCTCATCTGGCCAGTAGTGGTAGCACTGTTTGACTCCGTTTTCAGTCAGTGGTGTCAGCATGACAATAACAACACAGCCGTTCTCCCAGACCATCTGCAGACAAAGAGAGAGGCCATGGTCACATTGCGACTGCCTAATTAATGTGTGACAGGTATAAATACTGCACTCAGACACACAATTTAAATCCAGTCCAGTCGGAGGAAATTAAGTCACTCCCATTATATGGGTTTTATTGTGCAGCTGCGTAAAAATCTTGACAGAAACAGACAGGAAATGTGATTTGTAAGAAATATTGTCTGAGGAACGCACACATTAAATTATCAACATTATCCTGTCCCCTGAGCATGTCATCTTTCTTTTTTTTTTTGGCTTTGTGAATTGCAAATCCATGTTCTAGAATAAAATGAATGCCATTGAAAACCAAGGATTTACAATTAGACAGCAAAGACAAAGGGATTTGGAGAACTTAAATGCATTTTCATTCTGTATCCTTTAATGACTATTTGAAATGGCAGGCCTACAGTTTGTGAGTGTGGCAATGTTCCAGGCCTGGCAAACCCTTATTAAATGCAGTCTTTTATACAGTGTGCTCTTCCGGTCACCCCTCCCGAGATGTACACGAGTGAGCTTTCAGGGTTTCACAGGACGCCTTGTTTTTCCACTCATAGTAACTGATACACTCGTCTGGGTACCAGCGTCACTTCCACACAGCACTGCATGTTTTGCATGTTTTATTGCTCTTTCTTTTGGTATTTTTAGTGCAGGGTTTCCCGGCTGTCGTCATTTTTTATCCCCCCCCCCCCCAATGCATTTAAACCAGCTTCCCTAAATGGGTTCTTTTCATCATATAGCAATTTAATGTGCCTTTGGAAGGTATAGAAGCCCGCTGAAGCCATTATGAAAATGAGGGGAAACGCCGATTTTATGAGAGCAATAAAATACAATGATCTTGACTATAAACTAATCATCTGGATCTCTGTTGCGACCCAAGGGTAACATTACACAGCCCACTCATTTAGGGGGATCTTGTCCCCAGTAAGCACAACGAAAGCAGTGCATTAGACTGTGGTGTAGCCTAGGAGAAATGCAAAATAATATAACAATGTTTTTAAACGTTACGTTATGTATTTAACATATCCAATCAGGAATGCAATTAACAAACAAAAGGAAACAAAATAAAGTATTTAGTTTAATGCATTAGACTTTCGTATAACCCTAAGGCTGCATAGGGGGAAAGGTAACATATGAGTACATGTTGTGATGTTAATATGCACCAAACATCTGGTATAGTATTCGTAACATACCACATCACTCTCCCACATGGTATCAATTCAAACTAACACAATGAGAGCAATACAGTTTATTGTGTTATGTTGCTGTGCTTATGAGTACTAGAGTTCTAGACCAGGCTTTCTATACCAGTCTAATAAAACCCCATGTGGATTGTAGGCAGTAGGACAACTATTCTTTATCTGAATGTTGAATGTTGCTGTTCTGATGACCCTGAAGCATCTGTGTTATATGATCATTAGCAATGTACTGTATATGTATTTGCTAATAAATGCAATTTAAAACCATGTCATCGTTGGACTGTATGGTAAAAATGCAGAAAGAAGTACAGCTCCTACATATAATCTTCCTTATGATTCTATTCATTTTATACGTAGCCTTCAAATACCTTGCACTTATTGTTATCATACTTTATTTTCCAATACAATTATCCTAATTGTTGTGGCATACTTAACAGATCCTATGGATTAAATCCAAGTGGTCAATCTACAATATCCATTTAAGGTTAAAGCTTTTGCAAATAGCCCTTAACCAAACAAGGAAATGTCTAGTACACTCTATATACCAGGAATTTGAACAGCAGTATGCAAACCAGAAAAAAAACCCGACAACGGGCACATCATGCAACAAAATAATTAAAAATGATCATTACTATTTTAATGAAAATTATTTTAAATATTGGATTAGAAAGTTTTACAGATCATCTTATGTTACTATGTCTTTGTATATTCTGTCTAGCAACAGATTGATGTCATGTGACAGGAATGTATATTTTTCTCTTGTGAACAAAGCCATCACAAATTATGTGCTTTCTTCTTCTTTATACAAGCATCAAGCAGAAAGTGCAGCTCCAATCCTCAAAATAATCTGACAATGTTGCAATTCAGCATGGCACACCCTTTTTCCTAGCTATAGATATTATGTAAAGATAAAGATACAAATGTATTGGAGTAGTGGTTAGGGCTCTGGACACTTGACCGGAGGATCGTGGGTTCAATCCCAGGTGGGGGACACTTCTGCTGTACCCTTGAGCAAGGTACTTTACCTAGATTGCTCCAGCAAAAACCCAGCTGTATAAATGGGTAATTGTATGTAAAATAATGTGTAAAAAAATAATGTAATTGTATGTAAAAATAATGTGATATCTTGTAACAATTGTAAGTCACCCTGGATAAGGGCATCTGCTAAGAAATAAATAATAAGAGAGAGAGAGCAGAGAGAGATCTTAAGGCTGTCAGTGATCGCTTTTCCAGAGCAATTGACTATGTGTTGGGTTCGACAGAAATAGAAATGCCTTTGCTACTGAGGTACCCAAATCAGAGGCAGAGAATTGTGTTTGATCAGATGGGTTTTCTATCAGCAACGGTGACTTGCAGACTGAAAGTACAGTCACACTGAATTGGGGGGGAGCACCAACAAAACTGAAAATGAAACAAAATCACCAGCATGCTTTTTAATTTGTTCTCAGTTTGACATCAATAAATATAAATCATAAACACGATTTACATACAGTAGTGTGCGAATCTATTAGAATGAAAAGTGTCATTCATATCCTTTATATACATACTTGCATGAAAACTGAGATTTTCAATTTTCGGGGAGTCATCATTGATATAGAAACAATAGGCACTCGTGTAAAAATAGGCACTCATGTTGTAAACAACTTCTAAAAAGTCTCATGTATTTTACCATGTGTAACTACGTGTTCCCTCTTACTATTTTAAATTAATTAATTAAATCAGACAATCTCTAATTTGCCAATTTTCCAGGATTTTCAGGATTTTCAGTTCTAGTGGTCTGATTTCATATGCACAACAAATCAAAACAACAGAACCAATGAGGTGTTCTAATACATTTGCACACTACTGTAATAAGAAGAAGAAGAAGAAGAAGAAGAAGAAGAAGAAGAAGAAGAAGAAGAAGAAGAATATAAAGCTGTACTGTATTTTTCTTACCTGCCAGAAATCTGCAACAGTAGAAGGCAGCGGGCCTTGAGTAGCAATATATGCAGGGCTCTTAGGATCATGGTCCATCTGGACAGAGAAACATGAAGAAAGATGTGGGAGCAGATCTCTATCACCATGATTGATTATCCAAGGCCTAAATGAACAGTTGGGAAAGTAGTTTACAGCACTTTAAGGCATTTCATATGTCTGATAAACAAGACCTTTTCACAGATGCAGTCATAATGGGTCTTAGCCTTCAAGCGGGGCTGCATGGTTAACAGTTGTACCAGCATTTCTAAATGTCTAAATGTCTGAACTTTCAGATCAGTGCAGGGATGGGTTAGCATGTAAACTGCATGGCCACATATGGAATCTGGAGCAAAAACATGAGGACCATACATGTGCACAACAATCATTCTGAAGTACCGGCATTGCTTGTATTTTCAAACATTACACAAAATATATTTTCCGCATAGTTCTGGTGGTCCAATAGCAACATCCATCTCTCTTAGAACTTACAGCTCAGCAAGGAAAAATTCATAAACTGTATTTTTGTATTAATATTTGTTTCTTACTTCGTCATTTTGTACCGTATAGAGAATCCATCAAGACAGCATCAGCTGTTAAGAAACCTAGTTTAACCTTCTCTCTTAAAATAAACGAATCCTGTAAAATACATTCAGTTTCACTTCTGAATGCCCTTTACCACAGATGCATTCAAATATCCTGCATATTTATAATCAAGCCAATTATTTTATTTTTTGAAGCTTAATGTCATTAAAAGTACTTTGCCACTAGAAAAATATGAATTCACCCCCCAGCTCCTTCCATACCCTCACTAAAATGATTTGATAAATGGAATAAAGCAACTCTGCAATAATCAGATCATGTTTTTGTGTCCCTCCAGATATAATGAGAGGCATCATTAAATCAGTTATTTAGCATTGCTTTTGAATCGTTATTTATCAGTGACTGAATGGAATGTACTTAATCAGCCAATGATCAATCTTACATTTCTGAGCAACCATGGTTGTCAAGTGAACAGAATGTACTGAGCAATTTGCTTAAAAAAAAAAAAAAAAAATTGAGCCATCCATCAATCAATGACATGAATGCTAATTATATTTGTAGAAAAAAAAAATTATATATATATATATATATATATATATATATATATATATATATATATATATATATATATATATATATATATATATATTGTGAGACAGTATGGAATGGGAGAATAGGAAGCTTCTATACATCATTGGTAGAATGTTATTATTGTAACATGTTCCAGTGCTACAGCCATGCTATTATTCTGTAAGGAATACTGGGACTCATATGTTGGTTCATTCTTGATCGAGGCAAGCCATGCTTTTAGTGCTTATTATCATAGATTTGTTATATCGGTGGCATGTTACATTTGATCAATTGCAAGCACACTGCGGTTGGTTGAGAGAAACTATCACAATGTGAAAGTCTGAAATGTAGTTAACAAGTTGTCTGATTACCAAACGACTTGTTATTTAAAAACCGAAATGTATAGGTGATAGTTCCCTTGTACCATGGAGACCCGGCTTTAGTCAGTAAGTAAGCCATCGCCTGCTGTCAGTTATAATGTGTCGCTGTGGAAAACAAGAAAGAGTGCCATGAACGTGTCATGATTATATAAAAACAGAACGGCATCCATCCATAACGCAGCATTCTAAACGGACACTACGGCACGTTAAACATCATTAAACACTGGCTAGACCAACTGAGCTCTGAGCAATTATAGGAAAGGTGAGATAAATCCAAATCTCACACACATGAAATTGTCTTCAATACGTTTTTCTTTTACAATACAGCTTGAAGTAATAATAATAATAATAATAATAATAATAATAATAATAATAATAATAATAATAATAATAATAATAATAATAATAATAATGTTTAAATGAGCTTTGGCTTACATGCTGTAGAAGATTAGGCTTTGAATTACAATTGAATTACTTAAAGCAAAAATGTGGAGCAACAAGAGGTCAAAATTTCAATTAAATGATATGCTGGTATCTGCAGGTAAAAAGTGAGACATTATCGAATGAGTTGTACTTTAAATCTCTCCCTTATGTAACAAATCTTGATACAGGGAGCTAGGTTTCCTCTTGTGTCCTTGATTAGGTCTAAATTATACACAGGTACATGGAGCGGCCTGCCTACTCCATACATTACTTGCAATATAAAACAACAAGAAAACTTTTGCATCAAAGATAATTTAATGCGTGTGAGATTTGGATTTAGCTGGTCTTTCCTATAATTGCTCAGAGCTACATTGCTCTAGCCAATAATCATGTGTAATAGCATCCATTTAGAATGCAGCAGTTTGGCTGTCGTACAGTTTCAATGCAATCCGTGACACGTTTGTGCCCTCAGTACTGATTATTATGTTTACCACATTCGCAAGCAGCAGCTTTGCTGAAAACGTGCAATGGCTTACTTATTGGCTGAAGCCTGTTGTCCACAGTATATGTGAACTACTCCCTATACATTTTACAAAATAAAAAGCAATTTGCAAACCAAGCAAGTTGTTATCCCAGTGCTGCATGTCGGACATTCACATGCTGCATTACTTTATTTTCTGTGAGCGCACTGCAGTTTACTTGAGTCTGCTGAAAAGCAACAGTCCTTCTTTGCGGTTGTCTTGCTCATCATACAGCGTTTTTGTAGTTAATAATATCTGAAAGAGGCTTTCAACACATGAGGTCGACCAATGCAGATTTATGTAGTGCATATTTCAGTAGACATTAGTTATACATACATTGATGTCCTTAAATACCTTCCTCTAGACAGTGATCAGCAGGTAGCCCATTGCACCTTCCTCTTTCTGTACTGAGGTTTGGATGGACCGTACTGCATGGATAAGAGGTGGCCCATTCATCAGCCCTGCTCTGCCCTTCCCTGCTATTCCACTCATTGAATTCTCAGCTCCTAACTTTGGACCATGACTAAACCCTTTTTGACACATCTGCGTCCGATGTCTTTAATTGAACGGTTATGTTAATGGAATTCCTCAAACTGTACATTCAATAATCAGCAAGCTGAGATATTAATGCAGTTGATGGGTTTTTCTGTCCGCCTCCCTGCGAGGGGGGAAAACAGAATCCCCATTTACTACCAGGACCCCTAATTCCACAGAAAAGATGACATATTATTTACTTGTGGATGATTTCCCTGGAATTTAATGAGGAGTAAGTACAAACGTGACAGATGTAATTATCCCACTTCTGTTCCGCACAGCCAGGGTCTCCTTGTGCTGTAATTACCAGCCTTTCATCCAGCTGCTGCTAGCAGAGTTATTATCTCATTGTTTCCTTGTGCTTTTACTTTGGAAAGAAGATGTTGACTTTACCATTCCTTCTGTTGGTTACAATTATAACCTTCTTTTTATCTAACATTCTAATTGTAGTTTAGGGGTTTTTTGGAACTCTCAAAACCCAAATCCCTGTGTTAGGGGCTGAGAATTGAGCTTTGGAGGTAACTGAAATGCTTTTACGTACCTTACAATGTGCTTATTTAATTTTATTTTAAATTGGAGTATTGCATTTTATACAAATCTACAATGTAACACTATAGGGGAATGAACTATACAGAACCTTTCCTTTTTGTTTCGCTACAGGTCTACAGTAGACAGGCATGGCGGACAGGAACACATTATTATTATTATTTGTTTATTTAGCAGACGCCTTTATCCAAGGCGACTTACAGAGACTAGGGTGTGTGAACTATGCATTAGCTGCAGAGTCACTTACAATTACATCTCACCCGAAAGACGGAGCACAAGGAGGTTAAGTGACTTGCTCAGGGTCTCACAATGAGTCAGTGGTTGACGTGGGATTTGAACTGGGGACCTCCTGGTTACAAGGCCTTTTCTTTAACCACTGGACCACACAGCCTCCCACACATCATTAAGGTTACCAGACATCTCAGGAATACTTGGATTGACCCAGTTTCCAGCCTTAATTTCTTCTTCCGATCAGAAACAGTGAAATTGTTAAATGGTGCCGGTTTTGCACATTTTTTTTTTAGATGCACACACAGTTAAGAACAATATGCCATGACTATTACATTCCTTAGGGGAGAGAAATATTTCCATACCCATGCAAGATTTCATTATTGGTTGGCTGTGATACATACGATATGTTGTATATTTCTATAAAAAAACATCAGGCTTGAAATATCACTGCAATAAAAGAAAAAGAAAACTGACAAATAACAAGGTATACTCAAGATCAGCCATCATTATATTCTTAACAATGGTCTGCCTTCATAATATTTCAAAATACTGTAGGTACTACAATAGACACAACGGATGGAAACTAAATATAATACAATAACCATAGCATGGAGGACAACATATTTTAATACAGTCTTACCTTGGTAGAGGCAAACAGAAATTAAAAAAGATTACAAACACACACTTTACTGTGCCTGTCCTATTGTTAGCGTATCATTTTGTTGACTCAATCTCCTTTGAAGACAATGTAATGTTAGAAATACAAACCAAGGCAATTCAGTACACAGACAGACAGATACTCACAATTGGACTTGCATTGATGTAATCTGAATTGCCACGGTTATTTTCAACTTTCAAGGTTATTCTGGAGTGATCATCTGTAAGATAAATGCATAATTTACCACCTCATCTTTCTTAATAATAAATAAGAGAAAGGAAAAAGAAATACATTCTGAACGTTTCTTCCATTTCTGTCTTTCTCCCCATCTCAAGGATCAGGCTGTAAGATGATATATATAGAACATATTTACTAACCCTTCCACTAAACTGCATTTACACCTTGTTGATGGCTTTCTGTCATAAATAATAATGGCAATCTGAGTGTTCAAATTCAGATTTGCCTCTACACTTATAATAGCTGGTAACAGCTAACCCTAACACTGCAATAGTTAATTATGCAAAGTTATGCACTGCAACATGAATTGATGTTCATCATTTGTTTGTTTTTTTGTAATAGAAAAACAAGGGTTTGTACTTAATTACATTCACCGCACTGGCACTGGTGGTAAAGTGTAGCCATAGAAGGCATGAGAGACTTCAGCCGGCTCTGCATTATGAGCTGTTTGAAGTAGTGAACTGCCGTGCACTTACAGACAGGCACTTTGTCAGTGCGGTTCTTCTTAGCATTCTCGGCCCTTTGTGCGACTGTGGCGGCGTTCGGCTCTGCTTGATAAGCACACAGCGCCTCCCACTCCTTCTCCAGGCGATTCTTGTTCTTCAAGTGGTCCTCCATGTAAGACTAAGAAAAAAAGTAGAAATTCAGATGTAAATTCCATTCAAGTAACTAGAGATGTTTATAATTACAAAAAAAAAAAAACATCAATGGAACAAACTCACAAAATGGAACCATGAGCAACCATTGAGTATCCCATTTATACAAGCAACATAATTCACTGAAAAGAAAGTACACCAGACAAACCGAGCAAGATTATTCCATCAAGGACGTGGACATTGAGGTTAGCTGACCAGTCCCAGTTTGTTTCTTTTCAGTGGATGAAAGGCATTTATGGAATCGGACTGTGACCTTAAGAACCCGATTATTCAAGCAAACCTCACCAGGAATACCAAAGAATACCAGGAAGTACTTAAAAGGAACGGGAACAGGGATTCTACAGGCACAGCTAATTCCGGGGGGATTCTGATACGGAACTATTAAAATGTTATTCTGGAGCAACTCAAAACCACTGGGAACGATTCTAAACATTGTATAAAAGGTCATAGAAAGGTTACAAGAAGACATTTAACAGATGTTTCCAGCTTCCCAGCTTTTCCCTCTAGTATTTTATTTTTAAATATCTTGTTAAGAAAATCTTAGAAAAACATTATGGTATGTATGCGCGATTGAGTACTCAGACCATAGCAACTCCTTTTTAACTGCAAGGCTCAATAAACTATTTCACCGCGATTAGGTCCCTTGAATCGAGATTACAATGTCACTATTCTATTTCTCTTTTTACATTTTTTCTGAGAATTGACTGGATTTGGCTGGTGTAATAATTATACTCACATCTCCAAAGATTAGTTCAGCTCCTTGAAAGGCAAGGCCTGCTGCTACATGCTTTTCTTTAAGCCCCACTTTGATTGGAACAGATAAGCAGCACTTCATAATCACACTGTAATACCACAACACTGATTCAGTGTGACAACCTTTAATCCTTAAGGATGCATGGTCTACATTGGCATTTATTAAATTATGAACCAGCTATGAATGACTATGAAATTAGCATGGCGTTTTGGAAGTTGCTATCTGTGAACCATCATGCAATGCAACATCTATCTAATGCTGGCTTTGTATTGGCCTGCCACTGCCCCCTTCTTTGTTAATACAGAAGTAATGGAGATTTGCAGTGTGTAAAAGGATTATTTCAATCCAATCAAGAGGTGCTGTGATCAGTGAGTGTCAGGCTAACACTCAGTAATCCCCTTTCGAACAGTTTACAGCTACCAAAGGTGCTCATAAAATCAAAATGGAATACAGCACTACAAGATGAAATGAAGTCACCGGCTGAGGTAATGTTTGAAAATAACCGGCTGCCCTAATATTGTATTGCGGTGGAGGAAAGGAGACCAGTGTGTGCTTTTTTTTTATTGCTGTTTCAAATCTATTTAAAATACTACCGGCTGTACAAAGTGGGAGAAAGAAGCACAAAAGAGGCAATGAGAGATCAACTAAAAAAAGGGGGAAGTTTTTCTGCAACGTTAAGTGGAATAAAGCAATTAAATAAAATTGCACATGGAAAAACACTATATATATATATATATATATATATATATATATATATATATATATATATATATATATATATATATATATATTTGGCCCCATCGTCGCTATTGAGCATGTAAGTACTGCAACAAATGCAGTACTTACATTTAACTATATTTGGAGTTGCACAAAGCATGCATATTTGTTCTATCAATACTTACTTGGTGTTGAGAAGCTTTTGCTCAGTGCTATTAATTCAGAGTTTCAGTGTATTTGTATGTGATAGCAGCATATGCTTTTGTAACAGTCATAATTGCCACAGGCTGTACTATACATGCCAGCACAAACTCTTGCTCTTTACCTCTTTATGAGAGTTTCTCAGTAGCTTTCCTGGTGACTCAGATTGTTTTAATCATCAAGACATCATTTTCCTTTTTTATTTTTAATAAAACAGCAATTTTAGGAATTATCTTTGTCAAACTGCCTAATTAACAAAAGACAAAATAATATAGCTACCACCATTTCTATAACTAGTGTTCCGGTTAAGCTGAATTTGCCAAGTACATTATGGATATAACTATGGATGAACAGAAACTGGTTCTGATAAACAAATAAATAATAGGATACATGCAGCTGTTAGGGTGGCATCTGTTTAAATGAACAGCTCAGAGTTTTACCCCAGCCAGATAACTAGATATATTCGGCTTACTTGAGGGAATAATGGCATGCTGCCTTGATCTTTGGGTGAAATCCACCCATTCTATTCACATAGCAACACAGAGATCAATGCAATCAAGCTGAAATAAAAGTGGGCTTACTTCAAAACAGAGGATGATGCTCTGCTGTGGAGCAGGTTTACAACTTCAGTTTCATTTAATCAAACTAAAGGTCACACAGGTTTATAACTTCAGCTGCATTGAACAGAACTCGAAAGGTCACTGCTGTCTTAGCTGTCCATAAGCACTTCTGAAGCATTGCATCTACCTCAAATATGCATTAGTATTTAACACACATATACATTCAGCACTCCCTCCCACTGTGCAAGGACATAGATCCGGTCTCATTGCTGTGACTACTGGGATACGAGCATCGGAGAGAGAACAGGACCATTTCAGTTTTAATATTTTTAGTTGTAAAAAAAACCCTGCTTATTTCACAGACTAAAAATAGGTATTTCAAGATATTTCACAATTAAACGTTTATTAAAGCAGAAAAAAATAGTCACATTCAAATTTGATTATTTTCTCTTTCCTGAATATTCAAGTGCTTAGCTGAAAAACAGTAAATGCTAAATTGTAGAATATTTAATTTTTTTATGTCCACCTTTTAAAGACATTGTATTTTTATAGGTGTAAACCTGTTTACACCTGTTTACGCACTAGTTTCTTTCGAAATGTTTATTTTATTATAGTTTTTTGTGCTTTATATGTGGTAAGTTAGAAAATAAACCCTTTTATGTTTAATTGTTCATTTAAATACGGCATTTCAGCCGTGCAGATGTTTGATATGATGTGCTTGAATAAAACTTTTGAGTTGTATCCAATAGTTTGTCTTTCATTTTAATATTGATGATGTTTAAAATGTACCGTGATAATGACTGCCGTTGGCGGTTGTAGGTATGAGTATAGCCATGGCGGTTCTAGTGTTAAAGTAGTCCATAAATGTACATTTTGCGTGTGTGTTTGTGTGTTGGGGTGTTTATGTTTTGTACAGCCTTTCTGATGGAGATTACATGAGATTAAGTCAGAAGAACGGGATCTTGACTGCTGAAATCTCGTGCGCTACAAGCACGATTCCTGCTCCGGTTTACAAGGGTTTTTACAGCTTTACATTTTTATCGCGAGAAAGCGATTGGCCCTGCCCTTAAAGACGAGCTACCAAAAGGACGTCCTTTTGCTGTTTCACGATGTGGTCGTGTGACAGCATGACTGTAGAGTCGATTTTCACGTGCATGTAAACCAACCCTTTGTTGCTTCAAATTTCAGGGACACTATTCTATAGTATTAAGAAATTGTAGATAAAATGTTGATGGACAACAGAAAAACAAATTATAGATGATATTTCTTATCAAAGTTTTTTTTTAGCGTCCACATAATTTTCACCAGCATTTTTTTCAATATAATAAAATAAACTATTCTTAAATATTTATTTAAGATTGTATTAGTAATATTTACCATTACCCTCATCGGTTTTGTCCTGAATTTGTTATTTTTGTTCTGAATTTGTTATTTTTGGCTTGAATGTTTTTTCTGTTTTATTTGTGTAAATAAACATGTAATTAAAACTAATTGTAAATAGAGAGAAGCTGAAATGTGATTATTGTTATTTTTTATTATATTATTCTGAACAGAAATATAAATTATGCCAGGTTTTTTTTCTGTTACTGTGCAACACTATCTTCAAGTTGCATCTGCTGAACTGCATTGTTCAAACAGCCTTAAACAAAAAGTAACGTAACATACTGTTAACACACTGTTAAAACATGGTTAACATACCGTTAATACACCATTAACATACCATTACCACACCGTTAACATACAGTTAACACATCGTTAACACAGTGTTAACATACCCTTAACACACCGTCAACAAACCGTAAACATACCCTTAACACGCCATTAACACACTAATAATAGACTATAATGTCAACACAACATTATGTTTAAAATGGTTCATAATATTTAATTGTCTTTTTCAAGGAATACAGTATTAATAATGTCGGCTTTATGCTGCTCCACTACATCTCGTGGCATTACTGACAAATTGGTCATTAATTACCAGGAATGGACTGATGAATGAACTTGCCTATACCACCTATAAAAAAAATAAAAAATCACCCTGAAAAAAAAAACGATAAGGAGAATCTCCCTTCATTTTCTCCGTCGTTTTTTTCAGTCCTTTGGTTACAGTTGCTTGCAACAAAGTTGCCTGAAACTTGTAGCTTGAATGTCACTTTCTACAAAAAAAGTATCCCTTTTCTACATATTCTTCAGCAGAAATCTTTGATGCTGAAATCTGATGCCGCTGGTGTCTTTTTTTTCGTGTTCAATCATTTACTGGAAGCAAACTAAACCGGCTGCCAGGTTCCTTAATAAAATGCAGTGCAACAGGTCAGTGTGCCCATAAGGCAAATGTTTGATGAATTTATTGTTAAGTGATAAAAAATGTATATTTGCACTATTCTTTTAGAAATGGGAATTATTGTGAGGAAGTACATATTTCATGGCAATGGGTATATTTCAAGGAAATCGTGAAATCAGTGATAGCCGTGAAAAAAACAGCCTTATTTATGAGTAGTTTGGTTCAATAATGAAGTCTCTAAATTCTTCCTATCAACCTAATGTTTAAAAGTGAAGCAGTATATTGGAGGCAAATATGAGATACAATAGATAAGGAACACTGCTGCCAGGTTTCCAATAGGCATGCATTCGTTCTACAATTTATTTATTTATTGCTGGAAGAAACAATTTAAGCCAATAGTGCAAATACGTGGCAGGTCCCTCTTTAATAAAACTGATGTTTTGTGAGTGTCTGTGATTGTAATAGGAGCTACCAAGCCCTTTCTTGGACAAGGTAATGTAGACACTGCTTGGAGGGGGTGATACATTTGTTACATAAAACTTCATTTGGATACCTGCCACTTACATAGATATACTGGCACATGTACTTCCACTAATGGCTTTGATTAAGCTCTAACAAGCGCACCGATCTGCACACATCAGGCTTCAGTATCACCTGGAGAAGGGATGCGGAAGTCTAGTCTGTGTTTCTGGAAATTGCTGTGAGCTTTCTCTGTCAACTCACGCCAACTGCTCATACACACATCACACAATTACAGTGTACTGCAAACTCCCATTCAAACACAGAAATATCAAGACTGTACTATGAGTAAATTGCAACAGTCAATAACAGCAAACCTCCAGGACGTTGTGGATATGCATGTTGGAATAGCTGAACAAGCTCTGCTCTATAGGAACTTTCTGTTACAACGGACAACACAACAAAACAATGGCCATGCATCATGATGAGTTCGATGCTATTGGGAGCCCCTACACTGGAATTCATAAGGCTTTGCAGTCACATGGGGGAGAGAAAGGGTGTTTACCAGAACCATGTGCCCGGTAGAGATGTTCATGTTGGACTGCACCGGCTCCTCAGACCAGGAGGACGTGCTGCTGCGTGCCGTGGGGCTCGGTATCGGCCCATCACTGAACTGGGACGAGGCGCTGTTGATGCGGGAGGTGTGGTGGGGCTCCGGGCGCTCTGCCGTCTTCACTGCCATACGCTGCCGGCACAGCTCCTGAAACAAGATAGGAGGGGAAGAGAGAGTGGCAATGGGTAAGAAGAGCTTTAAATTCACTACACTTCACAGGGAATAATGGCTGGCAGTTATTTAGTGGGGCAGAGATGCTTTGCATAGACAAGCACCGCACACTATATACTGATCTTGCACATGAAAAGCATTTATTATATATGTATTTATTATATGCATTAATGTACTTAATGATTTGTCAGCAGGTAATTGTTTCCTAGAGCTTTCTATATATTTACAGGTGACCTATATATTGATAAACAGCTTGCTATTTTTAGAATTGGCAACAGCGTTTCACATTTTTTAAGATAGCTTCATAACAAATCTCTTTGCATTGCTGCTGTTCTGCATTTTCACAGAGTTATGCTTTACAAAACCTATTAATGGCCTTCAGCAGACTGTCCAATGAACCTTCATGTCCTGTAGTAAAACTGTATTAACAGTCACTAAGCAGCCAGCTGTTTTTCCATTGAAAACACCCGTCATCAGTCTTCAATAGCCACAAATGTTTACATCATTTAGTGGCTGTGTATTTTATTAATTTGTTTGTGATTTGTTTGATTTGTGTTGTCTACCGCTATAACACAGAACAAAATTAATCCAGAACAGAAAGCTCCCTGCTCTAGTGATTCCTCACTTGAATAAGTTAACCATACACCTCAGCTCTTGTGTGTGTGTGATTAGGGATTCCCCTTCAGAAACTCTACTGAACACATGGGGAGGAGGGGAGACTGAACCAATTGAAGCTGAGGAGGTATCAATTGGCTTACTAGTTTTGATATATATAGTTTCATATTGTACAGAGTCTCCCGTAAGTCAGACCCCAGGCATAACTTAATATTGGTTGTCCAGCTACTTCTTTGCGGTGTGAAATGTCTTTAAGCAAAGAGGAACTAATTCAGATCATTTTGATGTGTGGCACAAATAGTTTACTTAGCAGATGCCTTTATCCAAGGCGACTTACAGAGACTAGGGTGTGTGAACTATGCATCAGCTGCAGATTCACTTACAATTACGTCTCACCCGAAAGACGGAGGACAAGGAGGTTAAGTGACTTACTCAGGGTCACACAATGAGTCAGTGGCTGAGGTGGGATTTGAACCGGGGACCTCCTAGTTACAAGCCCTTTTCTTTAACCACTGGACCACATAGCCAGTCAACCAGATTTAACAAAGAACATCCAAATCGGCATAATATATGATATTGGCTATGATGCTTAACTTATGGGACATATTTATGGCTATTTTGAAACATAAAAACAAGGGGAACATTGAAAACCTAACTTGGTGCAAGATTTATCTTCATTTTTGACTGTATTGATCTCCCCCACACACAATACACATTTAATTAGTCATTTGGAGGCCTGTCATAATATGCTTGGTTTATTGATCAACCTTTTTAACTTTTTAGGTAGCATTGTAAGCCATGTGAGTTTCAATGCATTTCTATATTAATGGCAACGGTAATACAGCCTTGGTTCATTTACTACAGTACATCACAGTTAATGTATGGCTTGACCATGCAATATGCATTGTATATATGTATAATGTGTAATTTAGATCATCAATAGATTTGCTTCACATGGCATGAAAGGTGATGCTTTGAGACCTGAAGAAATTACAACATACAGTATATTACTACCACACATGCTGGATTCCGTTTCTCAGTGAAAAAGGCTAGGACAGTATTCTGAATCCAACAAGGTTCAGAAGAAGAACAGGCTTCACAGGGAATCAGTATCCAGGCTGCCTCAACTGAGTGATGATAACTAAAGCTTTCTGAACCGTCCTTGGCATTAAAAGCTCCCTGGTACCTCATCACTTCCTGTGCTACTGGTCACATGGCAGCTGTAGCTAGCTCATTGGAGGACAGCACTGCAAGCACCAGTTTTAACTAACTTAGGTTAATGTATTTATAAAATCTGCTATGAAGCTATGAATGAAAGACCTTTAGCACAATTAGAGGACTGGTGACAATGGACTTTAAATTCCAAAATAGTTTTCCAGGTAAAATATTTGAACCTTTTCGGTGCCTTTACCTGTCTCTCCTGCAGTAATGTGTCAGTGACATGTCATTCACTGTTTGAAAATAGCGACCTTATCCAGTCTGTTCATAGTCAGATCAAGGCTTTGCATTGCACCTCAATTTTCAATAAAAATGCCAAGACATAAAAAAAAAAATCCTTCTAAATACTAATTGGAATTGCATGCACATACCCACTTTTATCTCACACACAGCGATACAAATTTGACTAGGCAATGATTTCTCAAATAAAGACACTTCATAACAGAAGTGCAGGGCTGCCGTTTGGAGCTCTGGGTGCAATAATCCTTTACTTTTTAAAAAAAATGCTCATTGTCTTACAGATATGACAAGCCCCCATTGTACATGTTTATATATACTGTATGCATGATTCGATCAGGTATGACAATCACCATTGTACGTGTTTATATATACTGTATGCATGATTCGATCAGATATGACAATCCCCATTGTACATGTTTATATATACTGTATGCATGATTCGATCAGGTATGACAATCACCATTGTACGTGTTTATATATACTGTATGCATGATTCGATCAACCTCTACTCCAACAGGAAGACATTTCATTTTACAGTACCAGGCAATGGATTGCATCCCCTAGTTATTTTTAAGGGTAAGACAAGGACAGGTGGTTGATGCAATCCTGAGTGATTCCCCAGTGTGATAAAATATTCTATAAAATTAAACGGGCTTATCCCAGCAGGATACAGGCTGATCAAATCAAGCCAAAGTCTTCAAGATCAACCATGAAGTAAAAGAACGTTGCACTGCTATACTGAGACTGGTACTTTAAACGCAGCAGCAAAACCGATAAAGGTTTCTCCCAAATAAACTAATAATAATAATTCCCAAACATTTTTTAAATGAGAAAAGCTACTTTATTTATGTAACTGATTCAGTTTCTTGTACAAAGCACTGTGTTCCCCCTGTCTGGCAACACATAATGTACTGCATATGAAAAATTCTGGCTTGGGAGGCTGGATTAAAAACTGATAATATAGAGAGTTGACTAAGCGTTGCAGTTAATTTTTAGCAAACTTAACGGAAGCAACGACACCTTAAATCAAATAAATACATCCTAGGCTGTTCAAATAGGAAAAAATACATAAACACCATATCACAGAGAAAACAAAAAAGGTCAATGTACAGTATACTGTATGTTTATGCTTATATCATACATTCAGTAAGAAAATGTATACTGTACAAACATATAACCATGCCAACATATGTGGATGTGATAAAAGCTTAAAACTGTATTGGCTATTTTTCTTTCACATTTGTACCAAAAGTAAATTAAGTAAAAATAAAAAACAGCATGGCACCAATATGCACAGTGAAGTTGAGTGAAGTTCACGCAGGTTATAATAAGTTACAGTGTGGTATGACTCACAAACACATCACCCTAAACCAGTGAAGCACCTCTAAATAGCAGCGAGCGAGGGCACACACTCCACCATTCCATTAATAATGGCTTGCTAATGGGGATGATGACAGCGAGGATGTGGTTGGGGCGGCTCTGTTTACCAAGTGTCTTAGAGGCCTTTCTCTGAGGAATATGGCACAGAGACAACATGCTCAGTCTGGTGAAATAAATAAACCCACAATTAGCTGCAGTTCTGTAAAGAGGGTACATACTAGGCTCGCTCGGAGTGTTTCAGGGATTAGTCTCAGGCACGTGCAAGTTCATTGTTTTTAAATTAGCCTTCTGTTCCAAAATGTTTCTCACGCCACATTACTGATTATTATACAATGGCAAGAAAAAATCCTGAGCTCTGATTGGTCAGCCTTGCACTAGACCCGCGATGTTATCCCAGCAAAACATCACAGATCTAGTACCGGCAACCTCCTCACTGAAAGCCGAGACAGACATATCAATCCGCCATAACTGTCAATCACACAGAATAAATTACACAATTCCTGAAGACAACTGTGGAAACCTCGTTTGGCAAAGAGCCTTCAAACACAGAGCAGCCAGGAGACCAGACAGCACCTCTCAACCTCTCAACATACAAAAAAAAGACACCTGGAGATCGACTCTAAGGGACGAGACAAGATTTAGACTCTGACAGAAATTAAGCATCCACGAAACGACAAACCAACTGGGCAGTCAAAGTTTTTTTATGACTGGGTGAGTGAGAGTAACACAAATATAGACTTGAAAACTGTCACAATAGAACACCTTACAGTTCTAAAACAACTGTAAGCCTGCTAGAAATAGCTCCGGTGAGCCGCATGGCACAAGCAGTTACGTGGGGCTCAGAGCGGGCTTAAACAGACACTTAAATGAACCGCCCCTGAGCCGAAACATTAATACACGGTCAAATGCAGAGTTCAACTCTGCCAACAATGTGTTCACGGCATACATTAGAAAAAAAATTTTAAAAAAACTTGAGAAGTCGTATTGTTATTAACTCACTTTAAACAGAAATAACACTTTAGCATATCTATTAGAACGTCATCGTTAATACTTTACTATAGTTGTAAATGGAAAACAGGCATTATTTTATGAGGTGGAATGTTATTTCCACATGTGTCTAATTAAAATCACTCAGCCACCCGAGGCTTGATGTTATCCCAGCACAACCCACAACACATGCTCTGTCGTGCTTTATTCCAATATCAGATAGATAGCTGGGTTAAAATTGAATTAATACAGACTACAGTAGATAATTACTGTGATGTGAAATTTTTTATATATTTTTTTTCTGACGTGACAGATGCAAACTGGTAATGAAAACATTACTGTAATAATTTGTAAACCTATGTTTTTTGGTTTTTTTTACATAATTAACATCGTGGTAAATACAAGCCGATCAATTTTCAAAAGTAGCTACATATCTGGTCATGTCTTTATCTTTTTCACAAAAATAACAAGACATCCCCGAACCTGCAGGTTTTTAATATCCTGTAGTAAATTCAAGTCACTGTAATATATCTATTTTCAACTTAGGTCATAATTAAATGAGACTATTTTAACTAAGATAATAAATACAACTTCTAATGCATTTATTAATAATAATAATAATAATAATAATAATAATAATAATAATAATAATAATATATATATATATATATATATATATATATATATATATATATATATATATATATATATATATATATATATATATATATGAATGAGAACCATGGGCATCAGCAGTGAATAAAACATGTGTCTATCCTGGTTAAGACTAACATATATAGATTTACTGTAAGATCTGCAGAAGCGTGCAACATACCCTTTACTGGGTGTACAGTAAGGGCTGCTTCCTTATTAAACACATCGGAGCTCATTATAAAATCAATATCCACTTATCCATGGTTCCCCCAGGAGGAATGACAGAAAGGTCAGTCAGTGAAACTTAAACAAAGTCACGGTTTTAATTATGGATTCTATTAATAATAATTGTCACAAGTCCTGTTAATTATCATAGCGAGCAACTGAATTTTAAATGGATGTAGTTTATACCTTTTACAAAAACTGTTAAATATACTTTATTAATTTATTCTTTAATTCATAACGCTTTTATAGAAAGATAACTGTTAACAAAATGAACCACACATAATACATTACACAAATGAGAAATGGCTAAAATGGAATATATTTAAATACATATTTAATGTATATTTGTATTTGTATTGCTATTGTTGCATATAGCTGATCTTTATGTATTTTAAGATGCATGTGTATTTAAGTTCGACTAATGTCTACACAGGCCTAAGTTATACCAGCCAAGAGGGTTCATTTTATTGGGATGGTTTTGTATTTTAATTGCAATAAAAAGAAAGAGAAATGGCAAAAATAGTCTATTTTAGTATGCCTTTCATAAAATACTCCAGGTAGCAATCTACAGTAAATATTCCAGTTTACTCTAAATACATGTATAATCAAAGAAAATATGATTGTAAAACTGTTTTAAAAAAACAGAAAACTAGAAAACTCCCTTGTTCATACATCTGCCACTCTTATAGGATTGTTTCTAGTAAGGTAATTAGGAAATGAATACCTGAACATCGATTCTACCAGGCATGAGGTACAGTGTGTTTAATACCAAATAGATTAGAAAGTGCTATGTCATCTAATTAGTGTGTGATCAATAAAGCAAGGGATTTCACAGCACACATGAGAGTTACCAGCAGTGCCGTGATGCAGTAGTCCAAACGACTCCCTTCCTTTTACTGTTTATCACTTGCAAGGAGTTATCAAAGGAACGGAGATCCTTTCGTCGCACATTCTTTAAGGCACAGAATTGGCTTGCGTACATAGAGTCATCTCACCTGATAGGCAGCAGTGGCATCTGAGCCAGCATCACTCCCCAGCCCAGTAAGCTTTTCCTTTAGCTTGTGGTGAGAGCGATGGCGCAGACAATACACAACTCCAGAACCCGCGAGGATTCCAATGATGCAAACAATTGTGATAACTGTAAGAACGAAGAACTTTGTAGAATCCTCCTTCTCCGATCTGAGGGGCAGCAACTTCAATGTGCTCTTCTAAAGAAATAAAGAAAAAAAGACAAATATGGTGTTAATTGACAATTCATCTTAGCAGATTAAGATAACCTACTGTACAGTCTAATCAAAAACCCAACAAGATTTTCAGTCATCTTAATTAACCTGTACTCTGTAGAAACTATATACTGGTACTGCCTAATGAATCATTGAACAATATATTTGTTTGTTTGTTGTCTCACTCTTTCTTTGCAGATTTAAAAGATGACAGTCATTCCTTGAAGACATACGATAATTTAGATGTTCACTAATCTCATTAGTTTAATTATAAAGGCATTTTAGCAACAACAAACAATAGTCCGAAAATCCACCATCCTATTTTCACTTGGTTACAAAAACAAAAAAGGCCCTCCCCCCCTTTAGAATGCCTGCAGAGGCTACTCATTACCCCTCTGTTCCAAAGGTAATTGTATGCTCTGAATTTAGTTAGCCAACTCGTATTTTCTCCTCTGTCCTACACAAAGCATACAGTGGCTCATATTGGAAAGTATGGGAAAGTATCTTGGCATCATAAAGGCCCCCAAACAATTACCTAAGTGTAAATGCTTGTCATTAATGAGCCTCGGTGCCTCTTGATTAGCGATTGCCCGGGCCCGAGTTAATGGAATCATGGCTTGATTGAGGCTCCAGGATGGTCCTCCTTGGTTATGTTAGGCTTGTAAGCCCCAGGAGGTGGATTAGCAGAGAGGACTGAGCTGCACACAATTGTTTTGCAATGCATGTGTGGCTGGATATCCTGTTAGAGTGTAGATCAGCCACAGATTTCATTCTTAACTGCGGTATTCACCCAGATAGAATACCCCTTGAAAGGCAAACCTGTATCTCTCTCTCTCTCTCTCCAAGCAGAATTGCATAATCAGGAAATATAATTTCACTTTATTTAGTCTCAAACCAACTTTCACCTGATGAAGAATTCATTTTGAAAAGGATCAAAATATGTTTTCTTTTAATTAAGTCCATTATATATGTTTATATATATATATATATATATATATATATATATATATATATATATATATATATATATATATATATATATATATAGAGGTGCCATTAAAAGAAAAGGCATGTTACTTCAATCCATGTTGCCTAATTCTTTGCTTACTGTGATATAATGGGATAGTATGTCTTTATTGTTTGGGTAATGCACTGCACAGAATAAAAAGGGTCTTAAAATCTTGGTATTTATTGGACACCCCTATGAGGACCATTATATGTTTTACTGTAATGTATTGATTTCAATGCACTGATGCTTACTCCACTCTTCTTTAAAAGGCATGCGTAATGCTAATCTTAAAGACCAGCAACACACAACAGAGTTCACCTATCCAGAGTTTGTCATTCATACTTCTGTACTGTGTATACTGGATAGCTTATGCTAGCTGATTCAACCTGCTTGGCAGCAGTAAACAGGACCCATTAACGAAGTCTGCTTTACTTCATTCACTTTTTAATTACAGAAGCTGGCTTTGACTGTGTTACACAAATTGTTCGACTGAAACACTAGAGTGAGGGGATATGACCACCAATTCTTTTTTTTTTTTTTGTGAAACAGCCTTTAGGATTTTCAGCTTTTTTCTTTTGTAATGTCTTGTACTGGAGTTGTTAAAGCGAATAATTTTAATAAAAGCTTTTTTAATACACTGCGAGGTATTTTCTAGCTACCGGCCTGAAATAACTGAATGCAGCCTGCTGTCAGTCTAACACACCATCGAAATGCACCAAGCACGGTTACCTTTATGTTTCAACACCGCCTATATATGTGTGTTTTGTAATCTCAACCTTACAGTAGGTGAATATACAGGTTATGCAGTGATTATTCAGAATACATACATGTTCAACGTCTTCTAGATTTAACAGTAAAGTCTACAGCGTCTATAAAGCCTTTACACTTAAACAGTGTTCTTTTAATATAATGGACAGAAAGGACAGAACTGTGTGCTATGATAGTGCTGCATGCCTTTAACAGGCTTTAATCACTTTACTGAACAAAAAAAAAAAATGCTCAGCTCAATATTCGTCCGACTTTTATTTCCATTTAAATAGATTTGGTTATCCTAATAGTATTTGTTGAAACAATACACAAAAACTATACTAGTATTAGTACACAAACACTATCTATAATTGCAGCAAAATGGGCTGTCCAGTAAATCCTGATTATATTTTAAATGAAATAACTAAAGGGATGTCAATTATTAAAAATAAATGAATATAAACATAAATTGTCTCATTACACTGGTCCTGTTAGATAAAATACAGCTAATATATGCCTTTCGGCACCACAGCAACACATACAATATTAGTACAAATATTCTGACCTGATCTTATTCTTATATTTAATCCAGCACTACATTATAATATTGTTTTCTTAAAGCAAATGAGTTCTAATATATAGAGGAAAAAACATGCCCTGTATGCCGTATAAACATGTTTATTAAACGCTTAACTGTTTTTGCTTTTTGAAAAAAGGGCTTCAAATTGTGATTTTATAGGGACAGCAGCAATTTCAAATGGAATTTATTTTTGGTGAACGTGGCGATTCAAGCAGAGATAATCATGTATGAACCCTCCACATCACTGAGGCCTTTTCAAAAGCTAACCAAAATAGGAGGTATTGTCATTTGTAACAAGGAGAGAAAACTCCCTTTATGCGAAAGAAACCTATTGTTCATCTGTCCGGATGAAATTGTACTTGCAAATTTCCAAATTCATGACGGCAAACTGAAGCTGAAATGCTGCTTCTCTCCCACTATTACTTTAAAAAGCATACATGCACCCTTTACTGTTTCGGTAATCTCTTTTTACAAATATACTGTTTCAACTTAAATCTAAATCGTGTTCACTTGAAAGCAGTTTACTAACAAAAAAACCTTTCACATACAATTCATTTAGATTACCATTGGCCATACACCCCGCCAGCTGCTCAATGCAGCTTTTTTTGTATGCTCCCCAATTAAGTTTTATTCGGTTGAGTTCAAGAACAGAAAATTACAATTTTGTCACAAAGCTCAAAGCTCCAAACATCAAAAGCATGCAACGAGTGAATATGCATTTCTCTTATTCTGTTTTCTTAAGGAGTGCAACCTAGAAATGGGGGCCACATTTCAAATTAATTTCAATTTGGACCATCATTTCTTTCCTAATGAAGAAAGATTAACGAACTTGGAAAGGCAGGAACATATGGCCACCGATTTTATAAACTTTAAGTACCAGTGCGGAACATCATCATTATTATTATTAATATTATTTTTTCTTGTCACCTATCACAAAATAGTGCTTATGGCTCTGTGGAGCAGCAAGCAGTTTCTTTAGCATTACTCTAAAGGCCCTTACTTTGTGCTGACCCCCAAAACCATGTCAATTTATCATCTGAAGTCAAGTCAGACTTAATGGTTTCACTTTTTAAAATTGAAATCTGCCGAGACAGTGGTATTGAAAGGCATGCGTTCACTTGGCGTGGGGGTAGGAAGGATTAGTGAAATTCACAAAAGACAAAGGGCAGATGGATTTGTGGAGCTCTGGCTTATTCAAATCATTGAGAAAGGTCACAGCAAGAGGCACCAGCCTATTCATTTGTGAAGAAGCAATGATCTTTCAGCAACCTCAGGAACCACAAAGCTTTGGAAAAGTTGCAGTATCCCTTTCCTAACAGGATTACAAATCTGGAGTCCACACACACACGCACACACACACACACACACACACACACACATATACACACCCACACCCACACCCACACACACCACCTTTTATTGTTAAAGGGCAGAATATTCCTTTTTTAATATGGGGGCTGTTCTGTTTTCAGACACTACAGTAATGGGAGTAGATTTAGTATCATGTTGCCTGCCTTGAATTGTTTTTACTCACTCCAATGCACAATTTAATACAACGAAGATGTCTATTTAAACTTTTAAACTCTGTTTCTATCCTTTGTTCTTGTATTTGTATTAAGGCAAGTCATGTTCTATTTTTTTCTAACGTTAATAATTTTTAATATTTCTAATGCTTTACAGTCAGGATGGAATAATTTCATCCTTAAAATAATTTATAAAACAGCCCTCAATTTCTATTTAATTTATAGTCTAGCTTCCTGTTTTTATTCTATATATATATATATATATATATATATATATATATATATATATATATATATATATATATATATATATGTTAGTAGGTTCAGGATCATATATTATTTTCCCACCGAAACATATTATTAAATGTACATAATATGTTTAATCTCAGGAAATTATCTTTCTTTTTTATTAATTGTTGTAGTAAGACTATACTTATCCTGCTACAGCAAAACCATGACTGCACGTATTAGTGCTTTTGAATCACAACTATGCAAAGCAAAAACAAGAAAAAAAGGAAGGATACTTTGTCCTATTAGAAAATACAATCTTACGCACTATGTACTCACATTATCCAGTTTATAATCAAACCAACTATATTTGTTTCACATTGTATCTTCTCTTAAGTAGCCAGGTGACAGGTTTGTTTATCTAATGGAAACAATGCCCAATGCAGAGTATACTATTGTATTTAAGGAAGCTTTACAATACAGTGTAGTGAGAGTCTTGCTTGATGCGCTGTAACAAACTTTTCTTAAGAAGCACACTAAGCTCATTCCACTGTGCTAACTACATAGCTGTTTCTTTAAATATTTTACTTTTCATATACAGAATTACAAATAATGATGTATTTTATTTTCCATTGCATTCGAAATAAACTCACATATGAACGTACCTTAAGAGTAGCTGGTTCTTTAGTTAAGGCATGGGTGAAATACAGGTTTTCTAATATTTTATTTAGGAATTGCTTATTTAAAAAAAAAAAAGGTGTCTGGCCCTCCGGCTAATGCAGAAACCATGATTCACTTTTCTAATGATTAACCTATCGATCAGTAAGTTAACCAGTAAGAACCAGCATTCATGGTATTTGTACATATGCTAAAAGGCTAACCACAGGACAATACATCGCATTGATCTCTGGTACCCTGCATGTGTATCGAAGCTGTTACAGCACCTCTCCAGCGCAAGGCCCCAGCTATGTTTTATTACCCAGGTGTGCTAGGAGAGCACTCGCGTTTTAGATGATTCAAATGCACAGTCATGAAATACATTGCTTCAAATGGACCTTAAAGGACTCCCCAACCCAAAAAGCAAGAAAAGATGAACCACATAAAAAAATATGGATATTAGTAACAGTGTTTTATTATTGTGCATATTTGTGCATGTTTTTGTCTTCATGCACAGATACATTTCCATGCAGGATAGTAATAATGCTAGTAATAATAATACTATTACTAATACTACTATGACTAATAATAATAATAATAATAATAATAATAATAATAATAATACAACCCTTATACATACTGTGGGGTATGTGTTATCCTCAAATTCAGTACACACCATTAAATCAATATCATACTTAAAATATACATCCACTTACACTTAGAAAATTACATTTCTCATTTAAATTCCTTCTAAAGCCTCATGGATGCACAGACGAGGAGTAACTAAGAGTTCAAATGTACCTTCTCACAGCTGTTAGGTGTCCCCACTATATATATGCACAATAAAAAAGACAAGAAAACACTGCAGCAAATATGACTGCATATATTTACCTAAATCCATTATGCAATGCCTGATATTGTTCCTTTTTAGGAATACAGTCTCGTTTTCCCAGACATAAGTTCTGTTATAAGCCATTCTGTTCCGCAATGCCGTGTGGCACCTCTAGCAGGATCTGTAACCTGTTCTGAATCCTTTTCCTGAACCTAAAAGTTAACAGCCTCCCATCCACTTCAGCAGAAACAAAGGCAGTAGTTGCTTGCCATGACCGGACCAAAAAAATATAAAATAGAAAAAATGCCCTCCAGGTTTCAACCTCTCTTAAAATTCTGCTGAAGGCTGCTGCCTAGTCCCTCGAGCGATCATGCGAAAGTGAAAAGGAGGGTAGATGTTTTTTGTGATCACAAAGTGTAGGTCTGAGCCCCTCCTTATATCCACCAGCCCCAGAGTCCCTGTCTGTACCACATGTCATATCCACTGGTTGCTATAGCGATGCCTCCACATGTTGCTGACAGCAATTGGATAAGGAGGCCTGGCTGTGAATAAAGCCTTGGTGAAGTGGGAATATGGATGGACTTTGGTTTTGTCACTCATTTGTAAAGCTGCTTGGGGTTTCTTTTTCTCTCTTTTTTTTTAGTGAATTGCTATTTTTCTTCTTGTGCAGAGCTGGAGCTCGATTATAAAAGAATAAGGCCTGCGTCGAGAGAATCTGAAAGCTAGGGAAATAAAAAAGAACCAACTGATGAAATGAAGCCAGATAAACGATTTGAAATCCTTTTTTCCCTCACAATTCCCTGCTTTTCGGTTGGAACTGTTTAGGTCTTTGAGCACTGTATTCTGCTGCTTTCATCTCTGAATACATGCAGTCTTTCATTAACAATATATTTCATTTTCCAAAATGAAATATACTGTATACATTTATTTTGTTTTCACTGAGATCTCCAAAGTATGTACAATATCTTTTTTTTGTTTTATGCATCCTTTTAATAAAAACAATTACAAAAATAAAAATTGTTCTTCAAATAAATATTATTATGTACACTAGATTTTTGTTTAAGTATCTAATGGTGAAATAACAAATATAATAGGCCTATCTGAGGCGCAGCATTTACTTTCGCCAAGGAACATTAGCCATTACGCCTTGAAGGTAAACATGAAAGCAATTAAAAAAAAATCCTTAATAACGGCAGCAAACATAGAAAACAGTAAACGCTTGTAATTAGTTATTGGTGAGATATAATGATCTTGTGGTAGGTAACAGCTGCAACAAACAGGACAGGGAGGATTAACGAAAGCAGGAACAGAAAAAGCGGTGCAAAGAAGGCGATCCTGTCAAATGCAGATGACAAATCTTGGGAGGGCTCTTCAGTTTATCTTTCTATTCAGTCCCCCTCCTCCCGCGTTCCTCTATTGTTTCTCTATGTGACAGCTGGAGATGGCAGGCCTGACCAGGGACAAAACAAGTCCTTTCACACAGCACCGGGCTGCACATTGACAAACAGAATAGGCACCACAGCAAGGTACAGCTTAGAGCTGCAATATCCCATTTCCCCAAAGACTACCCAGCCACTTCTTTTAAGCTACTAACGTATGTGTGCTGTTCCCAGAAAACAACATAAATAGCTGTCCAAAAAAATAATAATAATAATGTTTTGATAAGGATTTGCAGGGATAAGAACAAATAATACTGATATTGTTTTGAATTATTATGGGCCCAATTTGCAAAATCTTGCACCGTTTTAAAGAGTAAGTAGCAGGGTTCTGAAAAACACAGAGTTACACGTTCCCCCGCGCTTCTAGAACTGTTTAAGCACAGCATTACATGTTCCCCCGCGCTACTAGAACTGAACTGTTTAAACACAGCGTTACACGTTCCCCCGTGCTGCTAGAATTGGATATAGGAGGTTGTGTGGTCCAGTGGATAAAGAAAAGGGCTTGTAACCAGGAGGTCCACGGCTCAAATCCCACCTCAGCCACTGACTCATTGTGTGACCCTGAGCAAGTCACTTAACCTCCTTGTGCTCCGTCTTTCGGGTGAGACGTAATTGTAAGTGACTCTGCAGCTGATGCATAGTTCAAACACCCTTGTCTCTGTAAGTCAACTTGGATAAAGGCGTCTGCTAAATAAACAAATAATAATAATAATAGAATTGTTTAAGCACAGCGTTACACGTTCCCCCGTGCTACTAGAACTGAACTGTTTAAGCACAGCGTTACACGTTCCCCCGTGCTGCTAGAACTGTTTAAACACAGCGTTACACATTCCCCCGCGCTGCTAGAACTGAACTGGTTAAACACAGTGTTACACGTTCTCCCGCGCTGCTAGAACTGAACTGTTTAAGCACAGATTTACGTTCCCCGCTGCTAGAACTAGAACAGTTTAAACACAGCGTTCCACGTTCCCCTGTGCTGCTAGAACTGAACTGTTTAAACACAGCGTTACCGTTCCCCGTGCTGCTAGAACTGTTTAAACACAGTGTTACACGTTCCCCATGCTTCTAGAACTGAACTGGTTAAACACAGTGTTACACGTTCCCCGCGCTGCTAGAACTGACTGTTTAAACACAGTGTTACACGTTCCCCGCGTTGCTAGAACTGAACAGTTTAAACACAGCATTACACGTTCCCCTGTGCTGCTAGAACTGAACTGGTAAAGCACAGCGTTACGCATTCCCCCGCGCTGCTAGAACTGAGCTGTTTAAACACAGCATTACACGTTCCCCCATGCTGCTAGAACTGTTTAAACACATCGTTACACGTTCCCCCGTGCTGCTAGAACTGAGCTGTTTAAACACAGTGTTACACGTTCCCCCGTGCTGCTAGAACTGAGCTGTTTAAACACAGAGTTACACATTCCCCCGCGTTGCTAGAACTGAACTGGTTAAACACAGTGTTACACGTTCTCCCGCGCTGCTAGAACTGAACTGTTTAAGCACAGATTTACACGTTCCCCCGCGCTGCTAGAACAGTTTAAACACAGCGTTCCACGTTCCCCTGTGCTGCTAGAACTGAACTGTTTAAACACAGCATTAAACGTTCCCCCGTGCTCCTAGAACTGTTTAAACACAGCGTTACACGTTCCCCCATGCTACTAGAACTGTTTAAACACAGCGTTACACGTTCCCTCGCGTTGGAAGAACTGAACTGGTTAAACACAGCATTACACGTTCCCCCGCGTTGCTAGAACAGTTTAAACACAGCGTTCCACGTTCCCCTGTGCTGCTAGAACTGAACTGGTAAAGCACAGCGTTACGCATTCCCCCGCGCTGCTAGAACTGAGCTGTTTAAACACAGCATTACACGTTCCCCCATGCTGCTAGAACTGTTTAAACACAGCGTTACACGTTCCCCTGCGCTACTAGAACTGAGCTGTTTAAACACAGCGTTACACGTTCCCCCGCGCTGCTAGAACTGAGCTGTTTAAACACAGCATTACACGTTCCCCCATGCTGCTAGAACTGTTTAAACACAGCGTTACACGTTCCCCTGTGCAGCTAGAACTGAGCTGTTTAAACACAGCATTACACGTTCCCCCGCGCTGCTAGAACTGTTTAAACACAGCGTTACACGTTCCCCCGCGCTGCTAGAACTGAGCTGTTTAAACACAGCGTTACACGTTCCCCCGCGCTGCTAGAACTGAACTGTTTAAACACAGCGTTACACGTTCCCCCGCGCTGCTAGAACTGAACTGTTTAAACACAGCGTTACACGTTCCCCTGCGCTGCTAGAACTGTTTAAACATAGCGTTACACATTCCCCGCTGCTAGAACTGTTTAAAAACAGCGTTACACGTTCCCCGCGCTGCTAGAACTGAACTGTTTAAACACAGCGTTACACGTTCCCCGTGCTGCTAGAACTGTTTAAACACAGCGTTACACGTTCCCCGCGCTGCTAGAACTGAACTGTTTAAACACAGCATTACACGTTCCCCTGCGCTGCTAGAACTGAACTGTTTAAACACAGCGTTACACGTTCCCCCGTGCTACTAGAACTGTTTAAACACAGCGTTACACGTTCCCCGCGCTGCTAGAACTGAACTGTTTAAACACAGCGTTACACGTTCCCCGCGCTACTAGAACTGTTTAAACACAGCGTTACACGTTCCCCCGCGCTGCTAGAACTGAACTGTTTAAACACAGCGTTACACGTTCCCCCGTGCTACTAGAACTGTTTAAACACAGCGTTACACGTTCCCCCGCGCTACTAGAACTGAACTGTTTAAGCACAGCGTTCAACGTTCCCCCGCGATGCTAGAACTGTTTAAACATGGCGTTACACGTTCCCCCGCGCTTCTAGAACTGAACTGTTTAATCACAGCGTTACACGTTCCCCGCGCTGCTAGAACTGTTTAAACATAGCGTTACACGTTCCCCGCGGTGCTAGAACTGTTTAAAAACAGCGTTACATGTTCCCCTGCGCTGCTAGAACTGAACTGTTTAAACACAGCGTTACGCGTTCCCCCGTGCTACTAGAACTGTTTAAACACAGCGTTCTACGTTCCCCTGCGCTGCTAGAACTGAACTGTTTAAACACAGCATTACACGTTCCCCCGTGCTGCTAAAACTGTTTAAACACAGTGTTACACGTTCCCCCGCGCTGCTAGAACTGAACTGTTTAAACACAGCGTTACACGTTCCCCCGCGTTGCTAGAACTGAACTGTTTAAACACAGCGTTACACGTTCCCCGCGTTGCTAGAACTGAACTGTTTAAACACAGTGTTACACGTTCCCCCGCGCTTCTAGAACTGAACTGTTTAAACACAGCGTTACACGTTCCCCCGCGTTGCTAGAACTGAACTGTTTAAACACAGCGTTACACGTTCCCTCGCGTTGCTAGAACTGAACTGGTTAAACACAGCATTACATGTTCCCCCGTGCTGCTAGAACTGTTTAAACACAGCGTTACATGTTCCCCTGTGCTGCTAGAACTGAACTGTTTAAACACAGCGTTACACATTCCCCCGCGTTGCTAGATCTGAACTGGTTAAACACAGCGTTACACGTTCCCCCGCACTGCTAGACCTGGACTGCACATTAAATACAACGAACTGCACATCAAATACAACGGACCGCACATCAAATACAACGGACTGCACGTCAAATACAACGGACTGCACGTCAAATACAACAGACTGCACATCAAATACAATGGACTGCACATCAAATACACTGATGTTAAAATAAATAAAGTTCCAGTAATGTAAGGGCGCTTTTTTACAAAGCAGAATCATAAATTTATATTTTTCTCATTCAGATAGTTCTTTTTGTCTTGATGGAATCTTAATGGACACCTGCCACGTGGAAGACAATGCAATCAAATGTCTAGGGAGGGGTTGAATCCTTCAAGAAATTCCCCAATGCCCCACATACTTACCACAGAGTGCTTTACACAGCAGCTCAGTACAGCTCTGGCTCTGCACAATTCGAGGAGCACACATGCTTTTTTGTCTTTCATCTGAATCAAACAGTAGGAAAAAACAACACCCAGGAGGTATTTTATATTTTTGTTCCTGGAGATGCCTGATAAACTACAGTACCGCTCATTCCTTTCATCAATCAGAGATGGACATTTTTAATTGGGTCAGATGTCACAGAGGACGTACTGAAAGCCATACCTTGGTATGATTTGCTTTTCTTCAAGTAGACAGATAATGGGTCCATCATTTAATAGTTTTCATGATTACGTTCGCTTGCTAAAGAAGAGGATCATTTTCGCAGCCTGTATCCCTCAATCCGCACAAAGGCGCGATTGATTTTAACCCAGTGTGCCATTATTCCAGCCTAAGAGATACTTGATAAAAGTGATTAGCTAGCACAGACATGACGGATTGATTAGCTTTGAAAGATTTTTTGTGTCAGCTGCTAATCTATGTGATGGCTCTTCAGAAACAGGCTTGCTCACGACAAGCTAAAGACAGCTTGTGTATATCCGCAGACAAGAAAAGCTTCTTAAAACACTGTCTCTCTTTTATTGACAGGGGGCACATGAAGGATTCCTGTGCGTGTGGAGAAGAGATTAACAGCAGAATTTGTACTAGTCCTGATAGGAGAACCCCTTTCGCAGCCTTTGTTAAAAGTGATAATAACAGCAGAACCTGTAATAGTCCTGAGAGGAGAACCCCTTTCCCAGCCTTTGTTAAAAGTGATAATGCTCACTGAATACATTCAAAGTGTGTTGATTAAAACATATACACAAGGTATTTTATTTTGATAAGACATTTTCTTGACAATCAAATCAGGGCTTTATGTCTGGGTGATCGTAAGTGTGAAAGAAAACAACAACTGACAACACCATAGTGCTACAAATAGTAAACAAAAAAATGGAAACACCAATGTAAAGTCACTTAATAGGGCATTAGGCCACTATGGTATCCCGCTTTTTTGATGAAACTGGCTGCTCGCGTCCCAGGTTGAAATTTGCAGTCAATTGATCTGCAGTTGATCGCCTGTTTTGCCTTGCACTTCGAATTAATGCACAGATATCACAATCCTGGAGTATGCGCTTCTGCCCACTGTTGCCCTTTGCTGATGATGTCTTTCCCTCAGAGTTCCATGCCGACATCACCTTAGACACCGTTGCTTGTAAAACATCAGCAAGTTGAGCTGTCTTGGTCACTGGAGCTCCTGCCAAAAGCACCCCAACAATCACCCCTCTTTCAAAGTCACTGAGATCTCCTCTTGCAGCCATGCTAAATACAGCATAACAAAAAAGAGCAGCACTTTGGATAGAAGAAATTGCATTTAAAACAAGGATAGTGCTTTTATTGTTGTAATTCAAGCAATACATTTAATTTATGATTAGCCGGATTAAGTATTTATATACCTTTAGAATAAGATTTTTTTCTGGGTATTCTGCAGATTCATACTGAAACCTGTAACTATTTTAAATGCCCACAGGGGGAAAGCCATGGTAATTGCTAACCACTGGGATAACTTAAGCTATGAGTCATGGTATAAAACCACTTTATTTTTAAATCACAAGATAAGATTTCTTTCATTTAAAAATAACGCTTGCAAAGTTTAAAAATAATATTTGATCAACATTTGATGATCAGTTCAATTTTAAATGTAATTAGATTTAAATTTGTAAATTCTAAAAATTGATTTTCGAAAGTCAATTGAAAGCGTTGTTTTAATTTGTAACAAATTCAATCACAGTCTCTTTCATCGTTTAATCATAAAAGTCACCACTATTAACAGGCAGCAAACCTGCATCAACCAGAATTTTTTCAGGGTAATCCTACGATGCAATCCATGGTAAAATGCTCTAATAATGCTGTAAAATGCTCTAATAATGCTGTAAGATGCTCTAATAAAATAGAGCTGTGGTGGGTTATGTTGATCGTATCAATCTCTAAGACTCATACAGAATCATAGCCCAGCATACTTTAAAAGAAGATGCACTGGACCTTCAACAGGTATTTACAGATGCTTTGTTTGCTGGCTTTCCCGAATCAAAAATACTTCGGCTACAACTGGTTCAAAATGCTGTGCTGACTCGCACACATCATTCACAACATATTTCTCCTGTTTCTTAAATCGCTGCGCTGGCTTCCTGTTAAATTCAGGATTGGTTTTACAATGCTGTTTACTACCTATAAGGCCCTTCATAGTTTTGAGCTTTTATATTTACAGGAAATGTTGGCACATCATGCTCCTGGTCACACCTTGAGATCAGCGGTTGCCGAATTTTGGTAGTTCCTAGAAGTGGTCTAAAATCCGGAGTTGCTCTGCTCCCTGCCTCAGATTTGATTGGTTAATCTCTTTTTTAACTTGATTGATTAGCCGATGGCTTTTTTGAGTTTTAAAATGTTTTTATGTGATTGTAATGCTCCTGGGATGCTTTGCATGAAGACCATTTAATAAAAGCAAACTGTATTGTATTGTGCTATATAAATGAATGCAGAACAACTGGGTAGCTGGACCACTTGCTGACTAAATATCTTGGTGCCCGTCTTCAAATACATACAACAGATTTTACTGTGCAATCCTTACTACATTTGCAGCAGTATCCAAAATATTATTAATTCATTTACTGGCAACTCAGACTGCTGAAACTAACGTTGGGCAATGTAAACAAAAGGGACTCTCAACAACAAAATGGTCAGCACAGTTTCACGTGATTGTGGGACTCTGCAGCTTTAAGTGGACAGTTTCATTGTTTAATGTTCAGTGTACTAGAGTGAAGGACCCACATGTGAGCTGATAAAAGAGATTCCATTTTATAATATAAATATTGCAGTACTATGTGCACAGGTCTCCTCTGAAATACTGCAACACAAGCTGTAAAATGCCATGCTAACACTATAATTCTAACATTTACACTATTGTCAACAGGAAACTCTGTAGGGTCCATAGACCCAAAATAAACATGAGGGTTAAAAGGCAAACATTATAAAGTACTTTTTATGATTTAAAAAAACTGATGCACACTGGTATATGATTTATTTTTTCCTTTCCATATATTCAAACTCCTTAGTATATGGGTGCTACAGCATAGATTCAGTGTAATCATTTTTACTGCTGCTAGATATATATATATATATATATATATATATATATATATATATATATATATATATATATATATATATATATATATATATACAGTACTGTGCAAAAGTTTTAGGCAGGTGTGAAAAAATGCTGTAAAGTAAGAATGCTTTCAAAAATAGACATGTTAATAGATTATATTTATCAATTAACTAAATGCAAAGTGAGTGAACAGAAGAAAAATCTAAATCAAATCCATGTTTGGTGTGACCACCCTTTGCCTTGAAAACAGCATCAAGCATCAATTGTTCTAAGTACACTTGCACACAGTTTTTGAAGGAACTTCGGCAGGTAGGTTGGCCCAAACATGTTGGAGAACTAACCACAGTTCTTGTGTGGATTTAGGCAGCCTCAGTTGCTTCTCTCTCTTCATGTAATCCCAGACAGACTCGATGATGTTGAGATCAGGGCTCTGTGGAGGCCATACCATCACTTCCAGGACTCCTTGTTCTTCTTTACGCTGAAGATAGTTCTTAATGACTTTCGCTGTATGTTTGGGGTCGTTGTCATGCTGCAGAAAAATTTGGGGCCAATCAGATGCCTCCGTGATGGTATTGCATGATGGATAAGTATCTGCCTGTACTTCTCAGCATTGAGGAGACCATTAATTGTGACCAAATCCCCAACTGCATTTGCAGAAATGCAGCCCCAAACTTGCAAGGAACCTCCACCATGCTTCACTGTTGCCTGCAGACAACTCATTTGTGTACGCTCTCCAGCCCTTCGCGAACAAACTGCCTTCTGCTACAGCCAAATATTTCAAATTTTGACTCATCAGTCCAGAGCACCTGCTGCCATTTTTCTGCACCCCAGTTCCCTGTGTTTTCGTGCATAGTTGAGTCGCTTGGCCTTGTTTCCACGTCGGAGGTATGGCTTTTGGCGCAAGTCTTCCATGAAGGCTACTTCTGACCAGACTTCTCCGGACAGTAGATGGGTGTACCAGGGTCTCACTGTTTTCTGCCAGTTCTGAGCTGATGGCACTGCTGGACATCTTCCGATTGCGAAGGGAAGTAAGCATGATGTGTCTTTCATCTGCTGCAGTAAGTTTCCTTGGCCGACCACTGCGTCTCACGGTCCTCAACGTTGCCCGTTTCTTTGTGCTTCTTCAAAAGAGCTTGGACAGCACATCTGGAAACCCCCTGTCTGCCTTGAAATTTCTGCCTGGGAGAGACCTTGCTGATGCACTATAACTACCTTGTGTCTTGTTGCTGTGCTCAGTCTTGCCATGGTGTATGACTTTTGACAGTAAACTGTCTTCAGCAACCTCACCTTGTTAGCTGAGTTTGGCTGTTCCTCACCCAGTTTTATTCCTCCTACACAGCTGTTTCTGTTTCAGTTAATGATTGTGTTTCAACCTACATATTGAATTGATGATCATTAGCACCTGTTTGGTATAATTGTTTAATCATACACCTGACTATATGCCTACAAAATCCCTGACTTTGTGCAAGTGTACCTAGAAGAATTGATGCTGTTTTGAAGGCAAAGGGTTGTCACACCAAATATGGATTTGATTTAGATTTTTCTTCTGTTCACTCACTTTGCATTTAGTTAATTGATAAATATAATCTATTAACATGTCTATTTTTGAAAGCATTCTTACTTTATAGCATTTTTCACACTTGCCTAAAACTTTTGCACAGTACTGTATATATATATATATATATATATATATATATATATATATATATATATATATATATATATATATATATATTATTTATTTCTTAGCAGACACCCTTATCCAGGGTGACTTACAAGATATCACATTATTTTTACATACAATTACATTATTTTTTTACACATTATTTTTACATACAATTACCCAGTTATACAGTTGGGTTTTTACTGGAGCAATCTAGGTAAAGTACCTTGCTCAAGGGTACAGCAGCAGTGTCCCCCACCTGGGATTGAACTCACGACCCTCCGGTCAAGTCCAGAGCCCTAACCTCTACTCCATAATACATGATTGAAGGCTATATTTGCATCCTGAGTCATCCGAAAAAAAGTTATAAAACCACAGTAGTCAAAATGGCATCTTCACCTAGAAAATTATACTTAACCTTTGACCCATATTTGACTCATGTGCATCCCAAGACCACTTTCAAACACAAAACTGACAACACCCACAATTCGTGGTTTTTAGCACTTTTAACAAATCTGTCTCTGTAAAGATTTACAATCATCCTCCACCAATGAGAGCACCAAACAAGCGAGCGAGACAAATAATCTTCAACTGACAGCGACTAAGAGAAAAAATAAAATACACACCCCAATGAAACACTTTTTCCTTAAAAATATTATATGCAGTTAAAAATATTATATGCAGTTAAAAATATTATATGCAGTTAAAAATATTTTTGCAGTTCATTATCTACCCAGTTTAATTCACCGTTCCTGAATTATCAAAAAGAAAATTCTATTTATGATTCTTTAATATTAACTTAATTTACGTTATTATTATTCATTAAATTCACTTGCAATTTGTACCTTAATACCTGTTTATTGTCGTCTTTTTTTTTTTTTTTTTTTTTACAGATACTAATATCCATGTATTAAAAATAATAGATGGGTTTCAGTGAGTTAAAGGAATTCAAGGAAAATAATTCCATTTCGGGTTTTCTGTGACCTAATGGTCTCATAGTTTATGAAGTCACGTTCTTGAGCTTTGAATCAAAATAACAGCTCAGATGGGAATCATCTTGCATACTATGCGGTATGGTCGCTGTGCGTTGCCCACAATATGCAATAGTCTCATTGTGTTGGTTATTTAAAATTTGAAATGAGAAACCATAGAAAATGCTGTCATTAATGCCATATTACTAAACCTGTTTCAGTATTTGCTATCTAATTTGTAGCTGAATTTTACTGCAACCCGTGTATGTGGCATTGATTTTCCTCCACATGAATAATGGTGACAAATACAATTTTGCTATTGATTGCAGAAGAAAACAAACAAACAAGGCAAAAAAAAGACTTGTTATCCCCATTTCTCCTCAGCTAACGCATATGATTAGAAGCCTTTCTTTTGATTGGCAAGGTGCAGCAACCTCAGGTGCAGTAGAATGACACTCAAGTAATACTGTACACTGCTAAACACACACGTGTCAATCTATCAATTTAATACAGATTGTTTAGGTGAATAATGTGTTGTGCAAAGTTGTGTTGTTTTTACATGTTGACAGGAACATTTTAACTGCCTGCAGAATGAAAGCGCCTATCAGCTTGGATTATAGTCAGTGATATTGAAGTATGCTTTCATAGCAGTCTTATATAAAATGAGATTCAGTCATAGGGTTTATTTTGAGAACTGGAGCTCATCAATACAGCACAGTCAGGTGTCTTTATATAATGTGCCAGGTACTTACTGTACTGTACAGTAGAAAGAATGGGTACCATTTTAATACAAACACGTATACAGCTATAGCCAAAACCTTAGCATCACTTAGAATTTTAGGATTGAGACATAATAAAAATAAAAATAAAACTATATGAACATAATTTAGATATTTTATTTAACAGCATGTAATCAAAGTAACTACAAAATTATATTGCAAAAGTCTATAATAGTACTACAGTATTTCATGTTCGATTTATTGGTTATGTTAGTTTAAAAATGGTGGCGGTTGCTGTAACTTCAGAACGGAACAAATACAATATATTACCAAAACAGAATCAAACAACTGAGATATTTCAAGTAGGGGCTTGTAATAATTCTGAAGTGGTTTCCAGCTTGTTTTAGAATTGTATTTACTTCTTCAGTAAATACTGCAGCTCTGAACTCATTGAAGGGACCCTGAAAGAGCATGCAGGTGAGGTCCGCAATGCAAGCAGTTTCTCTGGCTTGGAACCACACTGTTATGTATGCCTAACAATAATTACTTTGCAACTTGAGGTTCAGGAAATTGCCTTCAGAAAGGATAGAAAGAATCTAATATAGAGTATGCATATTTTTTATTGCGTTTCAATTATTTAAAGAGACAGGTACCAAGTACACAGTAAAGCCTGCCTAATCCTGCCCCTCTACTACTGGAACTCGGGTCCTGACCAAATCCCTATTGTAAATGAATGGTGGGATACCCACTACAATCCAGAACCTTTCTAGAATGAAATCGGGCAGGATTTGTCTTGTCTGTCTAAAACCAATGGAAATCTAACTGTACAGTCTGGCATCATGTGATGTTTGCAAACATATATATTTCTTGACAAACATATCTTTATTGAACTCACTCTCACATTTTCAGCCCCTTCTTTTATTTAAAAAATATAGCCCTCCTCCCATTTTACGGCTCCTTCAATTTCTGCCTCAGCTTTAATCTACCCCCTGCTTTCCAATTAACTGGTGACAAGCACACACCAGTTGGAAGTCTTCAAGTGTAAATTCATTAAGGGTTGAGACAAAAAGTGCAAAGTTCTTTTAAAACTGACAGCAATGATTGTTAAATGTCCTGCTGACAAGTATCCATGTCCTAAGAATTCACAGCTGACAAACTGCTCGCAAGCATACTTGTCCTTGGAGTTCTCTTTTCTTTCCTTTGGCTCTTACAAGACATGGCATGTTTCCATGGAAACACTATTAAAGTAACAAGGAAGCAAAGTCATGCACATTTTATAGAAACTTACAGGGACCTTAACTTTAGATGCAGCTAAGTGTTACAAGCGTGTAGTCGGTGGGGATGGGGTTAAAACCCCTTCCCTAGAACTCTCGTGGGAATGTGGCTGGGGTCTTAATAAGGTCATGTATTAATAGGTAATTAAGGCTCCAGCCACAAATATAAAAGGACCCACTCTCGGCTCAGAAGGCGGAGAGTGTCAGAGGTGAGACAAGAGAGAGAGACGTGAGTGTGAAGTGAGAGAAAACAATTGCTATATACCGATATACTTGTCTGCATTATTGTTGATTTGTTTGGCCAACATGCCCTTTTATTTTGTGGAAGTGTTTTTGTTTTGTTTAAACTGTTTCTTTATTATTTTAATAAAACACTGAGCGCAGCGATAGCGCTTCAGTTTCAGCTCAAACGTTGTTTTTGACTGCTGCTTCCTGAACCTGACGTCACCACCCACACGCCACACAAAGCCATCTGTGACACCAACTTAAACATTATTTTAGCTAAGCATGTCTAAATGCGAGATGGGCACCGTTTAGCTATGTTCATGCAGATACAAGTAGGCAATGCTTGCAGTCAAGTGCAATCGATTGTACACTGGTGGATTAGCCAATGGTGAAAAGGGTAACACTGCATTTATTTATTTCTGCTTTTATTTATTTATTCATTACAAAAAATGGGCACAAAATCTCCTCCATATGTTTGACACCTGTATTCATTAACAGATGGTTTGCAACGAAGCATGGGCAGGTGGAATGGGGTGTAAATGTAGTTAAAAAACTAAACCACTGTGCTGAACACACATATTACTTTTACAATATATATTGTTTGTAATGCTGTCAATGGGTTATTATCCAGTTGATGTCCTATAAGTAAAGTATCTGTGGCTTTATTGTTAATATTGGTAGCCTCTCTCTCTTTTAGGTGGGAAATGTCTTTAAGCAAAGGAACACATTTAGATTGTTTTGATGTGTGGTGCTGATAGTCAACAGTTTAACAGGAGGCTGTGTGGTCCAGTGGTTAAAGAAAGGGGCTTGTAACCAGGTCCCCGGTTGAAATCCCACCTCAGCCACTCATTGTGTGACCCTGAGCAAGTCACTTAACCTCCTTGTGCTCCGTCTTTCGGGGGAGATTTAATTGTAAGTGACTTTGCAGCTGATGCATAGTACACACACCCTAGTCTCTTGGATAAAGGTGTCTGCGAAATAAACACATAATAAAGAGATAATACCTAGAGCTACCAGACACCTGGGAGAATGGGGATTGTCCCCATTTGCAGCCTTCATTTTTTATCCCAGTCAGAAACAGTAAAATTGTTAAATTGTCCCGGAGTTGCTACTGTATTTAAAAAAATAAAAAAAAGTACAAAACTGTATCAGTGTGCTCAACAATTTAACATAATTAGTAATTTATTAGGCTGTGTTAGCACCATTCAAAAATAAAATAAACAGTCTGCTGGGTTATTTGTTTAATAATTCAGATTATGTGTATATCACATGTTTAAACAGTCTTCTGGGTTATTTGTTTAATAATTCTGATTATGTGTATATCACATGTTTAAACAGTCTTCTGGGTTATTTGTTTAATAATTCTGATTATGTGTATATCACATGTTTAAATGGTAATAGCTGATCTATTTTTCCTAATCAGGGTTTTTGTACATTTTAACATGTTTTGATTAGATGACAATAGAAAGGAAACAATGAGTTGTTATGATCTGCAATAAATGCACCCGATGTTTACATTTTAATTATCATTGTGTTATTATGTAGTGTTATTTTAACGGCTTCAGAGTTGCTACGGCGCCAGTGAAATCTGGTAACCCCAATAATACCAGGAATGTTTTAAGATCTCCACAAATACCAAACGTTAAAAAAGTATGTTTGGAAAAATCACCTTTTTTTTTTACAGAGAAAAAAAAACAACATTTCAAGTACCCTGAGAGAGTAAGCCTCAATAGGTATTATTATAAACAAAGGCTGTACAATCATGTGGACATGCTATATTAGATTACAGTACATAGTTATACTGTTATAGCTATGGTGTGTCAGGTCATATACACATTAAGAGTTTTCTTTAATGGCAAAAAATAATGTCTGATGTTTTAAACAAGACGTATTTAAAATGGTGTGAATCAGACCTCTCGGGTAGATAACTTGTATGTCTCAAAGGGTTTATCCTGGCGAATGCTTTACAATGAACTCAATTAAAGTTGTTCTGGACCTCTGCTTTTTTTTTGAGTTATGACTCAAGACCCTTTAAAAAGCATTTAAAACATGTTGCGGTATATCATTTATGTATTAATGTATTTATTATTGTATGTGAATGTGCTTATACTGGACAAGACTGATGATAAGTGAAATATTATTGAACAGAAATATGAAACAGCTTTAAATATAGAAATGAAAAGATTGCACACATTATTTTGCTTTACTAAAGTGTGCTCAGATATTGGCACTTCTAAAGGGCACCTGAGGTGTTTTTTTTTTCCTGTTAAAGGACATTGCCATTGAAATGAGTTGGGAAGGAATCCATTCTGTTTCTCAGGCCAGGCTCCTGAATGTTTTAAATGCATACTCTCTGAGGCTTCTGAGCCACACTCAATATATCCATGTGACATTTTGCACTTTGAGATGTGTTATTTACTTCATTGCACACCTCTGCATCTTAGTGCGGGCCAAGTTCCTTCGGTAAAGGTTATGATTTCCATTACATGAGAGTAGAAAACTTCATGCTGATTTGAACTTGGCTCTCGCCAAGATAAGCACCAACTAAGACGTAGCTTCACAGTAAACTAATGTGATCCATATGTGTCTCCATCCATTTGCGCTTCCTTCCATATGATGATGTAGATATCCTTCTGTCTGGTGTTGATGGCTGAAGTGTAATGCTGGCTCCAGGGATCAGCTTATTGCCTCCCTAGCGCATCAGCACACACAACGGCTGTGATGCTGGCTCGAGGATCAACCATAGTGCAGTCTCCCCAGCGCATCAGCATGACAACCGTCTGGATTGAGCTAAGTAGGGTACATCTCTGGGGTCTTCAAGTGGGCACCTTCCATCCTCTGTGTTTCGTCGACTAGCCCACGACACCTCAAGAGGGCTCGGCGGTGATTCTGGCGTCCCAGCATCACCCCCTCCGCCCCCACTCAACTCAGCCCAGCTTACTTACCTGTACATCAGTGTTTCTTTCTTTCTATTGTGCTTGAGATCCCCAGCCAGAATCTTTCCGTCTCAACCACAGCCAGTTGCTGCTCCTCTCTGCTGCTTCAGATAAGTTCTTCACTGTGCGACGCAACTGTTGGCCATTGAATCCGACATCTCTGAGAAACCGGGTTGTAGAGTGTGCCACAAATCCTCGACAACCCACTTCCACTGGGTAAACCCAGACTCTCCATCCTCGCTGTTCCGCTTCAGTGGCTAGTTGAGCATACTGCAGTTTCTTCCTCTCATACGCCTCATCTACAGCATCCTCCCATGGCACTGTTAACTCTACCAGGTGAACAAGGCGTGCTGATCCAGACCACAAGACAATATCTGGTCGAAGGTTAGTGGTGGCAATCTCAGGTGGAAAAATAAGCCGTTGACCAACATCTGCAACTTATTGGTCATGTTACGCTTGTCTTCCAATGCTAAGGCCAAACATCGCAGCACCTGGTCATGGCGCCAAGTAAACCGTCCTTGGCTAAGAGCCACCTTACATCCTGTCAAAATGTGCCTTAATGTTGCAGGTGATGAACACAAAGGACATGAGGGATCCTCTCCTACCCAGAGGTTTAGGTTCTGTGGTGATGGGAGAACATCATATGTTGACTGATCCTGCTCTGTTCCATTGACCATAGATCTTGCCAGCCAATCTTGCGTTGTTCCACACTCTCCCATCTCATCCATTCTCCCTGCTTGGCCTGGGAAATGGACTTTATACACCTCTCCTCCTGCTTTTGCACCTCGTTGACTACCAGCTTCCTCCGTTGAGCTGGGGCTGCCGTGTGCCATGTAGGTGGAGCTGAACTGAGACCAAGACCCCCTCTTCCATGCCGAACTTGCCCCATGATATCACCAATTCGAAGGGCAGCCTTTGCATCCTCCACAGCTTTCTTTGCCGCCCACTTTCTTCCAGTTTTCAACACAGGTGCTGCCTCCCTTACGCATTTGTCGCGTGACTCTACTAATGTCATTTACAGTCGGACCTTGGCGCACTTAAACTCCTCGGTTAGAGAGGAGACAGGTAGCTGCAGTATTCCTTTACCATAAAGTCCCACTCTGCTGAGGCAGCGTGGAACTCCCAACCATTTCCTGATGTGTGAACTGATTAAAGCTTCCAGCTTCTCTACTGTTGTCAAAGAAACCTCGTACACAGTCAGTGGCCACAGCAACCTTGGCAGTAGACCAAACTGAAAGCACCAGAGTTTTAGTTTGCCTGGTAAAGCGCTGCTGTCTATGCTCTTCAACCCTTCCACAGCTTGTTGTCTAACTTCTCCCACACGAACTGTGTCCTTTAGATCCCGTCGTACCATCTCCCAAGGCTCTTCACTGGCTTCTCAGACACTGTTGGTATTGCCTCACCATTAATGAAGAACGTTTTATCTACTACTTTACCTTTAATTATAGAGATGCTCCTTGATTTAGTGGGCTTGAATTGCATTCGTGCCCATTCAATGTTATTGGTTAATTTGCCCAATAACCGATTAGTGCAGGCTACTGTTGTAGTCATGGTTGTCATGTCATCCATGTATGCTCGAATTGGTGGTAGTCGCATTCAGAAGCCAAGCGCTCTCCTCCCACTACCCATTTTGATGCCCTAATGATTACTTCCATTGCCATGGTAAAAGCCAGTGGAGAAATGGTGCATCCTGCCATTATTCCAACTTCTAGGCATTGCCATGTAGTGCTGAATTCTGAAGTTGAAAAACTAAATTGCAAATCTCCAAAGTAGGCTTTCACTAGATTTGTTATTGTCATCGGTACACTGAAAAAATCAAATGCTGCCCAAAGAAGTTCATGTGGCACTGAACCATATGCATTAGCCAAATCCAGGAATGTCACATGGAGCTCCTTCCTCTCCTTTTAGCTGATTGAATTTGTTGCCAGATCACATTGATGTGTTCTAAGCATCCTGGGAAACCTGGAATGCCCGCTTTTTGTATTGAAGTGTCAATGAAGCAGTTCTTTAATAGGTAAGTTGACAATCTCTGAGCAATAATGCTGAAGAAAATCTTGCCTTCTACGTTTAATAGGAAATAGGGCTAAACTGACTGATGCTTGCTAGAATCTTTTTCTTTAGGTATAAAGACTCCACCTGCTCGGCGCAATGCTCTTGGTACAACCTGTTTTTCACATGCTACTTTCATCAATTTCCACAGGATTCGTAGAACTGAAGCACTCTTGTACACTCTGTACGGAACTCCATTAGGCCCAGGAGATGATGAAGCCCTTGCTTTTTTCACAGCTTGCTCTACTTCTTTCCACTTAGGTGCACAGTCCTCCATTTGGTATTCTGGTGGATTGATAGGTGGGAGCTCTGACGGAATTGACATAGGCTCCTGCCTTTTTGAATCTGTATGTGTTTCCTCCAAATATCTCTCCAGCTCAAACTTAGATGCTTTTAGTGTGCCATTCTTCTCACTGGTGAATAACTTTACAAATTTGAATGGGTCTTTATAAAAGTTAGTTCTTGCACGCTCCTGCTTTTTGTATTGTTTCCGTAGGCGCTCAGCTCTGCGCAATGTTGCAAGCTTATCTTTTATGACCCTTTGTAAGAGATTGAGTCCCTCCTTCTGACTTTCTTCTGCTCTTCTCCATTGCTTCCTCAGCTGTCTCCTTTCTCTAACTAAGCGTTCAATCTCCTGCTGCCGTCTAGACTTTCCAGGAATAGTTTGTACTTTTTCCTTCCTTTTTCAACTCCAAACCTCTCGCTTCCATATCGTAGATGATGTCCCCAAATTTATCCAGTTTCTTTTCAACTGTTCCACTTAACCTTTCCAATGCAAAGCAGAGATCTGTGTTTACTGTGTCCCATGCAGTTTTCTCACAAGCTCTTGGCCATTTAACTCCAGGCTTGTGCCCGTTGAGGTTCTTTTCTCTCTTACACTGGTTTGTCTGACCGGGTTCACAAGGATCATTAGGTTCATCACTAACTGTGTCCATGCAAGTCCTCCTCACATCTATGACAGGGGTGCTGATATCCTGCGAACTGTGGTTTTGCTTCCTGTCGCTGGATTTCATTCGACTGACTTGACTGACTTCGTAAGAAGTACTGATCAATCTGAGGCCCTTGTCCCTTCTCCCTCAAGCATTTCATTCTCCCTTGATGAATCTTCAAACCCCTGACTGTTGTCGCCTTGCTCCAGCCGCAGACACAAACCTGGAGTTCCATGTCTTTGCTAACTGCAGATCTTGAACTAGTCTTTTGTGAAGTACTCTCCATACTCATATCCGTTTCCGTTCCTAAGTCCTTAACCGTGTTGTCCAACGTTGAATCATCTTCGCCCCGCTCTACGCAGACTCTAGGGGTATTTTTCTCTTTAATTTCTTGAAGCCTTGGGTGGGTGTCTCCAGCATCCTGTAAACACAGAGCTGGATACTGCCGACAAGGGTAGCTAACCCTGCCAGCCCCAATGGGGTCTCTTTCCTCCAGTCAGCTGTCTCTCCAGGCTGTCACGAGGTCTTTCCCTTGTTGCCAGCTGCACTATTCACAGCAGTCACTGGGCGTATACAGATCTTCATGATTTCCATTACATGAGAGTAGATGTTAAAACTTCATGCTGATTTGAACTTGGCTCTCGCCAAGATAAGCACCAACTAAGGCGTAGCTTCACAGTAAACTAATGTGATCCATATGTGTCTCCATCCATTTGCGCTTCCTTCCATATGATGATGTAGATATCCTTCTGTCTGGTGTTGATGGCTGAAGTGTAATGCTGGCTCCAGGGATCAGCTTATTGCCTCCCTAAGCGCATCAGCACACACAACAGCTGTGATGCTGGCTCGAGGGATCAACCATAGTGCGGTCTCCCCAGCGCATCAGCATGACAACCGTCTGGATTGAGCTAAGTAGGGTACATCTTTGGGGTCTTCAAGTGGGCACCTTCCATCCTGTGTTTCGTCGACTAGCCCACGACACCTCAAGAGGGCTCGACGGTGATTCTGGCGTCCCAGCATCACCCCCCTCCGTCCCCCACTCAACTCAGCCCAGCTTACTTACCTGTACATCAGCATTTCTTTCTTTCTATTGTGCTTTAGATCCCCAGCCAGAATCTTTCCGTCTCAACCACAGCCAGTTGCTGCTCCTCTCTGCTGCTTCAGATAAGTTCTTCACTGTGCGATGCAACTGTTGGCCATTGAATCCGACATCTCTGAGAAACCAGGTTGTAGAGTGTGCCACATATCCTCGACAACCCACTTCCACTGGGTAAACTCAGACTCTCCATCCTCGCTGTTCCGCTTCAGTGGCTAGTTCAGCATACCGCAGTTTCTTCCTCTCATATGCCTCATCTACAGCATCCTCCCATGGCACTGTTAACTCTACCAGGTGAACAAGGCGTGCTGATCCAGACCACAAGACAATATCTGGTCGAAGGTTAGTGGTGGCAATCTCAGGTGGAAAAATAAGCCGTTGACCAACATCTGCCAGCATTTTCCAGTCTCTAGCAGCTTCCAGTTGTCCTGGGTGAGGATTGGTTTTAACACCTTTTCTTGGTGGTTGCTCTCCTGGGCGGAGGAATGTTGTCTTTTGTGTGTAATGTTTTGATGGAACAGGTGGCAACTTATTGGTCATGTTACGCTTGTCTTCCAATGCTAAGGCCAAACATCGCAGCACCTGGTCATGGCGCCAAGTAAACCGTCCTTGGCTAAGAGCCACCTTACATCCTGTCAAAATGTGCCTTAATGTTGCAGGTGATGAACACAAAGGACATGAGGGATCCTCTCCTACCCAGAGGTTTAGGTTCTGTGGTGATGGGAGAACATCATATGTTGACTGATCCTGCTCTGTTCCATTGACCATAGATCTTGCCAGCCAATCTTGCGTTGTTCCACACTCTCCCATCTCATCCATTCTCCCTGCTTGGCCTGGGAAATGGACTTTATACACCTCATCCTCTCCTCCTGCTTTTGCACCTCATTGACTACCAGCTTCCTCCGTTGAGCTGGGGCTGCCTTGTGCCATGTAGGAGGAGCTGAACTGAGACCAAGACCCCCCTCTTCCATGCCGAACTTGCCCCATGATATCACCAATTCGAAGGGCAGCCTTTGCATCCTCCACAGCTTTCTTTGCCGCCCACTTTCTTCCAGTTTTCAACACAGTTGCTGCCTCCCTTACGCATTTGTCGCGTGACTCTACTAATGTCATTTACAGTCGGACCTTGGCGCACTTAAACTCCTCGGTTAGAGAGGAGACAGGTAGCTGCAGTATTCCTTTACCATAAAGTCCCACTCTGCTGAGGCAGCGTGGAACTCCCAACCATTTCCTGATGTGTGAACTGATTAAAGCTTCCAGCTTCTCTACTGTTGTCAAAGAAACCTCGTACACAGTCAGTGGCCACAGCAACCTTGGCAGTAGACCAAACTGAAAGCACCAGAGTTTGCCTGGTAAAGCGCTGCTGTCTATGCTCTTCAACCCTTCCACAGCTTGTTGTCTAACTTCTCCCACACGAACTGTGTCCTTTAGATCCCCGTCATACCATCTCCCAAGGCTCTTCACTGGCTTCTCAGACACTGTTGGTATTGCCTCACCATTAATGAAGAACGTTTTATCTACTACTTTACCTTTAATTATAGAGATGCTCCTTGATTTAGAGGGCTTGAATTGCATTCGTGCCCATTCAATGTTATTGGTTAATTTGCCCAATAACCGATTAGTTTTGGAGGTTATTTGATCTATAATTCACTACGATCATTTCTTGTGTCACTTCCACAAAATAGCTCCAAACTGTTTATGACAAATACTGTATGATGTCATGCACACACATGGTAAAAACCAATCACTTTCACAAATCTCTGAATGCAAGCTGCAGAGGCTTCTCAAATCAGATGTTATTGATTTCATTACTGGGTGGCAATGGTCTTCCCCAGGACACTGCTCTTCACCTCTGGGACCTGGTTTGAATCATGCCCCATTTCCATCCACCACAGGGAGTTGAAAACCAACTCCCTTTGATAGAGGAAGTTGCCCTAATGAGCATGCCAGGTAAAGGATGCAAGATTTTAGACCTTGGACTATGAAAAAAAAGAAACACACTTTGCAGAATAGAGGGTTGTCAGTTATACTCTCAGGGAAATGTTTATTGTAGTCCTGTTACATACTTGTATCGCTTATAGTACAACATCAAATTACACTTTTATATTCAGAATACAGTGTAGTAGCTCAGCAGCAGCAGCAGCAAAAGCAGCCTTCAATCACCGTGACATGGACAGGTTTAGTCACATGACAAACACATGAATTATGATTAGTTTGCATTACTCTGTTGATAGCATGGTGCCAACCTGTCGACAGCTGTCTTTTCTCCTGTGTGACCACCATATTTACAAGGCAAACTGTGGGAAACACAAGTTTCTGTGCTGTAGCCATCAACAGAACTGGCTTGTGTGACCAAAGCTTGGGGACTCGCCAATCCACAAACAAAATCTATTCTTGATTTGAAAAGTACTCAGTTGAGGAAACCTTATCAAGCCTAATTCTTGAATCCAGTATCTTGCTGCCCCTTTAATAAGTACAGGCTGTGTGTTGTTTACTATGGATAAATGGAACCCCACAGGTTAACATTTTGGCAGTAGTTTGCTTTTGCACTTTGAAGATGCTTTCACAGATGGTTACAATGAATTATGCATCTGCAGAGTTCAAAGACAGGAATTGTGAGTTGAAAAAAGTAACACATTTGTTATTTGTCCTCCCAGATGTACCCAAACTCGCCACAGGCGCCACACATAGGAGCCCCTTCCATCCTGCACTGCTCCTGTTCGGCTGCCCAGTCTGAGGGTCCAAACGGAGTTGGAACCCTAACCCTAACCATCTCTTAGGGTGCTGCTGCCGCCACTTTTGTGGCTTCTTGCAGCTCTTCCTCCCCATCCTCTTCAACAATAATTCAGAATACAAAACACAAAAAAATAAGGCACCTGCAGTACCTACTCTGGCCTGAGTCCAGGAGGCGCTGGTGATCCCACGTTGAACACCACATGTGACAGGGTTGGCAGAGTGGTGACATCAGGCCAAAAGCAGGAAGAATTCAGAGACACTGGAGGTATGGTGCAATGGCGCTTGCGCCATTTTATTTTCAAATAACAATAATGTTCTTCAACAGTTTCAGTAAGTTGCAGCAAAGAAAACACCAGACCGAGAAACAACGAGACTTTTCAAAATGAAGAAAACGTATTAGAAAGGAAAAATGTAATTGCACATTGATAAGGGATGCAGTGGGAATTAAACTGGAGCTAATTAAGGGTTGGCTAATGGATTTCAATGTCTACACTTAGTTCCCCCAACCTTTAAGGTGAATATTAAGTCTACACTGTCTAACAAGGCTAGCCTGAAAACCAAACATCCGTTTTTAAATTGACTCAAGGACAATGCTGTCATTAACCTGGCTCATGCATCTAGTATTGGGATAGTTTTTAAAGCATTTTAAACCCCATTCATCAAAGCATAATTACTGTCACTTTTGTATTTTGTCATTAGGCATGAGGTTACAAGTGCCATTGCGGGAAAGAAATTGCAGTAATGCCAGCATGATTTTTCATTATCATCTTCATTAGCCACAACCAGTGGGAGCAGAGGCTTATTCTTGCTCCTGTCATCGTCATGACAACAATTCCAAAGCCTGTCTGCCAAGTGTCCACAGGACAGGGAAAAAACTGGATGCTCTTATTATTCCCTCTCTCCGGTGGCAAGGGTGAGCAGCGATGCGCCAGGTCCCCTGATCTATCCCTTGTGATTCCTCTTGACAGCCTGATGTGGTGTCTCGACTTAAAGGCAATCACCCTGATTTCACAGTTTAATTACTGCTAATCTGAGGAAATGCGGCCAATGCTAATGAGCCGACACCAATCAGCTGGGAAACGTGAGGACAAGGCGCTGGGACCGGACTGTCTGTGTTCAATGCAATTTTAAAAGTGTTTCCCTTAAGCAAGCTAGTCCAGTGCTGTGAATTTATAATGACAAGAATTCCAGACAATTCCACATTTTGTTTTTTTCTGAAGGAACATCCTTGAAGTTAGAGTGTACAAGTTGAAACAGTCTAGTAAAGCATCCCATTATTTCAAATGCGTAATGCATCTGGTTAAATGAATATTAATAACTTGTTTGCTTATACGCATGAACACAGCTGACAAAGCTTCTCAAGCAGTCTACCCTTTTAAATGAATACTTTTCAACAGTTTTAAATGTTGAAGTCCTCTTGTACAATATGTGTGCTTTGGCAGCAGCAAATCCTCTTGCTGGCTGCTACAACTTTTGTTATAATTTCAGTATTAAATTAAATTAAACATAACAAAAATCAGACAGTTTTTCAATAAAGCGTACTGTAGCTGCCCTTCCAGTTCAAATAAGAGTAAATATATACAGTATCTCTCTCTCTCTCTCTCTCTCTCTCTCTCTCTCTATATATATATATATATATATATATATACACACACACACACACACACACACACACACACACACACACAGTTAACCTTGATTAACTTGACACCCCACGGGGATGCCATTTAGTGTTGACTTATCCAGGTCGAGTTAATCACAGGTGCACATGAGCCATGGCATTAAAATGCATATAAGTAATAGAACTCACACGTTTACAGTATTACAGTATTTACATGTTTATTTTTTAGTTAAATGTCCTTATGAAAACGGTTGAAAGAACTGCAGTGAATGAATAACTTACAGTATACAGTACTGTAAACTCAGTACAAACTCAGTAATCAAGCATTGTCGACTGGTAAACTTGTTATCCCGAATAACCTGAGCTTTAAAGCCAATTGAATGAGAACACATTTTTCGCTTCTCACTCATTGTGAACTATAATACTGTAACCAGCTGCAATTGGTAGTTGCGAAGGTGTCAAGTTATCCACCAATCGAGTTAATCGAGGTTGACTGTAAAAATATATATATAATGTTTTATTTATTTATTTTATTGTATATTTTACTATTTTTTTAATTGTTTTGTATATTATTATTATTATTATTATTATTATTATTATTATTATTATTATTATTATTTTAAATCTGCAAAGCACTTTCAGGTGATTTAGCACGAAGTTGCTATATAAGAAATAAAAATAAAACAAATATATATATCAGTGCTTGCAAAAGTATTCAGACCCCTGACCAACTCTCTCATATTACTGAATTACAAATGGTACATTGAAATTTCGTTCTGCTTGATATTTTATTTTAAAACACTGAAACTCAAAATCAATTATTGTAAGGTGACATTGGTTTTATGTTGGGAAATATTTTTAAGAAAAATGAAAAACTGAAATATCTTGCTTGCATAAGTATTCAACCCACACACATTAATATTTGGTAGAGCCACCTTTCACTGCAATAACAGCTTTAAGTCTTTTGGGGTAAGTATGTACCAGCTTTGCACACAGTGTCGGAGTGATTTTGGCCCATTCTTCTTGGCAGATTTGCTCCAGGTTGTTCAGGTTGGTTGGACGACGCTTGTGGACTGCAATTTTCAAATAGTGCCACAGATTCTCAACGGGATTAAGATCAGGACTTTGACTGGGCCACTGTAGGACATTCACCTTTTTGTTCTTGAGCCACTCCAATGTTGCTTTGGCCTTGTGCTTGGGATCATTGTCCTGCTGAAAGGTGAATTTCCTCCCAAGCTTCAGTTTTTTAGCGGACTGAAGCAGGATCTCTTGCAGTATTTCCCTGTATTTTGCTCCATCCATTCTTCCTTCAATTTTAACAAGATGCCCAGTCCCTGCAGATGAGAAGCATCCCCACAGCATGATGCTGCCACCACCATACTTCACTGTAGGGATGGTGTGTCTTGAGGCATGGGCAGTGTTAGGTTTGCGCCACACATAGCGCTTTGAGTTTTGGCCAAAAAGCTCTATCTTGGTCTCATCTGACCATAAAACCTTTTCCCACATCGCAGCTGGGTCACTCTCATGCTTTCTGGCAAACTCCATACGTGCTTTCAGATGGTATTTTTTGAGTAACGGCTTCTTTCTTGCCACCCTCCCATGCAGGCCAGTGTTATGCAGAGCTCTTGATATGGTTGACTGGTGCACCATTACTCCACTCCCAGCCACTGAACTCTGTAGCTCCTTCAAAGTGATTGTTGGCCTCTCTGTGGCTTCTCTCACAAGTCTCCTTGTTTGAGTGCTGAGTTTTGAGGGACAGCCTTTTCTTGGCAGTGCCTGGGTGGTGTGATGCAGCTTCCACTTCCTGATTATTGATCCAACTGTGCTCACTGGGATATCCAAACACTTGGATATTATTTTGTACCCTTTCCCTAATCTATGCATTTGTATTACTTTATCTCTAACTTCTGTAGAATGCTCTTTGGTCTTCATTTTCCTTCAGATTCACAGCCTGACCAATGATCCTTCAACAGTGGGGTTTTTATCCAGAAAATGTGACAGCAACTTTAATGGTTCACAGGTGGAGGCCAATGGTAAGGTAATTGTGTCCTCGTTAGGGCAATTTCTTTCATCGGTGTAAACTGGGAGCTTCCACAGCACAGGGGTTGAATACTTATGCAAGCAAGATATTAAAGTTTTTTATTTTTTTTTTAAATATTTCCCAATCTAAAACCAATGTCACCTTACAATAATTGATTTTGAGTTTCAGTGTTTTAAAATAAAATATCAAACAGAACGAAATTTCAATGTACCATTTGTAATTCAGTAATTTGAGAGAATTGGTAAGGGGTCTGAATACTTTTGCAAGGCACTGTATATATGCTCTGAGCACACTCTTAAACTCAGGGGAAATGTTTAAGGAAGACAGAGATGTTTTAAACTCATTTAAGTGGTTTTGTTCGTGCACTGGGCATGCTATATGTCCAGAAAACATTTTAATAATCAAGAAAATCACACAGACTCATTAACAATGTGGTGCCAAACAAGGATACAACCTAAAAGATAAAACCCTTGCAATAAACCTAATCTGAGATCTGTACAAAACCAATTCATGTCCCATTTGTCTTGCAGATCATTAATAATGGTTCTGTATTTATTACACCAGTGTACCTACACCTCCCCATCCCTCATGCACACACAACAGGCAGATGTGTCTAAAGTGATGGACTTGGGCATATGAAAGCATCTGAGAAATGGCAGGATTAGTTTTCCCTTTGACTACTGAAGACTTTTTACGATATATAGTTTAAAATCAGCAAAAAAGGCACACTGTTGCTGAGCCAATGTACTGATTAGATCTGCAATATTAAGTTATATTCCTGAACTGGAAGTCTAATTGATCAAGCTGGTCCTTTATTGTAGCTAAAGCAAGCAGACAATGTCAGTGCTGTGATCAAGGAACTACAGCACTTCCAGTACTGACAGTCCTCAATATGGTTTACACTGAGAGGAAGCAAATTAAGAGGCTGCAAGTATAGAGCTAGCTAGCATGCCCTCTGATGATGATCACTGCACGAATGTCTGTGCTGTGAGCTGCAATCCACCATCATTTCTTGAAAGTAAGCCGTACTGCAAATCCAGATTGTTTTCTTGAAATCTCTGAATCTGGAGGTAGTGATCCTTCCTCTCAATTCAGGGAATAATGGAACAGTCATATTCAACTGACCCCAAGGATGCTTTCTGTTAGCACAGCCTACCCCACTTAAGTGTCTATTCTTTAAAGTGTATATCCTGCCTAAGTGTGTTAAAATCCCAAATCCAAAAAAATTCCCAATGCTGCATCAGTAGATTGACCGTGTTTAAGTGTAATGTTGCAAGTGTGTGTTCCTGTTTTACTGTATAGCGGTGAGGCTTTTTATGCAATAACTGAGCGTGTGCATTGTGAACAGGGCAAGGGCATGGTGTCAGGGACGTGGTCAATTGTTTGCGACGTACAGACAGCATTTATGTAACTATTTCCTTTTCATTCTTGAAAGTTAAAAGGGGTATTTTGTGAATGTGCATCACTGTGCGTTGTTTATCACTTACTGTGCAAGTATGTTATAAACTGATGGTTCGGTTTCTTATTCAAGTAAAATATTTCATTGTTGGCCTGCATTAAGTGAAGCCTCAAAGAAACGGTTCATACTTGGGACTGTAGCGTAATGCATTGTGCTACCGGTACAGTAATATTTTATAAGAAGAATTGAGATCTTAGATCACCAACCCGCTTAAGTGTGTACTCCACTTAAGTGTATAAATATTCAAGGAAAATAGGCTATACACTTAAGCGGGTTAGGCTGTATTATTACAATTAGAGATACCTAACTGACACATACCGTAATCCAGGGGTCTATTCAACTAATCTTCATGTTGGCAGATCTAAATACCAGCAGCCTTTAAGTCACTAAACAGGATTCTCTCCGGCATTTTACATATTGTTAAAACAGCATTGAAGAGACTCACATGCAAATCAGATGATAAAATTATTTTCATAGCCTTGTTTGGAGTTCTGTTTCTGTACGTCAGTAGACAGAATTTTAAATGCACATTTTTTTTTTCTCAAAGGGGTTTTATAAATGCTTTTCTGAATAGACTGATTTTATGAGGACACAGAACATGTTTGCAAATATATTTAGCAACCATGGTAAAACCTGTACAACTTTATGTGTTGTTTTCTCTGTGTTTTTACATTAAAATAATGGCATGTTTAGTAAACAGCTCTGTCACGGAGTGACCCTAAAACCCATCTTCCCTTGTACAAGGTGCGACCAGCTATTTTGAGTGAAAGGTGTATACGGCAGAGATGTCTGGCTCTTTGATAGAAACAGATTCATTTATTTGAGGTTTGCCAACTGACAATGGGAATGAGAATGTAGAGATGGGAGCCCAGTGAACAAGATTTCAGTTTTTGCAGGTATCAAGTAAAAGTTTTAAGTCCAGTATAACAGTAAAAAATAAGTATTATAGAGTCTGTGTAATTCAGTGTAAAGAGAGCGCACTGGCTTGAGGTCACGCTGACCAAAAAACACCTGTGAAATGAGCTGAGCTTTCCCTTATTTAAGAGCTGCTCGTGCAGAAGCCTGTAGCCATGGCAGAAGCAGGCATCTCATTTAATTAGCTTGAAAATTAAGCCATCATTTTTAAAGAACTAAACACAGAGGCTAGGTATTGCAAATTAGCAAAAACAAAAAAGTAACCCTTTTTAGACAGAACTATATTTGAAACTAAAAATACCTATTTGATTTTATTTGCTTGTGTTGTTACTAAGCATAGAGGTTTTAAATGAAACAGAATATTTAAACTAACAAGTGTTTTTGCTTGTTTAAGGCTCTACTGTAATACAAATAGACAATAAAAGCAGGAGCGAGCATTTAATTGAATCAATTTAAGAATTAGTTCAGTTTCTGTTTCCAACTAAACAAAAAGTCTTTTAGACATTACAATATCAATTAAACTAAAGAATATTATTATTATTATTATTATTATTATTATTATTATTATTATTATTATTATTATTATTATTATTATTATTATTATTTATTTCTTAGCAGACACCCTTATCCAGGGAGACTTACAGTCGTAAACAAAAATACATTTCAATATAAATGTTTAGTTTATATAAAGGTTTTACTGCAATAAAAACAGAGGACTGTTAAGTTTGAATATAAAACAAGTTTGACTTAGTTGACTTAGTTCAGTCACTATAAAACTATTACATTCTAATGTAGGGACCATAGTAATGCACAAACAAGACAAAATAGTGTGTTGTATATTAAAAGGACGTATATTAAAAGGAAACAAAGTATCACAAGATGTTCTCGGTACACACAAGATGTTCTCGGCACACAGCCGAAGTGTGATGTCCTTGTAAAGCGCTGACTCACCTATCCATATTTCAATACAGCCTACACAGACATACTCAAGCATTTTCATACTACTTTTTAAACTAATATTTATTTCAACCCTTCACCAATATGTTAACAGTGGCCTGAATTTAGATGAAAATAACTGGACATTCCACTGAAAGCTTAAATGACTTCATAACATAGGCCTATGGCAAAACTCCCTACAATTCCTATTAAATATCCTGTTAACACACACCTGTATGTGAAAGCAAACTAATCTGAAAAGGTGACACGGTATGCTACTCAGAGGGGATATATTGTAGATCCAGGTTAATATAATCAAACAAAAAGTTGATGTTATATATATATATATATATATATATATAAAAACAGCATCTTTTTGGTACACTTATAAACTTGTATTGTATTGTATTATATTATAGCAGGGATCCTGTGAACTTTGGTTCGCCTAATTTTTTAGAGAAAGGAGGGGTTGAAAATGAGAACTATGAGATCATGCTCCAATATTTTGGAAAATAATTATATCCAATTAGTTTTGAATGTTTTTTATAACTCCAATTAGTTTTAAAAAGAGCTGACCGGATCCTTCTAGAATATCATTACCTCAAAGATAAGAATTGTCAAGGCAGATTGATGATCAGATTGGGACTCCTGATGTATTCAACAGAGGGAAAATCCTATATAAGCCTAGAGCAAGACCCCATTCACCACCACTGACCTTGATCTTGCAAGCTGACATGGTCCATGCTCTGAGGGTCTGAAAAACTGATTGCTGTTTGTTTGAAGTTGAAAGCCTCTGCCATTTGAAGACAGTTTTTATTTTTCATATATCCTACACTACACTTCCATATACTGGAAGGTAAGCATATATTTGAATTTATATCTATTTTATATTGGATGCATTGCTATAAGGTATAGAAATGATGTAGGGCCCGACATCGGACCGGAAAGGGAAAATTGTAATGTCGGACCTGGTCTAACATAGGACCACAAAGGGTTAAGAGAGTGATATATTGAATGTTATAGGACGCAGCTGTGGGTGCTTTAGCTTTTTGCATGACTAGCCTGAAGGCTAAACATACAATAATCATATTTGTATTACTATATTGAAGTACTAATGCTGTTAAACCTGTAAAAGCACTGGATCACCCAGATTGCTTATTACTTGGGATTTACGGTGGTCTGCGCAACCAACCAATCCAATTTTTAAAGCATTTAATAAACCAAAAGAGCACTACTACTGCTTTGATTCGTTACAACTTCAAATTAAATGAGTCTGTGTGATTTTCTTGATTATTAAAAAGTTTTCTGGACATATAGCATGCCCAGTGCACGAACAAAACCACTTAAATGAGTTTAAAACATCTGTCTTCCTTAAACATTTCCCCTGAGTTTAAGAGTGTGCTCAGAGCATATATATATATATATATATATATAAATAAAAAGAGTACATGCAATTCTGACAGCTCTGTATTTATAAGCCAACATGATCTCTTTGTTAAAGAAGAGGCAGGGTAGAGGATTATCATATGGAGAAATGTCACATATAATTGAGTCATTATACACGGGGGGGGGTACACATACCTTATTTGCACCCCCCTTAAAGACAGAAGTGCTAGTGACACATACTGAAATACATTGTGCTTGTGCATCGATGAAGACAAACCATACATTTAAATGAAGTGCCATATTTCTCCCATTGTTGTTTCGTTTGATTGTGTACAATAAATTGTGTTGATGCACGCATTTATAAAATGGTGCCGAGCTCCATTTCCAGCTGATCGTGCTCATCCCTTTATTATCTCATGTGAGATCTCCACTCCGTCTTACCACTGAACTGTCACTTCAAGCTCTGCAACCTATTAACTCACCACACACACACACTCTCATTGCGAAAGGTTTGCTGAACAAATCTTCCAGAAAACCTTTTTTAAGGGCTTAATACATGGAAGTTAGCAAAAGGGTCGTAACCTCTTTTAGCTAAAGAGAAATCCAATGTCATGTCCTTTTTGGTAACTGTCTTGCTCCATATCTTAACCTTTTCATTCCGGCTGCCTGCTAGCAGTTCTCAAACATAATCATGTTGCTTTTCGATGGCATCCACAGTGACACTATACAGATGTAGTGAAAAAATTAAGCTGACAAATGTTTTTTGATACAAGAGCATGAGTTTCAAACTGACAAGGCCTCAGTAAAGCTCAGTGCATATGTCTGTATTAGAAAACACGGATATCCATGGAGTCAATTTTGAAAGAGATGAAAAGACTAACAAACTTTTACAAGATTTGATCTCTACTTTGTAAACAATTGTTGACTCCCCTTCAACCCAACTGGTTTCTGTCCAATAATCGATGTAGTTGTTATCTCATCACACACGGCGAGCCTACCACATACTTCCTCTGTGGGAAAGAGGGTGGTGATCTCTGACCTTATGGTCCGCCACATGCTACTTTGAGCAGGGAGCATCCATTTTGTCCTCCCCGGATCAGGGTCAGCCATGTGTAATTTGACATGGAGTGTCCATTTAGTCTTTTAATGAAGCTTCCCCCTCTCTCAGGGTCAGCCACATGTAATGTGAGAATTCTAAGCTTGGACAATACTGCATTAAAACGTAATATAAAAGCATATTAAAGAGTAGGCACATTAAAACGACTATAAACAACACATTCACACACAATTTAAACATAATGATTAAAAACAACTTAACTATAAAAGACACACACACATACACATAATGCAACATTTATAATTAATAACATAATTAATACCTCATGGAGAAAGCCATTACTACACAGTGGTAACATATACAATGCAGTTGCTCTTTGTCTTTCTCGTACATGTCAAGTGTCCAGTATCTAACTAGACAGTCCAGTAGTTTAAGTCTGTGTTTTATGTCCTGTATGTATTTGACAAAGCCTTAAGCCTTAAGCTTTTTCATGAAAAGTGGCTTGAAACCTGGTTCCGGGAGACCTAGTTTGAGGCAACTTTGCTGTATCAAACCCCAAGTCTCCCCTGGTGTGCCACACAGTGGGCTGAAACCTAGTCTCCTGAAACCAAGTTCCGAGCCACAAAGTGGCTTCGTGTTCCCTCAGTTTTACTCCAAAATCCTAAATGGCATAGTTTTTATTAAACGTTTACAGTAACTGAAACAGTCTTGTGTTATGAGGTTCTTGCATTTTGTACTTTCAATCGTTTTATGTTGCTCCCTTTCAGCCAAGTTTTCCAAAGAAAGCAACCTAACTCATGCGCGAAACCACCCACATTATCCACTTACAGTACTGTACATCCCTACAAAACTGCAGCATCCACTGCCCAGCTTCCTGCCTGTTTTAGAACAGAACTTGGCTTGCTTGGCTCATTCGCTCCCCTGCTGATCTTCTTCAGATTGGTCAAGTCTATTTAAATACCCATCTTGTGACTGATAGCCCTGGAAGATTACATTTTCATCACATGCTATACAGTATGAGGGCCAGCCTACTGAAATTATGCAAGCATCTCCTGTAGATAATACCAACTGAAATGCTATTACATGCCCTTCAACAGTGACATTTAAACCTTACCATCGTACACCAGCTGTGGCCCCTGCAGGTTATGAGCTACTCAAACCAGCAGCAACAAACACTTTCATTATTAAGACACATCAGGCACTTTGGCAGCTTCATCAATTCTTCATGCAAACCTAAAAAAGGACTGATGCTATTCTTGCTATTCAAGCTATTCTGCCTTTACCATGAATATTGATATGAATGAATAATGTAATAATAGAAGTTAGATAATTGTTCATTTAAAAAAAAAATCTTAAAAAAATAGATATTTTTAAAACTGATGTTATATAATATATTGTAATTAGTATGCTTGATATCAAACTGTGTTTCATAATGCTACCTTTATTTATTTATTATTCTGAAATACAACCACACATTAATCTTAATTAAACTGATTAATTTTATCAACAACTGAGTTTCAAAAACCCATAATGGGATATTAAAACAGGTACGAAATGAAATACCAAGAAAATGTAGATGGTAAAAGTATCCTTTTTACAAGGCATTGTGGAGGGTTAGGAATAACTCGCTTGCTATATCAGCTTTGAGTTAAACTGACAATATTATTCCTGGACTTCAGTTCTGCACTATATCTGTCCTAACCAGGGTGAAACAGCATGACGAAGAAAATAAAACCACATGAAACATTACCAAAGCCATTTTTAAAGTCCAAAGGTCAACGGATGGTAAAGGCTTCTGAATTAAAGATCTATTCATCCTATTGCTTTCATCAGTCTGTAACAGACAGTCTGCGAGGCAGTAAAGCTAAACGGATGCTCTTAACACAGCTGGGCAGCTACAATAATATGACATTTCACAAAGAAATTCAGAGCACTCTTGGCATTTAAGAGACTTTTTAAGCAGTTAAAGCAGCCTTCTCTGCACTGTCGAAATGTTTTATCTGAGACAGCTTTACATTTGATTTCACGTCTTACGCTTATAAAAATTTCAACGACAATGAAAGTTTGTTTGGGAGAGAAAGCTGATCCCGTCAGTGATCTTGTTCTGCAGCACAAACCGATGGCTGCAAAGGGAATTCAACTGGTCCTTTGCTAAATGTTAGCAGGAGTATAGTTTAGTTTTGTGTTTCCCATTGGATGCATATCATCTCCAACAATTTAAAGTCACACTCACACACAAAAAAAGAATGGCATTCATTTTGTTTTGGACATAACTATAATAAAAAGTAAAATAAGTAAATAAAAGGGAGATGAACCTCACTGTCAATCTATTGAATGCAAATGCAATGTGGTGTCTCCAGGGGCCGGTTTTTCAAATCTTGTAATAAAAGTGATCTGGATTTTGTAATCCTATATTTTGTGATCGAGATTACTTTTATCTGGCTCGTTTTGATTCGGTTTTTCACAAAATGTCACTGCTGGTTTATATTTATCCAGATTACAAATAATTACGATTCCAAAATCTGTTTTGAAAAACCGGCCCCAGGTGCCATTTTAGTATGGTAATGATACAACAGAGTGAATTGAGAATCCAGGCGATTCCATACAGGAGACTGACTGTCTGTTTAGGGGGAAAGCACTTTTAAAAGACTCATTGGCCATGAAAAGCACTCACCATGCCTTCCTTCTTTTCACTGGTATGTACCTCTGCTGTAATATGTAAACATGAAAAAGCATATCTGCTGTCGTGTGCAGCTTCGCAGCCTGTGTTTAATAGGAATCTGCGGCTAGTTTCAGAAACCAGCGCTCTCTGGTTATTTTATGATTCTCTGGTTATTTCATGATTTACCATTCGGCCACATTGACAGACATTTTCCATGCACTGTTTCTATACTTTACTTGTACCCTTCACAATACTTTTGTGAACATGCATGCAATACAAAAGAACATACATCCTAAACTGCCTGCCTTTCAGAGAGGCAGAGGCCGCTGTATGATGGGCTTCAGTGCGATTACACCGATAGCTGCCTCTTCCTAATCTGAATTACATCAGATGTGCTGTTAAAGCTCATCTCTTTAATCGAACCCTGGCAAGGCATAGTCTGCTTACTTAGGGAGATGCTAAAGGAGGCTAATCTGCTCTGTTCCCAGCACTGGTCAGTCTAATATCATCATTGGTTCCCAATACGTCAGCTCAACAGCAAAGTTGTTTCTTCACAATTTTACTGTACAGTAGTTGCAGGTAGAAAACCCTTGTGCTACCTCTCTTGCTTATATTACATATGGCTAATAAAACATACTTTTTTAATTTAATTTAGAAGTCGAAACAGCAGTCTTAGATGCTGCTTACCAAATGGTCTTCAAGGGCAATGCAATGGTTCTATACTACAGGGCAATTGTAGCACAGGGGTGGTTACAATAATATGAGTTATTGCTACTGTTCAGCAGAATGGTAACACAGTGGTAATCTGTTCATATTGTGGCCTTTAAAGTATTATATGACAAGTGAAATATCTCTTCGTTTTCTTTGGGATTTCAAACCCGGTGACCGTGCGATACAATGACAGGTTGGATAAACACATGTGATAAAAGGTCCATGAATGACTGATTCTGTTAAAGCCAGACTCAGCGTGGAGGAGGCACATAGTGAAAATGCATGGCCGTAATAAAAGGAAAGGTATGGAAACATTGTCTCTTTCACACACAAAGCACAGGCTAAGCCCATTGAATGACATCACAGAAGTTAAAAGAGGCTGTGTGGTCCAGTGGTTAAAGAAAAGGGCTTGTAACCAGGAGGTCCCCAGTTCAAATCCCACCTCAGCCACTGACTCATTGTGTGACCCTGTGCAAGTCACTTAACCTCCTTGTGCTCCGTCTTTCGGGTGAGACGTAATTGTAAGTGACTCTGCAGCTGATGCATAGTTCACACACCCTAGTCTTTGTAAGTCGCCTTGGATAAAGGCGTCTTCTAAATAAACAAATAATAATAATAATAAAAGGATCAATCCAAATTGTCTGGAGACATTTAAAAATTGTGATAAAAGACTGCTGCCTTGGATCACCAAAAGTAACGACAAATAGGAAAAGGTAAGCTATAGCTTTAATACTATTTCTAGACTCAATGACCGCAGTAGCTTTGTCCAACTGAATGTCCAACTGCTACATTAACGAAATCGATTCAATAACAATGTTGTTCATAATGTCTCATAACTGCACAGTGAGGACTGTGTGTTAACTGAAGATCTGGCAACTGCTGTTATTTCATAGCCAATTTGAAATCATTCATATAGATCTGAAAATCCCTAACAACTGAGAAGCTATTTACAGGTTATTCATGTGACTGACAGACATTGTACTCTCCTTTCTGTATAGCTGACAGCACACAGAGATGTGCAATGATGAACAAGCGACCCAGATAGCCAGAGCCTCCATTGTTCTTAATCTGGCATTGCAGGTCCACAGAACATAATCTGAATGCCCATAGGACCTGACACTTGAGTCATGTCAGCCATGAAAAAGACAGCTACGTATTTTAGTCCCATTTCAAATGAGTACTGCTATGGAAATAATGGTGTTTTGGTTTGGTGATATGATAATAACTGGTAGAAAGGACATTGCTGAGGTGGTGGAGATGAGACTGCTGCATCACCGTGTTGGACACACTATGCATCTGTGTCTCGTGGGAAGGAGAAACGTCAATGCTCTGGACACCAGCATGATAGAGTCGCACACCCAGTAAGTGCCACTTAGCAAATCGTTGTTAAATACATTTCCAGCTGTTTTCTGTTCTAGAAGGTGATAGCACGAGAATAAACTGATTTGCTTCAGGGAACGGAGAGCACTTAATTGCTTGATAAACAGTATGGGCGAGATTTTCAAAGGTTTATTCAAAATCGTCATCAGCATTATTTTTGTCTGAAAGGAAAAAAAACACCATCTATATGGTAATTCTAGATTGAAAAACATCAGAAGATTAGTCACAACCCATTAATTAAATGTCTGCTTATTTCTAAACAAGTAACATCATTGAGTGCATTTTTACTATATGGAAAAAATCTTGCAAAGATTGTATATGTTTTTTGTGAATTATTTAGGTTATTCAAAGTTTTACTTTCATAAAACCTACCTAAACCGTTGATAATGAAGTCAATATTTAACTATTTCATCCCTAAAAAAAATCTAATTATGACACCTGTTATTTATCTATATTCTTTAAAATAATCTATTATATTTTAACATAGATTTAAAGGGTGTCAGTGTTTATATCCGTGTGCTGTGAAAACAATTATTGCAATACAGCCAACCTCCCCCCTCAAAAAAAAACCCTGATACACCCTTCTCATATTGAGTCTAACACATTTCCTACAGTGTACAGTTTATATGCCATATATTTAAGCCTGTATGATCTTTATACTATCAAAGCAGTAAAAAAAAAAGACATAGTCTAACAATTATATAAAAAAAAGGGTTTATATTTTTTCATTTTGGTTGTCTTAATTGGAAAAGCAACTTTTCTTTTTTTTTATCAAAGCCCATAAAGTCAAACTCCTACTGTGAGCTGATTAACTTTTAGGCTGAAAGAACTCCACTCATAAAGGCAACTGAGAGCAAAGCTAGCTCCAATATTTCTTTCTAGGAATGGCAATTAATTTGCAGAAATGTCTTCATTTCCATTCATGTATAATTAGTGGAGTGTAGCCCTAAACATTATCTGGTTACCTCAAACACAGCAACTCAAGGCGGCCCACCCCCTTACCTCAGTTGTTTCCTAACACAAGATGAAAAAAAATGACAGTGAAGAAAATGCCCATAAATATCCAGCAGGGAAGGGATATCTATCTATCCATGTAAATGAATCTTCTACATCCTTCAAGTCCAGACAGAGCTATCCATACTGAGTGATCAAGGAGTTCTTAAAGTGTTGTATTAAAAATATATATAGGTATGCCAATAAATAAAACAAAATGTAACCTAAAATACGGTTTTGCTTACTAAAACTACAAAGACGACTGAATGGTCGAAAATAAATTGAAATATAAAACAGAATGGTTTACGGATGCAGAAAAAATATGTAGGCCAAACATAGGGTTGTGGAGGATGGTGAATTCATTCATAAAAATCAGTTAAACCAAAAAGTGACGCATACAGTACATATCTTTGATTTCTGTGTCATGTCCAGTTGCAGCTTGGATTGTAAACTACCAATAGAACAATAGGGGCAGCCCCAGTTTGATATTGGAATGAGATGAGATTGAGTTTTACAGGCTGGTTTCATGGTGCAGATGGAAATATGGCATTAGACACTGTATTTCTGTACTCTTTAAACATGGTTCATGATTTAACTGTTCTGTTTCATGCTGACTGGACCTACATCTACCAGACACCATCCATTGCCTTTGCAGTTCTAAACCCATAAACTTCATTAAACAGGTTACTTCACAGCCATGTGGAGCTCAAAGGGCCATGCATACATCCCGAGTCATTCACTGGACAGCCCTGATCTAGTTCATATCTGGGTACTAGATCTCATTCTGCAAGACATTTCCATGCTTGAGGTGCAACAGGCACTTTTCACAAAGCTTTAACTCACGTGCTATTTACAGAAAGTATTTCTCTGTTTTTCTGAGAACAAAAGTTTTGTAAGCATACTATTTTGTTCTAGGCTGTAAAAAACATAAACAACAACACACTTTAAATAATATATAGATTAAAGCCTTGTGAATATGTCTAAGTACATAAATCATCCAACAGAATGTAGGTGTTACATGAGACAGTCCTGCACCCTACTCATTAATTATCTCTTGTGCATATGAGGAATACAGTTATACAGAAAAGTCTATTGTCCTGTTTGGGAGCTATTATCTGAACAGCTTTGGGAGATTTCTTTCCACATGAAAAACAGCATTCAACAACATTTATGTCCATCCCCGTCCCTCCCCGTCCCCTGTCCCCCCACCATTTGCATATGATGGGATTATATGCTAATGTGGATTCTGCTTGCATCAAATTCTATTATGTGGCTTTCACAATAAATGAAGAATATTAAAGGCTCTAGAAAGGTAGTGCGCTTCAACTGTGAAGGCCATGGCAAACACACACACACGCACTGCACACTGCACTTTACGCACGCCACGCCACACACACACACACACACACACACACACACACACACACACACACACACACACACACACACACACACACACACTGTCCTGTCTGTCACCCATTTATAATTTACTTGCAATTTCTGACATCTCTGCTGAGGTGACGCCTGGGAATTCACTAGTTAATGAATGCCTCTTTATATTATCAGTGAGCAGCAGCCAAATTAAACATGTGGTCCCTGTCAAGGTATCAATGCATCTTTATTTGGAGTCACCTAATCAAAGTAGGACAATTCACCGTTTCCTTGCCTTTGAACAACCTCAACAGCCCCAGAGGTAGAGTGTAAATCCCCTCTCTTCAAATCTAAACCAGTAATTCAAACAGGAAATGAAACCGGCTTTTTTTACACACTGGATAACACAACTTATAACTAGGAGTACCCCCTACATAAATAATGTACAAATGGGATTGGTATTAAAAACACTCAAGCAGCCATTTGTAACAAACCCTAAAAACATGTAAGCAATCCAAGCCTGAAAGACACACGTCAGGCTTGGAAACGAGGGAACGAACCACACTGTCAGTTTGCAATGCTTACTTCAAACATCTACTAAGAGCATAAGAAAGGTTACATCTTGCTCGTTTGGTTGTTAGTAGCTTATTGATCCCAGAATCTCATCAGCTTGAAGGATCCCAGGGTGTCAGTTTCAACAACATTACTGGGGAGTTGGTTCCAGACTCCCACAATTCTCTGTGTAAAATAATAGCAAAACAGCATTCGACTACAGACAAGGATTCTGAATTCTCTTCATAGCGATAACGTTGGTGTTTTTTTATTTTATTTACTAATATAAGTGTACAGTGTCGTCTAATGCAGTTCAAGTGAGAGGATGAAGCTGAGTGAAATGATGTCTCATATAATAAGAGCCACCATACACATGACATGTTAACTTATTATAAATCACAAAAACAAAAGATTGAACTATGAGACTACTATAACAACATGTGTATATATATATATATATATATATATATATATATATATATATATATATATATATATATATATATATATAAAACATAATTAACAGGGATTTATAATGATAGAATAACAATTTGCCACATGCTATACATCTCACCAGTCTGCAGTGAGTAATTTACAGTATCTGCATTGTAAAGCAATCAATGAATTAGACAAAAGCGATTTAGTGATGCAAATAACTGTATTAGCGAGTGGCTAAGCCAGCCCTCACACACAGTCTTCTAGTCCTTAGTCCTTAGTCCTCGTATTTGAAACATCTCCAGGCTACCAGTGCTCATGTATACCCACACTTAAGCACTCCTATACACTAAATAATGTACACGTTGAATGCATGTTTTTAAAAGGGGATGGTTTGTGTATAAAAGAGTAAGTACGGAACGACTCCTTGAGATACTCTTTATGAATACAAACAAGCTGCTCAATTGATACCTAACCGTGCACACAAATCATTTCGTGGAATATACACACTTGATATGCAATAAAAGGATAATAATAGGATAAACAAGTTTTTTGTACTTTCATCTTTTTTTTAGAAGGTGTTAATTATTCCCAATATAATTCTTGCTTTGAGGACAAAACCGCAGGATACCTCATGCCTGTCAAGGTCTGCCAGTGTGATACATCTCTATGCTGCCCCAGTGGCATCATCAAGCCCAGCAGCTTCAGGCTGCGACTGAGATCAGGTGCTGTGTGTTTACTTAGTGTTCTGCATTTCCAGTTTATTCCAAATTTTATTGAAAAATTACAGGATTTGTTTTTACTGGACGTCGGTTTTTACTGATTTATAACTGATTTTTGGCTATTATTCAATATTTTTTTCTAGGAAGTACACAATATTTTGATTAAAATGCTGTTTTATTTATCCTGTATGCTGGTCCTGGAGACGACAAAACAACTGTACCAACAAATGTAACCAGACATGTGAGTCAGATTTTAAAGAAAGTACAGACGATTTCCTAAGTTTCTATTGAAGACTCTGCTTGCCAGTTTTAAAATGAGATTACACTTAGGAATGGAGGCTTATTCATGGGATTTAAAGCTGTTTTACAGTTAAGATACGAAGGATTTAAAACAGAATTGCAAATTGTGGCAAAATGTAAAAAAATGCCTACACACAAAAACTCCAGAAGAATGTGCTTGTGACCATAAGGATTTCGTTGTGGAAGACAGTAAAGGAAAGAAGGTACAATTGATGTGTGCAAGTACTGTCGAGTTAATATAAATATTTTGACAGAAAAAAAACACTCAAGATTTTCGGAAAGTAATCAAAAACAATAATTTCATACTGTATATAAAAGCAAAAGCCCGAAAAAATAAAATAAATAGCAATTTAATAAAACTCGAAAATAGCTAAAAATAGCACTAAAAAATGAATTCATAAAAACAGAAGCCCTAGATATATTCAACTATGATTAATTCATGTCATTGCTTCTTTTTTTTCCTTTTTTCTTTTTATCTAATAAAAATGACACCTACATTGTATACTGCACATCAAATAAGGGGAAAGATTAAATTATAGATGACTGCCTAATGCTTTGAATTTCAACAAAAGAAAACAAGCTGTAAATAGTACTTGGATAAAAAGGGGTCTTTGAGTCTAACCTAGGTCAACTAAACCACAAGCAAAGAGCAGAGAAATCGAATCCTTTCAAACATACACCTCTTTCAATAATTAATAGCAAAGACTGTTTGTGAACCCTGACAACTGAGACACATGTATATCCTATAGCTTAATATTGAAAACAAAGGAAAGAATTTAAAGATCTGCAGCATAATGAGAAAACTGACCAGGGGTAATGGGCCCTACTTTCCACTTTGCTGTAAGGATCAGGCAATCAGGCATTAGTAACTTAGTAACATAAATATGTTATAATCAAGCTTTCTTTCATTACACCCATTTTATATTTCCTTTTTAGTATTCAATTACACAGTATTTAATATCATACTGTGAGTCCCTTAAACCAGGCTATTTACCTAAAATGAAGGGGAAATGGAAATCCAGGCCGTAGTGCTAATGATTTTAAAGCCTTGGTTATGGCACCTTTTAATGTTCTTTTCTACATATTCCTCCTTAACCATTGTGTGTCAATATGAAGACACACCTCCAAACATATCAAATTCATTACTGGACTAGATATATCTATTCACGTTGTGATACTGTTTATTTTAAAAACACACCAACACAAGACTGTAGAAGAAGATAGATTGGTTTAAAGGTTTCTATTTAATCTGTTGTGTGTACTGAATCTGTCTTCCTTAAAGAATACAAGCCCATTCCTGTATAATGAGGCAGTCTTTGATGTTTGCATTATGTTATGTGAGTATTGATTGTTTAAAGCACCTATAAACCCTGGGTAAAATAAATGCAAAACATATTCCACTGTACAATGGCGTGCAAAAATATAGTCTTCAGTTTTAATTTCTAGTCCATGTTAGATTCTGACGATGGAAAACAGTATTTAAACCCTCGTTAACACATGAATGAACGGAAGCTGTCATTTGAATAGAACAATAACAGGATTATCTGAAACACTGTCAGTCTATGGACAAACACTATGTTGCCAACATTTTCATTAAAAAATTAGCTAGGATAATATTCATGATTGGGCGATGAAAAAAAAGGAAAATCTGCATTCATGGTAATAAATATTCATATTTGTCTGGTTGGAGATGAAAATCTAATCAAGGGACTATTGATGCACCGGCTTCTTTTTAAACCAAAGTCATTTCATCCAAATTGGGTTTGATATGGAAATTAGTCTCACTCCGAGTCGTGCAGGCCAGAGGCATGCTGGGATGGCACTGGAGGTGTTCAGCGCATACGTTCTTGCTGCTGGTGCCTGGCGCTGCTGCTATAGATAACCACAAACACAATGCTGGGGTCTTTCTCTGGGGTCAGCCTACCAGTAACTATCCTTTCCCTTTTTGTTGTATACGGTTTTATATTGCGTGAGTTAACCAAACAGCTACACAGGGTTGTAACTGTTCATGTAAATGCTTTATAATAATTCTCCACAATCACAGCATCTCAGTGTGAAGCTGGAGGATTGTAAAGGGGGGGGGGGGTCTGCTCTCCTCAGATTTGGAATAAAGCTTAGCTGAGGGCAACGGACAGAACTAAGTGATTTTCCACTGCAATTCCAGTTGTCTTTTTTATTTTGAAGTTGCCAAGACAGCAGTGCAGCATTAACAATTTAGTGCGGATTGAGGCTTACAGAGCTCCTCGAGGAACATGTGCTGCTGAATTGACAGGTTTGCTTCAGGTAGGCTGGGCTTGACAAGATCAGGGGAAAATCTTTTAATACCAGAACCTCACATCTGATTCTCTCTCTCTGTTTTCAATACTGAAGAAAATTAAGAAAATTAAGGAATTGAGCCTGGTGTTGTTTGTAAATACATAGCTATTTTGAAATCTCCCAAAACTTCTCAAACCTTGGTCTTAAGTTTTAAGAGAGGTGCAGACAAAACACAGGGCTACTTACAAAATGTAAACTATGACTGTAAATACTACAAGTCTATTTTTTACTGAAAATGTGTATCACAGTTTAAAGCATAAACAACCATTTACACAAACGGTCTAAACGTTTAATCTGTGAAATATATGAATATTCCCAAACATTTCTCCATTCATTTCTCTGCCTTCCTCATGTTTTTCCATATATTTCCATGCCTGGCATTACATATACCCTCTCAAAAGCTGGTAAATGTAATGCAGTAGCAGCACTGAGTAAAATAAGGCTCCATTCACACTGTGTGTCAGCTCACGACTGCTGTAAACTGGATTGTAGATAATTGTAAAACCAAATTCTTCATTCCGAGGCAATGTTAATTGCCCTCTCTCCTTCATCTCGAAGGATTCTAAATACCATCTGTATTCCTTAAGGGTTTGGAGCAGGATGTGGGGACATTTTGATTTTGAAAATTAGTAAAGGCAATATCACATTGTTCTTGCATAGCCAGGGAGAGTCAGGAATCTGTAGTCAGAAAGTCATTTGATTAAATGGTGACCTTTGGCCTCCCTTTGTTTATTTTTGCCATTAATGTTGTAGTTTAAATGCAGGGTCCCATCCCCAGGCAAAGTATCCCAGGTCAAGAGTTGCAAATAAGCAGAAAAGACGAAGGTGCTTAATGGTTAAAACCTTTATGTTTGCTTCTTCTTTTAAATACTTGCTGTGTTTGTTAGATACAAATTGTTAATTACAAATTGTATTTCTTGTTATTTTTAAAATCCAGTTTAGAAAATAGCCCTTCTTACTGTATGTTAAACAAAAACAAAAAAGGTAATTAAAATGCACCTGTATATGTTCATAAGGACACACCCACAGCAGGCATTGCTATAATGAGGGACTGTTTACTGTGCCTTCACAAAATACTGTATCAAACCCTGAAGCATCAAGACAACATCACAGTACAATTACACAAATACACTAAGCAGCTCTGTAATCATTCCAACATATCTGAATGTAGCTTATATTTAAACTTCATAGTTTCAGATACCTGTTTTATGTACAGTATTGTGCAAAAGTTTTAGGCAGGTGTGAAAAAATGCTGTAAAGTAAGAATGCTTTCAAAAATAGACATGTTAATAGTTTATATTTATCAATTAACAAAATGCAAAGTGAGTGAACAGAAGAAAAATCTACATCAAATCAATATTTGGTGTGACCACCCTTTGCCTTCAAAACAGCATCAATTCTTCTAGGTACACTTGCACACAGTTTTTGAAGGAACTCGGCAGGTAGGTTGGCCCAAACATCTTGGAGAACTAACCACAGTTCTTCTGTGGATTTAGGCAGCCTCAGTTGCTTCTCTCTCTTCATGTAATCCCAGACAGACTCGATGATGTTGAGATCAGGGCTCTGTGGGGCCATACTGTCACTTCCAGGACTCCTTGTTCTTCTTTACGCTGAAGATAGTTCTTAATGACTTTCGCTGTATGTTTGGGGTCGTTGTCATGCTGCAGAATAAATTTGGGGCCAATCAGATGCCTCCCTGATGGTATTGCATGATGGATAAGTATCTGCCTGTACTTCTCAGCATTGAGGAGACCATTAATTCTGACCAAATCCCCAACTCCATTTGCAGAAATGCAGCCCCAAACTTGCAAGGAACCTCCACCATGCTTCACTGTTGCCTGCAGACACTCATTCGTGTACCGCTCTCCAGCCCTTCGGCTGAACAAACTGCCTTCTGCTACAGCCAAATATTTCAAATTTTGACTCATCAGTCCAGAGCACCTGCTGCCATTTTTCTGCACCCCAGTTCCTGTGTTTTCGTGCATAGTTGAGTCGCTTGGCCTTGTTTCCACGTCGGAGGTATGGCTTTTTGGCCGCAAGTCTTCCATGAAGGCCACTTCTGACCAGACTTCTCCGGACAGTAGATGGGTGTACCAGGGTCCCACTGTTTTCTGCCAATTCTGAGCTGATGGCACTGCTGGACATCTTCCGATTGCGAAGAGAGAAGAGAAGGCCTCAAACGTACATGATTAACTGCACAACGGTTTTCCCTCTCAGATTCTCAGAGTGGAATAAACCTAACCATGTTCGTTCTGCAGCTTGCACAATGACTCATCGCCCTGGCTTTCCAATAGAACATGGTTCTGAACCACAGTACAGCTTCACAAGAAGATCCAGTTGTAATGTGAGAGCCTCTGCTACCTAATCTATGGCAACCCTTGAAGTATAATTATCACATAACATTCGACTATACAGCATTACTTTTAAATCGGGAGGTATGTTTTAAATCGTCTTAAAAGATGCAGTAGCAACAGGTGTATTGAACTTCACATTATTATTATTATTATTATTATTATTATTATTATTATTATTATTATTATTATTATTATTATTATTGCTATTAATAGTAGTAGTAGTGCCATACTGAAGCATATTGAAGCAGCAAATAGAAAATGTATCAACTCACATCTCCCATTCCAGCTTGCAGAATTTTCACTCCGGTCTCCTTTTCAAGCTTCTCCTTCTGAGCCACTGCAATACAAGAGAAAACAATCAGTTACCCAAAACTGGACAGTTTGGCATTCCAGGAAAAAAAGCGGTTCTGGTATAGCAGCACCTCTGACACGCAGAGGACATGACTGAGCATCAGACCACAGTCTCCATGGTATTAAAGTGACTCAGCTGTTGGAGCTCACTGCAAGCACAGCGGATCATTTTTCATGTATTATGCCCCAGCTATAGTTGGTTTATACATTTACAAGTATTATACTTCTTACTTTGGCAGATAATCTAAGAAGTTGCCAGTCAAGCAGTACTACATATTCAATGGCAGCATCAAGTTCGTGTTCTGAAATACAATGCACTGGCCTTCAGCATTAACTCCTATGAAGATTTTGCACCAGTATTTTTTGTATATCTTGGATGTGTGTTATATTTATTAAATTACAGTAATGTAGTCTGAACATGTGTGCCGCTGGCAGACTTCCTCAATGCGTCATCAATGTCAATGGGTATGAGGTACAGGAGGGTTCAATGAAATGAAGTGAAAATCTAAACGAGCTGCTAGGCTTAGCGTCACAGTGAAATGCATTTTCTCCATCTCCAAACAAGTATTATAAGATGCCTCAGAACAAGGTGTGTATAGTGTGCTATATTGCACTGCACAGATGTTTGAAAAGTCACTGGAGTTTATAGCGCACCTAGACACTTGCAGACCATTCAAGTAGCATATGCCTTATAATCCAATCACTGTTGATTTAATCTACATTTGTGGTATGTGATTAGTAGGAGGACCCTCTGAATGGGTGTGCCCTTGTTTAAATTCCATCCAGTCACTACTCAAAACTGAAACACTATTTTACCTTCCATAGTTTTCCCTGTTCTGCTAATCATTAAGCTGCAGGGGATTTTATTACTCAAGCTAACTAATATTTTAGAATTCTTACTGCATTGTCTTTCGTAGTAGTTTAAATATCCAAAACATTGAAAAATGTTTCACAAATAGGTGGAGTGTATCCTTTTTATATTATCATCTCTATTGTACTACAGTTGTATAAGAAACAATGCTGTAATCTCAGAAATACACAAGTCCAAATGGAATGCGTCTGTAAGGATCAGAATTGTGGGTGCTGTTGTGTTTCATCATGGGAGATCCTAACACATACTACACTACAAAATTGTTCAATTACAAATCAATGCAAACAGCACAAATAGCACCTGACATTTCTGAAGAAACATTTTAAAATGAAATCATGGAAAGATTGTGTGTGTGTGTGTGTGTGTGTGTGTGTGTAGTTGGTGCATAATACACAATGGAAAATTATAAAAAGAGCATGCATAGAAGCCTTTTTTTCCATGTGAATGCATCAAAGTGGAAAAAATAAGTCCTTTAAAATTAAATTCCCCAGATGAAGGATATGCAAATTACCTGGAAGAGCTGAACCCTATAATGTTCTCACAATTCTGCAATTGCCTATTTAATTAGTATTTTAATTTATCAGAATAATTCTTTGCACTTGCCAATTTATGCAGTATTCCATATAATTAAGCACGCAGCTTCAGAGGAATAATTTGGTTGGAGCTTTTCATAGTGGTTAGTCTAACCTGAATGGATCCATGCTGTCTATTCTGTGATCAAAATAACAATAGGGACAACTCAATGGCTTTATCAGGAAGCATCTCGGGAGCTCTACAGTGACGGCTATGCGGCTCAGAGAGAATTATATATCCAGACTGACCACGGCTAAAAGCCACCATAATGCAAACCAAAAGGTGCAACACATACATTCAGCTTTTCACACAAATTCATTCCCCACTTTATTATATATATATATATATATATATATATATATATATATATATATATATATATATATATATATTTTTTTTTTTTTTTTTTTTAATATCCAGCAGGAGCACGCAATACAAGCAACAAGGAATGAACTGTGAACACCGTTTGGAGATCTGGATAACTTTACTACATTCTAATGTGTTCCTCCTTGCGTATTGGACTGCTAATACCCACACTGTTTAAACAATGCTTGATCAACACACAGCACAACCCACACGGCTGCCATTAACGTGATGATCGCACATTATATGGGGCGTGTGAATAAGATATAATTGACTTGTTCACACCTGCATAGGTTAATGTTTGCTCATTTTCACATTAAGAGATGTTTATCACCTTATTATTATTTGTTTATTTAGCAGACACCTTTATCCAAGGCGACTTACAGAGACTAGGGTGTGTGAACTATGCATCAGCTGCAGAGTCACTTACAACTACGTCTCACCCGAAAGACAGAGCACAAATGACTTGCTCAGGGTCACACAATGAGTCAGTGGATGAGGTGGGGTTTGAACCGGGGACCTCCTGGTTACAAGCCCTTTTCTTTAACCACTGGACCACACAGCCTCCTTACCACCAAGGGGTTGGAGACCCCATGATATAAGAATGTTACCCAAAAAGTCATTTCACTATTGTAGACTATTACCAAGTTTATCTTAAAATATAGTCAAGTACACATTTATAAGAACACCACATTGCTTCTGTTGTTTTGATTTGTTGTGCATATGAAATCAAACCACTAGAACTGAAAATCTTATAAAATTGTCAAAATAGGCAAATTAGTGGTTGTCTAATTTAATTGATGACTTTAATAGGCCACACATGCAATTCATTTAAAATGATAAAAGAAAAGGAACACATAGCCACCAGTGGTACAATGCATGAGACTTAGCAAGTTGTTAATTAAAAGCACAAAGTGGTCTAACATTTTCACACACAAATGCCTATTGTTTCTATATCACCGATTACTGACTGAAAATGGAAATTTTCACACCCTGAGGTTTTCATGCAGGTAGGTATATAAAGGATATACATGACACATCTTGAGGTGTTCTAATAAATGTGCACACGACTGTAACCACATACTTGATGAAAGTCTCTGCAGGGTTAAGAAAAAGAAGAAGAAGAAGAAGAAGAAGAAGAAGAAGAAGAAGAAGAAGAAGAAGAAGAAGAACTTGAACTTTAGAAAGACATTTTGGGAACCCCATCCCTGAAGAGGATCAATAATCAATATCAATAATCATCAGGATGAAGCATGCTATTAGCTGACCATTAATAAGCAGATATAATGGGTTTCTATTGATTTAATCAGAGCTTCATTACATTCAAAAGGCAATTGATAATCAGCAAGAGAAACACAAGCTTCCCTCAATGCTTGTTTTCATTCGTGCTCGCATTGGAACTCTTTCATTTTGCATCTAAAGCTGGAATCTGACAGGGGCTGTTAATAAGGAAATGATAGGGACTTTAATTGGAGCCTGTTGGATGAAAATGAGTCAAATAAAAAAGGTCAGAAATAATGTTTTTCCTTTGATAAAGCAACAGAAAGAAAGGCCACTGTTTCTGCCACTCTGTTTTAAAAATGATGAAGCACTCGGTAATAAAGCACTCTTAAAACACCATATCCCCGTCCACCCCGTCCAAATCAATCAGCTTTGTCAATATAATCCAGGTATGAATCACAATGAAGCCGGAATGGGTATTAGGTACAGGGTCCTCTCACCACGCTGTGTTCTCTAGCTGGAATGGGTATTAGGTACAGGGTCCTCTCACCACGCTGTGTTCTCTAGCTGGAATGGGTATTAGGTACAGGGTCCTCTCACCATGCTGTGTTCTCTAGCTGGAATGGGTATTAGGTACAGGGTCCTCTCACCACGCTGTGTTCTCTAGCTGGAATGGGTATTAGGTACAGGGTCCTCTCACCATGCTGTGTTCTCTAGCTGGAATGGGTATTAGGTACAGGGTCCTCTCACCACGCTGTGTTCTCTAGCTGGAATGGGTATTAGGTACAGGGTCCTCTCACCACGCTGTGTTCTCTAGCTGGAATGGGTATTAGGTACAGGGTCCTCTCACCACGCTGTGTTCTCTAGCTGGAATGGGTATTAGGTACAGGGTCCTCTCACCACGCTGTGTTCTCTAGCTGGAATGGGTATTAGGTACAGGGTCCTCTCACCACGCTGTGTTCTCTAGCTGGAATGGGTATTAGGTACAGGGTCCTCTCACCACGCTGTGTTCTCTAGCTGGAATGGGTATTAGGTACAGGGTCCTCTCACCACGCTGTGTTCTCTAGCTGGAATGGGTATTAGGTACAGGGTCCTCTCACCACGCTGTGTTCTCTAGCTGGAATGGGTATTAGGTACAGGGTCCTCTCACCACGCTGTGTTCTCTAGCTGGAATGGGTATTAGGTACAGGGTCCTCTCACCACGCTGTGTTCTCTAGCTGGAATGGGTATTAGGTACAGGGTCCTCTCACCACGCTGTGTTCTCTAGCTGGAATGGGTATTAGGTACAGGGTCCTCTCACCACGCTGTGTTCTCTAGCTGGAATGGGTATTAGGTACAGGGTCCTCTCACCACGCTGTGTTCTCTAGCTGGAATGGGTATTAGGTACAGGGTCCTCTCACCACGCTGTGTTCTCTAGCTGGAATGGGTATTAGGTACAGGGTCCTCTCACCACGCTGTGTTCTCTAGCTGGAATGGGTATTAGGTACAGGGTCCTCTCACCACGCTGTGTTCTCTAGCTGGAATGGGTATTAGGTACAGGGTCCTCTCACCACGCTGTGTTCTCTAGCTGGAATGGGTATTAGGTACAGGGTCCTCTCACCACGCTGTGTTCTCTAGCTGGAATGGGTATTAGGTACAGGGTCCTCTCACCACGCTGTGTTCTCTAGCTGGAATGGGTATTAGGTACAGGGTCCTCTCACCACGCTGTGTTCTCTAGCTGGAATGGGTATTAGGTACAGGGTCCTCTCACCACGCTGTGTTCTCTAGCTGGAATGGGTATTAGGTACAGGGTCCTCTCACCACGCTGTGTTCTCTAGCTGGAATGGGTATTAGGTACAGGGTCCTCTCACCACGCTGTGTTCTCTAGCTGGAATGGGTATTAGGTACAGGGTCCTCTCACCACGCTGTGTTCTCTAGCTGGAATGGGTATTAGGTACAGGGTCCTCTCACCACGCTGTGTTCTCTAGCTGGAATGGGTATTAGGTACAGGGTCCTCTCACCACGCTGTGTTCTCTAGCTGGAATGGGTATCAGGTACAGGGTCCTCTCACCACGCTGTGTTCTCTAGCTGGAATGGGTATCAGGTACAGGGTCCTCTCACCACGCTGTGTTCTCTAGCTGGAATGGGTATTAGGTACAGGGTCCTCTCACCACGCTGTGTTCTCTAGCTGGAATGGGTATTAGGTACAGGGTCCTCTCACCACGCTGTGTTCTCTAGCTGGAATGGGTATTAGGTACAGGGTCCTCTCACCACGCTGTGTTCTCTAGCTGGAATGGGTATTAGGTACAGGGTCCTCTCACCACGCTGTGTTCTCTAGCTGGAATGGGTATTAGGTACAGGGTCCTCTCACCACGCTGTGTTCTCTAGCTGGAATGGGTATTAGGTACAGGGTCCTCTCACCACGCTGTGTTCTCTAGCTGGAATGGGTATTAGGTACAGGGTCCTCTCACCACGCTGTGTTCTCTAGCTGGAATGGGTATTAGGTACAGGGTCCTCTCACCACGCTGTGTTCTCTAGCTGGAATGGGTATTAGGTACAGGGTCCTCTCACCACGCTGTGTTCTCTAGCTGGAATGGGTATTAGGTACAGGGTCCTCTCACCACGCTGTGTTCTCTAGCTGGAATGGGTATTAGGTACAGGGTCCTCTCACCACGCTGTGTTCTCTAGCTGGAATGGGTATTAGGTACAGGGTCCTCTCACCACGCTGTGTTCTCTAGCTGGAATGGGTATTAGGTACAGGGTCCTCTCACCACGCTGTGTTCTCTAGCTGGAATGGGTATTAGGTACAGGGTCCTCTCACCACGCTGTGTTCTCTAGCTGGAATGGGTATTAGGTACAGGGTCCTCTCACCACGCTGTGTTCTCTAGCTGGAATGGGTATCAGGTACAGGGTCCTCTCACCACGCTGTGTTCTCTAGCTGGAATGGGTATCAGGTACAGGGTCCTCTCACCACGCTGTGTTCTCTAGCTGGAATGGGTATCAGGTACAGGGTCCTCTCACCACGCTGTGTTCTCTAGCTGGAATGGGTATTAGGTACAGGGTCCTCTCACCACGCTGTGTTCTCTAGCTGGAATGGGTATTAGGTACAGGGTCCTCTCACCACGCTGTGTTCTCTAGCTGGAATGGGTATCAGGTACAGGGTCCTCTCACCACGCTGTGTTCTCTAGCTGGAATGGGTATTAGGTACAGGGTCCTCTCACCACGCTGTGTTCTCTAGCTGGAATGGGTATTAGGTACAGGGTCCTCTCACCACGCTGTGTTCTCTAGCTGGAATGGGTATCAGGTACAGGGTCCTCTCACCACGCTGTGTTCTCTAGCTGGAATGGGTATCAGGTACAGGGTCCTCTCACCACGCTGTGTTCTCTAGCTGGAATGGGTATCAGGTACAGGGTCCTCTCACCACGCTGTGTTCTCTAGCTGGAATGGGTATTAGGTACAGGGTCCTCTCACCACGCTGTGTTCTCTAGCTGGAATGGGTATTAGGTACAGGGTCCTCTCACCACGCTGTGTTCTCTAGCTGGAATGGGTATTAGGTACAGGGTCCTCTCACCACGCTGTGGGCTTTCCTATTTGTCTGATTTTTCTCTTTCTTTTTTAATGTATTTTAAATTTTAGGATGTCTATTCAACCAATCAACATATCTTAATACCACAGCCTCTCAAATCAATACAAAAAAACATTTTACATTTTGGTACTGAAAGAAACTGACTTAAACTGAATTGCAGTGGTGCTGGTACAAAGACCCAAAGCTAATTAGATCAACTGAATACGCCCCAACTAGTCTTTAAATAAATAAAAAGTTTCACCTAATACACAATAATTTGCACATCATGTTACAATATGTTTTTGTTTTAATAAAAAAAAAGTAAAAGACATATTAGATGTAATGTGAATGGTCACTCTGTCTTTATGTCCAGTGAGTTGGGACACATCAAACACAGAAATCAATAATCAGGCAGAATGTTCTCCATATTTCTCCATAACTCCTTAGAAATATAATTGTTTTTATCTATTCTATTAGCTTATTTTTGTAAATTTGTGTTTTATCCTTCTTATTAATTTCCTGTTTCTGTCAATGTTTTTTTGATTTTTTTATTATTATTATTATTATTATTATTATTATTATTATTATTATTATTATTATTATTATTATTATTATTACTTTATAATTTGTACTACTTCTTGTTATTGTATACTGAGATACTGTGGTATGAAAGGTGCTACATAAATAAAATCCATTGAAAATTGAATTAAATTATTTATTCAAGAATCCAGGGTCGTAAGACAACCTCCAAACAAAACTCTAAAAATAAATAAATGCAAGGTCTTAAGGCGGTATGACTGAATGAGCACATACAATCAAATTCCTGAACCATAATATTCATTATTCTGGAATCTTAATGAACTGCATTTTAGATAGCAAAGTCATAAACCAGCAGAAAGCAGACCACTTGAATGTGTTGTAAACTGTAACACCAGATCTGTGGTAGCCTTATGGCACCAGAAGCACCTTCCTTGTCTGTGGAAAGAACAAAAAAAAATGTTGGACGTACGGTAATATTTATGACAGGCTGTGTAAATGTTGATGTCAAAACCAATTTTCAAGTCATTTTTCAAATGATTTTAATTAGATATTGTTTTCGGTCTCACTTGCATTAATTTAATTTCTGATATCAACATTTCAGCATTCAATCTGTTCAAATGATTTTTTCACGCTGCCCTTATTGCCTCGAGAAATTTAAAGTGCAAGATGAAGCACAAGCAAAACGAGACTCGCAGCTTCACAAAGACAATATGCAATATCCAATACAATTAAAAGCAGGGACACCTGGGGCATGGACCAATTACCTCTCTGCAGAAACTGAAGAGACACACTTTGTCATATTGTTTCTAACTAACGATACCAGAGAGGAAATCGCATGAAAATCTTTTTACACTTTCGGTTTAAGGCCTTAGAAAACCTATGCAGGACTAATGAAAGTTCATTAAGCCGAAGTAGCATATTTGTACAACAAAACCCCTCCAAGCAGACAGAGCAGCTGTGTTTGTTCTGAGGCTTGTACTGTACATGAAGCGTATTACATTTGTGTTTTCTGGGGTCTCTTCAACCTTAGGAGGAACTGAGCTCAAAATACATTTACTGATTATGAATGTAATCAAGAGTGAAATCAAACACTCAATTTCTTAGGGACTTGCTGAGCTGGAAATGATGCTTTCAGTCTCAAGCACTTTTTTGTGCCCTGAATCTTTAGCTGAACAGAGGTGTAGTGAAACAACACAACAATAAGAACAATGGAATGTGGATATAAAATCCAGTTCTTATTGTTAAGATTTACTTTGTATCATTTTCTTGGAAAAACTTGTATCTGTAACTGTATCTGGAAGGAGAATAAGCCACTAATCAACACGTCATATCCAAGCGCCATAAAAACTCTGTGGCTTTCATTCATGTCACTTCTTTCTGTTTGGCCTCTCAGTCAAGTGCGGCAACACCAAATAGGGAGACGGCCATCTTTAGAGCCTGGAGGAAGGGCTACCCTCAGCCCTGGATTCCCTAAGGTTTCCTCCTACCAGAGAGTAGGGGAGTTTTCCTTTTCATGCTCTAGGGGGGCAGGCCTGTGTTTCAGCTGTTTACTTTTCATTCATGCTTTTCCTATTTTTGGGGGTAGGTGGCATTGCGCCACTGCAGTTGTTGCATTAACCATTCATCATTTTCTTTTTTCCAGTCATGGTTTGGCGGCCTTGTCTTTTGGGGGGGAGGTGGCCCTGTGAGCCACTTCCTATCCGCGGCACTAGACTACATGATGTCATCATGTTTCGCTAGCCGGCCAACATTGCAGTTAGCTGTCAGCACCCACGGACAAGGTCTCTGGCCAAATTCACCAAAAATACAGATTTTTACAAAGAAATCTACGACTTCACATTCAGTACATTTGAAGTAAATAATTAATTTGTTTTAGTGCAATACAAGGCTGTATGTGTCCTGCACTGTACAGTGATGCAGGTTAACCTCACCAGCTTTACACTTGAATTGAACAGTTCAATCGGTTACTGAGGAACCCAATGGCTTCTCAGAGGGTTTTTTTAAATTTATTTTTATTGTGACACAAAATACATTCATAATACAGTTTGTTTGTTTGTGTTAAGGGATTAAAGTTTTGCTCTTTCTTTCTCCTAACCCACATTCACATTGCATCTGGAGACTGATGACTCCCAAGCTGATTGAAATCCCAAGCTGATTGACAAAGCCCTGGATTTAAACTCACAGCCTTCTAATACAGAGGGCTTTAACACTGAATTGCTTGACACATGTACTATATAGGTCACGCAGCTGTATTATTATATATGTAACCTTGACACCTACCATGTGTCATGGATAGACTAAAAAAAAGTTTCAGAATGGATGCTTCTGACTTTCACACTTTTTGAATCTGTAAACTGGGACTCAATGTTCGTTTCATTTATTTATTACTTATCTAACTCAATTAATTGACCTGATGTTAAAGATTTTCATAAGATAATTCTGCATGCAAAACTAAAACTGCAAACGACAATGAATGAATGAATGACAAATGTATTATATTTAGGGCTTCTGATTTTCGGTTTTAACCGATAAAATCTGAAAAAACACCCCCGATACAAAAAAAATGAAATCAGTGGATAGCCAAAAAACACTGGAAAACACCGGAAAAATGGTTCATCAATTCACGTTGACTTTACCCTTTTCCCATTAAAAAATAAAACCTGCTACAAAAATAATAATAAATACATTTCCCATTGCTGCTGGGCAATGTCCCGCCTTCCTGACTTGCATCTATCATTGATTCATTCTGAATACTTTAAACCCGCCCCAACTACTGAGTGACAGCACATTCCTACATTTCTATTGGAGACTCCGCTTGCGAGATTTAAAACGAGATTACAATCAGGCTGGAGTCTTGTTAGCGGGATTTAAAGCTGTATTACAGTTAAGATAATGAGGATTTAAAACAGAATAGTGGCGAAATGTACAAAAATGCCGACACACAAAAACCCCAGAAGAATGAGCCTGTGGTCATAGGGATTTCGTTGTGGAAGACAGCAAAGGAAAAAAGGTACAACTTAAGTGTGCAAGTACTGTTGAGTTACTACTATACATATTTTGACAGAAACAAAAAAACGCTCAAGCATTTTGAAAAGTAACCAAAAACAGTAATTTCATACAGTATATCAAAAATGAAAGCCCCGAAAAAAAACATTTTACATAAAACTCGAAAATACCTAAAAATAAGCACCAAAAAATACAATTAATAAAACCTGAAAAACAGAAGCCCTAATTATATTATAGACAGTGGTGAGTGGTGGTAAATCTGAAGATACCGGAACGCCACTAAAATATTAAAAAGCAAGAATTATTATACAAATTCACATTTTATGTCTAGTAACACATATACTAAGTAATGCATTTATCTAATTTCCACAATGTGTCTTTCGCCAGCTTCGTTTGTTTAATCTGTGCACTGTTGCTGTCGGTTTCGTCAGCATGTTTAACCTTCAAAAAGAAGTAGTTTGTAATAGAAGTAGTTCCTAGTGCTCTTTTCATTGCATCAACAGGACTACTGACTGAATTAGAGAGTTGAGCAGTAGATGTGAGTCATGTGACTTAGCTTGCCTATTATACGCGTTCCTGCTCAACTACAATACACCACTGATTATAGAAGAAATGCAGCCCAGCGTGGAAAAGAGAAGTCTCATTGCCAAGTCATAGATTAACACCATGAGTGCTGTGTGGTGGAAAAGGCCTGTGCCTGGGCTCAAATCCAGCTTGGTGGTATCAACCTTATCTTAGGTGGGCACTCAGCGATCATCCACAACCATTTGGCACAACAGGGAATCTGCTTGGGAGTGGTACTGAATCACTAGGTCAGAATTGAGGTGCATCTGAGAAGCTTCTTGTGCATCTTACTTGACTGCATCAAACAAGTCTCTCATCAAACTCCAATTAAAAACCGCACTTGCCATAGCTGGAATTGGTCTTTGCAATCCAGGTAGATTCCCTGTGCTGTAAAAATGCTCTAAACAAATCTAACTGTGGCTTATCTGGACGGGGTATAGGTTGATCAACCCCTTTGTCTAATATCTGCAAGGCCAATAGAGTTCCAAAATTGAGGGATCACAATGCGAGGGTGTTCTATAGATACAATACACTTCAATCATAAATCTTTTAAATAATGTATATGATGAAAGCATAGAGATGAGTGCTACCTACTGGGTCCCAAACATGGCTATAATGTCATCCATTTGTTCATAAAGCACTGATGGGTGAATATAAACTAGCACACACTTATTTCAACTGTTTATCCAAAAGGTAGAGATTTCCATGAAATTATACCCTTTCAGTAATGTTGAGTAATTCGCTCAGGCTCAAAATGTGCTATGCACTTACTAGGAATTTGAATTCAAGTATAGATTTCGATTTTCCTTTTAAGATTACTAAAAGAGAAATCCTTTTGGCAGAGTGCTTCAATGCCGTTTTTAAGAATGTTAATTTAGAAGTGGATTTTTAGCTTGCTCTCCAGACTTCTAAAGAGCTGGAAGAATGAAGTAACTCTGTTATATCACTATACTAGCAAGGCCCCCATGCACACAATGTTACTTAGAAAATCAATTCCTGGTTTCCTCAAACAAAATGAAAATATTTATTTAAAAAAAACTAGTTGTTGTCACAGGTAATCTGAAATGTATTAGAGCTTTGAATCATGAATACTTTGCTAGCCTGCCTGTCATTTTCCAATATACAGAAGAACATCTCTTTGTATTATTTTACTCCAGTATGGTCTTTAGAAACTGGTCAAAACAATTTAGGAATTAAATAGTGCTAATACTTTTACATTTAAACTAATTTGTAATTTCAACTTATAATCAATATTGTTCTATTGTAACATAAGTTGCCACTGACAGGTAATGGCATATTTAATTAACTAGTAGCAGTATATTCAGACACCTAAATGATTGACTGAGTATCCAAAACCACAGGGTGTCAGATACTATGATATGTACTACCATGCAGTGGTGCTCCCCTGTTCAGTATTATTCCCCTACCATTCTGATCACCCTTTTTAACAGCGGTGGAAACATAAAGGCTTCTGATCTATATTCCAGAACATCTCTAGTTCTGAATCCCATCACTCACTGCTGGATCGAGCTCAGGTCAGTGAAAAGAATCGCCAAGTACGGTTTCCAAAGGCCAAAGAAATAAGCCCTGAGACAAGAACAATCATAAATATATAGAAACAAAATTGCTATCAAAAGGTGTCCCTCAAGAACCCTTAAGAGGTATATACAAGCATGGTAAAGCAAAAGAACACGGGGGTCTTGCAATGGCAAACACAAACAACACCCCCCCAGTTTTATAACATTACCACTTGTATAGTATTTGCCTCGGTTGATCTAGCTCCATGTGTATTGCTTTCCTGTACCATTAAACTCTCTGCACTTGAGTACATTTTACTGCAAATGGCCCTTTGCACATTACATGTGTTAAAGCAACATTAAAGACTCTAGAAACCACTCCTGATGAGTTTTTAAAATTTGAATCAAATTTGCAAAACAATGATGGAGAACAGCATTTACTAAAGGATAAAGCAATATGCTGGTAAATTCATGCTCACAAAAAACGAGACTACTGGTAAAATATAGAGTATTAACAATAGGCAAGTGTGTGTAATAAGCTTGTTAAGGGCTTCGAGGGGATATGGGACATCATAGGCCAGGAGACCGTAATTCAAGGCCCTAAACCAGAACCCCAAGAGCCCCTAACAGGCTTGATTAAACACGCTTACCTATACTTAATTATTTATTATATAAGGAGAGTTGAAATCGACCAAACACACAAAGGCAAATATTTTAAAGCTGAAACATTTTTTTTTTTAACAAACATTAATTGTAAAGCTGAACATTTGATTTTACTGAGGATTGTGATAAATATTAATGTTAATTGAATAATTTGTGTGCCTTTGTTTTCTTGTTCCTGAATAAAACTATCCACCTCAGCCTCACTGACAGCTACAAATCTGGAGTCTGCCATTTTTTCTCAGTTTGTTTAGAATTCTGACAGGGTGATGACGTCACTGCCGTGGCCTGTAATCCACACACTTACATGGCAGTAATAAAACTGTAAGCTTCACCAAGCTCTGTGGGAGTTTACAACTCTCCATATATAATATAAATATTAACACACAGTTACAATACATGGTTGTGAGGATTAACAATTTACTGAAGTCCAGTACATATCTAACAACATATATTTAAAGAGTAAGTAGCTTCTTATTTTATTATTACTGTTCTGTTACTGTGGAGATATATGTATATAAAATATCTTCAAGACACTGTCTATAAATATTGCATTGCAAATCAGCAGTACCTTCTTTCCCATCTTACTTTTACTGCAGCAAAGTGCTAAACCTGCCAATCAAATGGAAAGGTACATTTTGTTTCAGGCAATATAATGGTGTAATATAACATGCTGTAAAAATAACTTAAACTGCTGCAAATGGTTGCAGTTCATTTAAATTTAATCGCATTACAGTCTTTGTCTTTTACATCCAGGTAGGCTTAAATGTTGTTACTTACAGAAACATTCACATTATCATGCCACAAAGGTCCAGATTAGGTTGGGAAATTAAAGTCGCATCACATACTCCATATGGACTGGGGGTTAGGCAAGTTTACATGTTTAGACCAGGGAGTCCCACAAAATTCCAGGTGATGCAAAACCTTTGGCCATAGCTGTGCAGTACCATGATCCAACAGTTCTTTCAAACCTAATCCTGTGGTTGCTACTTGTGCAGTCATTGTATGTTTCTCAACAGCAAGACAATATACAGGTAGTGGACAAAAAAATGGAAACACCAATGTAAAGTCACTTAATAGGGCGTTGGGCCACTATGGTATCCCGCTCTGTGGAGTTCTCGGCAGACCGTTTTTGATGAAACTGGCTGCTCGCGCCCCAGGTTGAAATTTGCAGTCAATTGATCTGCAGTTGCTCGCCTGTTTTGCCTTGAACTTCGAATTAATGCACGGATATCACGATCCTGGAGTATGCGCTTCCGCCCACTGTTGCCCTTTGCTGATGATGTCTTTCCCTCGGAGTTCCATGCCGACATCACCTTAGACACCGTTGCTCATGAAACATCAGCAAGTTAAGCTGTCTTGATCACTGAAGCTCCTGCCAAATGCACCCCAACAATCACCCCTCTTTCAAAGTCACTGAGGTCTCCTGTTGCAGCCATGCTAGCCATAATTATAGGCAACCAGGCCTGCCCAGCATTTTTATACATGACCCTAAGCATGCTTAATTAAGCATTAATTAACGCATGAGCTACACCTGTGTGGAAGCCCTTGTTTTCAATATACTTGGTGTCCCTCATTTACCCAGGTGTTTTCATTTTTTTGTCCACTACCTGTACATCTCAACGCAACATCCTTGAGATCAAAAGCAGTTTTGTTTAGCTGTGTTTATGCTAACCTCTCATCTACACATACATCAACAAGCAGACTCATGTGGTGAGGCTGACAGGACTCTTCTGCTTGTTTACGTGCCTCCTTGCTCTGCCAACCATTCTCTTTCAACATGTTAGCAGTAATGAACTATTACTGTAGCCTAAAGTTAGCACGAAGGAGCACAAAAGACTTGTGAATATACTACTCAGTAAATGTGCAGTAGATAATCTTATCAAAAATAAGCAAATAAAATAGATAAAAACAATAACATTTGTAAGTCTGGTTAAAAAGGCTAAACTATAAAAGTAAGTCTTTAGTCTTGACTTGAAACTATTGATATCACCTGATATCAGCCCTTTATCACAGTCTGTCATATCGACTGTCTTGCCCATTGGAACTGATGCAGCTTAAATGCATGTGTATTACAGGACGCATGCCAGGAATGCTGTTTGCATAGTAAAATTAATCAGCTGCTTGAGGGACCAGCCAAATTCACACAGACCTGTCTGCTGCACATATAGTAATGACTTCCAAAGGTCAATACAGTCTAAGAAATGGAAAGGACTACCAAGATAAAAGTCATGTATAAACAATCTGGAAACCCACTTTAAAGCACCCTGACGTTTATGTACTAACCCTCCCTGAGCACCTCAACCCTGACACTTAATTAATGAGGAACTGAAATAAGAATGAATCCCATTACGGACACAGAGCTTTACTTACTTATAATCAACTGAGGGGCAATTGAATTAAAAATAAAGAAATACATACATGCATTTTTAAAATCCCTGTTCCATGGTGACTTTCAATTAAAATGTCCAGAGGAACGATAGTGACAGTCATAATCAATGCCTTTATGTTCTGATTCTACCATTTGATTTCCTGTGTAAGAATGTATTGATGAATTTCGGATGCTGTGTACCAATGCAATGCGCCTTTGTTCTGTCCTGTATATATTACATGTTAAATGAGCATATTAAACCGTGTGCAGCGACACAAGGCTGTGCTGCAGGTATTTTGTACCATTACATCTTGTCTTTAATTCCAGTAATCTGGGGCTCCAATCAAGCGTCTTTCTCACTTGTCATGTACATTAGGGGCTCTTCGGTGTGATCGTCCCCTTCAAATAAATGCTGAACGACATGTTTCTAATGAGATCTCCAAACATGGGCTATGAAGAATATGAAATGTGGGCATGCCTGGAAACCTTGAGCAGGCTGCTATGCAGCTTTGGCTTCTCCCATTGATGAATAGATTGTGGCTCTTGTGACACCGTGTGCACAATAGGCATTTTCATTTGAGAGATGGTAATGCCAATTATTCGTGAGCTGCACAAGCTGACTTGGGATACGTGAAGATAGCAGCGCTCCCAAAGTGATCTGAATTGCAAACACTGCCTAAAATGTAAAATGAACTGGAGGATGTCACTGTTTCTAAAATAGCTGTAATTTATAAGATGATTTGTCATTACCAAACATCAGGGGAAAAAAAGTAATATGGTTTTAAAGACACCAAGGGCAAGATTCTTAGAAAACAAAGTTATTTCTTCAAATTGGATTTCTATAGAGCTTGTGCCACAGATGGCTTGAGTGGTGTGTGTGGGTGGTGACGTCAGGTTCAGGAAGCAACACACAGTCAATCAGTGTTTTATTGCATGAATTGCCTTGATTTAGTCTTTTCAAATAACGAAGACAGAATAACTAAAACAGAGGTCAGAGAACCATTAGCAAACTCAGACCACAACATGGTCTCATTTGAAGTGATTTTTAAAACCCAAAGAGTAATGACTAAAGCTAAGGTTTACAATTTTAGAAAAGCAAACTATGAAGGTATGAAAAAGAGACAGAAGTAGATTGGAATACAATAGAAAAATCATCCACAGAAAAAGGATGGCTGTTTTTTAAAAATGTAGTACTAGAGGCGCAAAACAATTACATCCCAAAAGTAGACAAATCTAAATTTTAAAAAAAATGGCCAAAATAATATAGTTTAATACAGGGGTTCCCAAATTTTCTCAGCTCAAGGACCCCCAAAACATTCAGAATCCTGGCTGAGGCCCCCCATACAATGAAGCTTTATTATTATTATTATTATTATTATTATTATTATTATTATTTAGTCATTAGCAGACATCTTTATCATTTTTATTATTAAGTAATTTAGCTGCAGACACCTTTATTCATTGCGAAATTTTTTTTTAACTTACATATAATGTACTACATATACATTACAAGGGTAACAACATCACTACAAAAAATACACTTAGCCACACGTTATGTCTCACTGCATGAGAAAAAGAGACATATGGTAGCATAAAGGCAGACCAGTAGTAGTCCCAATGTTTTTTTTCTTGTAGATACTGAGCAGATCACCTTACTCTTATTGCAAACAACAAATTAAATGATGAAACAAAAAGATACAAGGATAAAAAGAAATGTAAGTAAATAATACTTCTTAAAAAGTACTCTGGGTTCTGCATGGGTGTGCTTGGTAATTCCAGCACAGGTCATTAAATCGCTGTTTCATTCCAGTCAATGATATTCGCATGTCACTCTCCACATGTAGATGCGCTCTGTGCTTTGTCTTCAGTGCTGTCAGTGTGGAAAACCCAGTCTCACACATATATGTGGTAGCAAAGGGTAAATAGTTCTTACAGCTTTTTCGCTAACAACAGGGTACGCATCCATAATGTGTATCCAGAACTGTGGTAATGGAACAGCATAGAATTTAATCTTTAAAGTCCCATTGTTTGACAGTTCAATCAACTCCTCTTGGGATTTCAGGTCCAGGTTTGTATCGATTTCAGAATCAAAGGGATTTCGGATCCAATTCAAATGTTTGTTTTCGAGCTCTGGAAAGTATTCACTGAAGTAATGTTGCAGATGAATCAAATGAGACATGATGAGCGGCAGGATGCTGCTAGTACTCATGCTGGAAGATTTAAGTTCTTTATCTAAAAGTGGAAACATTTCTGTCACTCCTTCATTAAGTTTATTTTCCCAGAGAGCAATTTTTTTAGTGAATGCTCTAAACTTTGTCTTGCATGCTTTGATTCAGAGCATTTAACTGTCCAAATATATCTGACAAGTACGCTACTTTCAGAATCCATGTAGGATTTCCAGAACAACTTGCGAGTCGGCTATTCTCTGTTGATAAGGACTGTTTCAAATCATGTCAAAGTCCAAACACTTATTCCATGACTACCCCCCTTCACAGCCAGCGTACTTCAGGGCGGAGCAGTAAGTGCTCGTGGCTTGCACCCATTTCACTGCAAAGCGCAGCAAACATTCTGTGTTTCAGGGGCCTAGCTTTTATCATATTCACAATTTTTATCACTTCTTGCAGCAGCTGGTTAAACTCTTGATGACTTGCAACGGCATTTGGAGATTTTGTCTTTATAAAAGCTACAACACCATTATGTTTTCCAGTCATAGCAGCCGCACCGTCAGTGCACACTCCCACACATCGAGACCAATCTATTGAATTTTCTTGAACATATCCATCTAGCACTCTGAATATTTCCTCACCAGTTGTTCTCCTTGGTAATTCTTTACAGAAGAGGAATTCTTTGACAAACCCCCCCCCCCCACCCCTCTATAAACCTAACATATATGAGTAGCTGTGCAGCATTTGTAATGTCTGTACTTTCATCTAACTGCAAGGCAAAGTACGGCCTAGCACGCAACCTATCCAAAAGTTGGGCAGAAACATCTGCCATGTCACATATCCTTCGGCACACAGTGTTGTTTGACAACGGCACCACTTCAGTTTTTTGGCTGCTTCCTCACCCAGTATTTCACGAACAATATCTGCAGTCACTGGCAAAATTAACTCTTTGCCAATTGTATGCGTTTTTTTTGCGCGAGCAATGTGGTATGAGGCTAGAAAAGGACACCTTTAAGGCCCTCTCTGGAACAGTAACGTACTGCTTAAAAGTACTCACTTGTTTTAAAATGTTGGATTCCTTTCTTGGGTGTTTTTGTTGTAAATGCCATTTCAACTTTGATGGCTTGAGGCATTCATTAGATAGGATTTCGAAGCACATCACACATTTTAGGTAATCGAGTCTTTCTTCATAATGCAAGACAAACCGAACTGAATGTACTCTGCATCATATTTTCGAGATTTTGATTTTGATGCCTTCACAGAGGATGGCTGCTCATTTGTACAGGTGGTACTTGTGGCACTTGTACTCATGGGAGCATCACTGCATTCGTTTTCTTCCTCAGGCTCCTTTCGTTGGCATTTCAGAAACCGCTCCATTTTCACTGTTATACTCTGTCGAGTTCTCACTGTACATGTGCAGAAGTGGAATGTTTTATTTTATCAACAGCATAGACGAAGAAAAAAAAATAGCAAATATATTAAATGATTACTTTTAACAAGTTTTTACAAAGGAGGACACAGACAACATGCCCCACATGTCGACCTGTTCCTATCCAGTTTTAAATAACTTTAGCATAACAGATGCAGAAGTGTTAAAGGGACTAGGAGATCTTAAAATAAACAAATTCCCTGGGCAGGATGAGATCTTACCAATAGTACTCAAAGAAATGCAATAAGTTATTTACAAACTGCTAACCAAGATCATGCATGCAACAGTCTCTTGACACAGGGGTTGTACCGACAGACTGGAGAATTGCAAACGTAATACCGATCCACAAAAAGGGAGACAAAACCGAACCAGGTGACTACAAACCAATAAGCCTAACTTCTATTATATGTAAACTTATGGAAACTATAATAAGATCCAAAATGGAAAATTACCTATATGGTAACAGTATCCTGGGTGACAGTCAGCATGGTTTTAGGAAAGGGAGATTGTGTCTAACTAACCTGCTTGATTTTTTTGAGGATGCAACATCAACAATGGATAATTGCAAAGCATATGACATGGTTTATTTAGATTTCCAGAAAGCTTTTGACAAAGTCCTGCATAAAAGATTAATCCTCAAACTGAACGCAGTTGGGATTCAAGGAAATTAATGCACAGTGATTAGGGAGTGGTTAACATGTAGAAAACAGAAAGTACTGATTAGAGGAGAAACCTCAAAATGGAGTGAGGTAACCAGTGGTGTATCACAGGGATCAGTATTAGGTCCTCTGCTATTCCTAATCTACATTAATGATTTAGATTCTGGTATAGTAAGCAAACTTGTTAAATTTGCAGACAACACAAAAATAGGAGGAATGGCAAACACTGTTGCAGCAGCAAAAGTCATTCAAAATGATCTAGACAGCATTCAGAACTGGGCAGACACATGGCAAATTACATTTAATAGAGATAAGTGTAAGGTACTGCACGCAGGAAATAAAAATGTGCATTATAAATATCATATGGGAGATACTGAAATTGAAGAAGGAATCTATGAAAATGACCTTGGAGTTTATGTTGACTCAGAAATGTCTTTATCTGGACAATGTGGGGAAGCTATAAAAAAGGACAACAAGATCCTCGGATATATTGTGAAAAGTGTTGAATTTAAATCAAGGGAAGTAATGTTAAAACTTTACAATGCATAAGTAAGACCTCATCTAGAATATTGTGTTCAGTTCTGGTCACCTCATTACAAAAAGGATATTGCTGCTCTAGAAAGAGTGCAAAGAAGAGAGACCAGAATTATCCCGGGTTTAAAAGGCATGTCGTATGCAGACAGGCTAAAAGAATTGAATTTATTCAGTCTTGAACAAAGAAGACTACGCGGTGATCTGATTCAAGCGTTCAAAATTCTAAAAGATATTGACAATGTCGACCCAGGGGACTTTTTTGACCTGAAAAAAGAAACAAGAACCAGGGGTCACAAATGGAGATCAGATAAAGGGGCATTCAAAACAGAAAATAGGAGGCACTTTTTTACACAGAGAATTGTGAGGGTCTGGAACTAACTCCCCAGTAATGTTGTTGAAGCCGACACGCTGGGATCCTTCAAGAAGCTGCTTGATGAGATTCTGGGATCAATAAGCTACTAACAACCAAACGAGCAAGATGGGCCGAATGACCTCCTCTCGTTTGTATACTTTCTTATGTTCTTATATTCTTATGTTCTTCTTAATGCACATGTTTTATCATAAAAAAGAGGAACAATCCTCACTTAAACCCAAGTGAAGGTGAAATGAAGTTGTTAATAGTTATTACTATCACAGACAAATACAATTGTTGGGTTTTAAATAAGATACATAAAGTAGTTTGCAAATTTATTAGAACACTTCAAGATTTGTCATTTATATCCTTTATATACAGGTAGTGGACAAAAAAATGGAACCACCAATGTAAAGTCACTTAATAGGGCGTTGAGCCACTATGGTATCCCACTCTGTGGAGTTCTCGGCGGACCGTTTTTGATGAAACTGGCTGCTCGCACCCCAGGTTGAAATTTGCAGTCAATTGATCTGCAGTTGCTCGCCTGTTTTGCCTTGCACTTCGAATTAATGCACGGATATCACAATCCTGGAGTATGCGCTTCCATGCCGACATCACCTTAGACACCGTTGCTCGTGAAACATAAGCAAGTTGAGCTGTTTTGGTCACTGAAGCTCCTGCCAAACATGTCCCAACAATCACCCCTCTTTCAAAGTCACTGAGGTCTCCTGTTGCAGCCATGCTAGCCATAATTATAGGCAACCAGGCCTGTCCAGGATTTTTATACATGACCCTAATGTTATTTGCTTAATTAACTCATGAGCCACACCTGTGTGGCAGCCCTTGCTTTCAATATACTTGGTGGCCCTCATTTACCCAGGTGTTTCCATTTTTTGTCCACTACCTGTACTATATTAGGGTGTGAGAAGTTCTATTTTCAGTCAGTAATCAGTGATATAGAAACAATAGGTGCTCATGTGTAAAAATGTAAGACCACTTTGTGCTTTAATTGGGTATCTTAAACAGCTTCTAAAAAGTCTCATGTCTTTTACCATGTGTGGCCCTGTGTTTCTTTTCGTTTACTATTTTAAATGAAATGCATGTGTGGCCTATTAAAGTCATCAATTAAATTAAACAATCACTAATTCGCCAGTTTTTACAATTTTGCAAGATTTGCAGTTACAGTGGTTTGATTTCATATGCACAACAAATCAAAACAACAGAAGCAATAGGGTGTTGTATAAATGTGCACACTGCGGTATACTGTAAGCATTATCTTACCTAACCCGATAGAGAGCTCCCACCCATCTGTACACTGTGTATTGGGTTGACTGACCCTGTCGATCCCCATATCAGACTTAAGAACAGTAGCACCCTTCAGAATGGTACACAAAAAGTGATCTTCATAGTGCTTTCTAATTTAGCGCTTCTAACAGAGCTTGAAAACAATAGGGCATCTGCTTCTCTTGGCCTCTCTGTATTTTGCCTGGTCTATTTTTCAACTGTGAAGGGATGAACCTGGATGGTAACTTCATACATTCCTCACATGAGTCACACTGATGATTTAGCTTTGCACCAAGGTGCCCCGATCACCATATATCAGAAGAAGCAGCAGCTTCCACAATGGTTTTATTACAAATGTACTCTTTTTTTCTATCAATCTGCGTCTTGTTCCCTTGAGTTATTTTTATGAGGAATTTCTCAGCTGTCTGCACATTCAAGTGATTTGAAAATCTGTGCATGTAATGTAAATCGTGTAGTATAACTATACATACCATTCTAAAATAACTGGTTAATTAAGCAATAAACTAATTCTATAGACACTGAATGTAAAATGAATACACTTTGCCATGCATGAGGAGGTACCAACACGTTACATGAAGTGTTGCTAATTACTGTGTTATTACACAGTAGTTACACAGTAAATACATGTTTACTTATACATAAGGCCCTGTGAAAATCACGGAAATGTTCTTTTTAATTCACGGCAGTGTCACAGGTGAAGTATCGTATTTCGCAGAATGTGCACGGAAATATGTTATAAATTACATGTACAGATTATTATCATTTTTTTTAAACAGCAAATATACATATAAATACACTGACATCAAAGTTATTCAAGCACTTTACAATAGCTTGTGAAACGGTGTTGTAATTAACAGCCTGCAGGTAAAGGGTATCTGCAGGACAGCTTTCAGTTTTAGTACGTCAGGTGCATGTTCTCCATTTAGGTCTTACAAAACAAATCTTGTGCATCTGCTGACTTGTCAGTGTGACCACTGACAAGCAACCAGACTGTTTTGCCAATTCCATAATGTCCCGCTTGTGATACTTGGCAGCTTTAGGTAAGTATTCACGTCTCAGCTGGGCTGATGAAGGAATCGCTCCACCATTTGCTACACTCTGTGAAGAATTTCCGTAACTTTTGGTTGTCCAAATTTTCAAAAGGGATATTTGCGCAAACAAACGCCTCTGTCAAGTCAAAATTTAATAAGTGGACTTTTACAATAAGGAAGTCACCATTTTTTGTTTCTTTGCAAATAAAGCAGTGCAAAAACGTTACACATTAAGTACACTGTAACTATGCATAATAACATTGTAATGTTGTGTAAGTGCACATGTATTTACAAAGTAACTACTATGTAAATACACAGTAATACGAGACACTTAATGTAAAGTGTTACCAGCAATGGGATACACTTTCATTTTCCTTCTACTGCTGCCTATATACAAGTTTTTGTTCAACGTACAGTACAAATACACTGATTTTATTTATTTATACAGTAGCTAACATGTGTCAGGTAATATTACTCAAATACATTTATAGGATTGAGTTTCATGTTCATGGTTAAGGCTGTATTTCTTTCACAGTTATCACAGATTTCATGACTTAAGTACACTGCCATATTTTATGTAAAAGGAACTTAAATTCAATGATGAACGTTTTGACTAGAAGTCTTTTTTTTGTATCTCTAAATTCAGCACTATTGAGAGGTGAGTCTTAGGAAAGGTCATATGGCAGTGACGAATCGGTTACAGTTGCTTGTTTCACAACATATATTCAGTGTCAGTTTACAGCCTCAGTACGGGAGTACAGCAGTATAAATGTCAGAGCTTTGGGTGAAAGGGAAACGCTTTAAAAAGACATCTTAATGGGAATTGCAGGTGCACTCTGAGTATCTGCTCACCCTTCTGCTCACTGCTTCTTTTTTAACTGTTCTTTTCCTTCAATAAAGTTAATAATACCTCTTCTCAAAAAGTAAAATGTGAAAACACGTGAACATTTCTCACCTGTCTACAGAAATCGCTTTCCTGATACAGGTAAGAAAGTCTTGTTCTAATCGTGTTTTTCTATCCTAGTTTGATCTCTTTTTTTTAGCTTAAATACAGAACATCTCACCCTTTCCTAGAATTGATTGCTTGTGATCTGCAAAGCACTGAGTTAAGATTAAGGACGTGCTTCATTACATACTGTTCATTATTTTTACCCTCCCCTGCACACTCTGTGCCCCCATTTGCAGCACCTGTTAAGACCAAACAAAACAGCTGTGTCCCTAATAACTTTTTCTCACCTTTGGGCCATTGACAAGGCACTCATTATTACACAAGTCAACTAATGTGTATGTCACCCACGATGACCTGCAGATTCTGTGACTTTTTCACCTGTTTTGAAAAACAAAAAAACAAGCTGTGGCTGCCTCAGAATCATAACTAAAAGGGATGTGCTGTTAAAAACGGTCAGGATGCCTGTTTCCAAGGCTACAAAGGATGCCCGAATATATATATATATTCACTTTCTTGTTTTTAAGCCACTCCAGTGTGTATATATATATATATATATATATATATATATATATATATATATATATATATATATATATATATATATATATATATATATGTACAGTGGCTTGCATAAGTATTCACCCCCCTTGGACTTTTCCACATTCTGTAGTGTTACAACCTGGAATTAAAATGGATTTAATTGGGATTTTTACCATTTGATTTATACTGCATACTTAACAATTTGAAGGTACAAAATATTTTTTATTGTAACATAAAAGTTAATTTGAAAAAAAAAAGAAATTTTTGCAAATGGAAATGGTTGCATAAGTATTCACCCCCCTGAGTCAATACTTGGTAGAAGCACCTTTGGCAGCAATTACAGCTGTGAGTCTTTTTCGGTAAGTCTCTACCAGCTTTGCACATCTGGATCCTGCAATTTTTGCCCATTCTTCTTGGCAAAATTGCTCAAGCTCTGTCAAGTTGGATGGGGACCGTTGGTGAACAGCAATTTTCAAGTCTTGCCACAGATTCTGAATCGGATTGAGGTCTGGGCTTTGACTGGGCCATTCTAAGACATTCAGGTTCTTGTTTTTAAACCACTCCAGTGTAGCTTTGGCTGTGTGTTTAGGGTCATTGTCCCGCTGGAAGGTGAACCTCCACCCCAGTCCCAGGTCTCTTGCAGACTGAAATAGGTTTTCCTCTAGAATTTCCCTGTATTTGGCTCCATCCATCTTGCCCTCAATCCTGACAAGTTTTCCAGTCCCTGCCGATGAAAAGCATCCCCATAACATGATGCTGCCACCACCATGCTTCACCGTGGGGATGGTGTTCTTAGGGTGATGAGCAGTGTTGGCTTTGCGCCACACATAGTGTTTTGCGCTAAGGCCAAAAAGTTAAATTTTGGTCTCATCAGACCAGAGAACCTTTTTCCACGTTTGCTGTGTCTCCCACATGCCTTTTGGCAAAATCCAAATGGGATTTGATATGGGTTTTTTTCAGCAATGGCTTTCTTCTCGCCACTCTTCCATAAAGCCCAGCTTTGCGGAGAGTCCGTGTTATAGTGGTCCCATGGACGGTTTCTCCCATCTCAGCTGTGGATCTCTCCAGCTCCTTCAGAGTTACCATTGGCCTCTTGGTTGCTTCTCTGACTAATGCCCTCATTACCTGGTCACTGAGTTTTGGTGGACGGCCTTCTCTAGGCAGAGTCGCGGTTGTGCCATATTCTTTCCATTTTTTAATAATGGATTTAACGGTGCTCCGGGGCATGTTCAAAGTTTGGGATATTTTTTTATAACCCAACCCTGATTGGTGCTTCTCCAGAACTTTATCCCGGACTTGTTTTGATAGCACCTTAGTCTTCATGATGCTGTTTGTTTAGATATGCTCTTTAACAAACTCTGGGGCCTTCAGAAACAGGTGTATTTAATCTGAGATCATGTGACACTTTAATTCCACACAGGTGGACTCCATTCAACTAATTATGTGACTTCTGAAGGCAATTGGTTGCACCAGAGCTTATTTAGGGTGTCACAGCAAAGGGGTGAATACTTATGCAATCAAGACTTTTCAGTTTTTATTTGTAAATAATTTTGAAAAATATGTAGATTTTTTCCCCACTTCGACATTATGGACTATTTTGTGTAGATCAATGACAAAAATCCTAATTAAATCCATTTTAATTCCAGGTTGTAACACTACAAAATGTGGAAAAGTCCAAGGGGTGAATACTTATGCAAGGCACTGTATATATATATATATATATATATATATATATATATATATATATATATATATATATATATATATATATATAATTGCAGCAGATATCTTTAAAATGTATCCAAAATAAACATGATCTACAGACTGACAGATGGATACTGTAGATAGATACTGTGGCTAACAGCTAAATCGCATATTAACACTTCACCCAATGTTTTCAGACATTATTTTTTGACTAGGACCTTGCAGTATGGATCCCAGTAAAAATGATTTCTCTGGGTAACAGAAGACAGGCAGCAAAGCAGGCTCAAGGTGACCTCATTACTGACATTTGTTCCAGTTGTCATTAGAAATCACACATCGTGTCACTCAAAACAGGAAGGGAATAAGAGGCGCTGACACCCAGCCCCAGTGAGCAGACACACAGAATTGTCATGATCCAGAACCTTCCAACCACAAAATACAAGTAATACTATATCACATGCAATCCAACAGCATCTATCATAGCATTATGGGTATTGAAGAGCTCAGTGGTTAAAGCAGGCTGCACAGTGTGAGGGAAAAGGATGGCTAAAGCTGTACTTTTGCAGATGTTTATTTTAATTTTACTGGCCTTGTTTTAATGTACTTTGCAAAGTACATGCTAAGATTTGCAGAACATTCTGACCAGGGGTGTCCAATCACGGTGCTGGAAGGCCATTCCACTGCAGGTTTAACAGGTAAAATGATATAATTGACGACTTCAGGGTCTAGATGGAGGTTTAATTAGTTCAATTAAACAATTTAAAACAGGGTTGAAACAACTTTGGCCATCCCTGATCTAAACAGTGCTGCACCTGGCCTGTGAGATCCATCTCCCCTGATCTAAACAGTGGTGCACCTGGCCCGTGTGATCCATCTCCCCTGATCTAAACAGTGGTGCACCTGGCCCGTGAGATCCATCTCCCCTGATCTAAACAGTGGTGCACCTGGCCCATGAGATCCATCTCCCCTGATCTAAACAGTGGTGCACCTGGCCCATGAGATCCATCTCCCCTGATCTAAACAGTGGTGCACCTGGCCCATGAGATCCATCTCCCCTGATCTAAACAGTGGTGCACCTGGCCCATGAGATCCATCTCCCCTGATCTAAACAGTGGTGCACCTGGCCCGGGAGATCCATTTCATTCTGGGTTTTTTTAATTCACCCTTAGCAGGTTCTATTAACTAATCATGAGGGCCAGAATTGTGCACCGCTGATCGAACCGTTCCTGTGAGTCACTTCAGCGCAATGCCAAACAAAGGTCTTATTTAGACATTTAAATGAAGGTGCTATTTAGACATTTAAATTAAGGTGCTATTTACACATTTAAATGAAGGTGGTATTTAACAGCCAGTGATGCTCAATGTTTAAAAAGAGAGTCTGAATGGACTAGCCCAAAGTTCTGTGCTTATCTTGGTTCACGTAATGTTTAACAAGCCAACAAAAAAGGCTCAATGGTAACCCAATGCCCTTGTAACACTAACAGAACAAGTATCAGCACATAACATTACCAGCCATGGTTTTGGAAAGCATATTTCCCAGTGGTGTTTCGGCAAACTGATTCGGCACACTGATAATGACATTGCTACATGGCACTGCAATGCACTGTCACGGCACACAATTTACAGAGACAACAATATGTCAAAAATGATTTGAAAACTTCGAAAAAAATGGAATATGTTCCACTTCCAGCTTCCACTGGGGTACTTCTTATTATGTCTGCAATAGATAGAAGCACACAGATTTAAATGTGTCCCTACGCTCTGTACCACCCACTACCTTCTTATGCAGAAAAAACAGAGGATTCAACTAAGAAAAGTCCATAGAAAAATGCTCAGTGTAATATGCTGCTGTAGTCTATCACATCCCAACCTGCATGCAGCAACATTCATGTTGTTTTTCTTTGTTTTTTTAGACTCTTACAACTGAATTCATAACACATTGGAACCCCCCTGCAGTGGTTCTCCATGGAGAAGGACATTTTAATTAAACTGGTAAAATACACACACTGTTTTATATATAACTGTGACAAGCAGGCTGTAGTGGTGACATTAGACCTGGAAGAAACACACAGTACTGCGAAGTGAAATGTGAATTGCACTGCTGCGCAGTTTAATAATGAACAAAATAAAAAGGTTTTAAACAAAAACAGTGCACGGCACTTGCGGCCGAAATAAATAGACGAACAAAACAGACTAACACTTAAACGAACAGTGGACTAACAGACAAACAAACACGGTGAGTCAAAACAAATAACAATTCTTCTTTTAGTTTCTTTTAGTTTCCTTTACTCTCCTTCTCTCTCCCGTTCTCTACTCACCGAACACCCAACCCCGAATGAGTGCTTTGTGCATCTATATATAATGTTGTGCCGGGATTCAATTACTAATTAATTATTCACTTGAATCCCAGGACGTGAACTAATTCTGTGCAACCCCGTGCTCACATATTAAATACTTTAAATGCATGTGAAGTGAAGTGCAATCCCCGTGCCTAAATACAATTATACATTTTAAACACTTGTGCTCATTACCCACATTGTATCCCGTGTACCAACTACAATACACCAACATTTACACACTACATGCAACATATAACACACAAATGCACACAGGGGCGGGGCACATTGCTACAATAACACATAGTTTAGTGCCAGTTACTAAAGTCATAAAGTGTAAGACTCTCACTAAAAATAACAAACTGATAATATACAGGGACCTATATGAAAACATAAGTCTGTAAAACAAGTAGCTCCTTTGCTTCCATTCAAATCCAAAGGTGTGCTGCTGAAATTCAGCACGGAGCGGCGCTTCAGCACTTCAAACAACCCTGCCACCAATACGAGTTTTCATAACAACTTTAACATGTCTGAAATAACTGCAGATCTCTATCATTAGCTGGTATTGATAGCTTGTACTGTAGCTTATATTATATTACTCTTTATAAACTCAGATACTTTTTTTTTTTTTTTTATAATGATAATGACCTGTAATAGGAACTGTCTTTACCTCAGTCCAAATAAAGTGACAAGGCACTGTATGGAGTGTTCAATATAAACTGACTTGCGTTAAGGTATGCAAAAACGAAAGAGGCACGTTCCTATTTAAAAAATGTCAGAGGGCAGTACAGGTTTTGTTAAAGTGTAGCTAATGATCAGTGAACAACAAAATAATTGTATAAATGACCTAGAAGGAGGAGTTTTTGAGAACAAAGAACAAATAAATACAAATAAATCCCAGGGGGTGGGGGTGGGCACCAGGATTATAAAGTACAGTAAAATAGATGTGAAAAGATGTAGCAGTGGCTCTCCCTTGAATTCACAAACTGAAGTCAGTTACACATCCCAATTAAATAAATCATCAGATTTAGCAGTGGCTCTCCCTTGAATTCACAAACTGAAGTCAGTTACACATCCCAATCAAATAAATCATCAGATTTAGAAGTGGCTCTCCCTTGAATTCACAAACTGAAGTCAGTTACACATCCCAATCAAATAAATCATCAGATTTAGCAGTGGCTTCTTCATTAAAGGGACTACAGGGCTCTACATTTAGATGTTTTACTACTGGCCCCTTGGGCCACTGAGGTAGTGTTTTTACTGGCCCAGATCAATTTTAACTGGCCCAATAATAAGTACAAAACTGTATCACCCTGGGGCTCCCGAGTGGTGCATCCAGTAAAAGCACTCGCTAGAGTGCAGGATGCGCTCTATAGCCTGGACGTCGCTGGTTCGAGTCCAGGCTATTCCACAGCCGACCGTGGACGGAAGCTCCCAGGGGCGGCTCAATTGGCTGGCGTCGTCCAGGAGAGGGAGGGGTAGGTCGGCCAGGGTGTCCTCGGCTCACCGCACACCAGCGACCCCTGTAGTCTGGCCGGGCGCTTGCGGGCTTGCCTGTAAGCTGCCCAGAGCTGCGTTGTCCTCCGACGCTGTAGCTCTGAGGCGGCTGCACAGTGAGTCTGCAGAGTGTAAAGAAGCGGGCAGCTGACGGCACACGCTTCGGAGGACAGCGTTTGTTCATCTTCGCCCCTCCCGAGTCAGCACAGGGGTGGTAGCAGTGAGCTGAGCCTAAAAATAATTGGGCATTTCAAATTGGGGAGAAAATAATAAAAACTAATTGGCAACGACTAAATTTAAAAAAAAAAAAAACTGTATCACCCTGCTCGGCAAGTAAATAGCAAAGTAATGTATTAGTGCCATTCAAAAATAAAAGAAACCATCTTATGGATTATTTTTTAACCATTCTGATTATGTGACATATTTAAATGGTAATAGCTGATCTATTTTTTAAATCTGGCTTTTTGTACATTTAACATGTTTTGACTAGATGACAATATAAAAATAAAATAGCTATCATCTGCAATAAATTCACCAGAGGTTTCATTTTTAAACTATTATTGTGTTATTTTATATACTGTTATTTTTGGCTTCAGAGTTGCTACGGCATCAGTAAATTAAAGAAAAAAAAATCCTGTTTTTCACTGTGGAAATCTGGTAATTCTAAACTATATGGACAGTGCGAGAAACTGAAGTTATGGTAGAAATGTCGGTCAGACACCAAAATCTTGCCGAACTCGACAAAACTCAAAAATAGTAAAATATTCAATCTTTTCTCAAATTACTTTGTTTAATGCCGATATTGGAAGAACCGTTCAGAATTGCATAAACTTCTTTCTCCTACTGTAGGCATTCAATAAATGCATCCATTACATTAGCAAAGTGCTCCCCAGTGCTTTCTTCCATAGCAATATGTAAGAATCTAAAACATGCTATCTTAAAAACCGGCGCAATACATCAATAGCTGCAATCTTTCAATATGCCTTGCAGGATATTGTAAACATCAGGTTCACAATGGGTTTAAAAATGGGTTTGTAAATTCTTTTTTTTTCAGATTTTTGGCACACTGACCCATTTTCCTGCGCTCATGAAACGGAAGCCATGTGCACTATACAATATACTGTAGCGATCTTGGTTAACGCAGGCAGGTGCATCACACAGGGTGAGGCAATCCACGGAGGCAATCCACGGAGGCAATCCACGGAGGGCAGGCGTGAACCCAGGACCTCTCGCACTAAAGCATAGCGCCGATACCGCTGTACAAAAGAGATGACTCTTAAGTAAGGAGAGTATATCGGGCTCATGTCTTTGTGTGTGATTATGTCACCTACCAGCCCAGTTGGACTAGTGGTGCTTCAAAACTACTGGCCAAACTGTGATCTCTACCGGCCCTGGGCCGTCAGGCCTTGGTTAATCTCGAACCATTTTAATAACATGGCTTCTCTAACATATATTACGACAGTACTGGGACACGAGGCTGGTGTAATTCCTTATTTAGCAGCCTTACTGAAGGCACGAGTGAGAGGGACGTCTGTTGTAAGCGGAAACACACGAGGGTAAAGAGATTCAGCACACGTCAAGATGTCCTGGGGAAGAGCTGTCTCACTTGTTTGCTTTTGTTTCTGCTTGGTATTCAAGAGTGCCCCGCCATGCTGTGTCTGAAGCAGCAGCTCCCCCTTCACCCTGGCTGTGTGACAGGAAGTCGCTGGGAAGATGCCACATCCTAATTTACTGGAGGTTCTCAGTTGCTGTGTCGAGGATGGGCTGCTCAGCTTTCAAGCTTGTCTCCCCCGCGGGGAAGCCGGGAGAACTCGATTTGCTTCTGTCAAGGAAAAGGGTGCCATGCAGAGAGACGTGCTTCTGCCAAGCCTCTGGTCTTGAAATCAAGCCAGTGGTTCTGTCAGGCCCTTTAATTGCATGAATTCACAGGGGGACTGTTTCCTACTGGCTGAGGACTAAACTGTCCTGCCATATGAGGTGTGAACTGAGGATTGCACAAGTAATCATCCTGGCCCCCAGGTCATACTGCCTGGTTCTAAAATCAATGATTCTTTCATTAGAATTATCTATACACATCTGTGTTTCTATTAAGAAACAAAGCCCACTGTAAAGGGTTTAATACATGGATATACTGTAGAGTGGTAGAGTGTTTCTTGGTGAAACACTCTACCACCCTCAAAAACCTACTGGGACAGTATTGGTACGCAGTGTATAGTATACTTTATAAGGCCTTACCCTGATATGTGTTTACCATCATTAAATGAACCATCCACTAACCCCTTCCCTTTCTGACACGCAACAATTAAAAATAAGTAGTCTGATGCTATCAGACCTGCTGTATAAACCTACTCAAATTTGAACTATGATTCAGCATCTCACCTGGAGTGTACATGCACTGTGTATACTTCAAAAATGGTGTGGGGAATTACACCCTCTTAAAACTAAAATATCCATAATCCATAATATATATTAGAGCTGCTCTGATTAACAGATTCATCAGACTGATTAATCAACAAAAGAGTTGATCGCAGATTTTTTTTTTTTACAATTTCATTGGGCAGATATTTTCAACTCCATTTCCCAACATACCCTGCTGAGAAAGATGCAAGCGAGAAGGCTTCCTGCATTAGCTCGTATCTGGTTTGTTGCTGCTACACACACACACACACACACACACACGCATTTTCTGCAACATCCAGAACGATCCTCAATGTCTGCTGCCAGCTTGGAAAAATACGTTTGAATTTCAAATCAAAAGCAATCAAAGCAGACTTTATTCATTTTAAAACTGTGTGGGTGAAAAGGGAGTTTTTATGTTTAAGTTGGATGTACAAAGTTCATTTCAAAGGAGTTGACTGCAGAGCAGCATTTATTTCACGATTCCTTCATTTGGCCTGGCATGGTTTCAGGCGAGTAAATGCCTTTTACTAGTGTCACAAGCTGCGACTATAACGTTTTATTAATGTTAGTACTGTTAATATTACACTACTGTTCAAGTTGTTTATGTATACAGATTTTTACTAGTTTATATTGTGCAACATGGGGAGGAGAGTTGTTTAGGGTAGGACCAATGTTTACCTGTTTCATGGTACTGAAAAGTTGTTTTTTTTTAATGCTGAAAATCCAGAAGCCATAAATATAATGTAAAAAAATAAATAAATAAAGGTTGTTCATAAGGAGCCATAAGTGTTATTTACGGTATGTGTGCATTATATTTTGCTATTAAACTCTTTCAAGGATTGACGTTGTTCTGTGAAAATGTGTTACATTTACTGAAATAAAAACGCTTTTAAAATGACCAAATTCCCATTGGGCTTATGTTATTTTACATTCTATTAATTTTTTATGTATTAATATGCAGGATAGCCACTATAAGATTGTTACCGTTATTAAAAATGTGCAGGGATGAATCTACCGATTAATCTACTGATTAATCAACTAATGCCCATAAATTAACTAATCAAAAATTGTAATCGAGTGACAACCCTAAATCAAGCCTATACATACGTTTAAAGTCCCCCTGATCCTAGCATTAATTCCTATTCACTTTGTGGGTATTCCCTGGAAAAAGGTTCCATCCGATTCCTTCATATTTGACAGTATGGTTGCTAAATTGACTGACAGCCATTAGATGGTAATGATAGGTATCAAATACAAATTATATTATACATATACATGAGAGCAGTCCATTAATGATTACATTAGTAGGGTACTGAAACCCATTAGTCTGACTTCAGTGAAGATGATCAAAAGCAACAGCCTTAACAAAACAAAAAAAAAAAGTTACAAAAAAAATGGTTTCTACTTAAAGGTTAAGACAGAGGAATCTCTTTTGCATGGCTTGGTTGACAGCCAATAGGATTCACAGGATTGGGCAGAGAAAACACAAAAAGGAGTCAGCAGTGTCTGATTCATAGGTCCAGAAAGAGGCAATGGCATCAGACAGGAGCAGTATAACATGTAACACATAAAAGGGTACCTCTCTTACAAAGTGCATCATAATTGAAAAAAGAAAGACAAAAACATTCTGTTTTAAGAGACAACTGTATTGCATATCCACCTTTCGATAGTAACCGCTATGTATCTCTGTGCTGTTGTTTGTAACCGGCTCATTCCTCAGTGCAATGGCTGCATCGGCAAAGTGTCTCCCAGCTGTTCCTGGAATGGCGATGCTTGCTGAACAGCAGCACCATAAAGCACAACTCTGGTAGAACAAATCCGGAACAGGCTTATTCGGTATATGGGTGCAGTTTTGGATAATGTTGGGAAACCAGACCAGCCAATAAATCTAAATATTACAGTTTAAGATTCTTTCTTTTCCTCTAGAATTAGCAGTACTGACACACTTTCTTTATTTTACACATCAGGTGGTGGTTTCTTAATGTAAAAATGAGCACTGCAGTAAACTCAAGAAATAATAAGTGTACAAACATGCACTGTACAGTATTGACTCTTGCATACCTGCAAATCAGAGATGCCTTTGAGAAATGTAAGGATGACCTGGGTCCAGCAGACCTTGAGTAACCTTTTTGCTTATTGGTGCATAATTGAATACAAGGTTCACTGAAGGCTTATACCACAAAGATTTGGGTGTAATCACTTAGCCTGCTGTAGAAGAGCAGCATCCAGCTGAGCTGAGTCTCTGAAGGTTGTTAGAGATGTGTACCAATAAGCACACATACAGAAATCATGAGTGTACATGCATAAAATGAAAAATAACATTAAAAAACTACTGCAACTAGCTCCAGGTGTGGAAGACAAAATATGGAAGAATCATTCGAGCAGCCTGGCAAAATCCTCAGATTACTGCAAAAGATTTGAAAGAAGATTGCCAAGAAATTAATGAGCGAACAATTCAACGATCGCAGGTTAAAATCCAGGCTATGTCATTTGCCGACCGTAACCAGGGGTTCCCAGGGGGGAGCTCACAATTGACTGAGCACCGCCCAGGTAGGGAGGGCTTAGGTCGGCAGGGCAATCCACGGTTTACACGCACCAGCGACCCCTGTGGCTGATAGGGTGCCTGCGGGTCTGCAGTGGAGCCATTCAGATCTGTGTTGTCCTCCGGCACTATAGGTCTGATGGTGTTGCTGTGGATCCGCAGTGCAAAAAATGGCGGATTGGCAGGAACACATTTCGGAGGACGTGTTTCAGCCTCCGTTTCCCGAGTCGCCGGGGGGTTGCAGCAATGAACCGGGATCAATAATAACACAATTGGTGATTCCAAATTGCGAAGAAAACTGGGGTAAAATTCACTTTTCACCAAGAAAGCAAAAAAATGTTTGAAGGAAGAGAGGAGAAGAATTTAAATAAAAGTTCATCATGCCCAGTGTTAAACATGGTGGAGGTTGTGTGATGGTATGGGCTTGTTTTTCGTCCTCAGGCAGTGGCGACCTTTGTATTGTTGAAGGATCAATGAATGCTGCAAAATATCAAAACATTTCTTACCCAGTGGTAGAAGGCTTATTGGACAGAAGTTTGCATTCTAGCAGGATAATGACCCTAAGCATTCTGCGAAGCTTACAAAGGAATTACAGTTATGGATTGGCCATCTCAGTCCCCAGACTTGAATCCCATCGAGTTGTTGTGGATTGACTTGGAGGCTGCTGTTGCAAAATGGAAACCAAAGTCGATTGCAGAACTCTGTATGTGTGGAAGAATGGGCAAAAATATCTCCAGAAAGATGCCAGGAACTGGTTTCAAAATACAAAAAAAGACTGCAAGCTGTAAAGGAAGCAAAGAGTGGGCACACAAAATACGAATGTAAGGATGCCCAAATACTTTTGTCAAAGTATAAAATTCATTTTTGCATGTTATTTTTCATTTTATGCATGTTATGTAATCATTTGTTGTTTTACTATAAAGCTGCATATCTACTTCAATTTATATCTTTCAATAGAACAATTGGAAATTTTAGAAACAATTGGAAATTATATCACAGGATAAAGCAAGCCAAACTGAATATGAAACTGTTAATTCTAGTTCAGTGTGGAAGCCAGGAGGTAAAAGCAATCATACAAATGATAACTGCATTGTGTACCAACCAACTGTGCCGTGGTTTGGATGCTTTGATCATCAATAACAACACAAAAAATCCTGCATTCAAATTGAAGTTCACACAATTGAAATAATGCACCAGCATCATGAGTTCAAAACATCATTGTGAATGAAGCGGATGGCAATCACATGGCATCAAAGGATAAAACTGGCATCAGTTCACTGTAATGTTACTGTGAATTGCTAATCTTGCTAATTAGATCCCCAAACTGATATCTGTAAGGCTGCCATGCAATCTTGAGCTACTGATGTAAATGGAGATGTGGGCCAGACTCTCCAATACAACACAATACAATTCACATGCCTATTATAGTGCTTTTCATCACAAGGATCCCAAAGTACTTCACACACACACAAACAATTAAACCATTAAGTAAAACAGTCTAATGCATAATTTAATAAAATTGAACTTTTAAGAGACAAAAACATGTGGTTTTAATTGTAGAATTAAAAAAAGTAACAAAACAATCTAGTTTGTAAAAGTTGAACAATTAAAAGAGTCTGAAACAAAAATGTAATACAATTGTTAAGACGTTGGTCAATACAGCCGCTGATTTGAGGGACAACACGATTTGCTGCTGTCCTCGATTTGCTTCTCTCCCTGGTTTGCTGCTCTCCCTGATTTGCTTCTCTCTCTGATTTGCTTCTCTCCCTGATTTGCTACTGTCCTTGATTTGCTTCTCTCCCTGGTTTGCTGCTCTCCCTTATTTGCTTCTCTCCCTGGTTTGCTGCTCTCCCTGATTTGCTGCTCTCCCTGATTTGCTGCTCTCCCTGATTTGCTGGTCTCCCTCATTTGCTGCTCTCTCTGATTTGGTGGTCTCCCTGATTTGCTTCTCTCTCTGATTTGCTGGTCTCCCTGATTTGCTGCTGTCCTTGATTTGCTGCTCTCCCTGATTTGCTGCTCTCCCTGATTTGCTTCTCTCTCTGATTTGCTGGTCTCCCTGATTTGCTGCTCTCCCTGATTTGCTTCTCTCTCTGAATTGCTTATCTCCCTGATTTGCTGGTCTCCCTGATTTGCTTCTCTCTCTGATTTGCTGGTCTCCTTGACACCTCATTGAATTGGTTGCAGGTGATACAGGAACACTTACACACACTAAGTCTATTTGCCATATTTCCCCAGTTTGAAGGTCACTACATTGGCTTCCCATGAAGCATCACATTGAAAACACTGCTCCTCACTCGCACTTTGAGACCGGCAAATGATGACCTCTTGGTTATTCCAAAAACTCGATTAAAAACCTGTGGTTCAAGGGCTTTTAGTTTTCAAGCTCCTTCACATTGGAACTAATTTTCAAATTCTATTTGGAATTCTGAGTCTGTGAGTATTGTTAAATCTCAACTCAAAACAGATCTTTTTGATTTGGCCTTTCACTAGCGAGCAGTTTGGAGCTCTTTTGGCTTGCTGTTTATTTTATTTTTTTTGTAAAGCGTCCTGGGATGCTTGTACATGATAGACGCTACAAAAATGAAACTGGTATGGAAGGGTATGAATGCTCAGGCATCCAGTATCATGCCCCTTGAGAAGTTACACAGATCCTTCTACTTTCCCATGATTTCTTCTGAATAGCAGCATGCAACTCCCACTGTTTTATCGCTCTTTTGACCACATTTGCACACATACAGAATGTTCAAGCCCAGAATTATACCACGGGTTGTTTTTTTTTTCATGACAATTGAAAAACAAAATGCATAAGAGAATTAATTTTAAGTCTAGCTAGTTTTAATATAAAATGCATTCCTGGTAACAACATGCATACACATGGAATGGGAAATCCAATGTATTTGATGCAGCTTTTCTAATTATCAGCAAAGTTAAAGGATGATATGTTACTGCTATTTACACTTTTAGGTGTTGATGCAACACTTCCTAAAGCACATTACCAAAGTAGGGATTGTCAAATGTGCAGTTCCAAGAGACAGACAGGAAAGAGTTATCAGCATAGGTGCTGCTGGAGCGCACTGGAAGCTGTTGCTGTATACCAGACAAACAGTGTGCAGTGATCCATGGCAGCACACGCAGATCCATTTAAGCAAGGAACCAGAGGGCAGAAAGAGGAAAGAAATATTCTTCTTATAGCCTATAAATAATTAATCTTTTACTCAACATGGACAAGCACCCTATCATTCTTGCGCAGATTAGTAATGTCCTATTTTTAATGTACCTTGGTGAATCATCAGGCATAGCTTCGGAAAACAAAGTTTTGAATAAAGTTTAATGTTCAGTTTAATAAAAAACATGTACTGTTAGCATTTAAGAAGGCTCTAATAAGGTAATCACAGTTATATAGGATATCGTTTTCACAAATATTACTATTCCAAAACAGTAACAAAAAAATCTAGTTTGTAAAAATAGAAAAATTAGAAGAGTCTAAAACAAAAATGTAATACAATTGTTAAGATGTTGGTCAATACAGCTGCTATTTTGAGGAACAAGACAATTTGCTGCTCTCCTTGATTTGCTTCTCTCCCTGATTTAATTTGTGTAAAATTTAAAGTCAGTAGCAAAAAAGTAGTTGGAGATGTCACGGAAGCAAAAGGTGGAGGTGGAACACAAATATTCCAAAATCGTTTTACTGTTTGAGATTTCCATTGAAATAAAATACTCTTCTATTTGCCATTATATTGCATTTGTGATTGTAACGGGGGGAGATCTGTGCTGACTATCTGGCGCATGTGTGGTATTGCAGGAAGGGGGCAGCAGCCTCGTAGATCCGCCTGTCAGTCATGGCAGTGACACAGAGAGGTGGGGAAGAGGGTGTGTTGGCTTTCCCTATCTCTGAGTGGCTGAGAGGCGGGCCTTGGGAGATTGCTCGGCCCATAAGTACTGCGCTAGGTTATGCATTCGGGTGGCCGTAATTGGAAACACACAGAGACGCTGGCTGAGGCGGCCAGTGGTTGGAACGAGCGACCAAAACAGGCAAGCACGGCCGAGAAAAACAGCCAGGAAAAAATAAACAATTTTATTAAAATCTCTTGTTAGATACCCAAGGGGAGGTGTGTAGTGATAGGGGAACCGTGGCCACCCCAGTGTATAGTGCATAACAGCGTAGGACGGGGATCCCGAGCTGACCGGCTTAGTGGCAGTGGGGGCACTGCGTAAGCAGCACCTTTATTTTGTAGTTTTACGCGGCTAAGAGGGACATATACTTATACATATACTTTTTTGACCCTTGTTAATATCATTAAATAGATCTGGTGTTACATATTAAAAACATCTCTCATATATACACATATACTTGTATTGTATTTGGTAGCAAGGACCCTGTGAACTCCAGTTCACCTAATTTTTAGGGAGAGGAGGGGTGGAAGATAGTGAACCATGATGAGCTCACATTCAGTTAATTTTGAAAACAGAGTTGACCGGATCCTTCTAGAAAATATCATTAACTCATAGATAGGAACTGTCAATGCAGATTGATGATCAGATTTAATTGGGACTCCTGATGTATTCAATGGAGGGCAAAATCCTATAAAAATCAAGGTAAAACCACAGTCAAGTATCGTGTGACTTGCTAACTACAAGTTGTGTGGTCCATGCTCTGAGAATCTGAAAAACTGATTGAAGTTTGGTCGTATTCACAAGTCTCTGCCGTTTGACGACAGTTCTTATTTTTCAATATATCCTACACTACACTTCCATATACTTGAATCTAATATCTCTTTTATATTGATGCATTGCTATAAGGTATAAAATTATGTTTTAGTCTTAAGAGAGTGATATACAGTATATACTGAATGTTCTAGAATTTAGCGGTGGCCGTTTTTAGCTTTTTGCATTTTATAGCCTAATAGCTAAATATATGATAACCATATTTGTATTACTGTATTGATGTACTAATGCTGTTAAACCTGTAGAGCACTGGATTGCCCAGGCTGCTTTTTACTTGGGATTTACGGTGGTCTGCGCAACCAACCAATCCAATTTTTAAAGCATTTAATAAACTGAAAGGGCAATACTACTGCTCTGATTCGTTACAACTTCACTTTAAATGAGTCTGTGTGATTTTCTTGAATAGTAAAAAGTTGTCTGGACATATAGCCCGCCCAGTGCACGAACAAAGCCACTACAGGAGTTTAAAACATCTCTGTCCTCCTTGAACGTCTCTCCTGAGTTTAAGAGTGTGCTCAGAGCATATTTATAAGTAAAAAGAGTATGTGGGAGAAATCTGACAATGTGACATGAAAAGATGTGCACTTATGCAAAGTAATACAAACATTAATAAGGTATTGACAATGTCGACCCAAGGGACTTTTTTGACCTGAAAAAAGAAACAAGGACCAGGGGTCACAAATGGAGATTAGATAAAGGGGCATTCAGAACAGAAAATAGGAGGCACCTTTTTACACAGAGAATTGTGAGGGTCTGGAACCAACTCCCCAGTAATGTTGTTGAGGCTGACACCCTGGGATCCTTCAAGAAGCTGTTTGATGAGATTCTGGGATCAATAAGCTACTAACAACCAAACGAGCAAGATGGGCCGAACGGCCTCCTCTAGTTTGTAAACTTTCTTATGTTCTTAATACATTATATTAGATTTTTGTTTTTGGTCCTGCTATACTGGCATATTACATATAAATTACATTATATTATGCAATATCATTATTTATTATTATTTGTTTATTTAGCAGACGCCTTTATCCAAGGCGACTTACAGAGACTAGGGTGTGTGAACTATGCATCAGCTGCAGAGTCACTTACAATTACATCTCACCCGAAAGACGGAGCACAAGGAGGTTAAGTGACTTGCTCAGGGTCACACAATGAGTCAGTGGCTGAGGTGGGATTTGAACCGGGGACCTCCTAGTTACAAGCCCTTTTCTTTAACCACTGGACCACACAGCCTCATCTTTACACATAACTTGTGTTAATTAGGCTGTCACTCTTATGTCATGCTCCACACATACATACAGATCAATGTAACTGGTATTAGAAGACTGTACATTGAAGTGAATTCATAGTTACCTGTTCAAGAAGGGATTAAAACATATCATGCCATAAAAGACATTTTTTAAGAGATCAAAAATAAAATAACACTTACATCTGAAGTCTTTTTGTTTTTCAGAATTTGCACAAAATAAATGCATGCATTTTTATTTAAATTATGTTCTTAAAATAATTAAGAGTGCACTAACAAACACATAAAAAAGCTATCAGCTACATCAGAAAATATATTAATTTTACCCAAAGTACAACTACAAAAGCAAATGGAGCTTTGAAGATAGAAAGCCCTGACTGTCATCTGCCTGCTTTGAAGTGTGCTGGCTTTGTTGTGTGCTGGCTTTTGTTTCTCAGTTATAATACATGAAACACCACAGAGCAGACAGGGCCAATTTCCAAGGGGCATTTTATGTTGGCTTTGCCATTAATAGAAAACAAAACCTTATACCTTTGCTTAACATAAACATGAAATATGTATGGCTATATTTCAGCTGCAAAACACAACAATAAACAAAGGCTGGCCAGAACTAAGCACTACAAATGTATATCAGTACGGACGAGATTACATTGGAATAATGTACGGCTGACTTTTTAAATGGCGACAGTATGTGCCTGCCAGTGCAAATATACAGGTTTTTTTTTTCCCCATTTGGTTCAAATATTACTATTAATACATTAAGCCTGCTCTGTTGCAAAATGCCCAGTGGTTCTGGACTGTTCATAAAGGAGACACGGCAATGGAATGAATAAATGAATGAAGAGTTTACTAATTTGACAGATAAACATGCCTATGAATGATTACATTGATATTCGCGTTTGGCCCATGGCCTTGCACACTGGAGCTCGTTAGCCGCCCTTATGCTGGCAAAACTATGATGAATGAAGTATATGAATTAGATGAATGTCTAATGCCAGTGGGCAGGACAAGTGGCACTTGGAGCCACCGCCCCCCCCAGACAAGGCATGCTGCAAGATGGATGGGGGGAAGTAAATGAACGAAGAATGATGAGGGCCTGTGGCAATGTGCCCCGCCCCTGTGTGTATTTGTGTGTTTTATGTTGTATGTAGTGTGTACATGTTGGTGTTTATGTATAAAGTGCACAGATTCTAATGTGGGTTATGAGCACAGGTGATATAAAGTGTAATTTGTAGTTAGACACGAGGATGGCACAAATCACTTCATGTGCAAATTAAAAGGGTATTTGTATGGAAGCACGGGAAGGGCACAAATTAGTTCACGTGCAGATGTACTAAGATTCCCATTGAATGATTGATTAGCAATCGAGTATCGGTACAGCTGCATAAAAGGGGCACCTTTTCACTCATTCGTGGTTGTGTGTTCGTGAGTGGAGAACAGGTGGAGTTAGGAGAGTTTAAGATTTATAAAATAACAATTGCTATTTTGTGCTGGAAGCTCCAGCACGGTACTTGTTTTTCTGTTCATCCACTTTGTTTGTCTGTCTATTTACTTTGGCCAACGCGCCGTTTTGTTTGTTCAGTCTGTGTTTTCTGTTTTGTTCAACCTTTTTATTTACAATAAACCGACGCAAGCAAGCGCCTTCATCATTTCACCGCAGTACTGTGTGTGTTTCTTTACATATTTTGATATATCTTTGATATTTGTCTAAAAAACTCCCTAACCTTATGTAACAGGCAGTGTTGTGTGATACACTGCCATTACGAATTCTGTCCCCTGTCAGTGAGATTAGATGAAGTTGCTTTTTTGCATTGTGGTATAGACGCTTGCATGCGGTGCGCGGGTCATGGGGTTGCCAGTTCGCGCCCAGCCTCAGCCCTGTTACTGTACATTGGTACTGTGACCCGGATCTCATAGATTCACTGCTGCCGCTAATCGCTCAGGTTAAAGGGGGGAAGCATGTAACGAGCAATGTTGTGTGATACGCTGCAGTTACGGACTCTGTCCTGTCCCTGTAGGTGAGATGAAATGAGGTTAAAAGCTCTAAAACCTCACAGCCTGGCTCTTTCACATTGTGGTTAGGACACTTGCTTGTGGTTCGCGCCCAGCCTCTGCCCTGTTACACTTAAGAGGTTGCTTACAGTTTACAACCTCTTTTAATTGCAAAAACACCTTTTAAGATTAATTGAGTTTACTCATTTATACTCATTTCTAGGTTTGTGCAGTATTTTGGCTCCTATACTATTGGTAAGACTTTTTCAAATGATATCATCTTGATATCAAAATATCCAGCTCAAAACATACCAGTAAAGCACCATTAAGGAAAAGAGCTTTGAACAAGAATGTAATGTTTTGCTTTTTTTTTTCTGTGAAGACCATACAGTCAGCTGTCAACAGACATAATCCATTTGCCAATCTTAAGAGTTGTTTTTTTTTCTTAATGCATTATTTTTTTCAAAAAGACAAAGGATTGAACTTAATATAAAAAATGCAAGTTCTGTTTCATAGCCTCTTATACCAGGAAAATGAAAGCACATGAAATTAATTTTCAGGACCCAAAGCTCCATTCAATCACCGATCAAGTGGGCAGATAGCCTGGGGGGTGTTTTGGCGGACCTGTGCTTGGTAGAGCACTTAGCCCTACCATTAATATCAATCTTGTATTTAGTTAGAAGGTCTTCCTCGCACCCTCTTTTTTTCTATTTTCTTTTGCCTGTTGTCGTAACACTGCTGCCAACCACAACAGAGGGGGTTCTGGAAGGAAGTTTACAATAAATAATAAGACTTAACAAATGATTGATAATATCATGATAATTGATTACTGTTTTAACCTAGGGCATCCAGATAGTAGAACATTCAGAAGCATACAATGAATCTGCCAGCGGTCTGGAAACCCCAGCGAGTCAAGCCCATTGCCCCAGTGCATCTGCAAAGTTCATGCTGAAGAAGTCCATGCTTCATTTTCATCAAGGCTGATTTACCATCAGGGAACAGAGCTATCTATTGATCTGTTTTCCTCTCAAAACTGCAAGCCTGTGATAATGCTGGCTGGACAAGCTGGACTGACTAATGTCCATCCAAATTGCTATTGAAGTTTAACTGTTTTAGTGGTGCGATAGACATTGTTTATTGCTTGCACTTTATTAGAGCTGCGTGTTATCTTTCTTGTCTGTAGAGTATATCAAATGTAATCTTATTACACCAGGGGCCGGTTTTTCAAAACGTAATCTGTATAACAGTGAGCCGGATTATGTAATCCTATATTCTGTGATGGAGATTCCTTTAGAAAAAAAAAAAAAATTTGAAATCGTAATTATTATTAATCTTTTTTTCTGACAAAAACTGATCAAAACGATCCAGATAAAAGTAATCTTGATAACAACATGTAAGATTACGCAATCCAGATCACTTTGATCCAGATTACAAATTTTGAAAAACTGGCCCCTGAAGACAAAAGTGTATTGCTTAAAATGTATATTATTTTACAATGAATCTCCTACTTTAGGTGTGTTACCAGAATGCCTGAACAAGTCAATTCCAGTGTATTTATAACACTGGTAATAATAATACGGATGCTATTCATCACTGACAAGAATCATCTTGTATTGTGAGAATAATCTGCAAGGAGTTACAGGAAACTGCATCTCAGCACTGGTAATATAAAACCAGAGGCTATTACAGAATGATATTTATAAGCATAAGAGTATATATAACTGTACAGAAACACTAAGATAACTAATTAAAAAGGGTAACACGTTCCATTAAGTGTGTCTTATTAATGTGCATGTACATAGTAGGTACATAGTAAACACACATGTACTTACACATACTTACAATGTTATATGCATAGTTACAATGTACTTAATTAATGTGTAACCCTTATCTAACCCTAATCCTTTTCTGCTGCAATGGTGTACTTACATATATTGTGCACAAATATTTACACATTAAATGCATTGTAACTGCATACTATCATTGTAATTATGTGTAAGTACACATGGATTTACTACATAACTACTATGTAAATGCACAGTAATTAGAGACACAATGTAAAGTTAAATAGTTTCAGTGTTGTATACTGAAAAATAAACCCAAATGGACATGTTAGGGTTAGATATGTTTATAGGGCTGTCTTTTTGATTGTTATAGGTGTGACAGGTCTGCAGTGATGAAAGAGTTCATCACTTTTCTGAGTCACTTTCTGAGAGCCATGCTTTGAAAATGTGTCAGCCATTTCAAGTTTCAATGTGCATTGTGCTTTTTTTGCTTAGAAGCAGATAGAACAAGATTAAAAATAAATAAATAATGCAAATTAACTATAGCTCATGTCAACTATCATTCAAACTACCTTGGATACAATTTTACTCATGACTCAATTTTACTCAAGTTATACATTGCAGCAAGTGGCTATAATCCATGCAAAAGAACATGGCCAAGTCCATTCAAAGCTGCCAACACACCATCACATATTCAGTATAACAGAAAACAAACGTTTAGACTGCAGGCATGCTCTTGGATTGGTACTGTATTAGCGCTTGTTTTATTGTATAAATAAATAACAATGCACAAACATGCAAAGCAACTAACAGAAAATAAATGGCCCTGCGTTGAGGAACAATGAATAAGTGCTCTTAACATGAACTGAGACACAACACAATTTCAGTCACGACCTGCATGTTATGTGAAGCTATTGGATTTCTGTTGTGATCTCTCAGCACAAACAGCCGGGGTCCTTCTTGCTTGCGTGTGCCCTCAACCCAGCATCCTTTATTTCACCCATGGCACCCAGCTTCTGTTTTTTTTATTTATTTATTTATTGGCCTATACCTTATAAAAGTTTGTAACTGCATTTTTGTGCGGTATATTTGCAGTTTTCCCATGGTTATGCTATGCATTTACCACAGTTTAACATGGTTTGCCATGTTCAGTATGCTTTACCATACCTCCATTAATTTGCAATGCTTGTCAATGCTTTACCAAGCTTTCACTATGCTTTGTTACAGTTTCCTATGCTTTCACTATGCTTTATTACTCTTGCTATGTTTTCACTATGCTTTGTTACACTTTGCTTTGCTTTCACTGTTTTGTTACACTTTGTTATGCTTTCACTGTGCTGTTACACTTTGTTATGCTTTCACTATGCTTTCTTACACTTTGCTATGCTTTCACTATGCTTTATTACACTTTGCTATGCTTTTACTATGCTTTGTTACTCTTGCTATGCTTTCACTATGCTTTGTTACACTTGATATGCTTTCACTATGCTTTGTTACACTTGCATATGCTTTGTTACACTTTGCTATGCTTTCGCTATGCTTTGTTACACTTTGCTATGCTTTCACTATGCTTTGTTACACTTTCCTATGCTTTCGCTATGCTTTCTTACACTTTGCTATGCTTTCACTATGGTAAAGCTGTTACCGTGGGGTTCTTTTGCTTCAACGCTGTAGTGTCCCACAATCATTTTCAATTTTACTGTAAAATATGATTCCTGGTTGACTGTTACTTTCTTCCACTACAGTGTCTCATAAGAAGCCCAACTTGCTGGCTCGCCAGTTTGTTTCTACACTGCCTGAATGTCGTTTCAGCTGCTTCCTCACTCCTTGAAGACTTCTTGCCGTTCTTTCACTCAGTGAGTTAATCAGGCATGTCCCTGCAACTGTCTGCAGCAACAGGAGGTTAAGAAACAGAGCCTGAAAATCTTCACTCAAAAAAGCAGAACAAAAAAATGGAAATGGTTCCATTCTTGATGTTATTTGATTTAAATGCATGTGTATAAAAAGAGGAAAAACTAGACACCTTTTTTTTTATTTTATTTTGTTTAGCTTAAACTTATTTCCCTCTAGTATCCAGTACCACCAACTGCAAATTGTTCCTTTTGAAATAAAACATTGCTATGTTCCAAAGATGCCTAAAAAATAAAAAAACAAACATTTTAACAGAACAAGTAGAAATAATGTGTTCTTTTTTTGGATTGGCTTCCATGTGCTTCTAATTGATGTGTGCAAATAACCCATTACTCACACTCTTATCCATTAATTACTCACACTCTTATCCATTAATTACTCACACTCATATCCATTAATTACTCACACTCATATCCATTCTCCTACTCTGACAACAATACCTGAACGCATACTCGGACTGGAAGAGGCACAGTAAACACCGGAATTGCCATAACAATGCTGTGTGGCCAGGATCTTCAATTAGAAAAAGACCAGCCAGTGCTGTAATGTGAATTTAAATTTCATTCTTTTGAAGTCCTAAGGTGTCATTTCATTATCTGACACAGTTACTATTTCTTTATTAGTTATGGGATTTGCACTGTTTACTTTGATGGTGGTGTTTAATGTACACAGTTGACAATCTGCAAATTATTATTATTATTATTATTATTATTATTATTATTATTATTATTATTATTATTATTATTATTATTATTATTATCAGTTTATTTGGGGTATTTTGTGTAATGGGTGGGAGTGCTTGTGTACAGTACATAGTAAAGTACAGTAAGATCAATCAGAGAAGACAACCTGTCTGCAAGACCTATGTATTCTTTATAAGTACAGCCCTATGTTTTTCCGCAAATATGAAATAGCACGAAATAAAACAACATATACAATGAAATAAAACGAAAAATCATTATAAAGCAAACACTGAGCGACATGTTTAAATTGGGAGGTTTATACAAAAACTACTTTAAATAAATCTACATGCAATCGTAGCTGTCATGGGCACGGTCTGAAGGGAAACGGAAGCTCTGAGACTAGCATTTGCGCAGATGTATCATTTGGAGTGAGTCGACTGGGAATTAAAATTGTGATGGAAGAGAAGAGACGTTTGTTTCTAAAATGCCTAAACCGTGCATAACAATTAAACAACACTGCAAAGATTTCTCTTGGCCGACTGTTTAATCCACTGGAGATAGCCACTCGGGCATCAGTGGATACAAGCATGTTGAAGGAATGTATTGTGAACGTGCCAATGCTGAGGGAAGTGGAAATACATTATTCAATCAAATCAATCAAATTGACATGCTGTTTGGGCTCAGGCGTCAGAATGCCAGCTTATCCAATACCGTGATGTTTTGACTCATGTACCCTGCGGTGTCCTGTTACCCGTGAACGTTTTCTTTCAAAGTATCCACTGATTGTAAATGACAGACGAAAAACCATGAAAAAAGAAAACATAGAGTTCTGTTGTATGTTTGCATTTAATTCTTAATTTGAATATTTGTATAAGCTCCTTATGAATACATGAGTAAAATAGCATTTTCTTTTTGAGTTAATGTTGAATTGCACAACATTCTGAAATAAGACATTTTTGGTGTTTGTTGATTTAATATCGTTCATGCTGATTTGATTTCCACTGTGCAGTAATCAAAGTACTTGTATTTTATCCATTGTATTTTTACAGAGGGCATGGGCAGTATTTACTATAAATAGGAAGTTCATTAAAAATATTGCGGGACTTCACATACATTACCGTTACTGTCTCTAATGAGAAATGATGGTAACTAAATTATTGTTCTGTTCTAGGTCTGTTTATGTCAAAATAATAATAAAGAAAGGATAATGTTCAATAGAAAAATATGTATATAGTTAAAACATGATGTATACTTTGTTTTTTTATATACATCTATTTGAGTTATGTTATTAATGTGTATCTGTAATCAAAGTAAATAAAACACATTTTTAGTGGCTAAAACGAAATAACACGACATTTGTGAAAAATAAAACGAAAAATAATAAAATAAAATATAAAAAGGGGCTTTAATTTTAAGTTATTTGGGGAGTTTGGGTATTTTTATTGTGATGCAGCTTGTGTACAAGAAACAGGTTATTTTTCAGTTTTAGGCTAATTAGGATGCTTACTGCATCTGCAACATCAAAATTGCAGAAACACACACATTTTCCAAAATCTTTGGGCAGCGATTCTCCACGGATCTCTGATGAAAAAAGGACAACCCGCTGCTCTTTAAGCAGTGTATACAACTCAAGGAAGCACAGGAAATAAAATAAAATCATCTGTCCCCTGTACTGTGTTTGTTTGTTTTTATGTCTGCAGGAGTTGGCAGGGCTTACCTGTGAACAGCTTATTGCATCTCCTGGGAATCTCTTTAAAAAAATTTAAAAAGTCCTTGAATAAATAAAAAAAGTAAACAAATACTACATGGATAAAAAGCCATAAGAATAAGGTCTACAGTGATTTTATCATCTGCACACTTCAAACAACCCCATCATTTGTGCTTGGCTTCTTTTTTTCTTAAGTATAATATTTGCATTACTTTTAGAGAATTTACGACACATATTCCCAATAAGGGTGCAAGAGTTCTTCAGAATAGCAATGATAAACCCAGCAGCTGTACTGTGTTTACTGCTTAGTCACCACTGGCAAATGCACGAACTTAAACATCTAAATGTGAAAAATGGAAATAGGTTTTTGCGATACCAATGTTACCTAGGCAACCTGAATTTACATTTCAGCAAGGCACCTGGATTGGAAAAGGGGAAGGTAGTGTTACTTGTGCATGAAGTGTACAATACAGACATTTCTCTTTCATTGTCTTCCTAGGAAAGCTATTGACAAGTGATACCCATCTGCACACCAGGCTGTCATGTCAGATTAGCTCATCAGGTAAAGGAAATTCAGCTCCTGAGGCACTAGAGTCACTCTGTGCTGAGAATGGAGATACTGCTTCAAAGAGACTGTATTATCTTAGGCAGCAGGGATACATTCATCTGGGAGGTACTTCTGCAAAGGGGATTCTTTGTGAAACATGTGCAGTTATTAAAAAACCCTTCCTTTTACTAATTATCCAACAACTAAGACTCCACGTTATAAACAGAAATACCTACTGGGGCAAAAGCAGAGTCAGTATATGGAAAGAAAACAAGAGGGTTGAGCAAAAGGAAAGAACAGCCCTGATGGAAGAAATCATAACTGCTTGCCAAAGTAATGATGATGCAAAGACATGAACTCTGCTTGTTGCCTATCAGTTTGTAAATGTATCTCTATAGTGGTCACAGTGTACATGTTCCCTGTGACTGCGTCAAAATGCGCAGTAACGCAAATCATTGTGGTACTGCGGCATGTGGCTTGATGTGTGTTTGAAGCAAATGTTTAAACTCCAAGAAAACAGTGTTACCATAAAGTATACGAAAATAAATGGAAAATGCATTTTGATTTATTATATTTTTTTAGGTAATGCTTTTTTTCTTCATTTGAATTTGAGATTGAGTTTTCTTTTTTTTTTTTTTTTTACAGCCATTTTTGTTGCGCCAATAAATCTGGCAATTGGTTAGATATTTCTTTCCAGATGTCACTCGTTATTTTGAAAAGCTAAGAGCAGGCCAGCTTGTTTTGCAAATGTTCTTTAGTACCGTAAACTTCTATAAGGGTAAAATAAAAGTTAAACATGAATAAAAACTTTGATCAAAATGTTTACGTTTAGAATTGTAATTGTTTGTATTTGGGGTTTTAATCGATTAAAGATTAATCGATTAATCATGCCTGTGGGAGTTAATCGATTAAAAAATAATTGATCGATTAAGCTAGTCTACCCACGTATTTTAGCAAGAAGCAGTGCATGAGAAAGAAATCTAGACAGATGGCAGAGAGTAGTTCAAAAGACGGTGGCAAATGGGTTAAAGGGAGATATACCCAACATTTTGACATAGCTAAGAACAGTGTTTTTCAGAGGTTATTAGGGGGGCGCCAAGACCTGACGGTAAAATCAATTTTTCTGACTTCCTGGTGACTGTAAAAGCTCCATGGTAAATGGCAGACTCAGTGTGTCTCCACGATGATTGACTCAATTATTCAGGCAGGGATCACATTTAAACTGACCAACCCCCATCCACAGAGCTTGTGTCATTTCAGACCTATTGTAGCTCAGCGCCTCTGTCGCCCAGCCCTCCTTCATTTGAAAGTATAGCGGTGGTAGGTTTTAATATCAGATAAATTTTGTTCACAAATAAAATAAAATACAAATCTAGATTTAGATACAGCTTCAGTTTATAAATACAGTGGGGGGGCTTAGCTTTTATTTTAATTTACGTGATTTAATCTTTAATAAAGTCTTTAATAAAGTTATAATAAAAAAAATAATAAGCTGGACAAACAATACAATTACTATTCGTAATTGCATTAACATTCTTTAAAGACTAGTCACAGGTATACTGTAATAACAATACTGTAATAATAACAGTAAAATCTTTCCTTTACAGGGTTTTAAATCCTTCATGTCCTTACTTTCTCATTTCATAGTGGAATGAAGAACAGGAAAACGAGAGCGCAACATTTACTGTAAGTGAGTGTTTTTTATATTGGTGTTAATACAATTATGAATAGTGATTGTAATAAGGTGTATCCATCTTAAATATATATTTAGGGCTTCTGATTTTCGGTTTTAACCGATAAAACCCGATAAAACACCCCCAATACAAAAAAAAAATGATAGCGGTGGATAGCCAATAAACACTGGAAAAACTGTGGAAATGGTTAATCAATTCACGTTGACTTTACCCTTTTTTTTTTTTTTTTAAATTTAGTCGTCGTCAATTTTTTACCCGTTTTTCTCCCTAATTTAGTATGCCCAATTATTATCTGTATCCTCGGCTCACCACTGCAACCCCCCCGCCGACTCGGGAAACAGCGACTGGAACACGCGTCCTCCGAAACGTGTTCCTGCCAAGCCGTCATTTTTCGCACTGCAGATCCACAGCAATGCCACCTATAGTGCCGGAGGACAACACAGATCTGGCAGCTCCACTGCAGAACCACGGGCGCCCTATCGGCCACAGGGGTCGCTGATGCTGTGAGCCGTGGATTCCCCTGCCGACCTAAGCCCTCCCTACCGGGCAGCGCCAGCCAATTATCGCCGCCCCTAGGAACTCCCGGTCACGGTCGGCTGTGACATAGCCTGGATTCGAACCTGCGATCTCCAGGCTATAGGGCACATCCTGCACTCCGCGTGGAGCGCCTTTACTGGATGCGCCACTCGGGAGCCCCTGTCCCTCCTTCCTGCATCTATCATTGATTCATTCTGAATACTTTAAACCCGCACCAACTACTGAGTGACAGCACACACATTTTTATTGGAGTCTCCGCTTCCGAGATTTAAAACGAGATTACAATCAGGATGGAGGCTTGTTAGTGGGATTTCAAGCTGTATTACAGTTAAGATACGGAGGATTTAAAACAGAATTGTGGCGAAATGTACAAAAATGCCTACACACAAAAACCCCAGAAGAATGTGCCCGTGACCACAGGGATTTCGTTGTGGAAGACGGAACAACTTAAGTGTACAACTTAAGTGTGCAAGTACTGTCGAGTTACTACAAAACATATTTTGACAGAAAAAAAAACGCTCAAGCATTTTGGAATGTAACCGAAAACACTAATTTCATACAGTATATCAAAAACGAAAGCCATGAAAAAAAAAAAACATTTACATAAAACTCAAAAATAGCTATAAATAAGCACCGAAAAATACAATTAATAATTTTATTATAATTATAATTTTATTTTATAAATTATTATAATTTTATTTTACTGTTTATTAGAGGTTGGGCAGCTAAAATATCTCTGAAGGGGGGCGCAGCAACAAAAGTCTGGGAACCACTGGCTCAGAAGGAAGGAAAAAAGGCAACTTGCAAGATTAGCTCTTCGGAACTTTTCTTTCACGGCAGTACTACGAGTTTATCTTATCATCTGAGTCGCAAGTAAGCTGATTTTTCTTTTAAACAATGTATTCTATTAGTTTAAATCTGTACCATGGCGGTACATTTACAGCTATCGCCTAAGTCTAAGTCTTAATTATGGCATATACAGCTGACTAAATTAAACTAAAATAAAATAGCACTCAATTCAACAAATTTCCTGTTAGTTTAAGGTTTATATGAAAAACGGCCCAACATATCCAGCACAGTATTGGTTGTAGTACCGCTTCTAATTTACACTAATGCATGGCACAGTATTTTATGTACAGTGCACTCCGTTTATAAGAATCACATCTGTCCCGGATGATTTGATTCTTATAAGTGGATGATTCTTAAAAGCGGACTGATATGATTACAATTAGCAAAAGTGTACTGTGTGTGTAAATACAGTATACAAATATCAATGGTGCTCAATCACTGAGGACAATACATCAAAACAAGTCCTCGTGGGTAAGCAGCTTGTTATATGACCATGATTATGTTTACTCAAGGCTGCAGAATCCTATTTTACTACAGTATACTTGAGAAGCGATCATCTCGTGAGGGAGCCTAGTTTAACTGCTGTGTGGTGTTACATGTAATGACCATTGAATTAAAATGACATTACAGTACAGTATTTCACTGTCAGGACTACCACTGTATTTAAGCATCTGTGGCTTGCTTTTTTTCAGTTGCGATGCAAATCTCACAGTTTTTCAGTAAGCGGAGATGCAAAGCTCCGCAATCCCCACGCCCCGTCACCTTTCTTTTTCCTGCCATGTCGACACACATAAACTGCACGACTTTTCTACTGGGAGTTGCTGCAGACCTCGGATTATACTGCACACACTCTGTATGTGCCTAATCACGCGAGATGTGATCAAATTCAAATTCAAAAACAGCTTTATTGGTTGTACATGTCATTGCACTTGATACAGTATCGTATTACATACAGTCAGTTTGCCTCGAAATGATTCTTATAAGCGGATTGCTTGATTCTTACAAGCGGATTATTTTACATTGGTTAGTATAGAAATGATTTGGATCCAGTGGTTTTGATCACTATATGCGGTTGATTCTTATATCAGTAATTCTTATAAACGGAGTGCACTGTATTATATTAAAAGACTTGCTTTGGCTAACATCAGATTACGTGCAAGTTAACATTTTTATTTATTGTTAAATTAAAGTTGCCTGTAAAACGTTAGGCGTCATTAATAAATGCTTGCAAAAAATAGCATTAATACCAAGTGTTACTTTTACATGTATCTTTCACTACAATTGCATAGCGCAAACGGGTGTGATTAATCGATTAATTAATCATCCAGATGGGGTGATTAATCGATTAAAAGAAAATGCCAAGATTAAAACCCAGTGATGCCTGCTTAATGTCACTCTGCATATTATCACCACATTGACATGTCCTGGCCATAATATATTGGGAGTTAATGGAAACAAGCTATTGATAATATCACTTTCGGTTATTATCACACTCCACTTAGTACCAATCAAATGCAACTGATTTCCACCAAACCCAATGTCCTTTCAAACCATGTGCATGATCATGTTTCTTATCAAGCTGCATCAGCTGGCTGTGCAGTGTCTGTTCTCATACCTGAACAATAGCTCTCACAGACAAAGGAGATTAAAATGCAAAACGCTTGCTGACTTGAAGAGTGGGAAGTTTACGTTTCAGTAGTTGTTTCTTTTTTGGGGGGAGTTAGAGGAAAAATCACTTTGGGAAATAAAGCAGCGAGAGAGATAGGGCAGTTAATATGCAAGTACTTAAAGCTGGTGCTTACATTTTTTTACGAGCATTTTGATGTTTCTGTAACACCACTGAATATGTAGTACAGGGTACTAATGTAACATGATATTATTGCATAGTTGGTTGAGCTTAACCAGAAAACCCTTTTGTTTGCCAGGTTATTAGTGAATCCATGATAATGTCAACTCCGGTTATTGTCACCATTTCTGCCCCGTCCCTTTGAAGTGATATTAAGCACGTTTGACTGTAAATGAAAAAGACATTGAAAATGTCAGAGCAGTTTGAAACCTGCACCCACACATCTGCGTCAGACGGATAGCTGGAAAGAGGTTTTACGAGACATGTCACTCTTCAAGCACACATTTGTCCATGCTACTCGAAGCAGATACAGGCTGGGCTGCTGACAATGACATTAGCAGTCTTTTGTCACATGAACAGATGTGTAAGCCTGAATGAGACTAGTTCTAAATAGACCTGTAGCACTACATCCATTGCTCTAAGCTTTGCGCAGCCACTTGAGATGACAGTTGGGAAAAACACGTATGAAAACTGAACTTCTAACGGAGTTATAAGAAAGCTCAATTATCTGTATGTACTGCAAAGCAAGGTGAGTTGCTTCCTTCATCTGACAGCAAATCTCGCAGACCAAATTGAAGATAAATACAGGTCTTTTTGTGGTCATTTTGGTTACTCTCCATAGTGTACGTAGCTAGCCTACCAACTATACCTTTATCAACATTAAAGGAATACTTTTTACCATCAACATTTCCAGATTATCTAATTCTCTACCATGCAGAAATCTAAAAGGTCATGTGTGCCCCCCAAAAAAAAAAAAAATAGGCACAGGTTAATGTCAAGGTCACAGACACATTTAGCACGTAGTGTTTCTATAATCCTGCAAATAAGAAGTCAGTCCAAGTTAACATTTCTTGCACCCAAACTTCACCTAAAAGAATACATGTGTGTATTAGAAAATATATATGAAGCCATGACCTCAAATGTTTAATTCTGTACCATCCAGAAACCCAAAAGTCGCATGACCCTGTAACAGTACGGCAGGCAGTGGTTATTGCAGGGTAAACAAAGTGGACCAGGAACAAAGCCTGTATGCTGTTAAGAACCTGAGAAAGTACTGCAGGGAGCTGATACAAGCTGGCAAGTAACAGGTTAAAAAGAAATGTGTTCAGGTTAATTGGCAATTGGTTAAGTGGGTAACTGGGTAATTGTAAATTCTGGAAATTCCATGCTTCAGTAGGAAAGGTGGGGAATTCAATCAGTGATCAGGTGGGAGGATAGAAAGTCTGCTTAGACAGATTTGGGAGCCATTTTGCTGAAAGTAGTGGGTGAGTGAGCATGGTGAGAAAATTAAAAATGAACATATTGTTAAGGTTGCCAGCCTGTCCATCACCCAGTGGAGCTGGAACACTTCTAATAGTGTCCAGTCTGCATTCAATAACATTGTGCCAAATCGGCATGTCAGCCCCAAACACCTGGTCTTCTGTGTCTTCTTGCTCTCCAGCCCCTCTGCTCCGTTCACAGACCCCAATACAGCAGCTATACTAGACCCCAGGTTACTGCTGAAGAAGCTACCTTCATGTACATGCACAATTACCTATACAATAACGGTAGTCGAACTTTATCACCTCTGCAGACAAATACAATACATTTTCCTCCTTATTATATTAGCCACTTCAGTCAAAGTACTGGTTTTTGCCCCTCAAGCAAGAGGGGAGGGTGTGTCTCATGGTTTCTGGGATACTTCTTAAGCGACTGTACAAAGAATGCCCCCTGTGGCAGGTTTCCATAGGTCTGTGATCAGTGACAGTGAAAGGGAGGGTAGATAAACCCCATTACTTCTTCCTAAAGAGCCAGGTAATTCCATGTGGCATTTTGACAAGTGTTTGCTGGAGTGAAGGTCAAAGCTGTCAGCGAATGAATCTATGTTGATCTGCTCAGCTGGAAATGACTCTTGCAGCCAATGTTTTTGTAATTAGGAGTCATAGGAGACAGTTTTGCACACTGCTTAAATAAGCCAATAATATGAAGTCATTTCATTGGTCATAGTTTATGGTGCTGTCTGCGCAGAGGGTGCACTGTCGATACGAGGGGAAGATTACTGAATTACAGGGAAGGGATATTTTGGTTCAGTATCAAATCTGATGCATTTCTCTCCTTGTGTATTCTTCTTTATACAAGGTCAAGTAACCAGGTCAACCATGCTTATTGCGTCAATCTCCAGCAATCCAGTTAGCTGCTTTGCCGTGCTTCTGTGGAAAAATCACTCAAAACAGAAGAAACCAAATGATAGACTATTCTAGGACTACCACAAAAAGGCCACAAATATACTACTGTGCCACTACCATCACAGGTTACATATTTTAGCCTGATCACACCCCTTACTGTCTAATTATCTTATCTGATTACATTAAAAGAAAACAAAAACTATGTGCTTTTTTATGTTTTGAGGGGAAAGAAAGCAAACATGCTTTCCAAGCAAAACATTTGCAAACACTGTTCTGATGTCCTTGCTAATTGCATTCCCCTGCTTTGCTGCCATCTCATTTACCATTGAGCAAGCTTCATTCTCACGACCAAGGAGGTCTATTGGAAATGGTCTTTAGGGTCTTTTTCTCTTGAGCATGAAGAGGGGGGACTACAATGAGGGCCCTCACCCCACCGCCCACAGTCCTGACATCCTGACAGGTGCTCTCAGTGCCCCTCACAGCTCAACAATAAACTCGAGTTCAGGGCCAGAGAGCACCGTCCAGTGGGACAATGGGATAACCTAATAAAATAAGAGCTTCAAGGGCACACAGATGCACTATGGGAATCATCCCTTCCTTCCTCTTCAGTAATGGTTTTAAACATATTTATGCCATTTTAACCCTAATATATCTTTTTTTTAAATACTATGTTTAAAACAATAATAAACAACAAACACAAAAAATGCTACATGGTGTTACTGTAGAATAGCCTAATGGCCTATTCCATTTAAATGGATTTATCATTTTAAAACGAACATCATAATGTACTGAAAGAGTACCTGCTGGACCAAATATAAAAAATTATTAAATAACATGACTAAAAATGACATACTGCATGAGTCTGTGCATGCTGTCATGTGCAAATCCAGACTAGTTCATAGCGGTTCGCAGAGAACTAGTCAGAAAATCCAGCTGCGTACATTACAAATGCCATCATGGAAATGTCCATTGAGGCTTTCCTGTTGGTGGGGTTAGTTAACAGTGATGCTTAAAATACAGCAAGCCAGCATCACCTTTATAACAGCACACACAGTACCGTCCTTCTCTCTTCTGGGAGTCTGGGGCAGCATGGGGTATGGAAGATCCGCTTTGACCTGAGCCATTTATTCAGCACATTTTCTGTCTAAACATAGCCAACGAAAAAGTGACAACATACTGCCAGCCACAGTGATATTGATAGCTAATCAGGGTCTGCGCTAGGGAGGCAAAATAAGCTGATCCCTGGAGCCAGCATTACACTTCAGCCATCAACACCAGACAGAAGGATATCTACATCATCATATGGAAGGAAGCGCAAATGGATGGAGACACATATGGATCACATTAGTTTACTGTGAAGCTACGTCTTAGTTGGTGCTTATCTTGGCGAGAGCCAAGTTCAAATCAGCATGAAGTTTTAACATCTACTCTCATGTAATGGAAATCATGAAGATCTGGATACGTCCAGTGACTGCTGTGAATAGTGCAGCTGGCAACAAGGGAAAGACCTCGTGACAGCCTGGAGAGACAGCTGACTGGAGGAAAGAGACCCCATTGGGGCTGGCAAGGTTAGCTACCCTTGTCGGCAGTATCCAGCTCTGTGTTTACAGGATGCTGGAGACACCCGCCCAAGGCTTCAAAGAAATTAAACAGGAAAATACCCCTAGAGTCTGCGAGAGCGGGGCGAAGATGACTCAACGTTGGACAACACGGTTAAGGACTTAGGAGCGGAAACGGATATGAGTATAGAGAGTACTTCACAAAAGACTAGTTCAAGATCTGCAGTTAGCAAAGACATGGAACTCCAGGTTTGTGTCTGCGGCTGGAGCAAGGCGACAACAGTCAGGGGTTTGAAGATTCATCAAGGGAGAATGAAATGCTTGAGGGAGAAGGGACAAGGGCCTCGCATTGATCAGTACTTCTTACGAAGTCAGTCAAGTCAGTCGAATGAAATCCAGCGACAGGAAGCAAACCACAGTTCGCAGGATATCAGCACCCCTGTCATAGATGTGAGGAGGACTTGCATGGACACAGTTAGTGATGAACCTAATGATCCTTGTGAACCGGGCAGACAAACCAGCGTAAGAGAGAAAAGAACCTCAACGGGCACAAGCCTGGAGTTAAATGGCCAAGAGCTTGTGAGAAAACTGCATGGGACACAGTAAACACAGATCTCTGCTTTGCATTGGAAAGGTTAAGTGGAACAGTTGAAAAGAAACTGGATAAATTTGGGGACATCATCTACGATATGGAAGCGAGAGGTTTGGAGTTGAAAAAAGGAAGGAAAAAGTACAAACTATTCCTGGAAAGTCTAGACGGCAGCAGGAGATTGAGCGCTTAGTTAGAGAAAGGAGACAGCTGAGGAAGCAATGGAGAAGAGCAGAAGAAAGTCAGAAGGAGGGACTCAATCTCTTACAAAGGGTCATAAAACATAAGCTTGCAACATTGCGCAGAGCTGAGCGCCTACTGAAACGCTACAAAAAGAAGGGCGTCACGAGAACTAACTTTATAAAGACCCATTCAAATTTGTAAAGAAGTTATTCACCAGTGAGAAGAATGGCACACTAAAAGCATCTAAGTTTGAGTTGGAGAGATATTTGGAGGAAACGCATACAGATTCAAAAGGCAGGAGCCTATGTCAATTCCTTCAGACATCCCACCTATCAATCCACCAGAATACCAAATGGAGGACTGTGCACCTAAGTGGAAAGAAGTAGAGCAAGCTGTGAAAAAAGCAAGGGCTTCATCATCTCCAGGGCCTAATGGAGTTCCGTACAGAGTGTACAAGAGTGCTTCAGGAGTTCTACTGAATCCTGTGGAAACTGATGAAAGTAGCATGGGAAAAACAGGTTGTACCAAGAGCATGGCGCCGAGCAGGTGGAGTCTTTATACCTAAAGAAAAGATTCTAGCAGCATCAGTCAGTTTAAGCCCTATTTCCCTATTAAACGTAGAAGGTAAGATTTTCTTCAGCATTATTGCTCAGAGATTGTCAACTTACCTATTAAAGAACTGCTTCATTGACACTTCAATACAAAAAGCGGGCATTCCAGGTTTCCCAGGATGCTTAGAACACATCAATGTGATCTGGCAACAAATTCAATCAGCTAAAAAGGAGAGGAAGGAGCTCCATGTGACATTCCTGGATTTGGCTAATGCATATGGTTCAGTGCCACATGAACTTCTTTGGGCAGCATTTGATTTTTCAGTGTACCAATGACAATAACAAATCTAGTCAAAGCCTACTTTGGAGATTTGCAATTTAGTTTCTCAACTTCAGAATTCAGCACTACATGGCAATGCCTAGAAGTTGGAATAATGGCAGGATGCACCATTTCTCCACTGGCTTTTACCATGGCAATGGAAGTAATCATTAGGGCATCAAAATGGGTAGTGGGAGGAGAGCGGCTTCTGGAATACGACTACCACCAATTCGAGCATACATGGATGACATGACAACCATGACTACAACAGTAGCCTGCACTAATCGGTTATTGGGCAAATTAACCAATAACATTGAATGGGCACGAATGCAATTCAAGCCCACTAAATCAAGGAGCATCTCTATAATTAAAGGTAAAGTAGTAGATAAAACGTTCTTCATTAATGGTGAGGCAATACCAACAGTGTCTGAGAAGCCAGTGAAGAGCCTTGGGAGATGGTACGACGGGGATCTAAAGGACACAGTTCGTGTGGGAGAAGTTAGACAACAAGCTGTGGAAGGGTTGAAGAGCATAGACAGCAGCGCTTTACCAGGCAAACTAAAACTCTGGTGCTTTCAGTTTGGCCTACTGCCACGGCTGCTGTGGCCACTGACTGTGTACGAGGTTTCTTTGACAACAGTAGAGAAGCTGGAAGCTTTAATCAGTTCACACATCAGGAAATGGTTGGGAGTTCCACGCTGCCTCAGCAGAGTGGGACTTTATGGTAAAGGAATACTGCAGCTACCTGTCTCCGCTCTAACCGAGGAGTTTAAGTGCGCCAAGGTCCGACTGGAAATGACATTAGTAGAGTCACGCGACAAATGCGTAAGGGAGGCAGCACCTGTGTTGAAAACTGGAAGAAAGTGGGTGGCAAAGAAAGCTGTGGAGGATGCAAAGGCTGCCCTTCGAATTGGTGATATCATGGGGCAAGTTCAGCATGGAAGAGGGGTCTTGGTCTCAGTTCAGCTCCTCCTACATGGCACAAGGCAGCCCCAGCGCAACGGAGGAAGCTTGTAGTCAACGAGGTGCAAAAGCAGGAGGAGAGGATGAGGTGTATAAAGGCCATTTCCCAGGGCAAGCAGGGAGAATGGATGAGATGGGAGAGTGTGGAACAACGCAAGATTGGCTGGCAAGACCTATGGTCAATGGAACAGAGCAGGATCAGTTTCCTTATAAGGTCAACATATGATGTTCTCCCATCACCACAGAACCTAAACCTCTGGGTAGGAGAGGATCCCTCATGTCCTTTGTGTTCATCACCTGCTATATTAAGGCACATTTTGACAGGATGTAAGGTGGCTCTTAGCCAAGGACGGTTTACTTGGCGCCATGACCAGGTGCTGCGATGTTTGGCCTTAGCATTGGAAGACAAGCGTAACATGACCAATAAGTTGCCACCTGTTCCATCAAAACATTACACACAAAGACAACATTCCTCCGCCCAGGAGAGCAACCACCAAGAAAAGGTGTTAAAACCAATCCTCGCCCAGGACAACTGGAAGCTGCTAGAGACTGGAAAATGCTGGCAGATGTTGGTCAGCGGCTTATTTTTCCACCTGAGATTGCCACCACAAACCTTCGACCAGATATTGTCTTGTGGTCTGGATCAGCACGCCTTGTTCACCTGGTGGAGTTAACAGTGCCATGGGAGGATGCTGTAGATGAGGCGTATGAGAGGAAGAAACTGCGGTATGCTCAACTAGCCACTGAAGCAGAACAGCGAGGATGGAGAGTCTGGGTTTACCCAGTGGAAGTGGGATGTCGAGGATTTGTGGCACACTCTACAACCCGGTTTCTCAGAGATGTCGGATTCAATGGCCAACAGTTGCGTCGCACAGTGAAGAACTTATCTGAAGCAGCAGAGAGGAGCAGCAACTGGCTGTGGTTGAGACGGAAAGATTCTGGCTGGGGATCTCAAGCACAATAGAAAGAAAGAAAGGCTGATGTACAGGTAAGTAAGCTGGGCTGAGTTGAGTGGGGGACGGAGGGGTGATGCTGGGACGCCAGAATCACCGTCGAGCCCTCTTGAGGTGTCGTGGGCTAGTCGACGAAACACCGAGGATGGAAGGTGCCCACTTGAAGACCCCAGAGATGTACCCTACTTAGCTCAATCCAGACGGTTGTCATGCTGATGCGCTAGGGAGACCGCACTATGGTTGATCCCCGGAGCCAGCATCGCAGCCGTTGTGTGTGCTGATGCGCTAGGGAGGCAAAATAAGCTGATCCCTGGAGCCAGCATTACACTTCAGCCATCAACAAGAGACAGAAGGATATCTACATCATCATATGGAAGGAAGCGCAAATGGATGGAGACACATATGGATCACATTAGTTTACTGTGAAGCTACGTCTTAGTTGGTGCTTATCTTGGCGAGAGCCAAGTTCAAATCAGCATGAAGTTTTAACATCTACTCTCATGTAATGGAAATCATGTGCAGATAAAGTGTGATGGATGGCTGTCATCTGCTATTATGCCCTTCTGCTGATGAAGACTAGAAGGCAATGCCACTATTAGGAGTAATGTCCTCACAGCCAAAGAGAAAGGTGCACGGTGACTTCAACCACCACTGCAGCTTTCATTAATATTGTTTGTGGTTTTTTATGTTTTCTACTGTAAATGTGTAATGGGTAGATAATTACAGTATGAACCTACAGTACTGTAACTTGAGGTATTGACCATTGTAAGTGTATTATTTGTATATACTGATGTGTTAATGACTCATGAACATGGACCTAGGTGTTGAAGTACAGATAAGAGTGGCTCCTAAAGTAAATATATGAATAACCAGAAGGATGTTTGCTGAACACGACAAATCACGCCAATGTGAGCTCGCAAACAACGATGCTCACAGTCTAGTCAGACCTACTCTGTCAACCCTTATTACCTGAGGGGAGAGTATCCAAGCTTTTATTTTTAAAGTAACTGTCATTACACCCCAACATATTCAAGGGGTCAGGTTTGGGGTGTTTTGGGAGAACAGGTTCTTATAAAAATCTGTAATCACGCCTCGTTCACTTCCCCACCATTACGAGTGAGCATACACATTTTCAAATGAATCTAACAAGGCATTCCCAAGTTATAAACCTCACAAGCTTTCAGAAACACACATCCAAACAAGAAAGCATATACCACAGTATATGTATTATCAACACTGGTCATTTATTACAATGTGCAACACTGCGGCACAGCAAAGGACCTCCTCAGAAAGTGCCTGAGCCCCCTGAGTCTGCCCTGTATAAATTAAGTAAACAATGCCTTTGAATTAAAGAGGCCTTCATTTCGAACAGAACCCATGTCAAATCTAACCTGACTTTGTACAAGTCTTAATACGTTTCAACACTCAGCAATGAAGGACTGTGTGATTATATATTTTACCATTCAATTTACACATTTCATCAACGCCTGTGCTCATTATATTTTCAATGAATGCCAATTAGGTACAACAAACATTGTGATATTTTCATACAAAGCTACTCATCTTTTTTTTTCTCCCTAGTAAAGGATTTCTGTCAGAATGTGCCATTTCGAACAAGTCTTCCAGCTGAACAGATAGCAAGTGTTACAGCTATCAAACATCCACATTAAGATTTGTCTGGACTGCTCTTGTTCCCCAAGATTAGCACTGCCATCGTTTTTCAAATGAGGATTAACAGGCATCAACTAAATGAATTTGAACAGAGTTTATATGCCTTTGTGTATTTTACAATTGAACTGAATACACCAAATTATTATCTCTGAAGCTGACAAGCGGTCTTACTGAATTTGAAAAAGAAAGTATAATATAATCAAGCTGCAACACTTTCATAAAGTACTTCATTTAAAACAAAGCCAAATACTCATTGAAAGTTCCAGAGATTTAGTTGAGACTATATATATATATATATATATATATATATATATATATATATATATATATATATATACTCATATTTCTCATCCATAGCTTAATCAACTAAAACTATAAGCCACAATGTTGTCCACTTGACTTCAGTTTCTTCCTTGAGTTTCCTATTTAATGCTATTTCTTTTTTAGAAATGACGTGCCTTTTGTCACTGCTTTTTAAAGTAAGATTAAAACCCCATTTGTATTATTTTAATGTATGTAATTTAAAGGGGTATTTTATCATGTTATCTTTTACTATTTCTCAAAATTATTATGTATACTATTCATTTTATTTTGATCTGTAAAGGGCTTTGAGACGATTATCGTGATAGGAGCGATGCTGTATAAGAAATAAAGATTGATTGATTGTTTCTTGTAATATCTATACTTTGAAAGCAGTTAAAAACATGTTTATGTGAGGCAGAAACAAGTGTCTAAGCCAGTAGGAAAGACTGACTGAGCTGCAGCTGAAAAGATCATGCTGAAACAAGCAGAGTGCCTGAGCTAATCACAAATACAAACTGTCACAGTAAGATCTGGGTATTTGACAGAGGGGGTAAATATGTTATGTAAAGAAGTCTTTCACAGCGCAAGCTAAAAGGCCACCATACTGATTATGCTTTTTTTCTTGGTAATGTTAGAAAATAAAAGACCAAAGTGCATTTTTTAAAGAACTGGCTTCTGAATTTGGAAACAGCATTCAACACAATATGATGTACAGAATTAAAAACATGATATATATATATATATATATATATATATATATATATATATATATATATATATATATATATATATATATATATTAGGGCATTTGTTTTTATATTTAAAAAAAATGAACTCACTGTAATATTCCCCTCAAAAGGAAGTTACTGCAAGCAGAGAATGGCTGAGACTTTCCAACCCTTGCTCTGTCTCATTACCCCCAAAAATACAAACATATTCCCTTTAGGTGTCCCTTGATCTCTTTCAGTTGGAATTACACAGAGCTACAGTATAGTAAATATAACTTGGCAAACAACTGAAAAACACCTAGGAAGACCTTTCCAATTACACTTGTAAACAAGCCATAAAGTAAATAGCTCTTAATTGTATTCATGTACATCCCCATTGGAACGGCTGTTTAAAAAAGGCACTGTGCTAACTGAAGCCATTTTCAAAGACCAGTCCCCTTTGACATCATCTTATCTGAAGCTGCCCCACTTTATCTTCATTGCCTAAGCTACTGTATTCATTGTACAGCTGTGAAAATGAATTTCATTTAGCGTTGATTGTATCTCTGCTGTGCATGCAACCGATATTGCTGTCTCTACTAAGAAACAAAGGGCTAGATTCATGAATCGTTATTCAAAATCATTATTAGTGCAACTTTTTCAAAAAGGAAAAAAAACAACTCATTAACAAAACATTTCATTCTGGAGCTTGCAAGCAGTCTTAGTGGGTGTTTTTTTCTTTCAGAAAAGAAACAAAAAGGATTAGAGTAAATAGTTTTGAGAATCTAGCCCAAAGTGTCCTTTGAAATGCATATAATCAGTAAAATTTAAAAGCATTAAACATTATTTCATATTTTTGTAAGCTATTTATCACTTTTTATTTAGCTTTTTCAGTCTTTATAGAAAAAAAAACTCCAGCACTTTGTTGCTAAACATGTTTCATTGATGTTTACCCACAGTTAGTTAACTGGGTTATTCAAATAGACAATATGCAGCTAACTAAACAACAGTGCAATACTCCTAGAACAATAATTTCTGTCTCATAGTTGCCTGTGCAATTGAATGCTTGCTTATATAAATGTCAGGACAGGGTAGCGTCAGGATTGGGGGCTGCAGCCAGCTGTCTGTCGATCCAGGGAGCAGACACTGGGGGCAGCAGCCAGCTGTCTGTCGATCCAGAGAGCAGACACTGGGGGCAGCAGCCGGCTGCCTGTTGATCCAGGGAGCAGACACTGGGGGCAGCAGCCAGCTGCCTGTTGATCCAGAGAGCAGACACTCGGGGCAGCAGCCAGCTGTCTGTCGATCCAGGGAGCAGACACTGCCTGGGGTTGGAATGCAGTTCTTTGCTCGGATTCCTCTTTGCCAGTGTCCTGACTTTTAAAAATGAACCAGCTTGAGACAGGAGCAAAGGTAAGTAAGTGGGTTTGGTGTAAACTCACCAAATGAATGGGTTGAAAATTCAGTACAGTTGAGTGGTGTGTTTGTTCGTGAGGAACACACGGGACAGCAATGGCGCTCATTAACGCTATGCACTGCCGATAGATACAGAATCGCTTTTAACCCACATGCACCCCTTTTCCACTGGCACATCCGAGCCTCCACTGGTTCTCACATGCCCCCAGAAGCACAGTAGGCCTTACGACTGTCTCTATTATTCTTACTCAATCAACATTTACTGTCCTGTAAAGTTCCAAAAGACATCCAAGTTTCTTTGTTTCTTTTTAAATCCACTCCATTACAAACACTGACTCCTCCGTTAAATGTGCATTTTACCGAGCACTTCGTGTGCGTCTTGGAACACGTTTAAATGAAAACAGGTCAAAGGTGAAAGCAGTCCTACCTGCTGCATTGGCCACATCTGCGGTCGTCAGGTTCTGTGAGTTTGAACGCACTATGAAGGTCACAGCGGGGCCCAGCACCCTGGAAAACCATTTCAAAAAATAAAGTGAGTGCTATGAACATACAAAATAATAAAACATAACAGTGCTTGTGTACGTTCTGCCTCCAACCCTGCTTGCTTTTACCCATCTGCAGACTGTTCTGTTAGTTGTTGAAATATGAAAAGGTATAAGGAACTCTCACGGAATACCTGATTCTTGCAACATTTAAACAAAATGTATATTTGTACATATACTGTAGCAGGCATACAGTAGGGACTGTTTAACTGATTTAAACCTTGACGGTTCTAAATATAGACATCGTCTTCTAGATCATTACATTTATGTAGATTGATTTTGTGCACATAATGTACCAAGGCTGTAAAAATTGAAAATTGAACAGTGCGTGTTGATCTCCTTACTTTATTCCTGTCAGTATAATGGGGGTCTTCTATTTTAATGATTTAATGGATGGCTGTGTTTGGATCCGCGAGCGTTTAGATCGAGTGAATGAGGTTGCGAACGCAAATGAATATAATACAGCACTGGTGTCCAATCACAGTCCTGGAGGGCCATTCCACTCCAGGTTTAACAGGTAAAGTGAAATTAAATAATTAAGAACTTCAGGGCCTGGATGGAGGTCTGATTGGTTCAATTTAACAATTTAGAACAGGGTTGGGACAAAGACCAGGAGTGGAAGAGCTGGACACCCCTGCAATACCACAACAACAACAATACTACAATTACTACTACTACTACTTTTTAATCTTCTCGGGAGGTGGCAATTTTATGATTGAACATTATTACTCTACATAAGCTCAATTAGAGAACCATTTGTTGACATAATATGGTTGTCAGAAGTGAGTGATTGTCCCTTTACATTTTTTTTTTAATGAAGCACCTTTATATAATGCTTGATTTAATAAAGTACATAAGTGGTCAATCAATTCTTAAGTCATTCAACCAAAAATGTTGACTCAGTTGCTTTGCCAATCCCCCCATTACTGTCCTAAACCTTATCTGTGGTTTATATTCCAAGCATCTGCCCAACAGCTTTACAGCAATTTGGAAGGACTGACATCATCTCTGAGGATCTCTCTCCCTCTGTATGTGCGCTGCAGTATGACAGCACATTTAACGAGACAACAGTGAATCATATTTATAGTGTAGTCATACCCTAGTGCAACACAAACCAGACAATGATGCTCATGCATCACATTCAATTTAATATTTACGACATGCATGTATGTAATGTAAAAACAAAGTATCTATCTATCTATCTATCTATCTATCTATCTATCTATCTATCTATAAGAACATAAGAAAATTTACAAACGAGAGGAGGCCATTCAGCCCATCTTGCTCGTTTGGTTGTTAGTAGCTTATTGATCCCAGAATCTCATCAAGCAGCTTCTTGAAGGATCCCAGGGTGTCAGCTTCAACAACATTACTGGGGAGTTGGTTCCAGACCCTCACAATTCTCTGTGTAAAAAAGTGCCTCCTATTTTCTGTTCTGAATGCCCCTTTATCACATCTCCATTTGTGACCCCTGGTCCTTGTTTCTTTTCAGGTCAAAAAGTCCCTGGCTCGACATTGTCTGTACCTTTTAGGATTTTGAATGTTTGAATCAGATCGCCACGTAGTCTTCTTTGTTCAAGACTGAACAGATTCAATTCTTTTAGCCTGTCTGCATACGACATGCCTTTTAAACCCGGGATAATATATATATATATATATATATATATATATACATACATGGATATATGTATACATATATATATATCCATATATATATGTATATGTATCTCATCAGGCTGTTTTTGATGAAACTGGCTGCTTTTTTTGCAGTCAATTGATCTGCAGTTGCTTGTCTGTTTTGCCTTGCACTTCGAATGAATGCACAGATATCACGATCCTGGAGTATGCACTTCCGCCCACTGTTGCCCTTTGCTGATGATGTCTTTCCCTCAGAGTTCCATGCCGACATCACCTTAGACACTGTTGCTCGTGAAACATCAGCAAGTTGAGCTGTCTTGGTCACTGAAGCTCCTGCCAAACGCGCCCCTACAATCACCCCTCTTTCAAAGTCACTGAGGTCTCCTCTTGCAGTCATGCTAGCCATAATTATAGGCAACCAGGCCTGTCCAGCATTTTTATACTTGACCCTAAGCATGCTGGGATGTGATTTGCTTAATTAACACAAGCCACACATGTGTGGAAGCCCTTGCTTTCAATATGCTTGGTGTCCCTTATTTACCCAGGTGTTTCCATATTTTTGTCCACTACCTGTATATATCATCTGTAATTAACAAACCCAGGACTGAAAGACCCAAAAAGCTGTCTAACAAGGATGAGCAACACTTGAAGATAATATCCTTAAGGAATAGAAAGACAAGCGTTGAATTGACAATAGAACTGGCAGAAGGCACAGGTGTCATTGCCCATCAAATCAACAGTACGATGGTCACTCTTGAAATCAGGACTGAAAGGATGTGTTGTAGTAAGAAAGCCTCTTTTAAGAAAGGGGAACAAGACAAAAAGGCTAAAATACCTCTGCCTTCTGCCAGTTCTATTGTCAATTCAACACGTGTCTTTCTTTTTTTTTTTTTTTTTTTTAAATTTAGTCGTTGCCAATTAGTTTTTATTATTTTCTCCCCAATTTGAAATGCCCAATTATTTTTAGGCTCAGCTCACTGCTACCACCCCTGTGCTGACTCGGGAGGGGCGAAGATGAACACACACTGTCCTCGGAAGCGTGTGCCGTCAGCTGCCCGCTTCTTTACACTCTGCAGACTCACTGTGCAGCCGCCTCAGAGCTACAGCGTCTGAGGACAACACAGCTCTGGGCAGCTTACAGGCAAGCCCGCAGGCGCCTGGCCAGACTACAGGGGTCGCTGGTGCGCGGTGAGCCGAGGACACCCTGGCCGACCTAACCTCCCGGACGACACTCGGCCAATTGGCGCCGCCCTGGGAGCTCCCGTCCACGGTGGTTGTGGAATAGCCTGGACTCGAACCGGCGATGTCTAGGCTATAGAGCGCATCCTGCTTTTACTGGAATGGCCGCTCGGGAGCCCAACACGTGTCTTTCTATTCCTTAAGAATATTATCTTCAAGTATTACTCATCCTTGTTAGACAGCTTTTTGGGTCTTCCAGTCCTGGGTTTGTCAATTACAGATGATGTTTCTCTGTACTTGTTGATTATGCTTCGGATACCACACCTTGAAAATCAAGTCATGCAAGCTATTTCACTCAATGTTTTTCCTTCTTTATCTATGTCAAGATTCTTATAATAGTAGAAAATACTAGTGGAGGCTTTGAGTAAATTGTGGATGCTCATAATGCATCAGAGTAGAAAAATGCAACATATCTAAGATATATATACACACACACAGTGCTCCCTCGCTATAGCGCTCTTGGTTATAACGCTCCTCGGATATAACGCTCCTACAGCATGTCCCCTAATTCCCTATACTAGTGATTCATGCAATATTTCTACAGTAAATACAGTACCGATGTTGTTCAAACTGTAAACAACTTCACAGTCTAACTTCCATTTCTTTCTCTCCCTTTTGATACAGTATCTGAACTGAAGAAAAGCTACGCTAGCACTTTATAACACAGGCATCTTATTCAGCATATGTTTTATAACTAAATATATATTAGGCCTATTACGTGGTTATTTTTCCTAATGTATTTACTTTTTTGTAACGAGAGAAGCTATGGCTTTCTCCGGGAGACAAGACGCTTCAGCCCCGCTCCGGCAGCCGAACCTGCGGCGAGCCCATTCCCTCTTCCCCTCTCCCGATCCGCTCTCCTCGCACTTGGTTTGCTTGTCTGTCGCGTCGAACTGAACTCCCGACCAACATTTAGCCAGGCTATTTATAGTTTAAAAACTGCTAATTAAAATAAGAGTGGGAATGTTACCTTTTTTTTTTGTTTTTGTAAAAAATATAGGTTTGATTACATGGGGCTTTATGCATGATTAATTCACGAAAAGTTACATTTTTGCTTCACTATATGTGCATTATAGAGAGGGAGTTATTTTATTTTGTATTTTAGTCAGATGTGTGTTATGTGTCCCGCGGCGCCCCCCACCTCCTCCTCCGTTTATAACGCTCTTCGGTTATAATGCTCATATTGTGTGTCCCCCGAGACCCGCGTTATAGCAAGGGAGCACTGTATATATATTTAAGTGATAGTGCCCGTCGATTATAGCGCTACAATAATAGAAGCCCGCTAGAGCTGGAAGTTTTCCAAATTCAGTTTATCAGCTACTTTTCTTTTTTTATTATTATTTCTACTGATTGATGAGTATCTTGCTACTCAATGGATATAGAGCTATTTGCTGTTTTTGAATTCTCTCTCTCTCTGTTTCTCTCAATTCAACTCAATTCAATTCAAATGTGTTTTACTGGCATGACTATATTACAAGTATTGGCAATAATAATACAAGAATTAACTGGCATATATATGAACTAAACATTACTAAACATTAAACATTACTAAAACATGTCCTGCTGTCCTTATCCTTATCCTTCACCTTCTCTCTCTAACCTTTCACCCTCTCTTTCTCCCTCTCCTCTTCCTTCCTTCTCCCTCCCTCACCCACCCTCTTTAATCTCTCTCTCTCTCTCTCTCTCTCTCTCTCTCTCTCTCTCTCTCTCTCTCTCTCTCTCTCTCTATATATATATACACACACATAATTTCTAGGCCATGGTTGTCGGTCTTACATTGAGTGTGCATAAACCACCATCTGGTGGGATACTGTCACAAAGAGGTGTTAATAATCATCACAAAGGTGTGAAAGGATCAAATGCCCTTTACTTGCTATTCTCAGAAATGTGAAGGAACAGCCAGAAGCCAAATGCAGCTCTTTCAAAAATATTTGTTTTTCTTAAATATTATTTTAATAGCCGGTGTCTAAGAAAAAGTAGAATATATATATATATATATATATATATATATATTCTTCTACTTTCATAAATAGGAAGGCATGCACACAAGAAAACCAGCCATCAGGTAAATGTGATACAAAAAAAAAAATCTCAGCTTTTGCATCTACCACATCAAATTATGTACAGTTAATGATGGGGTTCATTAGTTATGGTGGTTTTTAAAGGGACCAGTGCACAGCATAGAAAACAGTTCCTGATTGAAGGGGACACATTGGAGCTATTGGAAAAATGTTTTTTAACAACCCCTACACTGCATATAAAAGAAACCTAGACTTGCTTTTATAAAGTCCTCTGTGGTAAGGATGAGGTCACCGGTCAGGCTGTTAGTAACGAGGAAGAGACTCAGGAGCCAGGGAATGCAGGTTTGTAAGCACTGGTGCGCACTTTTAACAAAAATAACATGGACAGAAACTCTAAACAAAAAACATTTAACAAAACAAAAGGCACAAGGGCCAAAACAAAAGGTTATTCAAAAGGTCACTCACAAACGTAAACAAACACGGACGTAAATACAGTAGAGCACAGAATACAAAACACAAACCTTTACCCATCATTCCTTCTCACCATCACTAACCATTTCACCACCCGTGATCACCACACACCTGCGACTGGAGCTTTAACTAATCATTGAAACATTTATTCGATTGGCAGCTCCAGCCACATTCCCTCGCGTGTTTGCAGGGAGGATTTTAACTCCATCCCTGCCACCCAATACTCCCCATATACAACCCTGTGCCTCGCCAGACCTCTTGCTCGGCCATACTGCCACATCCTCTTTTAAAACATGGTGCAGCTTCTATATTATAAAAAAGGGCATTTTGTTATTTTTTATGGATCTTGCTTGCTTGTGTTCATGCCAGCTGGATGTCAAAAAATAATGATCTGCCTTTCTACTGAGAATGCGCTGAAAACTCAATATCCTTTTAAGCTAATGCTTTCAACATCTTCTCTCCCTCCTACACAGTCTGAATTCTCCCCAGAATCCTACAGGGTAATTACAAAGTCTTAAGGAAGAGGGTTCAAGGAAATTTCAGTGTCTTGAGTGAAGGATTCTAGCTATCATCACGTGGGGACACAGTTTGTCAATAGTATATCAGTTACTGCATGTCACTAGCATGGACTGGAACTGCAGATATTATATCTTATTCATGTGGGTTCTCTCAATACACATCTTGAGCCACAATCATAATGAATGTGAGGCTTGGGGGTCCAGTGGTTAAAGAAAGGGGCTTGATACCAGGAGGTTTCAACGGTACAATCCCAGCTCAGCCACTGACTCACTGTTTGTGATCCTGAACAAGTCACTTAACCTCCTTGTGCTCTGTCCTTCGGATGAGCCGTAAAACCAAGGTTCTATTGTTCACCCCCTATTATTATTATTATTATTATTATTATTATTATTATTATTATTATTTGTTTATTTAGCAGACGCTTTTATCTAAGGCAACTTACAGAGACTAGGGTGTGTGAACTATGCATCAGCTGCAGAGTCACTTACAACTACGTCTCACCCGAAAGACGGAGCACAAGGAGGATAAGTGACTTGCTCAGGGTCACACAATGAGTCAGTGGCTGAAGTGGGATTTGAACCGGGGACCTTCTGGTTACAAGCCATTTTCTTTAAATACTGGTCCACACAGCCCCCCAATCTCTGTAAATAATTTTGTCTGCTAAATAATAATAATAATAATAATAATAATAATAATAATAATAATAATAATAATAATAATAATAATAATGTGCAAAAGAGTGTTCAAGTTGGTCAAACTCCACTCTAATGAGGTTTTTTATACTTAGTGCTTGGAGCCTCCTGGTGGCCACAACTGTCCTGTTTCTTGGTCTTTACAGCAGTCCCCCCCTAAACCTGAAATTTATAGTGCTCATATTATTTTAAATGTATCAATCACTGTGCTGAAATAACATGAATGTGTTCTCTGTACACATTACATTAAGTACAAATATACAGTACTGTGCAAAAGTTTTAGGCAGGTGTGAAAAAATGCTGTAAAGTAAGATTGCTTTCAAAAATAGACATGTTAATAGGTTATATTTATCAATTAACTAAATGCAAAGTGAGTGAACAGAAGAAAAATCTAAATCAAATCCATACTTGGTGTGACAACCCTTTGCCTTCAAAACAGCATCAATTCTTCTAGGTACACTTGCACAAAGTCAGGGATTTTGTAGGCATATAGTCAGGTGTATGATTAAACAATTATACCAAACAGGTGCTAATGATCATCAATTCAATATGTAGGTTGAAACACAATCATTAACTGAAACAGAAACAGCTGTGTAGGAGGAATAAAACTGGGTGAGGAACAGCCAAACTCAGCTAACAAGGTGAGGTTGCTGAAGACAGTTTACTGTCAAAAGTCATAACCCATGGCAAGACTGAGCACAGCAACAAGACACAAGGTAGTTATAGTGCATCAGCAAGGTCTCTCCCAGGCAGAAATTTCAAGGCAGACAGGGGTTTCCAGATGTGCTGTCCAAGCTCTTTTGAAGAAGCACAAAGAAACGGGCAACGTTGAGGACCGTAGACGCAGTGGTCGGCCAAGGAAACTTACTGCAGCAGATGAAAGACACATCATGCTTACTTCCTTCGCAATCGGAAGATGTCCAGCAGTGCCATCAGCTCAGAATTGGCAGAAAACAGTGGGACCCTGGTACACCCATCTACTGTCCGGAGAAGTCTGGTCAAAAGTGGCCTTCATGGAAGACTTGCGGCCAAAAGCCATACCTCCGGCGTGGAAACAAGGCCAGCGACTCAACTATGCACGAAAACACAGGAACTGGGGTGCAGAAAAATGGCAGCAGGTGCTCTGAACTGATGAGTCAAAATTTGAAATATTTGGCTGTAGCAGAAGGCAGTTTGTTCGCCGAAGGGCTGGAGAGTGTACACGAATGAGTGTCTGCAGACAACAGTGAAGCATGGTGGAGGTTCCTTGCAAGTTTGGGGCTGCATTTCTGCAAATGGAGTTGGGGATTTGGTCAGAATTAATGGTCTCCTCAATGCTGAGAAGTACAGGCAGATACTTATCCATCATGCAATACCATCAGGGAGGCATCTGATTGGCCCCAAATTTATTCTGCAGCATGACAATGACCCCAAACATACAGTGAAAGTCATTAAGAACTATCTTCAGCGTAAAGAAGAACAAGGAGTCCTGGAAGTGATGGTATGGCCCCCACAGAGCCCTGATCTCAACATCATCCAGTCTGTCTAGGATTACATGAAGAGAGAGAAGCAACTGAGGCTGCCTAAATCCACAGAAGAACTGTGGTTAGTTCTCCAAGATGTTTGGGCCAACCTACCTGCCGAGTTCCTTCAAAAACTGTGTGCAAGTGTACCTAGAAGAATTGATGCTTGATGCTGTTTTGAAGGCAAAGGGTGGTCACACCAAATATGGATTTGATTTAGATTTTTCTTCTGTTCACTCACTTTGCATTTAGTTAATTGATAAATATAATCTATTAACATGTCTATTTTTGAAAGCATTCTTACTTTACAGCATTTTTTCACACCTGCCTAAAACTTTTGCACAGTACTGTAAATGTGGCAGAGTGAGAGTTCTGCCTGTAAATCGTGTGGGTGTTTGTGTGTTGTGGTGGTTAGTTGGCAGGGATGGGGTTAATTCCTGTCCCTGCCAAAGACATGTGAGAATGTGGGTGCTCCTTATATCCTATAAAAGGAGAGCTCAGGGCTCCATTAGGTAAGACTACCAGGGAGTTGGAACCAGAAAGGTACAGTGTCTGTGATCCACTTGTGAAAATAAAAACTGGGTTTTTTTGGACTGGGAAACCGCTTAGACCTGCAACAATTAAGATAGCACTCCTGGAAGGAGTTAGGTTTTTAGTTTTGTTTTGTATTTAAAATAAACATACAGGCCTGCCCTGTTTAAAAAACCTTCCTGTGCTTGTGGAGTGCTGTTCCTTTTACACAAAAAGGCACGTGAAGACGGTCCAGCATGAGGCAAGCTAAACGTCTGCTGGATACAGTGTAGGGCTGCTTATTACAATGTCAGAGTCAAAATTAAACAGCGTTTTGATCAAAATATTGTGTATTTCCTAGGAAACAGTACTGGGAAAATGTTGAATAGTAGACAAAAAATCGGGTAGCCTATAAATCAGTAAAAACCGAAATCCTTTAATCTTTCCCTAAAATTTGTAATAAACCGGAAACACGGAACACTAAGTATACAGCACAGTAGTAGAATCAAATGAATACCTAGAGCACTTTCTTTTAACTTTAGCCTATAGGCTACCGGTAATGCAGACTAAATCATACTGCTGCATTGTACACAACTAAATTTCACACTTTTTTTTTTTACCATAGCCTACTGAGTACAGATTTAACATAAAATAGATAATGGTGCTGCATTGACACTGCACACACTTTACAAAAATAAATCCTTTTTAAATCTACATAGAAAATGTTACAGTGCACGTGTGGATGCAAGGCCTGCAGCCTGCCTGCTACTTTTGTTCTACCTGTTATCTAAGTAGAATGTATGCCTGTATTAACGAGGGACTACTGTACCTATGGTGTCAATTCCTCATTGTGAAATGAGCTTCCTCTGACTGATATATTATCAGTTTTATTAATATATAATAGTTAAAAGAAGTGGAACTGGAAATGAATGATCATTGGCATGTTTAAAGCTTCATTTAACTGTGTTTTCTGTAACCACTTGCCTCAGGACCTCACATTTTTACTGTCTTGGGAAGCATTGGAGCCCGCAGCCGTATGCACGTTACGCACCTTGCGTACCATTGTACTGTTTATTTAGTGGTAGTAATGACCAAACGGAAGCAGAAGTTTGGTTGAAGCATTGAAAAATAGCAAAAATCTTTCTTCTGATGAGCCAGATGTCTGTTTCTGGCACTAACGGTGGTGAGCCAGAAAATTTGTTGGCAGCATTTAATGTTAATACTGCATTATCTGAATTCTGCTGCTCTTCCAGGATTGAGCACGGTACGTGCACATTTATATGTTTCATTTGTGTTTTAATTTGATCAGTGTCTTATATTAAAGTTGCTATTGTTATTATTACTATTCATGTTTTTTTTTTTAAACTGCCTGTTTTGTCACAACATGTAAGATAAAGTTTGCTCATACATCATGTTCAGGCGGTGAGTAACGATTGCATTAGTTGTAGTGATTGTGAGAGTACTAGAAATGGAACCAGCATAACAGATTTGTGAGCTAGTTTTCCCCCTAGTTTAAGTCTGTATTTCAAGTAGGTTCATTTGTACGTTTTATTGTTGTTGTGGACTATTTGCTGTCACTGTAGTTGCTGTTCTGTCTCGATGGTAGTGCGCTGTGTTTATTCATTTTTCGAAAGGGAAACGGTGAAGCAATTTGATTGCGGGTTTCTAATGTAAAGGTGCTGTGAAGCTCAGGAAAGAACAAAAGTTCAGTACTCTGATTGGCTGAAACTCTACAGCATGGTGATGCAGAGTCATTAGCAGCATGAGATGGGTCGGTGTGGTTCAGTTGTGTGTACCATGCGAAAGATTTCTCGGGGTGCTCCTGTTTATCCTGTAATATCCCAACGCATGAATTTATGAAATGAAGAAATTGTGATTCAGTTTGATCGTTCTCTGACATCATATTTGCAGAACCTTTCCCTTACCCTTTTATGATATTTGCAAACGTTCTGAATAGCTTTGAGCATCATGCTGAAAGGTTTACTGTGAAGACACACCTGTTTAATTAGTGTCATCATAACATTGTATTTATGCAGTCTAATTTACAGTCGTCCGTGTTGTGCTTGTTAGATCCGTTACAGGCATAACAGATTTTCTGATTGTCATCACTGAGCAGTCAAGGAGAGCCACTGGTAGCAATGGTGATAACGTTTGCATCACTTATCAGATTGAGGAAGTGCACAAGAAACTAGAAGTTCTGGCAGTCTCAGTAAGGCTTAACATAACATAACAGTTCAAAGCACTTTCCATGGGCAAAGGAAAAAATCTAAAAAAATAAAACTAGCAGCGGCACGATGCAAACATCAAGGTACAGTATGGGGGAAATTACTTCAATTTGTATTAAAATACTTATTGTTTTGCATATTGCAAAGAAGACCACATTGCTGAACACCTCAATAAGATGCAAGGCAAAATGCAAAAGGGGTTACATACTCAACATCGATGAAATCCTTCATCTGCAGCTTCAGGTGATGCGCCAAAACCTCCATTAAGTGCAGGCCCGTATCTGTGTCAAGAGTACTGTCAAGAGGAAGAGAAAGAATGAAGTGTTAAATGAAACCCAGCCACACTTGCCGGGCTAGTTGTCACCTTGGCTTCTGTAGCCTGCAAGCAACGACACATTATATTCCTGTCACATACTGAGCTGTGGATCGAGGGAATTGGGATCAGGTGCTTCTTCAGGCATGATGAATCACCTGCATTTTACAGCAATAAGACAAACAATAAGGTGCAAATGGAATTGTTACGAAGTGTAATGGTTCCGTGGTGCAGCCACGGTTCTGCTCAGCACACTCTCCAAGTAAAAATGCACAGGGAACCTACCTCGCTAAAGTGCAGCAGCCTATATAAATAGCACAAAGGCATTCTCCAAAAAATACATTACTTTTTTTTTTTTTTTTTTTTTTTAAATGAGATCCCGGCAACAGCTTTTTCCACTTTAAAATGCAGTTGAGCTGTGCTGTAAACTGACATGTTTAAAATGCATAAAAAAATAATACCACTGGTGGAAAGGCAAGCTGTGTTTAGTAAATATGGCAATATGTTGTCAGTAAGCTAAAAAAAAAAAAAAAAAAAGAAAAAGCTTTTGTTGTATCAAGTCTTAAAAAACAGCTATCTAGCATGATCCAGGCATTTTTCTCCTTTATTGCATATAAAAAAAAAAATTCAATGTCTCTGCAGATGACACTTGGGGAATCTGAAACCATTTTGGGAACATAATTATTCACTTGTAGTGTTACTGTTTTTCATTTCTATAAAATTATCTGTGTTCACTGTGGCTAACAGGAAAGATGTAATGTCTAATTCCATGAGAAAATAATAAAACACATGAATATTATCCTAATATAAAGCTTGTGGTTTGTTTGACAACTTGCACACACATTGCTTCTACAGTAACACATGTATAATAACATATTAAATGTCTATTATTGACAGTTTGGGAAAACAGCTCATTGTTCTCAAACATGCGTTAATGAACATTCCAGGGTTCATTAACAGGGTTTGGGGGCATGCATACTTTAACCCATTAAGTGCCATTGTCCTCATTTGAGGACAGACTACTTTATCATTTTTTGGAGCATTTTTAACTGAGTTGAATTTTCATTTAACTATATTGTTATGATACTGTAACTTACTCTAATTTTGTTAACCGAAAAAGTGAAGTCATAATGTAATACATCAAATTACATAAATAAAGCTTGTGTTCTGATTTTTTCAAAAATTAATTTGGTACTTAATGGGTTAATGCCCAGTAAATTATGGTTGGGTCGCCCATACCTGAACAAACAAACGGTCGTTTCTCTGATCACTGCACTCTCAATTCTTCACAGTTTGTATGGCGTTTGACATGCTTTAGCATTACATTGGATTTGTTTGTGTTGTAAACTATCCAATGAAAATATTTCCTTGAACATTACATAGTGCTACTGTATCTAAAACCAAACATTTTAAGATACGCTAAACTGCTTTATTAGCTGAGGCCACAAGAGGGAGCCAGTACCTCGCTAAATGAAACCACAGGCGACTGTACCAACATCAACACTAATGTATTACGATAGAAATGCCATTTTAGGTACCGATTCAAATACCTGGTTAACAGTTGGATGAATAAAGTTTAAACTAAAAAAGCCTTTACGAGTAACTTTCAACACGATCGATGACACCGGTACTGCAGTGTGGTACTGCAAGGTAAGAAACACATTTTTTTAAATAAATAATAAACCCAGTGTTTACAGAAGGGTTGTCTTGTTGCTTGTTGTTGTGTAAATTACTACTTGGTCTGAATGTGTGTTCACTGGGATTGTGTCCTTGTGCAAGAACTCCTTTTGAAATCTAACAAAGATGTACCCATTTAAAAATTACAGTTGAATTAAAAATAAAATAACATTAATAATAACAATATCACTGTTTTGGGGCCTTGTGGTACTTTACTTCCATGAATGACAACTCAGTCATGAGAAGCACTTCAAATGCCCTCAAAGTGACTATTGATATTTCACATTCATGGGATTATTTTAATTTTATATTTTGAAAATTAGAGCCAAACTCTTTCCACCCAACTCTCTTACCTTGTTTTTCAGGAGGCGTGAAATCTAAACCTGGTAATTCACTGTAGACACCTCTACAAAACCAGCCTCTTATTCCAGACTATGAAGAGCACTGGAAATGACTGGATGACGCCAAGCTGCCAATAACACGACTGCACTATCAACTGAAAACATTGTGGGGAGGCCCTGTGCTATCACGCTCAATACACAAACCAGCAAAATAAAACACTTAACCAAAAGTGTTTCACTTGTGCTGAAAGTAACAAGTCAGTGTACAGGGATCACCATTCGTATGAAGATCCAACCAGTAAACACTCGTAAATATTAGTAGAAGGTTAATTGGATTATACCAAAAAGCAAGGACCCGCTATGCTGGTCTTCAGTTTTATTTATAGACAGGTTAGCTCATGGCTTTGGAAGTATTTTTTCTTTCTTTACATTTAGCTGATTGGCTTTGAAGGAGAATAACAGTGCTTGAACTTATTCGTATTCTGGGGTTCCCTTAAAGAACATATAATATGAGAAAAACTGAATATTTACAGCATGAGATCTCTTAAGGAGTAATGGGACTCATAGGATCACCGCCTCGACATTCTGCTACCAGATACATGTGTGCAATTGTAACAGGGCGAGGTGCCCTGTACATTGTTTTGTTTATTTATTTTAGATCGGGGTCTCCTCCTCCGCCCCTGTGTTTATTTTGTATTGTTTATTTATTTTTATTGTATTATTTTAGATGACGGCGAGCGCCGTATAATTTGTTTAGTGACGGCGTTGCCGTTTGTTTGTTTTTGTTTTGTTTAGTTACGTGGATGGGAAGCCCCATCCACGTAGTAATTAATAAACTCGTGCAGATTGTGGCCGAGGGTAATAGAATAATTAATTGCAAGTTAGTTAAACCCCTCGCCACAATATAAAGGCTGCAGCTCTCTAGCTCGAGGTGGTGGGTGTTGTGAGAGCGAGAGCGAGAGCGACGTGAAAGAACATAGGAACAGTGAAGGCAATCTGCCCAGCCTGACCTTTGTTCGTATTTTTGTGTTCATGATTTTGTTTTGTTTACCTGTTTTATTTTCGCTCTGTGAGCAAGTTTCTTTTTGTTAAAACCTTTTATTTATTTTTGTTATTTGAAAATAAAACGGCACAAGCGCCTTTTAACTGCAGTACTTGCCCTGGTGTCAGTGTTTGTCCGTCCCTGCTTCTGCCGTGACGTCACCGCTCAGTCACCCTTTCACACGTGGTGTCCAGCGTGGGATTACCAGCGCCTCCTGGACTCAGGCAGAAGAGGGTACTGCAGTTTGTTTGTTTTTTCATTCGTTTTTTCGTTTTTTTATCACTTGTGGAGAGTGAGGAGGAGGGTGAGGAAGAAGGTTGGGAGGAAAGAGGATGGGAGGAAGGAAGAGCTGCAGAAAGCAGCAAAAGCGGCAGCAACAGCAACAGTTGCCACCAGGGGATGTTGGCCCTATCTACCTGATAGATGAGTGGTGCCCTGGTTGTGGGGAGTTTGGGCACACTGTGGCCATCTGCCCCACCCAATACCAGGGAGAGGAGTGGGCTGCCAAAGCAAGCCAGGACCAGGTACCCGGGGAGACCCCAGAAGCGGGAGCTACCAGTTGCGCCACAAAGCGGGAGAGCAGCTGGGATGCTATCATCCGGGCGGTCATGGAGGACTGCTGGTGCCCCATCTGCGGTGAGCAGGGGCATTCCCCACTCAACTGTCCTCTCCTGTCAGAGGGGTGCCTGCTGCGCCCATTCCCACCAGCAGAGGGAGAGTGCCTGCTGGTCCCGACCCCATCACCTCCACAGGCCAAGGGAGAAAAGGTGAGGAGGAGGAGGCAGAGAGGAAAAGTGGAACGAGAGGAAGAGGAGTGGTGCACCAACTGCATGAGGTACGGGCATGAGGAGCACCACTGCCTGGAGGTCTTCCAAGACACGGACCTGGAGTGGGAGGAGCCCGAACATCCTGCGCCTGAAAGGGAGGAGCCCGAACGTCCTGCGCCTGAAAGGGAGGAGCCCGAACGTCCTGCGCCTAAAAGGGAGGAGCCCGAACGTCCTGCGCCTAAAAGGGAGGAGCCCGAACGCCCACAGCCCAAGAGGGGGAGTCGGTGCGCCCACAGCCCAAGAGGGGGAGTCGGTACGTCCACAGCCCAAGAGGGGAGTCGGTGCGTCCACAGCCCAAGAGGGGGAGTCGGTGCGTCCACAGCCCAGGTACCTGCCAGCAGAGGGAGAGTTCCTGCTGGTTCCACCTCCACCGCCCTGGGAGGACTGTGTGTCGCTCCCACCTCCGCCAGCAGAGGGAGAGTTCCTGCTGGTTCCACCTCCACCGCCCTGGGAGGACTGGGTGTCGCTCCCACCTCTGCCAGCAGAGGGAGAGTTTCTGCTGGTTCCACCTCCACTGCCCTGGGAGGACTGTGTGTCGCTCCCACCTCCGCCAGCAGAGGGAGAGTTCCTGCTGGTGCCACCTCCACCGCCCTGGGAGGACTGTGTGTCGCTCCCACCACCACCAGCAGAGGGAGCAGTGCCTGCTGGTTCCACCTCCACCGCCCTGGGAGGACTGTGTGTCGCTCCCACCTCCGCCAGCAGAGGGTGAGTTCCTGCTGGTGTCACCTCCACCTCCATGGGAGGACGACGTGTCGCTCCCACCTCCACCAGCAGAGGGAGCATGCCTGCTGGTTCCGCCTCGTCGCCGCCACCAGCAGAGGGAGCATGCCTGCTGGTTTCACGGCTGCAGCCTGAAGGGGAGGAGCCCCTGCCGCCTGCAGCCAGAAGGGGAGGAGCCCCTGCCGCCGCAGCCAGAAGGGAGGAGCCCTGCCGCCGCCGCAGCCAGAAGGGGAGGAGCCCCTGCCGCCGCAGCCTGAAGGGGAGGCGCCCTGCGCCTGAGGGGAGGAGCCCTGCCGCCAGCAGCCTGAGGGGAGGAGCCCCTGCGCCTCAGCAGCCTGAAGGGGAGGCCTGGCCGCCTGAAGGGGAGGAGCCCTGCCGCCTGCAGCCTGAAGGGGAGGAGCCCTGCCGCCAGAAGGGGAGGAGCCCCTGCCGCCAGAAGGGGAGGAGCCCCTGCCGCCTTGGCCGCCAGAAGGGGAGGAGCCCCTGCCGCCTTGGTCACCCGAGGGAGAGGAGCAGGAGCTACCTCTGCCTCCACCACCACCACCCGAGGGAGAGGAGCAGGAGCTGCCTCTGCCTCCACTACCCGAGGGAGAGGAGCAGGAGCTGCCTCTGCCTCCACCACCACCCGAGGGAGAGGAGCAGGAGCTGCCTCTGCCTCCACCACCGCCAAGGATGCCAGCCTCGCACCGCCCAAGGATGCCAGCCTCGACCGCCTAAGGATGCCAGCCTCACACCGCCCAGGGATGCTACGCCCGCTCCACTCAGGGATGCCACGCCTGGATCGCCTGGGGCTGCCTGTGGCTCCGCGACGCCTGGGGCTGCCTGTGGCTCCGCGACGCCTGGGGCTGCCTGTTGCTCCGCATCGCCTGGGGCTGCCTTTTGCTCCATACAGGGTACAGGGTACGAGGGAGAAGTGGAGCTCCGCTGCCGCCTCTATGGCCAGGGGCTCCCTCCCGAGTTCGCCTCCCGAGGGTCCGCTGCTGCCGCCGTCGCCTCCCGAGGGTCCGCTGCTGCCGCCGTCGCCTCCCGAGGGTCCGCTGCTGCCGCCGTCGCCTCCCGAGGGTCCGCTGCTGCCGCCGCCGCCTCCCGAGGGTCCGCTGCTGCCGCCGCCGCCTCCCGAGGGTCCGCTGCCACCGTTGCCTGGGGTCACTGCAGGCTTCGCTTTGCTTGGGGTCGCTACACTGTGGCCGGAGCTCCATGAAGGGAGCTGCCGGACATGAAGAAAGGGGAGGTGAGGAGACCACCTCCACCACAGCCCCACCACCACCCCTGTGCCATAGCCCGGCGCCTGGAGGTTGGTTCCCTCAACCTGGGCTCCCAGACACCCAGGCTGCATGTCTGGACCTCTGGTCGCTGGGCCTGACTCCCAGGTCGCAGCACCACCAGGCACAGGAGGTCGCCTGGTCTCCTGCTCCGCTCCCCTGGTTGCCCAGACGCCGCCCACAGTTGCCTGGGCTCGCACCTCTGCCTGGGGCTGCAGCCGACTGCTCGCCTGCCTGCGCTCCTGATGCCCCATCCACTACGCCTGGGTCCCCTGTCGCCGGGTCTCGGTCCCGCCGGAAGGCCGGACTATGGACTAACCCTCCTCAAGGATGGGAGAGGAAGGACAATAGGGGACTTGAGGGAGGGTGGATGGCTTTCAAAGGGGGAGGTCAGGAGACCAGCTCCCCAGCCGCACTTTCAGGGCAGGATAGGGTGTGGCAGGAGCCCGGAAGAGGGAGCTGCCGGCCACAAAGAGTTGGGGGTGCCAGAGATTCCACCATGGCCACCCCCAGAAACAACTTGCTTCCCCTCTTCCGGGACTTTGAGACTGAGGGGGAGGTGGCCGTTGAGGCCATGTGTGCGTTGCACAAGGGGATATGTAACAGGGCGAGGTGCCCTGTACATTGTTTTGTTTATTTATTTTAGATCGGGTCTCCTCCTCCGCCCCTGTGTTTATTTTGTATTGTTTATTTATTTTTATTGTATTATTTTAGATGACGGCGGCCAGTATAATTTGTTTAGTGACGGCGTTGCCGTTTGTTTGTTTATGTTTTGTTTAGTTACGTGGATGGGAAGCCCCATCCACGTAGTAATTAATAAACTCGTGCAGATTGTGGCCGAGGGGTAATAGAATAATTAATTGCAAGTTAGTTAAACCCCTCGCCACAATAAAAAGGCTGCAGCTCTCTAGCTCGAGGTGGTGGGTGTTGTGAGAGCGAGAGCGAGAGCGAGAGCGACGTGAAAGAACATAGGAACAGTGAAGGCAATCTGCCCAGCCTGACCTTTGTTCGTATTTTTGTGTTCATGATTTTGTTTTGTTTACCTGTTTTATTTTCGCTCTGTGAGCAAGTTTCTTTTTGTTAAAACCTTTTATTTATTTTTGTTATTTGAAAATAAAACGGCACAAGCGCCTTTTAACTGCAGTACTTGCCCTGGTGTCAGTGTTTGTCCGTCCCTGCTTCTGCCGTGACGTCACCGCTCAGTCACCCTTTCACAGCAATATAGCCCATTGAATATGACACATTATTGTGTGTTACACTGATCACTCACAGTTGTGTTAATAATAATAATAATAATAATAATAATAATAATAATAATAATAATAATAATTCAGTTATGTTATGAAATTCCCATGTATTTACTTTCAAAGAACACAGCATAGTCATCTCTGCTACTGATTTCAAGATGATTTTCAGACAACATTGATGAATAACTGAAATAAAACTCTATAGAAACTGTTGAAATGACTATCACTTCACATATTTCTAATGGGTTTTTACTTTGCAACCTTGTTACATAAAATGTGCATTTATGATAGTTGTGAATTTTCTTAATTCGTGCCTCGAGATGTTTTGGAGCATTTAATTATATAAAAGAGTATTGCAGCTTAGCAGCTTTATTGTTAAACATAATGTGTTAAACAGTTAAGAAGGTTAAAACCCTTTTTAAAGCCTCTGATGACAAAATTACAAAACAACACTTTTAAACGTCTAACAGAGTTGGTAAAATTGACAATATCTGTTAAACAAATGGGTTGCTACAGAAACGTATCATGGATTGAACCTTTGCAGAACAAAAAGTTTACATTAAGATCTTATTGAAAAGAGGTTTGATTTAATAAGAAAAGCTTTAAAAAGAAAAAAAAAGAAAAAAAGTATAAGATATAGCACACCTATACACTCTAAAATATGCTCCTAAACACCTAGGATGTTTGCATGTTAATCATGAATCCAATTACCAACTGCTTCGCTGCTCTGAAATTGTTTACAATGTATCATGCAGGAGAAGCTGATGTTAATTAAAATCCTTTGGTTAGCTTTGTGTATGTGTGTTTTTTTTCTCATTCAAACAAATACAGTTCTACTTGTAGTTTGTTAAATTCTCCCAAGAAACAAGAAAAGAATAACTTTTATCAGTCATTTTTATTTAGCAGGGAGGGATTTTTTTTGCTGAAGTGTCTTATAGTAAACAGTGGAAGTAATCCATGAGAGACTTGCCACGTAAATTGCCTTTTCTGAACCTGTCATTTCTTTCGCAGCTCAGGACCGATGTAAGTCCTAAGGATTGCTTCATTATCAACTCCCAAAGGTCAAGAGGAGCACAGGAAAGGTGACCTCTCGTTCTTTCTGGTGACAGCCAGCCTGCCATTTTGTCTGAGCTCTTCACCAGCATTAAGTCATTCTCCTAGTGTGGCATTATATTTCTGTCTCCAGACTTTCAATTACAACTTTCTGTTGTGATACTAGAATTCAAAAGGCACTATCATTCTCTGCTGATGCTTATGGAAGATTAGCATAAATAATTATGCAATTAATGATTAATAAATAAATAAAATACCATTTCCACTTTAGAAAAAAATAATAATAATAATTGTAAAATGACTGAGGTTTGTCTAGGTTATTTAGAAATAATGGTTATTTCCCGGAGCCCAACCACCAATAACCTAGTGCTAACAGCGTCTCTCTGGCCATTCAGTCAAGTACTTCAATTCGCTATATTGTTTCAAACTAGTTAAACTTGTACATTCTCAGGCAACCAAACCGATATCTAGTTTCTTGTTTTTTACTCTCTGCTGTGTGTTACGATGTGACATGTACATTTTAATCTTTATACATTTAAACTTTTGTTTCCCTTTTTGGATTGTTGTACAGTCAAAGGTGAAGAAGAACTAATCACGAATATATATATATATAAGAAATAAAAGTATTGCATAAAATGTAATAATTCATAGTCAATTATTATTTCCTTTTTTTGTGATGCACTGATGGTATTGCACAAAACATCAATATTGAGCTCTTCTAAGCTACCAGCCGATTTAATGTTCATTTCATAATTTAGCAATCCCCTCATCTAATGGATTTTTTTTCCTTTCTAGCAGGTATTTCTTGGAAATCTGGTAGAAACTGGGATAACAATTTGCCTGCTGATCACCATTGAAATTATTCTGAAGCAACCTCTAAAACAGATGAACTGTGGAGTTATGAGTGACATGAAGAGCTTGAATAACAGCTTCCATAAAGGAAAGCAGCAGACAAAGGAATTCTGCAATATTGCTATGGGTGCAGTGTGACAGACATTGCATTGTTACCGGGAGCATCACAGTCTAACCCCTCTTGCAAGACCAGGGCACCCAAGCAAGACTTCTGGAAAGCAGGATCCTGTTATTAAGGGAATATCAATCTCTGATTGTTTCAGAACGCCTGGATATCTGAATGTACAAGCCAATGGATATCAAAGAATATCACAATGACTGGTAATAATTAGTTATGACCTCCTTAGTGTTTTGTGTAAGAGGCTCAGTATCTGATACGTATAATGCATGGTAATACAGTAGTAACTATGCTATACTTTTACTTTGGCCCCCATGCCATTTGTTTTCTGAGTGTTTTGTTTTGTTTAAACTGTTTGTTTTGTTTAAAAGCTGAGCGCTGTAGCGTTTCAGTTTTGCACTCAGCTTGTATAGCAATGCCCGTTAGTGCAGCATCCTCAAACACTATGCTGTTAGAGAAATATGTTCTAAACAAGCAGACAAAAATATCTGCTTTGTGGATTTCAGCAATCCTAATGGCACTTCCAGAAATGGTGGTCAGGGGTTTAAATTGGCTTGAATACCATGGGTAGAGTCCAACCCTTTCTTACAAATAAACACCAAAAAACATCTCTTCCCCAGCCATCTGTGAACAGGCAAAACAAACTGTCATCCTGCCTATTGAGAAAAGGTTCAACTGAATATTGTTTTGAAATACTGATTATGGTTCACCCACCTCCAACATTTAATTCTATCCTTAGAAAAAAAGAGATCACCTTTTGCTGAAATAATTCAAAATTGAACAGTGGAATATAACTCAGCTGTGGTCACCAGCTTTGTAGCTCAACATGTTTCTTAAAAACGAAATGATTTGAACCTAGAACGGAATTGAGCACCACTGCTTAAGACAATGCCAGCAGTATCGAATTTAGAAACACTAAAAATAAACTTTCATGATGTGTGTTTTTTTTTAAAGCATATTTAGTTTACATGCCCTACAGTACATGTGGTTTGCAAGAATCATTTGTAGTGGTTTTCATGCAGGTATTCTTTTCTAAATGAATAAACAACATAATGAAGACAATCCCTTACTCTTTGTCTGTCACGATGTAGCCATAGTGTTCCTTGCCCACAGATTCCACATCGAGTCGCAGCTCCTCCTCAAACTTCATGTCTTTCTTGTGGGGCTTGGCGTAGATGGAATTGGCTGGCTCCACAGCCTCTTGAATCCAGCGCTGCAGTTCAGCCGCCTCCTTGGAGTCCTCCTCTCCCTCTTTCTTCTCCATGGACAGATACTTCAAGGTGGTTTTGCTCCTCACGTTTTCCACCCCAATTTCTTTTTTCTCGACGTCGGGCTCATCCAAAGCTTCCAATCTCTCTGTCTGCTTGCTGTGGCTTTCCACCAACACAGAATCCAGTTCTGGGGCTTCAGTGCTGGCGGTCTTGTCCAGATACTCAATCAGTTTTGTAACTAAGCTCTTGTCCTGCAATCAGATGGTCTGATTTAAGTATTGATTCAGTTACCAAGCACAGAAATGTTCCAATTACTTCCAAAACTCATGCAATAGATTATTTATGAAAACACAGACTAGACAATACTACTACATTATACATATTTTACACTACATTCTTTGGCCTTGCCTTCCGCGGTACCCCTGCCCATAAATTAGCTTGCAGATAAGTGAAGGCTGACCGTAGGGAAGCCAAGGGCAGGGGGGGCAGAATAGCTACCCTCCCTGTTAGACAAAGCCAAAAAGCAGGTGGAGGCTGGGGAGGAGGCAAACTCTGGCACATAGGGGGCGCAAAAAGTCTGCTAACCAAGAAAACAAAAGTAAACGCACAATCAGTTTACAGAATCAGTTTTTTTTACTTTTTCATTTATAAATATTTTCTTTCATTGTTTTTTGTTGACTTTCTTTTGACTACATTTATTTTCTATTTAATTACATTTTTTCCAGGGGGGGGATACTCAATGAAAAAAAAAGGCTGCTTCTATTCCCTCGCTCCCCCCTCCCCCCCCGAAACAAGCAGGTTACCGTGGCAGCAAGTTTAAAGGCATCTGAGACTTCCTAGATGCAGTCGAGCTGTACAGTTTACACTGACACAAGCTCAAAAACTCTAAGCTCCAAAGGGCTTGTCTGAGGCTGTTTTGAATTCCAGTCGTGTGTTTACTGCAGCTCTAGTAAGCACTCCATCTTGGTACAATACAATACCCCAGTCCTCTTCAAGTTATTTCTCGTGATTATATTCACTCTGTAATGACTGAAACACAAAATGACACACAGTGTATCTGAACAGGAAGAACACTGCAGTACTTCAGACCCGTGCTCCGCACTGTTTGCTTTGTTTGTAAGTCCTTTTTGTATTTTGTCTCTTGAGTTTAGTATCTCAGCCACTACTTTAAAATGCTTTACCTTTTCAGCTGGAACTTTGTTATTTTCTTCTAATTGCCTCTCTGTCAAAAAAAAAAAAAAAAAAAGGTGTTAGCAACTTAGAATTGGGCAGCAGGAAACGAGGACTGGCATTAAAAGCTATGGCCCTGGAAGGAATCGCTATGATTTGACTTGATGCCAGTTTGTCTATCTGCATTAGAAGGAGGATTCTAGGTATTACATTTTTGTTTGTCCTAAAGTCCTGATAGTTCAATTTAAATCTTTTTTGTTTTGTTATTAAAATGCCCCAATGGAAGAGCTGTTGAAGTCCACATGTGCACTATTAAGGTGTTATTGAGGCCCCAGTTAACTCAGTGCTGTTAACACTCATGGTTAATTAACAAGGCAAAATGGGCTTCAACAGTGGCCCCTAAGGGGCGGCATTGTGTTCCCTATCATGTCTTGCTATGTGTCAGTATGAAACTTCAGCACTCTACATTAGCTTGATAGGCCATGGCATGTGTGAATAAACTCCTAGTGACTTTAATTCCAGCCCTGTAGATCAACATGGACTGCAGTATAACCACAGTGTGCACATGTCTACATATCAGTGTGAAATGAAACTCCAGAATCTAATACTCTCAACATGGTATTACTGCAAGTTATCCCAGGAGCACAATTCTCTAGAACCTGTGTGAGATAGCACATTGATTTGCACCTTGCATCATGTCGTCTTCCCCGATCATGTCATTCTCATACTCCTCCATGCTGGGAGCAGACACTCTCTTCATCTCCTGGGGGTTTGTGTCACCTTGGTCCACGACTTGCAGGGCGTCAGCGATCACGTCCGCCAGCTGGTCCAGCTCCTTGGGACTCAGCCCATCTATGTTGACACTGTGCTTCCCCAGCTGCTTCACCACATTCTCAATGAAGCTTTCTGAGGATGCAGTTTAAAAATAACACAATCACACTGCTGTGAGCGACAGCTGAGGAGGTTCCCTAGCAAAGATGGGCTTAAGAGTTAAAAAAAGAATATATTGGGAAGAGTGTACCAAGGATACAGATTCTGCACTGCTGTATTCAGAGGAACAACTTACAGTACATGACAAAACTGCAGCAGAAAAACAACAATAGAGAAGTACCCTGAGGACATATTAAACACCTGAGTGACACTGAGAGTCACTTTACTGACAGATGATTTTACCAGCCACCTCCATAAACAATGAGAGATGCACAGCCAAAATTGGAATAATCAGGAATGTAGTTACACTCTCACAAAGTAAAAAAAAGATATATAAAAATACTTATTTTTATTAAACAGTTTGTTTTATTTAACATGCTTGGTGGTGGCATTATGAAATGACTGTACCAGTCGCTTCCGCTGAACGGATGCACTGTGTTTATTCTGAAGCGAGTGGCTTGAACGGACTGATGAACTTCATCAAGCAGGCTGTCCACAGGTGGTGAATCACGATGCAAATCAAAATAAAAAGTCGGAGTACAATAAATAAATAATATAGGGTCAGTCAAGGGGTTAAGGGCAATAGACAGTATATGTGCTACAAAGGAGCTGTTTATTCCCCATTAGGAAACCCAATGCACGCACATGCATACAGCTTATCAGACTACATACGTCCGAGGGCAGGAGCAGGATAGGATTCTATGATAAAAGTTATCGACAGACAGACTTTTTAAGGAGGGCCCCAGAAACCTACCATCCATGAAGCTGAGGGGATCCTTGGCAGCTTCTTGTTTCAAGCCGGTCTTGTAGGTCAGCCTATCAGATTGGGGTCTCTGAGGCCAGCTGTCAGGTTTCGGTTGAAGTGGTTTCTTGCCCTTGTAGCTGTCCACATCTTCACTTGGGCTCAGGCTTTCTACTCGGCTGGTCGTAGGCTGACGCAGCCGGCTATTGTAAACGAGTGGGCCCTTGGGCTGCACATCAGGGGTCTGTTGAGCTGCTATCTTCTTTGCCAGGTACCCCTCTAAGGTGGAGAGGAGAGCCTTTCTGGCTATTGACTGCTTGCTGGGGAAGTCCACTGCTCCTAGCTGGGCCGAGGCTCTTTCAAGCTGGAAGGGAACAAAGGGCCTTGGTGGGGTGGTGTTGTCGGGGTACTGTGTCTGAAGAGACGGTGCAAGAGAGAAGATGGATGGAGGAGCCTTTCCTCTTGTCTTGGACTTCTGACGGATGTAATCAATGAAACGGTCGGCCTGGATTGCATCACTCTGCAATTTTTAAAACAAAATATTTTAATTATTCTCCATAAACTCTTCTTCCAGCCAACTAAGAAACCGATGCTCCCCCACAGTTGTAACAGCTTTTTTAATAGAGCGTTTGGCAACTAGCTATCTTTGTACACTGATTTGCAGAATATTTAGAAAGTGTAGGGCAGGTTGACTGTTACAATCTGTTTTCACTTTGCAATGTGTCCATGCTCAGAAAATGACCAGTATGCAGTCTGTTGTTAAATCCACAATTGAATGTGATGGTTTTTATCTCCAATACCAGCATCTGATTTAAGGTACACATGCACTCAGGAGGCACATGTTTTCGAGATGGCATAGACCCAGTGTTTGCCCCGTGTGCTCATTCAAAGAACAACAAGAGACTACCATTAACCATTATGAAGTCCCTTGAACATTAAAATAATGTGTGTGGCAGGCAGAGCTACCCTGTACTGGGACACATGTGTATACATCCTGATTGAAAATGATACCTTTCTGAAAGTCAGTTTCATTGTTGGTTTTAACAATAAAGCCTGACGCATTGCTGTAATTAAAGGCTATATCAATGTTCTGTAATAAATCTGTTAAATTGTTCTTAATCTTTGTGAAGATGGATCTGAATTATGGGGACAGGAATAGTGTAAGTAACAGTTGCCTTCCAGTGGCCACATCTTGTATTTTTTCAAGCAGTTTCTACAGAAGTGAACAGTGACAACATTATTGGCAATTGATAGTTCCACAACATGTCAATGTTATTCTATTTATTAATTAATCTTGTGTTCTTCATTTTCCAGTTACTCTATGGTGAAGATGAATGTTTTATTACAGTATGTGATTTAATTAAAATAGTTTACTATTAGTTACTGTATTGCCAAATGTTGCAGTTGAAGAAGCAGCAGTAGATTTATAATAAAATATAAGCTCCCCGCACTGGGGCAGTATTGGTATGAGAGACTCAAAATCCAGTAACAGTTAGTAAATACATAAGTACTTAAACAGAATTACAATGTTATTACTATGCATAGTTACAATGTAATTAATGTGTAAATTATTTTTGTGTCTAATCCTAACCATATCCCTACCCCTAACCCTAAATATAAACCTAACTCTAACCCTAATCCTTTTCTGATACAATTGTGTGCTTACATATATTGTGCAAAAAGTTTAAGTACATTGTAACTATGTGTAACAATACTGGGCTAGTGGAGAAGAGGTAAAGACGGAAACTAATCAGTAGTGGCAAGCCTTGCAAAAACAACTAACTTGCACCATTATCTAAATCCATTACAGATTCCCTATAAAAAAAATCTTTTGAGAGTTATACTGAGAAGATGCAGTATATGCAAGAACTCTACAATGATAGCTAAATATCTAGTAAGACAGACATCGCTGGAGAATGTGCTTATAATATAGGATTTCAAAAACATTTGGATTCAAACACCAATTAATCCAACAATAACCTTTTTTGAGGTTTATGATCTTCTTTCCTAAAACAATAAAGCAGTTCCCACCTTGACGGGAGGTTTCTCGTTCTTAGCCTTCTGATTGGTCTGTGCTGTTGACTGGGGTATAAACTCCAGATACTGAAGGTACTGCTGCAAAGACTTCCCCAGGTTAGCTTCTCCATTCTTTCCATCATTTCTTCCACTGTCAACACCTTGAATTCCAGCCCTGTAAATATGATCAAAAATAGACATTTTAAAGAGACAGCCTAATTGAATGAGTAAGATTTACAACACAAGGTCGTGCAGACTGGGACCCAAAGCAAACCGTGACCTTGATCCAAATGGCTGTAGTCTTTGTGAGATATATTTGCCATAAGAATTCATTTCACAATCAAATGCACTTTGCTTCAAAGTGAATCTAAATGTGCACGCACTCTGTTCATTTGAAGCTGCATGGTTTCAGTGGGGATGCACTGCAGGGTTTACCTGGGCTGGCTGTTGGTGTCTGTGTAGCTGGAATCTGGACGCCTGTAGTAGATCTTTTGGAGTTTGGATAGTTCTTTAGAAATCACCTGCTGCGTTGTGTCATCTTGCCAAGTCAGACCTGTTCAAGAAAATTACAAGATTTGTTCATGCATACAAATGCATCATAAATCACAGAAAATATGATTTTCCTGTTTAAAGCAAATATTGATCTTCATAAATCTTTACTTTCAGAGAAAGCGTCCATGGGTGTGCTGAATTCAAGATTGGGGGAATGGTCGGGACAAAACCAGGACTAGGCGGGGCCAGCTTGAAGGGGGTGAATTTATTGAATTAATTTACTGGCATTAATGCGAATAACCCAAGCCTCCTCAGTGTTGCACAAGCTCACTAGATCAGGGATTCACTGCTCATCTGAGAGCAATTGCCCCATCCTTTGCATCTGTCCTCTATTCTTCACAGCTGGCTTCACAAGGCTATTTCATACCAATGCTTCATAGGAAAATCTCCCACAGAAATAATATCAAATCAAAAATAAAATAAAAGGCAGGCTACAAAACACCAGGAAGAACCATAAACCAATATTAGTCACAACAGCATACTGCAAGCTGATCATCATTATATTAGAACTCATTGGAGTCACACTGGGTTTACAGTTATATAAGAAAGGACATTATTATCCTTTACCTTTCCGTGCTCTGCTGCCACATGTCACATTGACATTTCAGGATGAAATGAGATTTCAGGAATAGCGCTCCAGAGATTGTCAACACCACTCCATTTACTGTAATGATGCCGATATGGATACTGAGCAATTACTGCCCTCAGTTTGACTGAGCGGTATCACACAACTATACATACAGACATTGCTTACATCTCGGAAAGTAATGTATAAGTGTGGGTCTGACGCAAGGCTTACATACTGTAAATACATGCAGCACAAGTACAGTATACACCTTATGCAATGGTAAAAGCCATCTACTGTACAGTACCCCAATCCATTCAAGTCAGTTCATATGAATCCAAACACAAGTTTTTCACAACATTGTTGGTGCAAGGTCCACACAGCTCTCTCATAGCTATAACATTGTGACACAACCAGATGGAGAAGCATTTACTGCAGACTAGTTGATTTTCTAATGCTACTTCCATTGTGTTTTTTTGGGGATTTTGTTTTTGGCCAGTGACTGTAGTACATTGACCTGATGTACCATAATTGTCAAGCCTTTGCTGGTACACGTGAGCTTCAGGTTTTCTAGCCGCACAAAGCTGATTACCATCGTGGGGCAGCAGCTGGTTTAATTAGATTCTGTGAATGCAAACTGTAATGCACAAGTGCTCAATAAAACTGTGTATTATTATACAATCTATCAAACATTATTTAGTGATTTTATTTAGATATTTGATTTGATTTATTCGATGGAAAATATCATTACAACATCTCTCTTCTTGTTGTCAAGATTCCCCATAATCACTTTCTTTTCTAGTAGGTACTATACTAAAGCAGACAACATTTCCTGGGAATTTGGATGACTAGTAAATCATAAGCTCCTCTAGGTTTCCTAATTGAATAGGATCGGAGTGTGAGGCTGCCAAACTCCAATGCTTTCAATATTCTGTTTGCTCCAAAATACTCAAATACTATTCACCAAGGGCTTTGGTCAAAAAGCAGTTAGGAGTTTAAGATCTCAATGCACAAGAAATACACAGCGTCGCCACCCATGCTCAAGAAGTCTTCCTTTCTTTCTGCTAACAACATGCTTTTTATTATGAAACAATGGGCACATATAAAGTACCACTTATGTGAGCCACTACAACGCAACTCTTTGAATGGCACTCAGTTCTGAAAAGCAGTCCTTAATGATGTCTTGTGGAAAACCTGAGGATTGTGTCGCCTGAGTTATGAATGTACCCATCATCACCAAAACCTGACCAACAGTAAGAACATGTTTTTTCTAGTGTTGGAGTATCACAACTGAAATGCTCTATTCGCTATCCACTGCTGGGGGTGCCCTGTCTGTTTGTCCATTTTTTCAAATGCTCAAATTTAGAAAAAAATGAGTTCCACAGCTTTTTGTTTTGCATGCACACAACACCTACCCTAGAACTCTATACTCCACACATATGGGCTATGTATCATCAACCACTACAAGGAGGAAACACCTTCTGGTCCACTTGGGCTGGAATGACCCACTTCAGTCAAGCTATGATGAAACTTGGCTTTAGTATCAAAATCTGGTTTAAAGAGCCAGGACAGCAAAGTTACTGTAGCTTCAATATTAGCTTCCAAAATGTTCCTCAACCCGAGCCTGGAGCTGGAACCACACTGAAAGATTTGTACTTTGGATCTTTCTTGCCAAATTCTACAAATATCACTTTTCAATCCATGGTAGCTTTATCACCAAAGTACAACTTTTAATAAAGTGGCAGATGGTGCTAAACATCTTGGTAGCACAGGTTTAGGCAGCATGTCTGCAGCCCCCTCACCACCTCCTCTGTTCAGCTCAAACACAGACAGGATTACTGAACTGGCTGCATCATTGGCTACTGTGTCCTATGCTTCTGCCATGATTACACTACACACATACCATGGTGAACCACCATGTGATCACAGCACAGCTCGGTCTCTGGTTTGAACCTACAGGTAGTGGACAAAAAATGTAAAGTCACTTAATAGGGCGTTGGGCCACTATGGTATCCCGCTCTGTGGAGTTCTCGGCAGACCGTTTTTGATGAAACTGGCTGCTCGCACCCCAGGTTGAAATTTGCAGTCAATTGATCTGCAGTTGCTCACCTGTTTTGCCTTGCACTTAATGCATGAATATCACGATCCTGGAGCATGCGCTTCCGCCCACTGTTGCCCTTTGCTGATGATGTCTTTCCATGCCGACATCACCTTAGACACCGTTGCTCGTGAAACATCAGCAAGTTGAGCTGTCTTGGTCACTGAAGCTCCTGCCAAACGCGCCCCAACAATCACCCTTCTTTCAAAGTCACTGAGGTCTCCTCTTGCAGCCATGCTAGCCATAACTATAGGCAAACAGGCCTGTCCAGCATTTTTATACATAACCCTAAGCATGCTGGGATGTTATTTGTTTAATTAACACATGAGCCACACCTGTGTGGAAGCCCTTGCTTTCAATATACTTGGTGTCCCTCAGTTACCCAGGTGTTTCCATTTTTTTGTCCACTACCTGTATTTACAGTACACATTTACTGGATACATGTTTGCAGTAGACTTCACTAGAAACACTACAGCAGTCTGCAGTTTTTCCCCTCATTAGCCAACTCTTGAACCAGCATCCTGCACCATTAACCAGCAGTGGCACACTGCTTTCTGTTACTACTGACTGGGTTATATGAGTCACATACAATAAGTTCAAACACAAGTCTCTCAATCAGAGTTCAATGTTTCTTGATTCGGTAATTTAAAATGTTAGTAAGATCTGTTATGGTATGACTTTGCTACGAGGAGCAGTCAGTGATTACACTGACACCGTAGCCCTTCGTTTTATGCAAATCCGCTTATAAATTCTCTGCAGAGGGCAGCACTGAATGTGCAGGTCCTGCTTGTTAAAAAAAGCAGTGCAACGGCTCCAGTAAAGTGTCTCAGTTAATTAGCGGCTTGCCATTAACGCTGTCGCTTAGAAAACGGAATGACATTTTCATCTGCCTGATGTTTTCTGTAGCGGCAAGGCCTTCTAAATATTCAAAAGCCCATTAAATATTGTCTCGCTTCATGTCGTTTCATCCTGGTTTGGAAATGCAGATGCGCTTCTTCTAGGTTTTGTTTTCCAGTCGCTGTTAAGGAGACTGGGGTAAAGAAGATGAATAATGCAGCAGCAACTATGTTCAACCTAATTAATAGAGCTGTTAGAATTCCTGCTTGACACTTTAATGTATTTCAAATTAAGAATTATTTAAAAGGACGGTTCTGCATTAACAGCACATTTGACTCTTTTGCAGAGGAGAATACTGCAAAATCACCTACATAAATGTGCCTAAAAATATCGCATAAATATTTGAAATCCTGGGGACCATCCTCTGTGTGATTTAACAGTAATCAATTGCCTTTTAGTAAAAAACACTTTCCTGTTCCATGAATTAAATGACAAAATTGTACCGTATGGGTATATTTTAGATGCAACGTTACTGGTATTTCTATAAACCAAACAGTGAAACACTAAACAGCAGTGTCTTTGCTCCTGTTCATCAGATTAGTCTCCGCGCCGCTGGTATTGTTCAAACCTCAGGATGATGTTAAAACATGGCTAGGTAAAGGTGGGCATGCAGCATCTGACACCAACAATAAGATACAGAACCTCCATCCTCATGTGGGTGAGGGAGCTGTTGAATATCAAAGTCAGTACATTAGGTATAGAAATAAAAAATACTATCCCTGCCTTAATTATAAGATGCTGCTCCTTTTTCTTTACAAATGAACCCATGTATATATAAACTGTCACTCAATTAAAAATTGTGATTAGTTAATTTATGGGCATTAGTTGATTAAATCGGTAGATTAATCCGCCCACATTTTTTATAAAGGTAACGATCTTATCGCGGCTGTCTTGCATAGTAATAATTTAAAAAAATCAATAATCTAAAAAAAAAAAAAAAATAAGCCCAATGGGAATTTGGTCTTTTTAAAACTATTTTTATTTATGTTTTTATTTTAGTAAATGTAACAAATGTTATCTTTTCGTCCTATTACCCTAATAAAACAGATTGAGGGACCTGATATTAACTCAGTCACACAAGCCCCAACATAGATCAACATTCCTGTTCCCACACAGCACAACCACACTATCAGCAACCCTTGTACAAAACAAGACACTAACTATGATTTTTACACAACTTTAACCCCTTTTTATACAAGCTTAAAACCACAGTGTCCTACTACTTCCAGGGAGAGAGATAGCGCTTCAAATCAGCACTTACCTAAATAGCAGCACGCATTTCTCTATCCAGAATGTACTTATAATGCACGATTAAATTGCTAAAAATGTAATTCTGCATCAACTCTTTAGTTGATTAATCTGTTAATTGGCAAAGCCCTAATATATATATATATATATATATATATATATATATATATATATATATATATATATAGCCTAGTTAAAATACATTTGAATGTCTCAGATGAACTTGAGGTAGAGTGTTTATGAATTGATGTATTCTTCCTCAAGAAACTTTAAAGAATGAAAGCACTGGGCTTTAGCTTTTATGCTATGTACTTGCTATGCTATGTCAAGGTAGAGATAATAGCCCCTTTTTCTTATCATCGAATAATTTATCTTGTCCTCTTGTCAAGAAAAAAGACAGGCAAGACATACTACTTGGTTCTGTTTAAATGTTACCAAAATCCATCACTGCTATATACATTTTTTACATTTGTGTAGCACAGTCTTGTTTGTTTTTGAAACAAAACCCATTTTGTATGGTTTTAGTATGTAAAGACAGGACAGGTACCTCCATGTATTTGAAGATTTTGATCTCATTAGCTGACTATCTACATGTACTAAAGTGACGCGCCTGTCGCAATAGTCTCAAACCAGTTGCAAACGAGTCGGAAGTCTAGGGTGAAATGTACTAAACAAGCGCAATGCTATTAGCACATTTTTAGGGAATGCTTTGCAGCAGCAGTTTTTCTTTGCGATTCAGCCATAGATGAATATGTAATTATGGGCCCTGCATAAATTCGCAAAAATGGTGTGGAGATAGTTCTAATCAGGGTTCTCAAATATTATAATGAGATGTACTAATTGTACACTTACAATTGCATTAATTTGTTAAGAGCTTTTGAACGCACATTTTATACAGTCGCAATTGCTGCTGGCATTTCCCAGTCCACTTTTTCTCGGGCGTTGCCAATTGTGCTCAATGCATTTTTGAGATGAACACCCAAGTACCTAATTTTCATTAAAGGCTGGGTGTACTTACAAGCCTTGAAAACTAATTTCTATGACATTTCTGGTTTTCCCAGTGTGTTGGGTGCAATAGACTACACACATGTGCCACTGACCCCTCCAGCTCTTTCTGAGCATCTTTATAGGACCATGATCTTTTTTATGTTAACCCGACACCTCCTTATGTCAAAAATGTCCGGTTTAGCGAGGGGCTACTGAATGATTATGAAAAACTGTTTGGGGGTGAAGGTGGGGATCCCACTATAGAATCTGATGGGATTAAACTGCTTTTCATAATTTTTTTATATATAACAGTATTAACATAGGTAAAATGAAGACGGAACAGAATGCATTGTACAGATGATTCTTGCAGCCTTGCATGTATAGACGTTATCCTTCGGGCACCCTCTGCTGCAGCAAACTACAACTACAATAAGCTACTAACAACCAAACGAGCAAGATGGGCCGAATGGCCTCCTCTCGTTTGTAAACTTTCTTATGTTCTTATGTTCTTATGTTCTCATCTACCCCTCAGGGTCATATTTTGAAAGCATTTACTGCTGTCTATTTTTTTTTTTTAAAAGGTAAAATGCCTGTTTATTTTCCAAAACTAGAACTAACCAAGTTACATATGTCAAGTTCTATTACAGGAAGCACTCTCAAGGTGTTTTACTTTTGTAACATTCACATGATTTGTTCTCCTTTAAAAAAAAATAGGAGTTAATTAAAGAATGGAAGAAACGCATGACAATATATGTCAGTAAAACTGCAAATGAGGCATATGTACATAAAGTTAGCCACTCCTTATATCTCAGGTTCTGATAAATAATGTCCTAAGCCAATCCAAAGCATGTTTCACCGAACTTTAGCTACTGTATGCTGTAGGTAAAACCCTAAAGCAGGGTATCCAGGTTCACCAGATTTAACAGGTACAATGAAATACCTCTGAAGGGTCTGAATGCAGGTTTCATTGGTCTAATTTTAACAATTTAGAACACGGTTGGGACAAAGACCAGGGCTGGAAGGGTTCACTTTGTCCAGCCATGCTTTAATGTGCAGCATACTGTATTCCCATACACGTGTGAGAAGGACCCGTGCAATTTCATCATACAGTAAGTGGCAGTAATTAACGACACAAGCTTTGAAAGTAATTTCCAAATGAATGGTTGAAATGAAAGTCTCTCCTAAAAATGAGACAAGGATAAAAATGAGCTAATGCTTCTGTCAGAGACGAGAGCCCGGTCAATCAATGGAAAGAAGGGAGACAATTTTGAGAAGAGCTTCACATTAGCTGATGTTCCAAAACACATGCAGCACAAACATGATTTAAAGAAAAGCCTGGCGAACGCATTGTTCAAGCAGATGTATGACTATTAAACACTGCTACTCTTCAGACAATATTTTTAAATCAGAGCACTTCTGATGTGACCTTGCTGGCCTGAATTCAGATTTGTGTTCTCTTTGTGTTTGATAAGCTTCAGCATTGTGTTAAGGGGGACAGCAGCTACAGCAGTCCCTGCATGTACATAAACGAATGCTGAAATTCAGCAGAAATAATAACTGGAACAAAGTCCAAGGCTGTCCATTAAATACAATGCTTTTGCCATTTCTGTAGTACCTTATTTAATCATACCTTGTTGCAAACAACACAAAGAAGCCTCAATGGGTGAAAGAAAATAATGTTCTGTATGATGAGAAGTGGTTTCTGAAGAATTCTACTCCGCCACACTAATACTTAAAAAGCCCAGACTGAAAGTGAATTTATAATGTTCCCTCTGTATGTGTTTGTTTGAAAGTATCCCTGCTAAGAAGAAAAAATGGCTATTTACTTTTACCTTGACCTAAATAGCTTGGCTGCTTTAAAAGCTACTCCCTGAGTATACTTCACACAATAAAGCCTTTCTAATCTAAAAGGGCAGTAGAAAGGTTGCTTTTCAGCCTTTGCCACAAATAAGCATCACATGATCCCATTTTGGAAAAGGTTTAACAGTATAAAAGAAAGGAGTTCAATTATTGTTCTTGGCAGGTTCTTGTTAGTTCTATATCATTACAGTGGTTTGTATCCTCTCTGCACATTCTATAGGCCTTGCTTCAAAATACTCCCCATGATGAGTGGCTCACTGTCTTAATGTTACAATAAGAATGCCCCCATCCAGTTTCCCTCCTGCCACCACTCCAGTGCAACATCCCCTCTACGCCTTACTTGAGTGCACATTTCACAGACCAGTCAAAACCCTTGTTGTTATTCTATTTCAGATTCTCTCTCAGATGCCCTCCTCCAAAATCAATTGCTGTGAAAGCCGAAGCTGGAGATTCTGCTGCCTGTATTCCTGCACTACTCCGAGTTAATCTACTCGTCATTAGCTTCCCATTTCTCAGAGAATCAAATTCAGAATCATGACGTTAATGTTGCTCCTGGCTGTGAGCCCTGTTCAGTATGTGTGTGTCTGGGTGTAAATGAGTCATCTTATAATGTTAATGCACAACGCCGCGGGAACACTTTCAACAAGGCAAGCCAGAGTGCCTGTGAAAAAAACACACACCATATAACCTAATAAGCTGAACTTGGACAGAAATACTGAAAAATAACTCAGTATTTGCTGTTGTTGCTAAGTCAGCAATATTCCTGTTCCTGCACTTTTTAATGAAATGTACATTATGTTGGGTAACTTAAATTCATGAACCAAAACATAAGGAGGCAGTGTGGTCCAGTGGTTAAAGTCCAGGGCTTGTAACTGACTCACTGTGTGATGCTAACCAAGTCACTTAACCTCCTTGTGCTCTATCCTGTGGACGAGATGTTAAATCAATGTCCTATTGTAAGTGACTCTGCATATAATGCACAGTTCACTGCCTACCCCTGTAAAGCGCTTTATGATGGTGGTCCACTATGAAAGGTGCTATATAAAGATTATTATTATATAGTGTAAAATATAAAGTCAAAAGTGTGTATATGAGACCTCCTGTACTGACACCAAATCAAATACGCAGTGAAAGCATAGTGACAACAACTACCTGTGGTAACTCTGTCAATTTATCAGTGCTTATTAAAAAATAAAAATGTGAAAATCAGTGCAAAAAAAAAAGAAAAATTACGCACTTTCTCTTTAGCATTTTTACATGGGCTAATTTTTTAGAAAACCTTGGAATTATTCTTAAAAAATCATTTAAAAAATAAATAAAAACAACTAAAAGGTCCTTTTGTATAAATGATCAATATAAATATGCATTTTTGATACAGAGATGATGAAACATCAGTCATGAAACACTTTGTTTTAGGCATTAGGCTTTGGTAGCTACTGTATATAACTGATGGGATCCAGGGCATACAGAACTGGTTAGTAATCTTCTGCGCAGTTACTGTAGTTCTTCTGTAGCAAACAATGCTTATACGCTCCCATTTTCTAAACCTAATCTCGTTCTGTTCATTAGCATGTCACAGATTGATAGTCAGTGCTACTTAACTACAATATCTCCAAATGAGCTTTTATTACGCCTGCGCTGGCTTCTCTGGGCATTAATAACAGTCCTAGTCCCACAGCTATTTTAATGAATCCTAAAACAATAGTTATTTAAAATGCCTAAAGAGGTAGTATTTTTATTTGAAATAGCTACTATAAAGGTCGAGCCCATTCTGATTGTAAATAGTAAATAACACAGGCATCCTATGTTAGAAATGCATTTAAGCTGTTTAGTAATTGCCACAGTACTGACAGCCCCTTTAAGCTAATATCATCAAGCAGCTAATGCAATAACAGACAATAAAACCCCCATTTAAGGTGGCAGTGGGGTGAAGAAGGATGTTGTCAATATAGAAATACATTTATAGAAGGTTAAGTCTATTGAATGAGCTGAATTCAAAGGTCACTTCAATGAAAACACATCAATATGTATTACTTGTATTACTTTGTGTTGCAAACACTGATAATGATGATGTAGAGTAAGGCTGACTACCTGTAAATCATTGGTCATGTACTAATTAAAGCATACCATACAGCTATGTTTTCTCTTGCAGATCTTGGTAATGACTACGGTACTTCAAAGCTTGTAGAAATTGTTGAGATGTTTGCCTCCTAGTGCCGGTCACTATACATGGGAACGGAAAAGGCATTTCCCTTGTGTTTAATTGGGTCTGAGGTCTAGCTTGAGAACCTCATTAAAATCTCTGCTGGTCATATTTCTCATTCCAATTGGGATGTGGTTACAATACTGTTTCTGATTTGTCAATACCAACTTCTCATTTATTCTCACTGAACAGCCAGTATGTTTTGTTTTGGAGAACGTTCTACAAGACAACCTAATGTAGTGACTGCCCTCTGGTGGGATATTGAGACACTGCAGTAGAAATAACAGCTGATCTTTTGAACAATAAGGATCAGACTTATCAAGTATACCGACATGGAAACTATTAACGTTACAACACAAGTAATAAACAGCTTAGGCACGTGTTTGAATCCTTAAATTAACCTTTCAAGCTGTTTGCTTTTGTGGTAACATCAACATCAACTAGATAGGTCGAGTACAACAATATGGTAACGAGATAGGATTAAGTTTTATTGGAGCTGGGGGAAAAAAAACACACACATGATCTGACCCAGAAAAAAAAAACATCACCAGGTTCCTATCAAAATACAAAAGAAGCATACAGAAAAGTTTCTTTTTGTGTTGTTTTATGTTAAACTTCAAGCAATATGAATGAGATACGCAACAGGACACCCTAATAACTCTCCCTTATAATTGTGTTTAAGGGCAGTATTCCAACCCCATTTACAGAACATCATTAGTAAGGGACTGCTCAAATATAAGAAACAGGAACAAAAAAAAAATTGCCATCTGGAACAATTGGCACAGGAGCAGAACAGGCATACAGACAGGTCTCACAGTGGTCTTGCAGTGTGGTTTGACCTGCCTATAGTGTCACTGGTGCTGAGTGTCCCCATTGTAGGTACAGCTAATTCATTCATGCTGATCTGAAGAATATCCCAGAGCTGACAATCACCAGCTATGACAAGCTCAAAGCTGTTTCTTCATAGAGCTACTTAATCACAACTTACAGTACCATATTCACGTTTAAATGATGCCCACCATTCATACTGGTTGATAATTAATAGTAAAAATAGCTTCTAGGGGCATCCCTGAGGCACGACAGTGTGATGTGTAGGGTGAGTCATACAGTCAAGGGAGCACAGGTTCACCTGATGTACCAAATACCAACTTAAACCAATAAAATCAGACTATACACAGTAATGAAGAAAAATAACCTGGAAGAGTGTAACAATATCGGCATTCGCAGATTAGAAACTCCAGCTAACCAAAGAGGCTCTGCAATGTATCCCATTACAAACGTTGTTATCCTATTTAAACACGCTAATTAGATGACATGCACTTATTTACTATGCAGAATATTCATCCTAATGTGATTATGTACACTACAGTGACTTATTTAAAAAATCAGTGCTAATGTCCTGTAAATGTATGATGATTATTTTTCTGGCTTATCACATTTTTTTTCAGCTCAGCAGCTGCTAGAGAGCTCAGTACTTTCCATTACGGCAAAAACGGGTCCAAAGCCAGCTTGTCTCTGAGTCAAAAAAACACATGTTGACTGGATTCCAAAAACAGGGTTTCTAAAATAAAAATAGCTGGCTTCAAATGCCTGGGGCGTGGTGATATTAGAGTATATAACAGAAAAGTCATTTTTTTTATTAAATATCCTTCCGCCTAAAATAGTTCCATATAACTTAAAATAAAAGAAGAAAATTCATTATTTAAAAAGAAAAAAGCTATTTGTAGATGTTGAATTGAATATTGCCATTGAAAGTGCAGTTTTTCTGTATTTGATTTGTTATATTTCTTGTAATTGTTCATTACAATTTTAAGTAAAATATTACTGCCCATTTTCATCATGGCACAGCACAAATGAGTCTGCCTTTAAATCACGCAGACCCTTCCTCAGAAGACCTGCGACAGTATCAGGTGACAGTGCTGTGTGTGTTTTTAAATCATTCTGTGTTATCCGGGGCAGTAACAGGAGGTATCCATAATAGATTTGTGTATCGCTTCACAGTGGCAAGAAAGACGTTATTTGCATGGAATACCCGGTTACTTATCAAACTGACTTTGCAATTTACAGCTTGGCAACGTGGAGAACTACTGGGCCAGTGTTAAGAAACAATGCAGGGCACAGCAGAAGAGATTATTATTATTATTATTATTATTATTTATTTATTAGCAGACGCCCTTATCCAGGGCGACTTACAATTGTTACAAGATATCACATTATTATTATTATTATTTTTTTACATACAATTACATTATTTTTACATACAATTGCCCATTTATACAGTTGGGTTTTTACTGGAGCAATCTAGGTAAAGTACCTTGCTCAAGGGTACAGCAGCAGTGTCCCCCACCTGGGACTGAACCCACGACCCTCCGGTCAAGAGTCCAGAGCCCTAACCACTACTCCACACTGCTGATACCATTGTACCTAGACACATTTAAAAAGTACGGCAGGAATTGTCGAGATGCATTTATAAATATTCTGCATCAGACCACACAGCAACGCAGGGGGTGGGACCAGTGACAGCAGGCAGACCGACCAGAGGAGAAGAACGGACAGACCGGGAGCAACGGCAACAAAACATCCATTTAACCACCAAGGTCTCTTTTAAGAGTGACCCAAATCTTTTGTAAAAAGCTGAAAGTTTAAGATATTTTTTTAAACTATATATTTTCAGAATGGGATATGGAAACGCTGTATTTCAGGGAGAAGGAGCAGAGCGATCAGAATGGTCAGTTTTGAATTGATTTGAATACTTTTGCTTTTTTTCACTACTTCAACACTGGTGCCTGATTCAGACTCAATTCAATATCTCATGTACACTTTGGTTTCCCAAAATGTCAACATTTACCGGTGCATAAATCTCATCAGTCATGTTTATTGCGATAAATTTCAATATGTCTGCCGTTTTCTTTTCAAAACTCTAGTGCCGACACATGCTGTAATATCAACACCCCCATGTGACCTGTTTTGACCAATCAGGCTAGAGTATTTAAAATACCCATTTTATAAACTGTAATAATCTAAGCAAGCTCCCATCCAATATACGTAAGAGAAAATTTTGCATTTAGGGATTTAGGGCAATTAATACAACAATTACCGATGCTAATAGGGTACAAATCAGCTGTCTATGTATGCCTCCTGCTCCATTGACAGTGTCACCGAAGCCCTACCATCCTTGCTGTTTATTCTCTGCAAGGTGATTTGCAAACATAAAAGCTTGATTTTGAAGCGCAATTGTAATGCAGAGGGTCACAGTTGACTTGCAGTAGGGTGGGCTTGACAGCTCCGTGTACAGGCTGCATGTCATCTACCAAAATGAAAATCTGTATGGCATTTCAATGTGCCAATACTTAAGCTTATCAGGGCACAATCAAAACCGTCCCTGTCAAACCCACTGACACTGGTGATTATTCAGTTCAGTTCTAGTGCCACTGTTGACAACAATAGCATTCACTCAGGAAACTCATGAGATAGATTCTTTACTAAATCATAGACTAGACAACATGACTACATTACACATATTTTACACTACATTCTTTGGCCTATGGCTTCGCCTTTCGAAGTACTGTCCAGAAATTATCTTGCAGATAAGTGAGAGGCTGACCGTAGGGAAGCCATGGGCAGGGGGGTAGGATAGCTGCCCTCCCTGTTAGATGAAGCCAAAAAGCAGGTGGAGGCTGGGGGGGAGGTGGCGAACTGTGGTGCACATCAGGGACATAATGGATTGAAGAAAGATATAAATCCTTTCCTTGTCAAATAAGATACTAGCTATTCGATTGACTATTTAATCAGGTATTGGAAGCGCCTAAAATATGCTTGATGTTTACGTGATTTGATCTAAGGTAAAAGTGTTCCCAGCCAGATCCATCACTTTGCTTAATTAACTCCATCGCTGATTACTAAGTATAGCCTTCTAATGAATCACCTCCTCGATGTAAACCCTGTGATTAATTTTAAGGCGTGACACTTGACTTCTCTGGCTACAGTGCTGCGCATGCCGTGTTTGAGCTTCACCAAAGGATTTTACTTGACCTTTTACCTGTCCTAGTTAACACTTGACCTATTTGTAAGTTGTATCAGTGTAGACTATGGTTTATAGGCTGTGACCATGAAGCTCATTCTATTTCTGTCCTGCTGTGGCAGAGTCAAAATACACCTAAAGATGAAAGGCAAATTCTTCCAATAGGACTGGCATTGGTAATTGTATGAACCAGCATATGATATCTTATTGCTTTATTATTCTATATTTACTAGCTCTTATATTTTACAACACTAAAAGAATCTAAGAAGAAGACAGCTTCTTTTAAGTATTACACATTTTTAATAGTTATGAATGTATACTTTATAGGAGTGTCTACTCATTAATCTAAACAGTGTTGAATCTAGACTCCGTTTTAAATGTTAAGAACAGGTCTACATTTTGGCATTTTACTTACTTTTAAAGACAAAAATACAAAGTGTTTTTTGTTTTTTAAAAAGTATCCTTTCCTTTAATGATTTACAGTGCTGGTTTTCAGATCTGCCAATGTTTAGATCATTTGAACATGGTAATGTTTCTGCCTATTCAAAATAAAGTGGGTCCAATATACTAAACCAACAACTTCAAGAAGTTAAACAGCTGGTATCCCAGGTCAGCACTAATCTTGGATCACTTTACCTAAATTAACATTAGGACGTCCCAGATTCGTGCTACATACTGCAATCAGGGCCTGTGAAACCAGCATAGAGTGCCCCAATGTCCCAAGCCCAAGCTGAGCAGGTCATTCTGACAGGAAAAGCTTCTGTAAATGGCAGTTTGCACTGTACCTCTGTGAGACAGCTTGTGCAGGAGGCTCCTGAGGCTCTGCAGAACAGGAGGTGAAACTTCGTATCTGTATACGTCTATCACTGGAACCCGCTGGCACCTGCCAAACAACCGGTCTGCAAGGAGAAACAGAGACAACAGAGTCAACGAAAGTGAAGAACGGCAAGCTCTTATCTAACAATGTCTTCAAGCTCTGATACTACCCAATACAATATCTAACAATGTCTTCAAGCTCTGATACTGCCTCATACAATATCTAACAATGTCTTCAAGCTCTGAAACTGCCTCATGCAATATCTAACAATGTCTTCAAGCTCTGATACTGCCTCATACAATATCTAACAATGTCTTCAAGGTCTTATACTGTATACTGCCTCATGCAATATCTAACAATGTCTTCAAGCTCTGATACTGCCTCATACAATATCTAACAATGTCTTCAAGCTCTTATACTGTATACTGCCCCATACAATATCTAACAATGTCTTCAAGCTCTTATACTGTATACTGCCTCATACAATATCTAACAATGTCTTCAAGCTCTGATACTGCCCCATACAATGTAAGGGTTAAATTATGTTAACATTACATTCACCAGTGTTAAAAAGATTAAAAACAGTTAACCAATGCATCAAAGGGGTATTAAACATAAACCAAAACATACTTTATTTTTATTACAACAATCTTGATGCCACATCCATTTCTTGAAAACTCTGAATGGTTTAGAAACTAGCAGTTGCTGTTTTCTTGACAGTATAATATTGGTATTAAGATAAGCATTAGACCATCAATGGAGGGACTTTATCTGAGGCTGCTAATCTCCTCTATCAGCAGGCCCAAGCGCCACTCAATATGTGTTGCCTAGCAACACCGACAGCTCTCGTTATCAGCTTCATTATATTTCAATGGGTATTTAGACAAGAAAGGAAAGCTGGGACATTCAGGGTCACAGTACGTAGAGAGGGGGAATCTTTCAGCACTCATTTCATTTATCTATGCAGCATTCTGAGAGCCAAACATACATCGCATGTTCTTTGACTTTAATCATTGTAGAAAGGACATTGTTTAAATATATTTCTACAAATAAAGGAAACTATCTTTGATTATATTGTAATGCTTTATTTTGGGCACTCTGTCACAATGAGTTGAATTAAGTAGGATTGAGCATAATGGGTCCATCTTTCCCCTTTTATTTCTTGAAATTCCCATTAGTCCACCCCTGTTAACCATTCTGAGAAAGGCTGTAATTGGCAGCTTCTGGATCACAGTTGGACGCAGGTGCTTAGATTTCACTGAAAAGCTGCTTTTAACCATTTCAGTCCTGGCGGGACCTCACGACCCTGCCTTAACTGAAGTATACTGCTCTTAAAGCACTGACGGGACTTTAACATTGCATTTACCAAAATATATGTAAAAAAAAAGGGTTTGTCCTTGTGGAAGGGTGGTGGGTAATTCACTGACACACGGGAGATACAGGTGATTTTGACAGCACCGCACAGGTGCCCAGTTTTATTTTAGTGGGGCAGTTCCACGTTCTGGCCCGCAGAGGGCGCTGTTGTCTGTGGTCTGCCTATCAACAATGATAGACAGAGCCACAGAGATACCAGGGGTGGTACCGTTCTAAAGTATAGGCGCACTCGCAGGTGCTCAAACAAAAATAAGCAAAAGGAGAAAAGAACAAGGAAAATAAAACACAGTAATCAAAACTACAAACAAAGGTGCTGCACTCGGCAGCTTCACCCGACCGTCGCTACCCGCACGGTCCGGTCTCCGATCCTACCCTCGCCGCTCCCTCAGACTGCTAACACAAATACTGATGGGGTCTGCCCATGGTTTCCCCGCTAACCCTGTTCCCTTTCTTTTCTGTTTTATTTCTTTTGGGGTTTTCCTCCCCGGCCGTGTTCTGGATCGGGACAAGTGCGTCCGCACGTCTGTTTTCTCTCAAAAGGGCAGACCTGAGGGAACAGCAGAATGTTATTTTATAGGGCCAGCAATCCCCCAAGACCCGCCGCTCAGCCATTCAGAGAGAAGGAAAGCCCGCACACCCACTCTCCCACCTCTCCGTGTCACTGCCATGACTGACAGGCGAATATTGACGGGCTGCTGCCCTCTTCCTGCAGCACTTCGAACACATCAGAAGAGTCAGTACAGGTCTCCCCCTGTTACAGCCCTGTTCTCATGTATACTCAATAAAGGAGTATCTTTTTTAATTATATAACTTCATTTTCCATTCTTCAGCTCGACAAAAAAAATTCAATCAATCAATCAATCAATCTTTATTTTATATTATTATAGGAGGCTGTGTGGTCCAGTGGTTAAAGAAAAGGGCTTGTAACTAGGAGGTCCCCGGTTCAAATCCCACCTCAGCCACTGACTCATTGTGTGACTCTGGGCAAGTCACTTAACCTCCTTGTGCTCTGTCTTTCGGGTGAGACGTAATTGTAAGTGACTCTGCAGCTGATGCATAGTTCCACCCTAGAGACACCCTAGTCTCTGTAAGTCGCCTTGGATAAAAGCGTCTGCTAAATAAACAAATAATAATAATAATTATTATTATGAATATACATGATAGTAGCATAGTACATTAAATAGAGAGTTCCAAAGAGTCGGAGAAGAACACACTATAAATACACACTCACTGAACATTTTTTTAAAAGCTGCGCAATACCACAATAATAGATTAACCTTATCTAAACCATTTTATTCTTATTGACCACCAAATAAAAGAATCCCATGAGAAATGCCTGTTATCTCTGTTTGCGCTACAGTTCAGCGCTCTGTTGTTTGTCCTAATTGCAGATGGCGTCATCACTTGTAAAAGGCTCTATGACAGATGGTGGCATGAGAAAGCATACACAAAGGAGTACAACGTTTATGCAGTCATATTTTGCAGTAAATTTGATACAGACTACATTCTTGTGAGTTAGTATTCATTTCACTGCACATTTTAATGATTTTATTTTTCTCCTCAGAACCTGTCAACAGGTGAAATTCATCATATGAAAGTACAAATAGAATACCTATGGCGTGCTCATTATTTTACTGTGTCTCAGAAAACAAGATATTTTCCTTTGATTGGTTTCATTTGCTGACAGGCGCTTCTCATGCAATTGCTGTCTACAGGACTTCCGCACTTCATAGAGCCACACCAATAGGACTGTTTACACTCGACCCATATGAAGAGGAAAAAATGATTTCAAAACTACACTATAGCCCTGAAATCATTTACTTGTGCTTCATTTTGAATGCATGTTTAATAAAACGCCATGTGCTGAATTCCTAAAACACCAGTGTATTCAGAAACATACCAGCACTCTAATCCCAATGTGAAAAAGGCCCCATGCACAGCACTGTAAAGATTTCTTATGACCACCATAAAACAATCCCGGAGCCAGTTTCCTACATGAAGACTTGTGAGGTGTGTACAGTCAATACAGCAATTAGCTCTTTGAGAGACACACTAACCCTCAATGGTAAGCATCATTAGTGCAAAAGGTTGTGTTAAACTAGATCTTCTTTCAAAATGCCTATTGGACACAGAGCTTTATTGACTATCGTACAGAAATGTATTGGTGTCATTAGAAAGTGGGATTATAGTTTTTTGTTTTGTTTTGTTTTTTACCTTACTACCGGTAAATTAAATAAGGCATACCTTATCATTTCAATATATATGGAAATAGGGCCCAATATTTCTGGTGCTAATAAAAGGCAAAGGGCTTGATGTACAGCCTTGGTTAGTATTCCTAGCATTTGTATGGTATATGTTTCACATCCAGCAAACGTTAGAGCCCACAGCTCAGCTGATTGTGATTGGGGTGTTCCTGGTTTATATATCAATCAGTCTACACAGTGCATGTAAACTGCACAGCATAGGAATACAGCTAGCAATGTGTTTGACAGCATCTGATTTCAGAGATTAGACACACATGCTTCATGGAAATGCTATCTTCAAGGGAATGGTACAGGCATCATGCTGTGCTTTTCTGGAAGGATGGCGCACAGATCCTATCCTATCCTAGTGACTCAGGCTTTTCTTTTTATAGTTTCACTTTTGTGATAAAGTTTGCACCCCAACTGAAACGGAATACTGTACTGTCCTGCCCAGCTGGGGAAAGCTGCTTAACATGCACAGCAAGCGGTGGATAATGAATGTCAAGATTCGGCTAATCATTTACACAAAACTGGTAAACAGAAGAAACGCTCCGTGAGAAGCAATCAATCATGAAGCTGAGCGGGTCGGTGGAGCACTAGCGCGCCCAGCGGATTTTGTTAACAAATGCATTGCGCTCTACAGAGATAGGACTACAATTGATACGACCATCTGGGATAAATCTTAGGTCTCCATCTCATTAAAGGTTGCAACATGTTACAGATTGTATTCCAGTGAATGTGAGTGCTCCAAATCCATTACCTGTTGACATGCAAGTGGAGTCAAACCATTAATCTGTGTTCATGTAGACCTAAATATTAAACCCATTTGCTTATTGTCTCTATTTAAGTACTTCAGATTGAAAATGAGAAGGAAACACGATTATCATGCATTCCTTCAAAAAAAAGTGAAATAGAGATGAGTGGTACCTTTATTAATATGTAAACCATTTTACCTTTGCACTCAAATGAATTCATACTGCGTTTACATGTTTTAAATGTGAACTCATTCATAAAGTGTTAATAATGTAGAGATTCAGAGTGCAGTCTCCTCTGAACTTCTGGGTGGGACAGGGTGCCACAGGAGATGCTCAAGGTATTGTGCTGTCTTGACGGCACCTGAAGTGTGTGTGTGTGTGTGTGGGGGTATTGTGCTGTCTTGACGTCACCCGAAGTGAGTGTGTGTGAGGGGGTGTGTGTAGGGGAGGGGGTGTGTGTGGGGGGTTGTGGGGAGGGGGTTGTGGGCGGGGGGGGTTGACTGCTGCACATTAATAAAGAGTACTCCATTTACATGGCATAGAGTTAAGTGCTTTCTATCTCAGAAATGTTGTTTAATTACTCTTCCAGAGATAGCAACTGACAGTCAAAAAGGTTATTAGCGCTTTCAATATTACTAAGACAAAGACAAACACCACCAGCAGGTTCAATCAGCTGCACCTGAAGTCTTAACTGGGGTTCAAACCAAGATGGCAGAATCTGCCATGCTGGTAACCGGGTTATTAAATGCATAAGCAAAGGCATCAATGCCTCTATACATTATACAAGTGATGTGTTTGTGAAACCTTCGGATTACAAAATGACTATTCTATTCTATTCTATTCTATTCTATTCCATTCCATTCCATTCTAGTCCATTCCATTAAATTCTATTCTATTATATTCTATTCTAGTCCATTCTATTCTATTCATATAATAGATAAATATATCATAATGATGATTTGCTCTAGACACAAAAGCTACACTAACAGGTTTAATAAGATCAGTAAACGTCAGATATCTCCTGCAAGTCTGAACAGAACAGTCTGATATCACTGCCCTGTCACTTCCCATGGTGCACTTCTCTCATGCACCACCTTGAGTCCTGTGCTCTTTCAATGACACTATAAGCACAGACAAGAGGCTAACATATAAAAGATGAACAGCACTTATATTCACTGCAACATACCACTGTGGATTAGGAACAGTCTACAACATTTTAAAGGAGACCGACAATAAAAATCATAAAACAAAAAGAAAAGATAAAAAGATACTTTGCTTGTGATTCACACTACAAATGCTGCAGTAAACAGCCTCTGTTGTCATTTTGTTTTATTATAACATTAAACATTATTAAATGCCCAATGTAGCTTAGATTGTATGAGCAGACATGCAAGATGCTGTATCCCATTCAACTCTAATTCAGTTCAAACAATGGCATGGAACATTAACCTTTACACACATCCAGCTTCCTTACAATCAGTTGTTTAAATGCATTACTTCTTTTTTTATCACCATTTGCCTCAGCTATTTTGTTTTTAAATAATACACACTATTTAACTTAATGAGCTAAAATTCCTGTGTAAATATTTTACCCTTCTGGATTTCAGCCAGAATGTAAGAGCCGTATTAACAACTAATCACAATGGCATGTTTATGCCATGCGACAAAACCTTTTAATTCGATTCTGTAAAAAGATTTCACTGGAAAACAGGTGACCTTTTTAGGGAAGAGGTCAAGTTGAAAACCAATGAAAACCATAATGCTCCAGTGTATTTAAACAAAAAAATTCTCAGGGGTGAAACTGAAGATAATACAGGCTCTATTGGCAGGATATGGATGTAAATATTCCTGAAACAGTCCATGCTGAGCATAATAAAATACTGCAAGTATCTGAGTGTTACAGTACAGTAGAAGGTCACCAGTCTGTGGCTATCTGTAAGACTGAGACACATACTCAATCTCAGGCTCTTCAATGACCGACACAGAGAGGCCGATCAGCCGGCAGCACTGGGGTCCTATACAGTGCAGTGCACAGCATCTGCCACATGGGGGCAAAGTAAGGTGGCTGTTTTTAATTCTACTTGTTCTATTTGTCTCAGGCCTATGGGTATTGTTATTCTGAGTATTTTATAACTGAAAGCAAATTGGAAATCAAGTAAATTGCTGTAAAAAAAATACGTACCATTCGATTCAAAGTAATCTGTTCCATCAGGCAAAAAGCCAACAGCAAAAATTAAATTAAATTAAGTAAACACTTCAAAATAAGATTTAAACTCCAAGTCAATCATAATTATCTGTGAAAACAGGCTACCTTGTCATAAGTGATGTGGAATAACCAAGGTGTTTACTGAGGTGCTGGGAATGAAATCGGGTTTGAATCGTGCCTGTTGAGGACTATATCCATGCACTTGCTCTCTCTGTGTTCTTCTGTCTGTGAAAACCTGAGCATTGACCTACATCCACAACACAAAGAGGAGCATCTCATAAGAAATGCACATGCATAGCACTCACAAAGAGTAACCTTGCTTACATATGTCAGAACCTTGAAAAGTAGGACAACATGACCTGCATTTACAGTATATTGAATCTACTGCAGTACCACACTGTATCATTAGTATTCAAAATGACTGTGTTGCTTCTTCTGGTAATGTTGTGATCTGCTAGTGCAATAGTTCTGCTGATGTTTACTCACAGAAATGCTATGCTATGATCATGGTATCTAAGGGTATCCCTCGTTGAAAGGGATACAGTTGTTGATGGGTGCAGTCTCATAAATGATAAAACCCCAAACCTGGTAAAAGAACCTCTGCTATCCATCTACATGGACTCACTTCTGCACCTATTGTGTGGAGGCTTTTAAAAGCCACAACCACTTTAGTGTGAATTTACAAGAGTCCCAGATAAACTGTTAGAGGTACAGTAGCCCTCCCCTAACACTGTACCCTGTGTGTTATGAGATACACTATACTGTAAATACTACTCTAAGATATTTTGCAAAGTCAAGTTATACTATAGGATTATCAGCTTGAGTAAGACACTCAAGGTATGTTTATTAAGAACATAAGAAAGTTGCTCGTTTGGTTGTTAGTAGCTTATTGATCCCAGAATCTCATCAAGTAGCTTCTTGAAGGATCCCAGGGTGTCAGCTTCAACAACATTACTGGGGAGTTGGTTCCAGACCCTCACAAATCTCTGTGTAAAAAAGGTCCTCCTATTTTCAGTTCTGAATGCCCCTTTATCTAATCTCCATTTGTGACCCCTGGTCCTTGTTTCTTTTTTTCAGGTCGAAAAAGATATATACATTGTGTATTAAGTTTGGCAGGGGAGAAATGGATAAAGTACTGTAGCATTGTTAGTTGTTTTTGCTAGTAGGTTTTGAGTAATGTATTGAAATGCATTGCTAGGGTATCATTTCAAATAGGGAATTCCATTTCAATTTTAAACCCAACATTGCCTTTGGGCTTATTTGCAACTGGTTAATACATAAAATAAATTGTAGCTTGAGATACAAAAAAAATGCTAGAGCTCTCAACACTTTTTGTATGCATATTCTACATACATACATACATACATACATACATACATACATACATACATACATACATACATGCATATAGCTTTTTTATACATTAACATTAAAAAGAGTCTTACAGTTTAATGTTGGGGGACAGAAAAACAGGGAGGTCAAGACTTGATGCCAGCATCTCTTGGCTCTAAGTCCTTTGCTGTAACTGTTGGACCTCCTACAACTAGTTAGGAAGTGAATAAACACTCTCAGCCCAAACAAACATGACATCCCTTGGCGAGTCAATCGTTGACACAGCAATGCTTATGAAGAGTGTCACTCACTGAGTTAAAGCCTGGAAATATTTGGCCTGCCAATTATAATTTCACAATGCAATCTAACATTTCACCAGGAGAGAAATTGGAAGTGTCAGGTTATTGGTATTATGAAGCCCTATCAGCAGTAGTGGCCTTTTGCTTATAGGTTGGCTTGAGGAACTGAATACCCTTTACAATACCGGACCAAATAAAGAACAAACCATTCTTGTGGCATTCCCTGAAAGCAAATCTACAAATACACATTCAGCTGTGACTTTTGAAAGATGTCAATAACATTTCTATTTTATTTTATAACAAAATGTAACTTATCATGTTGGACTGGATAAAGAGTCTGTTGTTTTGGGCTGTAACTTGACAAAATAATATGTTATTTAACTATCTCTCTTGAAACATAGCTTGTGGTATCACTGTCAATGCCATTAAGTGATATTTAATTATCAGTTGTGTTTCAAGGTTGAAATCTGAATTGAAACAGAAATACACCAGTAAAAATGGAAGCACGTTGACACATTATTAAATTGTCAACGGTTTCTATGCTAAATTAGTCCCTGTCACATGTTTTGTTATTGGAGTGTTTTGCTTAGATTAGTCCCTGTCACATGTTTTGTTATTGGAGTGTTTTGCTTAGATTAAGCATTGAACATAAGAACTTAAGAAAGTTTACAAACGAGAGGAGGCCATTCGGCCCATCTTGCTCGTTTGGCTGTTGGTAGCTTATTGATCCCAGAATCTCATCAAGCAGCTTCTTGAAGGATCCCAGGGTGTCAGCTTCAACAACATTACTGGGGATTAACTCATTTGTGCCTCAATAAAGTCTAAAAAGGTCTGGCTCCGTAGACAGCATTCATTTCCTATTTTTGCAAACGGATGCACTGTATTTCCATTTCTTTCTAAACTCAGATACAGATTGACCTGCTGCGGGCACTGAAGGAAATGAAAGCATCAATCTTTCTCATTATGTTACCTGCTGAAGTACTAGCTACAGTATTGACAAGCGCATCAGCAGTGTGATAAAACTCATTTAGAAGCGTGGCTCAGCTGTACCCCCGTGGGCTCCCTGGCGGTCTCTATTGGGAATCTCATTATTAATTAAGGGTAAGTTATTGAGGGTAAACAGTGTCGAGAAATAAACATGTTCAGAAGCTATGAGATCACAAATTATTAAGCATGTCAGGGAATATGAAGCTGATCTCGTTTCTCTTAATATCAGGTGATAATTTCACTTCTTATTACATTTCCCAGTTTTCCTTTCCCGCTTGCCTAATGATTTAGAATTCTCTTGTAATATACTGTAGCTGTATAACAAAAGAGAATAGCAATAGTATCATGTGTGTGCTTTTTATTTGAGAATAACCAAAAGCTGAAAAAAACTGTGAAAAACGTAGTAAATATGGAACAGACAGACATGAACAGCAAAATACATCTAGTTACAGCGGGCCAGGCAAAGTCACGCTGAATCAACACTTTGAACATCCAAAAATATCACATCACAAAGTCTTACAGTAGTGCAGGTATGTTAGATAATACCACTGGGGTATGATCATGAAACCAATGTATAACCCTGAAGAAATCCTACAAGAACCATTTAAAAAACACAGCATGACCATAGTTACCAGTTATTTACAGCAACTGGACTACTGCCTACAGACATATACATTTGCAGTTGTGAATTAGATTGTCAAAACCATTAACATCATACAGTAAGCTGCTCCATGGTGACATTACAAATCTATGAATACATAGCTGTTGGCATAAACTGAAGCTGAAGTATAGATAGATATGACAGTCTTATTATTCCACAGAGAGTGGGATATTGTTAAAAAAAAAAAAAAAAAAAAAGCTTTGGGTCTGCCCATAGGAATGGACTGAAATAACTAAGCCAGTCATTTTATTTATGCCCAGACTGCTGGATGCTTTCAAAGAACATACTGTACTTTACTGTGATTGTCCCTCTTTTTAGAAGGTCACAATGGCTAAAGATGTCAAACAGGCTGATGTAATGTGTCTACAACATGACAGGTGTTTTCTGGAAAGCACATACAGTACATGTACAATGTGATTACTGTATTTCCAATTTAGTGGCATCACAGATCTAATTTACAGTATATAAAACTCAATTATGCACAAGAAACAAACAAGCCGTGGATGAGACTGCAAGGTTAATAAGAGCAGAGGCAAGCTGAATTGTGTCTCTCAGCACATCAGAGCCTGTGTGATGCAGGGAGAGAAAACCTGGCAATGACAGCCTGCAGAGACAGCTCTGGGAGGTAAAAATGGATGCATTTAATGTGCCTGCAATCTGGGCTCCACATTGCTCAGCTGACTCTTGGTAAAAGACATAATCAATATATATATATATATATATATATATATATATATATATATATATATATATATATATATATATATATATATATATATATATATATATATATATATATATATATATATATATATATATATATATATGTCTCATATATATATATGAAAATAATTTAGATATTTTATTTAACATTACATAATTTAAGACACCACAAAATGATAGTAATAGTAGTACACTATTTTACATTTTTGACAGTTTTTCATTAAGTATACTCGCCTATCGCCGTCTCGAGCTTTCTGCCCTACCTCCAGACTATTATTTCTTCCTACAGCCCTCTCGCCCGCTCTGCTCCTCTGCCACCAGCAGATTAGCTGTACCATCCCCCCCCCCCTCCGCTCCCCCACTTCCAGAGTCCGCTCCTTCTCCACCCTTGCCCCTCAGTGGTGGAACGACTAGGAGAGATTCGGCTTCTGTAGCAAAGACTTCATAAAAGAAATAGACCATTTCCCATTGCTGTCTGCGAGACCAACAGAGCACGATTTGCTTGAGCAAACAGACTCAGGTGAGCAGCATGCTTACAAACTTTCAAATACCCTCAGCCACCAGGGGAGACTGTTTGTGGCACTGGCTGAAAACAAAGCAGTGAGTGAAGGAGACTAAACAGTACAGTGAATTACAGTGTGTTGACAACAAATTATAGTTTACACATTCAGCAACAGAAAGTCATTCAACTGTGAGGCAGTGCTTGTTACGCAATATTCACCACCCCTTGAAAAAAGCATCATTGAAAATGGAAGGTAAAGTATGCTTTGTAATTCATTTAAGGATGAAGTTTGTGGAATGGGGTAGAATACTATTTCTAGGTATTACGTATTTCTTAATGACAAGTACTAAATATGAGTGTAACAAATCATTGCGTACCGATGAATCAAGATGCTTTCTTTACATGATATATTGTATCGTAATTGAAGAATGTTCTGTTTGTATCTGTTTGCTGTAGCTCGGTGTTGTTCCCCAGGTGGTTCTTGAATGAAGAATGTGTTCTATAGTTGTTATGGATACAGACTCTCCCTGTTTCATCCAATGGCGTCCCATTGTATTTATCTTGCTCTTAATTGTATTATTACTTGTACTGTGATTCTTCAAATGTATTTGTTTACGACTGTAAGTCGCCCTGGATAAGGACGTCTGCTAAGAAATAAATAATAATAATAATAATAATAATAATAATTTCATTCTTGTCTTCTAACAAAATGGTCCATTCATAATTGACCATTTGATCTTGTGATGCATCATACAAGTATGCAACGAGGCTCATCACATGTATCGAGATACATATCGTACTGCAACCTGCATATCGGGATATGAACAGTATCGTGACGTGAGGGTACTGTTACACCCCTAGTAAGAAAAGCAACCAGGAGAAGTGTCAATTGAAATGGTCCCAGTGGTTGGTTGTCTCACAATTGCAAACTGCATATTTGCAATCTCCTGTATCCAGGTCACATCCAAACTAATGCAGTTATTTATTTATAGAGTTCAGTCAAACTACTGTAGGTTATAATTATATTTATTGGCTTTTGCTTAAACCTTGTAATGGCATTTACTTAAACAGTTATGTGACTACCTGTTACTTTTCAATTATCTTCTGCTATATAGCAATTATATATAATCAGCAGTAAGTACAGGGAAATGTTATTGTGTTTAATGTAACCTGTTCATTTAACCTCTGTGCAGTTACGGTTACAGCAATACAAACACATTAGTAAAGTATCTTTTTCTATCTTCTGTATGACTGTATTTGTTTTAGTGAAGCAAAGAGTGAAGCAAATCCAAAGCTGCTGTTTATTAGATTTCACATTCCAATCAATCCATTCCTGCGGAAATGAAACTCCTTCTCAACCATGTTGCTGCTTTTAGTAACTCAGTGATATCATTAGACCATTCATGTGGTGGCTAGTGTGTGTTTTTAAATCAAAACAATCATGCAGGGCTCCCGAGTGGCACATCCAGTAATGGCGCTCCGCATGGAGTGCAGGATCCGCTTTATAGCCTGGAGATCGCAGGTTCGAATCTAGGCTATATCACTGCCAACCGTGACCGGGGGTTCTTAGGAGGCGGCGCACAATTGGCCGAGCGCCGCCCGGGTAGGTAGGGCTTAGGTCGGCAGGGGAACCCACGGTTCACCGCGCACCAGTGACCCCTGTAGCCGATAGGGCGCCTGCGGTTCTGCAGTGGAGCCATTCAGATCTGTGTTATCCTCCGGCACTATAGGTCTGGTGGCCTCGCTGTGGATTCGCAATGACGGATTGGCAGGAACACATTCCCCGAGTCGCCAGGGGGTTGCAGCGGTGGACCGGGATACAAATAATAATTGAGCATTCCAAATTGGGGAGAAAACCGGGGTAAAAAAAAACATTGGCGACGACTAAATTAAAAAAAAAAAAAAAATCATGCAATTTGCAACACTACGAGCGTGAATGTTTTATAAGTGGTGTCATGCTTGAATGCTTTACCACAGACAGCAGCTGGGCTGAAGATCATGAAAACAGAGTGCAGACAAGTGGAAAAAATGTGTGTGCAAGCATCTATAACATTGCAGAAAAGCACTGTCTGAGTGTGGATACGTAAGGTAACAGATACCACATTTTAAAACAAAAAGCACATGTTTACAAGAACCTGTGCGTCTTTCAAAACTGGACATTGAAGACGTATACAATGGATTGAAGTGCACAACAGGTAAAGCGTATGGAACTCATGTGATAGATTGTTTATTTAGACTAGACAACACGACTACATTACACATATTTTCACACTACATTTTCTGGCCTCTGGCCTCGACTTTCAAGGTACTGCCCATCAATGAGCTTGCAGGATAGCTGCCTTCCTTCTTAAATTCCTGTAGTGATGCCAGTATAAAAAGAATATCACTTGGGGGTGTATCTTCCCCCCTGAAACAGGGACCTTGTTTGATGCTTTCCATGGAAAATCTTTAAGAAACATACTGTTTCAGTACAGTGGCTCTCAAAACTTTTCCACATTTTATTGTGTTACAACATGGAATCAAAATGGATTTAATTAGGAGTTTTTGCCACTGATCAACACGAAAAAAGTCCATAATGTCAAAGTGAATAATAAAATCTACAAATTGTTCTAAATGAATTACAAATATAAAACAGAAAATAATTGATTGCATAAGTAGTCACCCCCTTTGCTATGACACACCTAAATAAGCTCTGGTGCAACCAATTGTCTTTAGAAGTCACATAATTAGTTGAATGGAGTCCACCTGTGTGCATTTAAGGTGTTTCACATGATTTCAGGTTAAATACACCTGTCTCTGGGAGGTCCCACAGTTGGTTAGTACATTTCCTAACATAAACTACATCATGAAGACGAAGGAACATTCAAAGAAAATCCGGAATAAGGTTCAAAAGCACCAATCAGGGGTAGGATATAAGAACATTTCCAAGGCATTGAATATCGCCCGCAGCACAGTAAAGTCCATTATTAAGAAATGGAGAGAATATGGCACAACTGTGAATATGTCTAGAACAGGCCGTCCTCAAAACTGAGTATCCGAGCGAGAAGGGCACTAGTCAGGGAGGCCACCAAGATGCCTATGGCAACTCTAAAGGAGTTACAGTCTTCCACGGCTGAGCTGGGAGACACTGTGCATACGGCAACAATAGCCCGGGTGCTTCACAAAACTGGCCTTTATGGGAGAGTGGCAAAAAGAAAGCCATTGGTGAAAAAAACTCACATCAAATCTCGGCTAGAGTTTGCCAGAAGGCATGTGGGAGACTCTGAGACCAAGTGGAAGAAGATTCTATGGTCTGATGAGACCAAAATAGAGTTTTTTGGCCTCAACGCTAAGCGCTATGTTTGGCGCAAGCCTAACACCACACATCATCCTGAGAACACCATCCCTACCGTGAGGCATGGTAGTGGCAGCATCATGCTATGGGGATGCTTCTCTGCGTTAGGGCCTGGAAAGCTTGTGAAGATAGAGGGCAAAATGGATGCATCAAAGTACAGAGAAATCCTGGAGGAAAACCTGCTGAAGTCTGCAAGAGACCTGGGACTAGGGAGAAGATTCACCTTCCAGCAGGACAATGACCCCAAACATACAGCCAAAGCCACACTGGAGTGGCTTAAAAATAAAAAGGTCAATGTCCTGGAGTGGCCCAGTCAAAGCCTGGACCTCAATCCAATTGAGAATATGTGGAAAGAGTTGAAAATTGCTGTTCACCAAAGGTCCCCATCCAACTTGACGGAGCTTGAGCAATTTTGCAAAGAAGAATGGGCAAAAATTGCAGTGTCCAGATGTGCAAAGCTGGTAGAGACTTATCCAAATAGACTCACGGCTGTAATTGCTGCCAAAGATGCCTCTACCATATATTGACTCAAGGGGGTGAATACTTATGCAATCAATTATTTTCTGTTTTGTATTTGTAATTAATTTAGAACAATTTGTAGATTTTATTTTTCACTTATTATGGACTTTTTTGTGTTGATCAGTGGCAAAAACCCCTAATTAAATCCATTTTGACTCCATGCTGTAACACAATAAAATGTGGAAAAGTCCAAGGCGGGTGAATACTTTTGAGAGCCATTGTAAGGGAAGAAATGACCATTGCACACCCCAGAGCTCCCCGTAGTGGTCATTTGAAGGTAAAACACGCTGGCGACTTCAAACATTCGATAATATCAGTGTGTGCGCAGACAGTAATAAATGAGGATTAAGAACACATACCGTATCATGGGATAATAAAGAGATACACAATAAAAGAATGCAGCTTTAGGAGGTATGAAGCATTCCAACAAATAAAGGGAGACACGTTAACGCATAAATGAACAGCACTTACTTGAAGAACTTTTTTTTCTTCTTTGGCCCATTAGGCAGAGCTTCACTGACACGAATGAAGGTCAGACCGCTTCATTCGCTGACATAACGGAGCTCAAGCCCAGCGTTCTGGGCAACCTCCAGTCAATAAAACTGCTTCTGATCCTTCCACTGTCTTAAACTCATTACTGCACTACATGCACAACTGAACACACTTACACTCAATGCTTATACTTCACAGCTGTCTGAAAACCCCAGCAAAGGGCAGCAAGGCCAAGACCTGTACTGTTTATTCCTGTACATTTTAATCTGCTCTGCTAATGGGAAACATCAAATGAATTACTTAAAGTGTGTAATATTATTGCACTCTCTTTAAGTGGTTGTGTCAAACCTTCGCTGTGTTTCTCTCAACTACTACAAGGTACTGTAGGTAAAGCTTTTTCTTCTGTCTCAACTTGTACAGTAAATGCTGGTTATTTATTTTTGAGGAGTGTAATGGTCAGTGTTGCAGATTTTGTCCTGCATTTGTTTTGAGCTGACATGGGTTTCTAATTATGAGACTTGTTATTTATCAAGTTTCACCACTTAATGCAATAAAGGGAAGGTATATCTTGGCAAACAACAGGAAAGCGAGAGTTAAATGTAAAGCATATCTGTCGACTTTCAGATTGAACCTTTGCATGCTCTTTTAATCTAAAACAAGTTCATAACTTCAGTACTGTTTTTCTTCCACCTCCCTCCTAACTGGCACAAGGTGATAGTGTTGATAGGTGAATTGCTGTTACCAAATGTGCCACATACACACTGGAACACTGACAATTATTTTAAGCAATTTTAAGACGGCACCTGTTTGCAGTAAACATGTTTCAGCAGCTGCTATAGTAATTGGAATTATTTTGAAAAAAAGTCGGCATAGAAAAACTTGAGTGTGGAGCAGCGGAGGTAGAAATAGACCAGGCTGCTTGCCAGCTGGTCAGAAACAACAAATACATTGAACCTATCGCACGAAGCAGCAAAGTCTCCACCTGTACTGCCAACCTGTCGCACAATTAACACAACATTTATGACGGCTCAAAATGAATGAGTTGCTCTGAAAGGTGCTGTGTTACAGTATTTTGCATTCCTCAAAAATAAACACCAAAATGAAGAACCTTAAGGATAAGCTACAGAGGAAAGTGCAATCAGACATTAGCAGCGTGTGCAGTAGAAACTAATGAACTTGCGTGCTTTCATTAAACCAGACAATTGATTCAATCCTTATGAAAAGGCACAGTGTGTAAACAACTATTCGTAAACAATGTGAATGCAGTTTCATCAAATGTGGGAGAACGGTTCTCCAAATACTGCTGACAGCTACATTCGTGCCTGTCCCTGGTTGTAAATAAAGTTTGGTTGAAACTGAAACCGGAGCTGACAGACAGCTGAGTGCTTCTGGTCGGATAAAACTACAGTATGTGGCAATGTACTTGATTCTCAAATTGTCACGTGATTTGTTACCGCGGCCGACAGAGAGTTTTGATTAAAAGTTGAATACATCATCGAATATGTGTTTTCTGTGTTTAGAAAAGAACCTGTGAGCAAGGGAACAGGGTCACCTCCAGGGTTAGTAGGTTATGTTGTAGCCGAGTGGAGGAACACATTCCTGTGCCCTAGCTTAAAAAAACAAAGAGTTCAATTGCAGGGTTGAGTCAATGAGGAGCATCTGGGCAGCATTTTGAATCTTTAGACCTGTACAGCAGAATGTGTTGAGATTCAGCGGCCTGTATGAAGAAGTTCAGCTGAGGAAGCTGGATCTCTGCATTACTTCCACACAGCAAAGAGTCAGCTAGAGTGCATCGGCTTGCCAAAACAAAACAAACAGGGACTCCTCACTAGGGGATAGCGCAGATACAGCCTGTTATAGCACCTGAAACCCTTGTACAGTGACATGCATAGGGACATACTGTATGTATGCATAGATATACCCAGGAGGCGGATTAACTTTACATCCTGAGAGCTGCAGTATTCCAGTGTTTCACAAACCCCCTTGTGTCTTCATTTACAAGCAGTGGTATAGTTTACCCACTTCTCATATAAGGGATACAGAGTTTACTCACTTCTACTTTCCTGTGATATGTAGATCCTGGGGTAAAGACAAGATATTTTAACAGTGAGCGTCTGTGTAGTGTTGCTGCTCACGAGACTGACAGCTGAGAGCTCTCTGTCACAACTGTGGTGTGAGCAGGGGGGCGTGGCCACTGGACTGCGTGTTCTCTGTGTGTGTGTGAGTGCTCTGTGATTGGTTGTTATGTTCTGTTAATATCTGTTGTTAGGCACACTGGACCTGCAGGGCGGTGTTAGTAGCCTTCATCCTAGCCCACGAAAGGACACTTACAGAACAGATCATGTGAAGCGCACTGTCGCATTGTGCAGTTTATACATAGATTTGATGGATTATCATAGTCTGAAAAACACTATATAACTTTAGTGTTTATTTTTTCACAGTACAAAAGACTTGAGTTAGGTGATACTTGTGTCGCTGCTAGTTTAGTGTGTGTTGTGAACCATGCCAGCTCGATCATAAATCCTCCTGAAACAGGGTCAGTGTCACGAAATCCCTTCTTCAAACCCAGAACGATCCAGGATAACAGGGACTGCTGGCACCCTTATTTACAGATTGAATGAAAACTGAAACCCGTGTGGGAAAATATCTGAAGAAGGCTATTTCGAGATCAGAAGTGTTTGCACCTCACACAGATAATCACTCTTTAAGGCAAAAGGTACTTCTTTTATCAAGAACCTGTCCAACACAGGACTGGATGTGCACCAACCACTAGCTACCAGCAGATGGAGCCGTGAAGCTGTGGAGGATGACTATAAGCAAGTCTCCAACCACCTTCAACAAAGGATCTGTGCACAGAGGACAGTGTTCTTTTTTGATTGGCTGGACTGGTCTCCAGTGCTATGAGACATTGACAGAATGTACAGTTAAAACAAATGAGCATGCATGCTTTCATTAAAATCAGAAAGTGTTTCTCAAGTGGCTCGGTTAGTCAGGTGCTCGTGCTGTGAATACATTAGGAAATGTTATACACAATGCTTTAACTCATGACTTCAGGCAAAACCGAGCTGAGCTAAGCCAATTTATACCTTGCGCAGTATTCACACTGCAGATATAATGCAAGATTATCACCCTTTGAAAACATGACATTTTTCTGAAGTGAGTTTTAAATAAATAATAAATAAATAAAAATGATGACACTGAAAAATTCATGATATCCAAGGTCAGTGAGCACTCTTCAATCCCACAACTAAGCAAATACATTTTGTCTCAGTTATTTACATAAATTATTTTGGAAAATTATACCTGCTTATTGGGACTGCTGTAAACAACCAATAAAATGATTGCTTAAAATATTTAAGAAAATTAAGGAAATATTGTCTTTTTTTAATATACATTATTAAAGGGGTTGCAGATCACAAAACTAATTATGCACCTCCATTCACGACGGGGTAATTCCACACTAAATGGACCAATGGCCCCACCTCACCGCCTCATGTTCTTTTGATGTCACATATGAATGTACCGTGGAGTGTTTTAGGAAGAATCCCAACGTATTAGCTCTCCGCTCTCAGGATTTTTTAAGTTATGGGCCTATAATGGGGTGGTGCCTGTGGCAGGTGAAAACAAGCCCTGAAAAGTGGTAAAATGAAACCAAAAATGAAAAAGATATCAGCAAAGTTATAAAATGTTCTTGAACATCCCCCGAAATGATGGGTTCAGTACCAAAAAATAAACATAACAAATTTGAGGAATCTCAGAAGTCTTTATAACCCTGTTTCCAGCAATAAGGCTCTATATCGATGGGTTAACAGCAAGAAAACATTCAAATAGGAGGTACAATGTCTAGAGATACAAATGGCAAAATCATAGACTAAAGAGAAAAAATAACAAATATATTAAATGATTACTTTTCACAAGTTTTTACAAAGGAGGATATGGGCAACATGCCCCACATGTCGACCTGTTCCTATCCAGTTTTAAATAACTCTAAATAACTCTAGCATAACAGAGGCAGAAGGGACTAGGAGCTCTTAAAATAAACAAATCCCCTGGGCCGGGTGAGATCCTCCCAATAGTACTCAAAGAAATGAAAGAATTTATTTACAAATCGCTAACCAAGAAAATGCAACCGTCTCTTGACACGGGTTGTACCGACAGACTGGAGAATTGCAAACATAATACCGATCCACAAAGAGGGAGACAAAACCGACTCAGGTAAATACAGACCAATAAGCCTGACTTCTATTATATGTAAACTTATGGAAACTATAATACGATCCAAAATGTAAAATTACCTACATGGTAACAGTGTCCTGGGTGACAGTCAGCATGGTTTTAGGAAAGGGAGGTCATGTCTAACTAACCTGCTTGATTTTTTTGAGGATGTACTGTAACATCGACAATGGATAACTGCAAAGCATATGACATGGTTTATTTAGATTTCCAGAAAGCTTTTGAAAAGGTCCCACATAAAAGATTAATTCTCAAACTGAACGCAGTAAGGATTCAAGAAAATGCATGCACATGGATTAGGGAGTGGTTAACATGTAGAAAACATAAAGTACTGATTAGAGGAGAAACTTCAAAATTAAGCAAGGTAACCAATTGAGTACCACAGGGATCAGTATTAGGTCCTCTGCTATTCCTAATCTACATTAATGACTAGATTCTGATATAGTAAGCAAACAACACAAAAATAGGAGGGGTGGCAAACACCATTGCAGCAGCAAAGGTCATTCAAAATGACAGCATTCAGAACTGGGCAGACACATGGCAAATTACATTTAATAGAGAAAAGTGTAAGGTACTGCAAGCAGGCAATAAAAATGTGCATTATAAATATCATATGGGAGATACTAAAATTGAAGAAGGAATCTATGAAAAAGACCTAGGAGTTTATGTTGACTCAGAAATGTCTTCATTTAGACAATGTGGGGAAGCTATAAAAATGGCCAACATGATGCTTGGATATATTGTGAAAAGTGTTGAATTTAAATCAAGGGAAGTAATGTTAAAACTTTACAATGCATTAGTTAGACCTAATTTAGAATATTGTGTTCAGTTCTCGTCACCTCGCTACAAAAAGGATACTGCTGCTCTAGAAAGAGTGCAAAGAAGAGCGATCTGAATCATTCCAGGTTTAAAAGGCATGTCGTATGCAGACAGGCTAAAAGTATTGAATCTATTCAGTCTTGAACAAAGAAGATTACGCGGCGATCTGATTCAAGCATTCAAAATTTTAAAAGGTATTTGCCGAATGGCCTCCTCTCGTTTGTAAACGTTCTTATGTTCTTATGTTCTTATGTTATGTTGACAAGGTCTTATCAGTTGTTAGTGCCATATTACATTTTCATTAGTTCACCAAAACTTGAGTTTAATATCATTATGTCTCTGTGCACCTGCTCCTAAACGTGCTAAGTGGGAAGAGAAGCACAATCATTTTCGGGGAGGCCATTTTTTCTGAAATGTCAATGCATTTTCCAAGTCCTCAATCCCAGTGGAAATAACGGAAAACATGTTCTGCAGATACAGCTGGGCAATATTGATAATATTAAAACATCTGGAGCCAAACCCACACAAAAGTATCACTGAGTTATTGCTTTTCCATCTTCAGACGAAAGAAAACAAAGTATCTAAAAAGAATGCACCTCTGTTGAGATGAACCATCATTCTCTAGACAAATGCTTCTGCACAAGATCGCCGAAGTTCAGTAAAGGTAATTGAAGATTAATACAAAAACGCATGTACGACAACCACTGATTGGTTGCATTTTTATTATGTGAAATGGATTTGAGACTTTATTAAGCCATACAGAGGTGGATTAAAAGACTACAGAACCTACAATCACATGGCAGTAAATAATCTGTTTGAATGTGGTTTTATTGCAGCCTGTCCTACTAAACACAATTCTGATATATATATATATATATATATATATATATATATATATATATATATATATATATATATATATATATATATACAGTACTGTGCAAAAGTTTTAGGCAGGTGTGAAAAAATGCTGTAAAGTAAGAATGCTTTCAAAAATAGACATGTTAATAGATTATATTTATCAATTAACTAAATGCAAAGTGAGTGAACAGAAGAAAAATCTAAATCAAATCCATATTTGGTGTGACCACCCTTTCCTTCAAAACAACATCAAGCATCAATTCTTCTAGGTACACTTGCACACAGTTTTTGAAGGAACTCGGCAGGTAGGTTGGCCCAAACATCTTGGAGAACTAACCACAGTTCTTCTATGGATTTAGGCAGCCTCAGTTGCTTCTCTCTCTTCATGTAATCCCAGACAGACTCGATGATGTTGAGATCAGGGGCTCTGTGGGGCCATACCATCACTTCAGGACTCCTTGTTCTTCTTTACGCTGAAGATAGTTCTTAATGACTTTGGCTGTATGTTTGGGGTCGTTGTCATGCTGCAGAATAAATTTGGGGCCAGTCAGATGCCTTCCTGATGGTATTGCATGATGGATAAGTATCTGCCTGTACTTCTCAGCATTGAGGAGACCGTTAATTCTGACCAAATCCCCAACTCCATTTGCAAAATGCAGCCCCAAACTTGCAAGGAACCTGCACCATGCTTCACTGTTGCCTGCAGACACTCATTCGTTATGCGGCTCTCCAGCCCTTGAACAAACTGCCTTCTGCTACAGCCAAATATTTCAAATTTTGACTCATCAGTCCAGAGCACCTGCTGCCATTTTTCTGCACCCCAGTTCCTGTGTTTTTCGTGCATAGTTAAGTCGCGGCCTTGTTTCCCACGCCGGAGGTATGGCTTTTTGGCCGCAAGTCTTCCATGAAGGCCACTTCTGACCAGACTTCTCGGACAGTAGATGGGTGTACCAGGGTCCCACTGTTTTCTGCCAGTTCTGAGCTGATGGCACGCTGGACATCTTCGATTGCGAAGGAAGTAAGCATGATGTGTCTTTCATCTGCTGCAGTAAGTTTCCTTGGCCGACCACTGCATCTGGTCCTCAGCGTTGCCCGTTTCTTTGTGCTTCTTCAAAGAGCTTAGACAGCACATCTGGAAACCCCTGTCTGCCTTGGAATTTCTGCCTGGGAGAGACCTTGCTGATGCAGTATAACTACCTTGTGTCTTGTTGCTGTGCTCAGTCTTGCCATGGTGTATGACTTTTGACAGTAAACTGTCTTCAGCAACCTCACCTTGTTAGCTGAGTTTGGCTGTTCCTCACCCAGTTTTATTCCTCCTACACAGCTGTTTCTGTTTCAGTTAATGATTGATGATCATTAGCACCTGTTTGGTATAATTGTTTAATCATACACCTGACTATATGCCTACAAAATCCCTGACTTTGTGCAAGTGTACCTAGAAAGAATTGATGCTGTTTTGAAGGCAAAGGGTGGTCACACCAAATATGGATTTGATTTAGATTTTTCTTCTGTTCACTCACTTTGCATTTAGTTAATTGATAAATATAATCTATTAACATGTCTATTTTTGAAAGCATTCTTACTTTACAGCATTTTTTCACACCTGCCTAAAACTTTTGCACAGTACTGTATATATATTCTTTTTTTAACAGTTATTTTTATTCATTTTTCCCGATTTTCTCCCAATTTTTTTGAATGTCCAATTATTATTCAACCTGGCTCACCGCTGCAACCCCTTAACTAACTCGGGAGAGACAAGGATGAGCACCCGCGTCCTCCGAAACGACTGCCATCAGCCATCCGCTTTTTTTCATTCTGCAAGCCCGCCATACAGCCATCTCAGAACTTACAGCGTCAGAGGACCACGCAGTTCTGAATTGCGTACAGGCTGGCCTGCAGGTGCCTGGCCAGCCAGAGGGGTTGCTGATGTTCAGTGAGTCAAGGACTCCCCAGCTGACCTAACCCCTACCCTGCCCGGGCAGCGTTTGGCCAATTGTGCGCCGCCCCCTGGGAACTCCGTCCACAGTCGGCAGTGGCATAGCTTGGATTTGAACCGACAATCTCCAAACTATAGGGCGCATTCTGCACTCCGGGGAGGAGTGCCACTCGGGATCCCCCGATAATATTAATTCTTCAATGTGTTGTCATTTTTCTGTGGTTTAGGTAAAACTGTAAGTGTACTGGGCAGTGCTGTGTGATGCACTGCTGTTACAGATTCTGTCCCCAGTCAGTAAAATGAGATGGTTAAAAGCTGTAAAACTGGCTCTTTTGCATAGCGGTTAAGACACTCGCTTGCGTTGTGCGGGGCCCCCTCGCTTCCACCCTGTCACATAAACATTAACAAAACGTTAATTTATGATATATTAAAAGGCTTTTTGGATGTAAAATAAAGTCCAATTTTCATTAACCCTTTGTGGTCCATTTATTCAGCGCCTGTTAGGTGCATCAGGTCTAATTTATTTTCACACAAGCTGTTTATTTTACACATGCTGTTTAAAAGTAATTTTATTCACAGTAAAACAGGTTTAAAAGGCACTGCATATCAACATGACAGTACTGCATCTCCAGCCCTGCCCCACCCCTTGTTCGCTGTATTTATCACATATTTCTTCATAGTCATGCATACTGACTCACCAAACTCCTCAATAATGCTATCCAAGTCATTATTTTATTACTATAACATCTCAAAAAGCATGGCAAATATCCACAATTTTCTTTGAGCGCTGGATGCGGAAACAGCTATCTTGTTTGTTTATGTCAGTGTTATGTCTGTGGTGATGGGACTATGCATATTGCTCGGCCTCTCTCAGCCAATGAAAGCATGTCTCTGCTTTTTCCAGAGAAAACCTGACTAGGGACTTGTGATTGACGCCTTTTCGACGGAAAGGAAAAATTTTAATGTCGGACCTGGTCCAATATAGGACCGCAAATGGTTAAACCTTTAAAAGCCATTTTAGTGACGTCAACAACAATCTACACAAGAGGTTAATTACACAAGACTTGCAGGTACACTGAACCTAGCCTTAATTGTGCAAGACTGAAAATCACCTCCATTTGTCCTTCAACCCTGTTGAAATAAAAAAAATTAAAAAGTGAAACTGCATTGAAAGTAAACCAGTTCCCAGGCCTTGCTCAGCATAGTTTGAAATAATAATAAAAAAAACAGAGCTGATCATTGAAACAGTAGTGTACTTCACCTTTCAATAGCAGCAGGCACAATGTGCATCATTGTGATATGTGCAGATTCAAGCAAGCTTTTGCAATTTTAAATTTCAAATGAACATGTTCTATACACTAGAAATGTGGATGTGAAGCAACAAGCACGCAAGACAGAAACAGTGTGGTGTTTTCAGAGGCAAGTGCTTGATCTGCTCACTTACTGCGTGCACAGAATGACTCAGGGTGAGAATAGTGAACTCTGCACCTACCATGAATACCAGTCTCAATAAATAAAGAATAATGCACGTTTGCTCACCACCATAAGAATCACTGGGGATCCATAGCAGATCACTTTTGTAAAATATATAATAATCTATAACAATACTAACAACAGGGCTGTTACTGTACATGCAGAAGCAATTACGACTCACAGAACATGAAGGTTGAAGTTATGCCCAGAGATTATATGTGCCATATGCTGTACATCATTTGAAAGCTTGCACTCTCTTGCAGTACATATTGCTTTAAAATAAGTAATCACAAATGTAGCAGCAGGGTTTCATGCCTATAGGACAAATCCAAACATAATGTCAGTTTAGTGTTACAACTGTAAATGGCACCATGGACCAGGTATTTATTTAAGTTAAAAACTAGATATTTCAACCTTTCTGGTGATTAATGGCATTGGCTAGTAACTTAAATTTTCATGCAGTGTTCAAAGATCTTAGGCTGTGTGAAGGGGGCACTAAGAGGCAGGCATTGCCTGGAAACTTCATGGACAGAAGAAGCAGGGAGATCACCCAGACAGGTACATAATGCTTTACCTTTACTAATACTCAAGGTTGTATTTTCTTCAGTAAGTCCCATTTTTCATGTTTCAACTCGTCAGATTAGTCAATGACATTTCTTAGTGCTACTGTATGTCATTGGAAAACAAACTTCCAACTTACTCAAGCCTCTATACTGTAGCTGGGAGCCATAGGAATGTTCTCAAGGGCGAAAGTGGAACGTCAGTGAGCCATCTTATCAAGCTGGCATTGCTAGTATCTCTCTCTCTTATTCTGGAAAAATCTCAAGCTAGAACAAACACAGGAGGAGCTCTACAGGTCAAACAACTGCCAATGATTTGCCTGTACAAATACAAAGGATGTCTGGCTCATTATATTCTCTTCAACAGTTTATAATTCCCTACTGACTGACAGAGCTTACCAGACCCACCGTACCATTTCTGTTTTTCAATTCATTTATCGCTTTGGTTCGAAATGTATTTGGTTTTGGCTGCTCAGAGCCCCATGCATATTTTAGTACAGGCACATTCGTATCCTTATTCGCATGGTATTGTTTTCTTTGCTACATTCTTTAAGTCAATTACAGTATCTGAACATTTCCCTGTAGATACCAGTGTTATCTGTTGGACCAAGAGGCACTGAATATTCAAGTTGTCAATGTGTTTTGACACACCTCCCACCATCTTTGATAACAGAGACCAATGACTTGTTTTCCATGAAATTTCAGCACACTGGTTGGATGTAATAAAACAAATGACAAGAACATCCAAGCCAATTGTTTGAAAAGTAAAGATTCAAAAAATGCCAGAAAAAGAGACAAACTGATTTAGATTGGTACAGATAGTCCAACATATGCTCCTACAATTAGAAACGCCTAATGGATCACTGATGTTGACCAGCCTGCAGATGTAAAAGCACTTCCAAGTCAACAGTATATATAATGGGTGTAGATTTCCCACAGGAACTGACACCATGCTTAAATTAAAACACTGGATCAATAAAAGGTCCCTCATGACGAGAAGAATAACATGTTTTGTATCATGTCATGCGAGTTTGAAAAGCACAGTCTTGCTTATTGATCCACTGACACAATACTCCACTGTGTTAATAAAGGTAAGAGGGAAACTAAAAACCACCCACATTACTGTATGTTCATTCTAACAATCTTTGCAAGCTAAATATAGCCTAAAAGAAAAACCCCAAAGAAACCAAAAGAATATGGACCACATATTTAAGACCCTCTGCAAAATTGCCCACTGACATGTTTAACACCTATTGTTTAATAAATAGCATGTCTTTGTCTTATTTTAATAAATAGCATGTCTTACTGAATAACAGCGTTATTCACAGCTGCAATGCACTGATACTACTGGAGGAACAGTGTGAATCTGGGTTACAGAAGTAACATGACAAGCCTCATTACCTAAACACTCTGTGTGCTGGTTATTGATGGATAAAATCTGACTTTAGAACCTTTCATAGTACTGAAACTGCACTGGTTAGGGTTGTCAACGAGCTTCTTCTCAATGCTGATGATGGTGCTCTATCAGTTCTAGTTCTTCTAGACATTACGGCTGCGTTTGACACTATTGACCATCAGATTCTACTGGAACGCCTTGACTATCTTGTTTTTATTCTTTCACACTGTATTGCAATATATTTGGGAAATTCTGCTTTTATCTTGTTTATTTTTAAATTTAAAATGTTTATAAATTGGTGGACATATATATATATATGTGGATATATATATATATATATATATATATATATATATATATATATATATATATATATATATACATACACTACCGGTCAAAAGTTTTAGAACACCTCCATTTTTCCAGTTTTTATTGAAATTTACGCAGTTTAATGTCTCAATGTACTCTGAAATTAAAGCATAGAACAAATAAACAATTGGAGATAAAAAAGAAATCATGGAATCGTTTTGTTTAACAAAATTTAATCTAAATTTTTGACTCAAAGTAGCCACCTTTTGCAGATATAACAGCCGAACACACTCGTGGCATTCTTTCTACAATGGAAATCAAATATTGTTCGAAAAGTTCTTCCCAACACTGTTGCAGAAGTTCCCACAAATGTGTTGCACTTGTAGGTTGGTTTGCTTTCACCCTTCTGTCCAGTTCATCCCAAACCAGCTCGATGGGGTTTAAGTCTGGAGACTGTGCTGGCCATTCCATGATTTGAAGCCTACCGTCTTGTTCTTTTCTTCTAAGGTAGTTCTGATAGCCTGGAGGTATGTTTTGGGTCATTATCTTGCTGTAGGATGAACCCCTGACCAACTAGGCGTATACCAGAGGGTATTGCATGGCGCTGCAAAATGCTGTGGTAGCCGTTTTGGTTCAGGGTGCCACTCACTCTGTGCATGTCGCTGACTCTGGATCCAGCAAAAGAGCCCCAGACCATCACGCTTCCTCCTCCATGTTTGACAGTTGGTGTCACACCGAGGAACCATCCTTTCGCCTACTCCATGGCGTACAAAAACCCTGCGTGATGAACCGAAGATTTCAAATTTTGATTCATCGGTGCATAAGACCTTCTTCTAGTCTTCAGTAGTCCACTGACGGTGCTTCATGGCCCAGGCAAGCCTCTTTTTCTTATTTTGCCATCTTAGCAATGGCTTTCTTACTGCCACTCGACCTGTCAAACCTGCAGCTCGAAGTCTTCTCTTCACAGTTGAAACTGAGACTTACTTACTTCGACCAGTGTTAAGCTGTGCTTGAAGCTGTTGTCCTGTGAGCTGCCTATCACGCAAGCTGTTGACTCTCAGAAACTTGTCTTCTGATTCTGTTGTGGCTTTGGGTCTGCCAGACCTCTTCCTGTCAGAGTTTCCTCCAGTTTCCAAGTGCCTTTTGATGGTGTAGGAAACTGTACTCACTGACACCTTGGCTTTCTTTGCAATTTCTCTAAAGTAAAGACCTACACTTTTAAGGGTTATAATGGTCTGTCTGTCTTCCTTTGTCAATTGCCTTTTTCTCGCCATTATGATAGCAATATACTACTTCCTGCAGTACAATACTGTCCAAATAATGCTTAAGAGGGTGTAGTAACACAGTCTGTTCCAACACTGCTTTTATACAGACAGAGGGTTTGTAAGTAATCAACAAAAGTTGGGACACCTGTAGGAATTGTTAGCATCAACTTTCAAGGCTTAATTTACTTCCATTGCTGCAGAACAGCTGTAAGTTGTTAACCCATTACTTGTTCCCTGAAAAAGGCCTTTTGTATAACTCTGAAATGTACATTATTTTTCAGTTTTGGTAACCTAAACTTTTTTTAACCTCTGGCAGTTTACCGCTTACCTTTGTACCATTTCAGGTTATTCACTGGACTCGAACTGCTTAAATTTCAATAAAAACTGGAAAAAAGGGGGTGTTCTAAAACTTTTGACCGGTAGTGTATATATATATATATATAAATAAATGAAGAAAAGTAATTGATTGAGGGAGAATGGCATATCTGAACAAAAGGTTTGCAGACAAAAATTAAAATGGATATAGTATGTGAAAAAGATATTTCTCATCGGGACGGCCAGAGGAGTCAATCCGTAACAGACTATCCCCTGATTTACCCCAAACGTTGCACTCAGGGTTGTTCCATCAACCTACAGCAGACCCTGCTAGGGTAAGCCACAGCTGGATTGTATTTTTAGCATGTACAGTTCCACAGATCCCAACTTGATTGCATCATACACTTACGTTTATTCCAGGGTAACCAAGGACAGCTGGTAAATTTAATCTAGGGTCATTCGTCAGAGCTGTAAAAATCCAGTTGTGATTATCCTACTGGGGAATAGAGTGATCAAATCATCCCCTATGTGAACAGAATGCAAACAAAACAAGTAAAGCAGCAGCACTTAAGCACTTGAAAATGATAAAAAGCCACTTTATATTAAAGAATCATAAAATAAATACAGTTGTTAAGATGTTTGTAAACTGGTTAATATCAGTTACTAAAATTCCCAAAGTTACTTAGTGCTGAAACAGTTAAATAATGTTGATAGCTCTAAATAAAACATTGATGATAAATAACTGTGCAAACAATCCCTGAAATCGGACGGCTGCTTTCCATTTTCACTACAGCATTATTCATAACATATCACTAAACACCCTGGACAGGAAAGATAAATAGGCTACATCCTCTGGGACACAGCTGAGAATAAGTGCACTTATCGTAGCTGATAACTGTGCACTATTTTTAAAGGTGTGGTAACTCACTTACAGCGTCGCTGTCTGCTAAAATGCAGAACTATCGAGAACGAAATATATAATCCCAGTGCTCAAAGCATTCCCTGGGTAAAATGAATTATGTGCGCGGTAATCTTTGTCCCATATAATAAAAGTTATTAGTAATATTTACTAATGATAATTAAACTACAGCCACATAATGTTTTTTCAAAGACTAAAATAAAGTTTGGTAGTCATGAGTGTCAGCAGCAGTCTCAGAGCAGTCTCATGAACAGTAGAACAGCCACCATTATGTGAGCCATTATGTGCTGCTGCATCAGGAACACTGTAGAATTTCTACCCTATACTCTGTGTGGTCACTCAGGTAATGCTGTGGTCTGCTAATGGTTCTGCACAGGTTTCCACTGGTGTTTTAATGGTATCCCAACAGTTCTGATCCCTCTTTTGTGTAAGTGTTGGTAATTACTGTGGCTTCTTGTTTGGTAGTTACCAATCCAACATTTACTTTGAATTTCTGCATTAGCTGAACAGGGTTTCACAAACTCAAGCTTAACAAAACACTAGCCAAAGCACTCAGTCCTAAGAAAAATACAGCACTAAAAGGAAACTTATTAAACAAAAAGGAACAATAAAAGGTGAAAGTAGTGTAATAATTAAAAGCTGTCATTATGGCAGCTACTCGTTTCTGAGGTCATTGATAAGGGCAAGAGTAAATATTGGAACAGGCCTAGAACTTCACTGCTGAATAACAGTTTACTCGTCCTACAAACCAACTTGAAAACTGGCAGGCCTTCTCCTCTATGACAGAATCATCAAGCACCATACATTGAAAAACACCGGATTGAAGCGGATTGTCCATCGCTCATGCAACTGCTGTCCCAGTGACCTTTAAGGATAATGCATTGCCCTTCACCTTGCTCTCTGCTCTGGATGAAATGCCCCATTGGCAACCACTGCCAGGTCCCAGTTCTGCTGTATTCACCTCAAAGCCAGAAACATTTTTAACACAAAATAGATCACTAGTGTACAGTAAACTATTAAACATGTAGCTTTGCATGGGCTTGTAGAAATTACAATACAATACAATTCACGGCCTTCGTCATGTGGATCCCAAAGCACTTTAGGCCAGACGGATGCTCCAGAGGCGTGCCAAACTCAATTGAAATTAAGTACGCGTTAGAGCCGCACTTCATTAAACTATGAACCAGTTGGTTTCATACTGGCGAAAACCGAAAGCATATCACACTTATTCCAAAGGTGTCTTAAATAAAGACAAATGACATATGGTTATTACAAAGAAAAACTCAGTTATTTGAGAACAGTAGGCCTACACAGCGCAGTTCGCTCGTGTCAAACAAATACAAACAAATACAATACAAATACACAGCTAAAAGTTGAAATGACATTTAACCATCATTTATTTCTCCATTATTGTAAAGAAAATAATAATAATAATAATAATAATAATAATAATAATAATAATAATAATAATAATAATAATAATAATAATAATAATATATCTGAATATAAACGTTTTTCAGTCTTTAGGGACTGTTTTTACCCTTAAAAAGACCATGATCTATCCGCCACACTACAATCTAGACACCGGGACTATCTCCGTTTTCAGAAGCTGTAGTGCTAAGAACAGATTAGCGAGCAGATTCCCCAGGTAGAAGCACGATTTTCGGTCAGTTAAAAAACAGAGCTCCATGCTGCTGATGGGAGTTGGTCTATGATACATTTTTTTGCAGCTGCATTTTTTTTTTTAATTTAGTTGTCGCCAATGGTTTTTTACCCAAGTTTTTTCCCCAATTTGGAATGGCCAATTATTATTTGTATCCCGGTTCACCTCTGCAACCCCCCAGCGACTCGGGAAACGGAGGCTGGAACACGCGTTCTCCGAAACATGTTTCTGCCAATCCGTCATTTTTCGCACTGCGGATCCACAGCAAGGCCACCGGATCTATAGTGTCGGAGGACAACACAGAGCTGATGCTCCACTGCAGAACCGGTGCGCGGTGAACTGTGGATTCCCCTGCCCACCTAAGCCCTCCCTACCTGGATGGAGCTCAGCCAATTGTGCGCCACCCGCTAGGAACCCCTGGTCACGGTCGGCAGTGACATAGCCTGGATTCAAACCTGCGATCCCCAGGCTATAGGGCACATCCTGTACTCCACGCGGAGCGCCTTTACTAGATGCACCACTCGGGAGCCCCTTACAGCTGCATTTCTATTAAGTCGAGTTACTAGAACACAAATCACAGCATCCCCAGTTAAAAAGCCTCTCACTGACAATAATTGAAATATTCATTGTATCGTCGTTTTATTTCTGTTTAGATTTGCCCAAATGTATAAGAGGATCAAAATAAATTGCTCAGATGAAACTAACAGAAGTCTGCGTTCACGTTAATATTTATGCAAACGAGGACTGATTTCCATGGTTTATTATTTATTTATTTTAGTAATACGCTGTAATACATATACAGGTATAAATAAATAAATAAATACATATATACATACATACATACATACATACATACATACATACATACATACATACATACATACATACATACATTAATTAAAATGTAACGCGTGTTTAGCTAAATCACAATACATGTATTTTAAATTCAGTTTGCCTTAGGCCTATATTACTCACGATTTTTTTTTGTTTTTTAAGACAATATTTAAGATGTTCTTAAGAAGAAATTTAGGAGAAATTGAAGAATTGACCTTAAGAACAATCTTCTGAAGACTTTAACTATTTTCTTACGAACTTTCATAAGTTTTGTCTTAAGAAGACTTTCAAGAATACGGCCCCTGGCTCGCTGCTACTCCGTGGGCTCTTCAATGATTGATTAGCATTGTGGGATACACAATACTCTTTAGCATATCATTTGTGTACATTAGCATTAAGTGCAGCTTAGTTCAGTTCACTGCTGGAGCTCCTTATGAAACCAAGGGGCACCAGACCCGCTCGGAGCGGCAGAGGAAGGCATGCTAGCGTCAAAAGAGCATTGAGGCAAACATAATTGTTTCAGGTGGTGCTCTACTCATGTACTTAATTGGGACTTAGTCAAGAATTTGTGCTTGAATTGAGTTTGGCACGCCTCTACAGCATCCGTCTGAAACTGGACTTATACACAAAAATTACAATTAAACCATTAAATTAAAAACAGTCAATTACAAAATGTAATAAAACAGAAATTAAAAAAGAGATACAAAATGTGGTTTCAATTGTAAAATTAGAAAAACTAAGATTAAAAAGACAGTTTGTAAAAATAGAACAATTAAAAGGGAATTATAAAAGCATTCATTACATTGGAATAAAAAAGACAAACAATAAAAAGCAGTTTTAAATTCTAAAATAGGAAAACTAAGATAAAAAAAAAGCTTTTTTGTAAAAATAGGTTTTCAAACTGGATTTAAAAACAGTAAGTCCCAGCTTCCCTAACAGAAGAAGGCAGAGCATTCTATAATGTAGGAGCTTTACAAGAAAAGGCTGTTTCTCCCACATTATTGTGAAGTAAACTCACATCCTGAATAGGCCTGTTTATTAGGACTGTCCACAACTGAACATGTATGGAACATTTTCCAAGGTGCAGTGCAGCTACAGAGCCTACAGGAGCTTGCCTGCCCTGTGTAGGATTAGCAGTGACCGCCTCTAGGCAGAGTTCAGCTTCTCATCAGGAGCCTGAGGAGAGGACAGGATGTATGGGCAGACACACTGGGAGTGATATTGACTCACTTTGCGAGGATTGTTGGACGTGATATAAAAAAACATTTAATATGACATGAAATATTACATTTGGAAAGTGTCCAGATCCACGCCGTTATGTTATTCTGATATACTGCATAAAAAAAAAAATTAAAAAGAAGTTGATTTTTTTTTTTTTTTTTAAAGCCTTTACACAAAAGCAATTTTCCAGTTCCTAAAACCAATAACCATTGGCAATTAAAAATACTATTTCTAGAGTGCTGTACTTTCAAAACAGCTTCTCAGGAAGACATCAACATCTATTATAATGCCAAGCCCATAATTGGGCTTTTAAGACATTTTCTATAAACAAGAAAACAAAAGGAACAATTCTGCACGTGTTCTAATTATAAGAACGGCAGCAAATTGCTCAAGGACGAAATGAACTTCATCCGATTTTCAAACCAAGCTTCACAAGAGATGCGGGAAGGGCAGAAAGAAAGGCAATTCATAGAGAGGAAATGAGTAACCAGATGAATTAGTCAGGGGAGACCAGCAAATAACCATGCAGGAAGGGAAGTGGAGACCAGCAAATAACCATGCAGGAAGGGAAGGTTTTATTAAGTACAGTGCAGGACTTCAGTCACATTGTCTAATTTGACAGGTTAACCTCTTGAGTAGCTCACTGCTCATTCTGCCATGACTAACCCTCATCTACTTTATTACCATTCATGCAAGGCTATGCCGATCTACTCTGATTATTCTAACTTGAAGAGTCTGTTGAAATGAATAGAGAGCAATTGATCCTTTTGGTCACATTTTTTTAAATTACATTTTTTGAATTCTAAAGCAGTTTGAGTGAACTCTATTGACTTCAAGAAGTTGCCCTGAAAAAAACTGTATGCATTATAAAATAGATACATAGATAGGACACTTTAATGTGGTACAATTATGCACGCAGTGACTGAAGGGGATTGTGGCAGCCCTGCCATTGTAAATAGTGTTATTTGTGAATGTAAGTTTGGCAGGAATGGGGTTAAATCCATCCCTGCCAACAATCATGGGTGGGATGTGTCCCTGTGTTTGGTGGAGAGCACGTGGAAACCTTTAGTAAAAAAAGGCCAATGCCCAGCCTAAACGTGCCTATTATTTTGTGTAAGTCTTGTGTTTTGTTGGAACCTTTTATTGTGGCCCTTGTGCCTTTGTTTCTTTGTTTTGCTTTATTGTTTGCTTGTAAATAAACATGCACCAGAGCACTTTCACTGCAGGTCACTGTCTGTGAGTCTCCCTTCCTGACAGTAACATCTTTGGCCACAGTGCTATCCTGCTACAGGGATATATTACTAGAACAAATAAGAATCAGTATTTCTGTTTCTTTCACCCAAGGGGTTAGGTACGCATGATCCTCTAACTTTCATGAGCAATTTAACCGAGAAAGGGTGACCTCTGGTGCAAGGCCAGGTAGACAGAGAGAATGTAAAAGTCTGCATCATTATGCTAATACATTGCTAACATTACAAGATAATTAAAATAATGCCTTTTTAATTACTACAAAAAGTGATGTTCCAGCGGTATAATAATACCAAATTCACAAAGTGTGACCTTACTTACCATTTACACAGATCTCATAGGGTGTGCACAGCTCATCCTCAAACAAGCAACCTGCAAACAAAGGAAATGAGATCTATGGTCAGAACAGGTGAACACAGGGAGACCCATACTCAACCTATGTGGATAGAGAACACAGGGTGATGATTTACTGTTTAATCACTGTGACAGATGAACTGATATAGTAGGAAATATTCCTATATTTCAATCGCCGTGGAGTGGATTTGTTTGGACAGACAGCGTTCTAGGGAAGGTCAATGCTTTTCTTGCGCAGGTTTGAGATACCCCTCGTTTTCATATGAGGCTGTGATATTGTTCATCATCTTTTCATAGCAATGAATGCTGATGAGATGGAGCATAAGGGTATGTTTACGGCAAACTCAATTTCCTTGTTATCCTTAAGTTATTTTTTTCCATTATATTTTGCTATCCCTATGGTGACTGTACAGAATCGCTCCACCAGGCAAACAACCTTCACATGGATTCTCTCAATATTGCACATCACATGCTTTCTCTCAGTACTGTACTTCACAGTATGTGTCCTGCCTTTCACTCTTTCGGTGTCTTAATTACACTTTGATATTTGTCATCATGGTGAATAATCTTGATTTTTAAGCCCATACAATGGCTGTGCCTAAGTGGCACAGTGGAGTATTTATGTACATAGCACAGGACCTCCTTTAGGAGCAGTCTGACAATCACACAGGGAATTACGAGCCACTCTTTTAAGCAGCATGCACAAGATGATGTGTTAATTTAATCAAATAAATATAGACTCACTTCTTGTGCCATTGATTGCATGAACTCACAACATTACCCTAATGCTAAAAGGATCATTGAGCAGGATCCCAAGTGAGTGGAGATACCAAGCACTAAGTAGGAATGTGACCATATCCAATAAAAACTTTTTTGCACCTTTCACCCCGAGCTCCCAGGGGGCCCGGTCCCTAGCTTGAGAATCTCTGCTGTAGACAGAATGCCAGTGCTGTAATTTGCACTACTGGGCAGAGTACAGACTGAATAGAAAATACACTGTTTATAACAGCTTGTTACTGTGTGTTACTGTGTGATTTCACTTACCACTAAGAATAAATAGAACTATTCTGCATGGATAAATAAGCACAAGTTATAATAGGTTATAAAAACAGGTAAGACAAGCAGTAAAAAATAATTAAGGATTTCAAAACCATATGTTAAATGGCTATAAAAGTCCACATTTCTGCTAGGATGTGGACAGTCTGGCTGTTTTATAGTAACAGCTGTAGATAAATCTGCTCAAGGACATGACTTTAAACCAGTTCACCTCATCACACTTTTAAGCTTGAGAAACCTGCTGATTCTGAGGCTTATGTGTCATAGCTTTATTATTCAAGATGTCATGTACAGGTAGTGCACAAAAAAATGGAAACACCAATGTAAAGTTACTTAATAGGGCTTTGGGCCACTATGGTATCCCGCTCTGTGGAGTTCTCGGCAGACCGTTTTTGATGAAACTGGCTGCTCGCATCCCAGGTTGAAATTTGCAGTCAATTGATCTTCAGTTGCTCACCTGTTTTGCCTTGCACTTCGAATTAATGCACGGATATCAAATCCTGGAGTATGTACTTCCACCCACTGTTGCTCTTTGCTGATGATGTCTTTCCCTCGGAGTTCCATGCCGACATCACCTTAGACACCGTTGCTTGTGAAACATCAGCAAGTTCAGCTGTCTTGGTCACTGAAGCTCCTGCCAAACGCGCCCCAACAATCACACCTCTTTCAAAGTCACTGAGGTCTCCTCTTGCAGCCATGCTAGCCATAATTATAGGCAACCAGGCCTGTCCAGCATTTTTATACATGACCCTAAGCATGCTGGGATGTCATATGCTTAATTAACGCATGAGCCACACCTGTGTGGAAGCCCATGCTTTCAATATACTTGGTGTCCTTCATTTACCCAGGGGTTTCCATTTTTCTGTCCACTACCTGTATCTGTCTATTTATGTTTGAGGCAGGATATACAGTAATGCAATGTACAAGTATGGATAGAGCCAAGATCAGGTTGAACTGGTAAAGCAACTACTTCAGGGTCTGGATGGAGGTTTAATTGGTTCAACTAAACAATTTAAAACAGGGATGAACAGGGCTGCGCCCGTCTCTCTGCTGATCAACTTGTTCTGTACATTTGGGAGCCACGCAACATGTCTTAGTAAAAGGAAATCAAAGATAATCTGTTATTTCAAAAATAGGGATTTGTTAAAACCCAAAGGCTTTATGATGATACCAGTCCCATTCAGTCGTACTGTCGGATGTGTGCAGTGATAACATCACTGCCATATAGGTTAGGATGTCAAGCAGTACAATATAAACCACGCGCTTACTGTGCTTTATGGCCAAATTCAATTTAAATTTTTGCAATAGGTCTCTCTAGTGTTTCTCTTGTCATTTTAATGCACTCTTTTTTTTTAGCATCGTCTGTGCTCCTGTAATAAAACCAGGCATTCTCAAGAAGCTGATGAGCTGTTTTGGAATCCTCCAGGGATATAATGCAAATATATAATGCAAAGGTGTGCCTTCATCTTGCAAGCAACCTGTAATTCAGGAAGCAAATCAAACAGCCAGCCAACCATTAAATGAACGCTTTAGTTACACAACTGCTCATTTCTAGACCTGCAATAATATAACATTGCCTCTGGTTTGATGGAACCCTCCCTGCTTTGTGTATAAATGGGCAGTCTCTGACATTTGCTAGTCAATTGAAATTCCTCACTTGGATGTAAACCCGAATTCCCCACACTACCTAAGTGGATCGGGCAGGTACCAGTGCCTGGGACAACGAGTTTAAGCTTTCAGATAAGTTAATGATATATTTAAGAACATTGTTCTTGACTGCTGTTGGCTTCTTTTAAGCTGTATTGGTCAGCTCATATCTGAGACACACGGCTAGTTTCTTAAAGCAAATACTGTAGCTTTGAGAATGTGACCCATACAGTCCGTTTGACAAAATAACAGTTCCTGTTTCTGAAAGACTCAGCGCTTCAAGTTTCACTTCATGACCTTTTCCTAGGATCAAAAGGGTTTTTATTTTCTTGCCTTTTTAAAACTGAGACGGTGGATTTCAGCTCAGGAGATTAGTAATGCTAAATGACAGATACAAAGGCCTCCTTGTACCTCTGCATTCTGAGATAAAGGGTCTCTGATGCATCACAGCTACTGTATACAAGCTCTGTCTGCAGAATCACAGCAAGCAGGGTGCACGCACAAGAGCCCTCTCTTGAAACTAACTGGCCAGGGGGAAATTCTGCAAAGTGGTGGTTCAGGCAGGGAAGTAACTTTTAAGACAGCTTAAAATCATAAACATCAGGCATATTTTGCCCCCTCATTACCAGAACATTCATCGGTCAAATAGCTAGAATCTCATTCATCATGTGATAAACAACTTGTCCAATGATCAGCTAGAAGGGGATTCATATCTTACCTCAGTCCATTTGTATCGCTGTGTGTCAGAGTTCGCCTCCTCCTCCCCAGCCTCCACCTGTTTTCCCGCTTTGTCTAACAGAGGAGGGCAGCTATCCTGCCCCTCTGCCCATGGCCCTAAAGTTAGCCTCTCCACTATCAGCAAAATAAATTATGGGTAGGGGTACCTCGAAGGGCAAGGCCAAAGGCCAAGGATGTAATGAAAATATGTATAATGTAGTATTTGTTGTGTAAGCCTTAATAAATCTTGTTCTGAATCGCATGAGTTTTCCTGGACCATCTATTGTGAAGAACAGTGGAAGCAACGAGTTTCACTCGAGCCAGGTTTAAATGTTCCCTGACAATCTGCTTTTTTAATTGTAACTGAAAGTTGAGTCAGCTCTTTCCATGAGAGTCACCACCTAGGCTGTATGCCAGGTTGCCCGCACTCGTATTTGTTATATTTATTTTTTTCATCCTGCACTCAAGTAATGAATCCTTGGATTATGCACCTTCAAGCTACAAAACAAATTCTAATTAACATCTTACAGTAAAGATAAAGCAATGACTACCACTGACGTCAATTGCTAAATATTTAAACAGCTCACTTTTATAATATTTGTCAGAGGTAAGCTGTTAAAATTACAGATATGCAAATCTATTTCACCCACAAGGCAGACCTGATGGTATCAATGTATCAGTCTGTTTTTTTTTTCTTTTCTCTGGTGATGCACAAAGGACAGGCTAAAAGGAAGTTTTTGTTTCTGGCTTCACGAAAAGATAAATGAATAGATTTACTAAATGTTGGCTCCAGTTGGGATTGTCCCACTTTTCAGCCCAATTTTGTTAAATCGTCCTGGTTTTGCTATTGTATTCACATTTACTTTTAAAGTACAAAACTGTATCAGTGTGCTCAGCAAGTTAACAGCAGAGTAATGTATTAGGTTGTGTTAGCGCCATTCAAAAATAAAATAAACCATATGAATTATTTGTTTAATAACTCTGATTATGTGAATACCACATGTAATGGTAATGGTAATAGCTGATCTTGTTTTTTCTTGTACACTGTTGTCTTTTTGTACATAACATGAGACACCATGTGATACCCCTGAGGTACAGTAGCGCCGCACCCCGGTCTTTCTCGTTCATTTTAAATCATGGGAATATTAAGCTTTCTATGCCAGTCATCGAAATGCAACTCGTCAGATACATAAGGAAAAAAATGAAAAAAAACACTGCAAACAGAGGAAGAAACGTTAGCTGCTATTCTTAGAGAAAGGCAGCTTTGGTTTCCACTCTAAAGAGAACATTAGGAGGCGTATGCATCTCAAAGTTCAATCCCACAGAAACGGCAATAAAACTTTACACAATTAGGTATGATTCATGGGCTCACTGACTGCTGATGAAGCTGCATTAGTGGCAAATATAACAGCATACATTAAGACAGAATGCCTCTTGATTTGAGATGAAACATAAACACAGAGCTTTATAAAATAGAAACTCGTTTTTAAAGGCAACATAAAGTAAATTTCAAGCAGCCTACGTCATCCAGTCCAGAATACAACAAAAGCTTTTTTTTTTTTTTTCAAAATGTCTTCATACTAAAAGAAACCATGTATTTGGCTGTGTCAGACATTATTGCTTAAACAGAGCATTTTCCCCAGTCACTCTGTTATTGGATTTGAATGAACGCTCCTGTACAGTAAATAGATTCCAAAATGAGAACTAGGTATTCACTGGCTGTATAAATATATAAATATGATTACACTGGGATAATAAAGAATACTGACCCTGTTTGAAATGGAGGGACAGATAATCACGATAAACAAAACCATGAATCACTGTCATCTGTAGATGTGATGTGTCCGATATTAATCCTCAAGTCAATAACAGGAGGTTAGATATTCTCTGTTGCTTCAGATGATTTACTGAGTCATTCTTGGGTCAGGGCCACCAAATGAGATTCTTGACTGAATCTCATCCACAGTGTGGGCCCTTATCAGCCACTCTGCAATGGATGTGAAGTGAATGCAATCATTGTTGTAAGGCCGCACAATTCTTGAAAAGCTTTCGCTTCCCCCTCTCAAACCCTGATGTGATTCTGAAGTGAAGGACACCAGAGATACAGCTTTGCATTACTTAGTCATCAGGGACTATCGCTATGTTTAGACTGTCTAAATGAGGCTGCGTTTCGTAGAGAGAGATGCGCTGCTTGTGCCACTATTCCTACTCACTCATCATGACCTTTTCGCAATAGATTATTTTGTCAGGTGAAACCCAACTAATGAACCCCTAATCCACCATAATTAAGGCTCTATTTTTCTCAGTTATCACGGATTTCACGTCTTCTGTGAAATATACCCATTGCCGTGTAATATGTAGTTCCTCGTAAAAATTCCTGTTTCTGAAAGAATAGTGTAAATATACACATTTTATATCACTTAAACATAAATACAGCAAACATTTGCCTTATTGATGCACCACCTGTTAAACTGCATTTATGAATCTGGCAACCAGTATTGTTGGTTTCCGGTAAATAATTAAACACACTGCATACAGCAGCACGATTTCTTTAAAATGTCTTCAACCAAAAAGACACCAGCTGCATCAAAGATCTGAAATGTTTCTGCTAAAGGTCGCTCTGTCCAGTACAAGAACAGGACATTTCACGTGTCTGGCCTTATTTTTACACGTATTTATGTTTTTATTTTGTTTGATAATTCACTGATGGTGGACATAAAAAATAAAACATTCTACAATTTAGCATTTACTGTTTTTCAGGTAAGCATTAAAATATTTAGGAACATATGTTATATAATAGCTCTAGAGAAAATTATCAATTTTAAATGTGACAACGCAATTTTTTCCTGCTTATATAAATATTATGTTTAATCATGAAATATTTTGAAATATCTATCTGCAAAATGCTGCAGATATTTCCTGTTTTACAGTATTCTAATTCTGAGAATTCGCAAACTTCAACACAAAGTGAGCTGCCCTTGCTCAGCCCTTTTGCCCATGCAAGGCCATCGTGGCATGTTCCTGCCCAGGTCACAATGTGCCTTCTGTGTGTCAGCAGCACCTGCTGTTTCAGGAACAGGCTCTGTAGGAAAGTACACACTAACCTCAGGGCCAGGCTTACCGACTGTACATCAGTAGAACAAATACAAGCATCTGCACCGGACAGCAGGGGGAAAAAAGAAAAGATGACAGCAAACAGAATCCACTGATGGCATCTCGCCAAAGATACAGTAGCAGACAGTCCACAACCTCAGTTAATAATGTCAGCTTTAACTCAACAAGAACGTACTGTAATTCAATTTCAGCTGTTTTTATTGTGATTAATCTAAACAATTTTGTGTAATATTGCATTTTCTACAGCATGTAAACGTGTGTGTTTTTTTCCTCATCCTTTTTCCAAGGGGTAACTGCTGCTTGGCCACCAATCACACGTCAGTAAAGCAATAAACAAACAGGCCTGTTTGTTCAGGACTATTTACTTCAATTTTTTGTGTGGCATTATGTGGATTAAAAGGTAACTTGGCACCACTTTTATGTGTTTACAAGCTATAAAATATAAGGTACTGTAGTATGATGTTGTTTTCACAGAAAATAATAAGGATGTGCTCTGCTATAACAGCGGGGTTATGCAATGTACTGTATTGCCAATTACTCCAGTAAACCTGTGGTATTTTATTTCAGTAAGGGTGCATGGAGAATGCTGCGGGAGTATAAAATGACTTTCATTTAAACACATAACTGGCACAGTGGATCCCAGCCATTCCTTTCACCTCTGGGACCTTTTGTTCTCATTCTGCGGTGCAGGAGGAAAAAAAAAAAGACTAACAGCTCAATGTGAAATGTGTCCCGGCTGTCAATAATTAGGGTTTTTTTCCCACAGTCTTTAAAAAGCCCTGTGAGCCTACAAGATTAAGGGCCTGATTCACCAATGTCAGCTCTCTGTCGTTTCTTCACGTTCCTCTTAATTCACACACAACGTTCAGTCTTACATGCTGTACAAAATCACCATGACCATACAAGGTTAGGTCAGAAGCTTGTGGCTCACAAGATACCTCTTTTCAACTGTACAACCGAGCCGTGCCGGGGCTTAGGAGGAGCCTGCTTGTGTTTCCACTGCAGAGCCCAAGCCATGCAGCTGACGTCACATGCAATGAACGTGTCGAGTCGCACGTACATGATGAGGTATGAAGAGTTGAGAATGGCGGATCCAGAAGTTATGTTATTCTTTGTTTTCGTTCTTCATATATTACTGAATATCACTACGATGCAACGATGGCTGATTACGCAAAGAGAATGCTTCTCGCTGCACGGCATGTTGTTCACCTTCCTCGAGTGTAGTGACTGACGCAACGTAATAATGAAAATCATTAACCCTGTCCCTGACCCAGCTTGGCTCCGAGCCACATTCAGATGTGCTGTGAGGCCAGAGTTTCACGGCTTGGGTGTGGCAGTGGAAAAGGGGTAGCAGTTACACATCCACAGAACAACACTGCAGAGCCTTGTCTGCACTGTTAGAGGTTTGCTTTTCCTTGATACACAAATGGTCCTATTTCATTCATCCAAACAGTGTCTATATTTAAATCCAACACTCTCGAGCTCAATCAGCTTGGTAATTATTATTTACGTTGGGAAGAAAGATATTGTTTCCAAGAATAACTAAATATACTGTGCATTCATTCACATACAGCATCCACATTACTGTAAACCATCTCCAACTGGTCTCATTCATTCAGCAACAAATATATTTGTTAAAATGCAGCTTTCATATATACTACAGTATTACCCCTTGTGATGTTTATATAGAAATGCAGGTGAAGTACAGAAGGAGCAAAAGTCTATGACATTCATTAAGCATCCTTGTAGGTGAAAGTGATGTAAATCCCAGCATCTCATTGTCAAGCAGATCCACTGAACTGTCAACATATGAATTAAAGATGACCGTCTCTATGGCAACAGGGATGGCTGGTAAGCAGCATGGCCCTTGCTTGGCTTGACTCTGATGTTTGTTATCTCTCAGCACATTTGCGTAATTAAGACTTTGTCACAGCGAAAAGAAGCAAAAAGGTACACAGCTTCCTGTGAGAATGTCTTTATTTAGATGAACAATGAAAAGAGTCTGACAAGGGTACACTGAAATGTATTTGTTGCCAAAAATGGAATATTCTTTTTGTTGCTGTTCTGTATAAAAATGCTTTTTCATAATGTTTTATTAGTAGTAATATTCGTGGTTAGGCCATGTCGACAATTCATTGTACAGTAGATACTGCACACCACCACACTGTAAAACTGGCTCCACTAATTCATTGTTTTCAATATTTCACAATTATTTGATGTATAAATATAGAGCATAACACTGAGGGAGCATTTTACAAAATGAAAACTGTACAAGAAAAAAACAAACATATTTTTGTGTAATAGAATTACTAGCAGGCTGATAATCTTTAACTCCCTCGCAGGATCCCTGTTGGTCATTACCCGTCTACTACTGTGCCATTCAAATATAAACTGGTACAGCAGGATGTGATTACGGACAAGAAAACACATGTACTGTAACAAAGAATGATCCTCAAGTCATTTCCCTGAGCGGTTTTTCTTTACTGAATTTCACATTATTCAGCCCTGTCAGCTGACACAGACAGCAGCATTCTGGATTGTTCAGACTCTAAACCCCCTTTGATCTGCTGCAGCTGCCCCTGGAGACTGGGCATACTATACAGCAGGGGTTCACAAACTTGCTTGAACATTCTGGATTATTCAGGCTCTAAACCCCCTTTGATCTGCTTCAGCTGCCCCTGGAGACTGGGCATACTATACAGCAGGGGTTCACAAACTTGCTTGAACATTCTGGATTGTTCAGGCTCTAAACCCCCTTTGATCTGCTTCAGCTGCCCCTGGAGACTGGGCATACTGTAGAGCAGGGGTTCACAAACTTGCTTGAACATTCTGGATTGTTCAGGCTCTAAACCCCCTTTGATCTGCTGCAGCTGCCCCTGGAGACTGGGCATACTGTAGAGCAGGGGTTCACAAACGTGCTTGAACATTCTGGATTGTTCGAGACCTAAACCCCCTTTGATCTGCTGCAGCTGCCCCTGGAGATTGGGCACACTGTAGAGCAGGGGTTCACAAACGTGCTTGAACATTCTGGATTGTTTGAGACCTAAACCCCCTTTGATCTGCTGCAGCTACCCCTGGAGACTGGGCACACTGTAGAGCAGGGGTTCACAAACTTGCTTGAACATTCTGGATTATTCAGGCTCTAAACCCCCTTTGATCTGCTGCAGCTGCCTCTGGAGATTGGGCACACTGTAGAGCAGGGGTTGATTGTATTGTTTGGCTCAAGGCCTCCCATGACATTAGGAATCCTGACTGAGGACCCTCACCTAATGAATCCATAGAAATGGAGTCCCTTACTTTCACTACAAACAACATTTTGCCTTTCACTTATATCTACAGAATTCCCATCTTCATTTGGGTGTTAGTGCTATAAATAGAGTTTCAGCTTTGAAAGTCTGAGGAACTCAATAGACAGCAATTCCAAGCAAATCACACACTTTGGGTAATCAAGATCACCTCACTGTCATATTTTCAACATCTTGATTTTGATACCTTTAGTGGGAGAAGTTGTTTGTTTGTGCCAATAGAAGTACTGCACTGCTTTGATTATGCTCAGTGCCTTGTCTCTGACATTTGAGAAACCGCTCCATAATTATCGTGCTCAATTGTACTCTGTGTGTCTACAAAAAAAGCTGCCTGTACAGGTAAGCAGGAGTGCTATGGTTGATTTTATTTATGTAGGGGAGGAATATACATCAAGTACGTCTAACGAAAAAACATGCATTGGCAGAAATCCTTGAAATTATGAATTCATGTTCAAGTGCATCACTATTGTTGCCTGTTTTGTGCTCCTTACAATCAATGTGCAATGGTACATACTGTAGCACAGGCCCAAGCTGAGCAGGACATTGACAGGGCAAGAGTAAAAAAATGTTTTAGACAACCATCTTCTCTGTAGGGTGAAACACACTCAGAATATATTACCAAACAGAAGAGCAACAAGGTTATCTGCTCAGATCTGTTAAAAACCTGACAGGAATCATCACAGCAGTTTTAGGGGTAGATGTACTAAGATTGACCAGTCGCAGCGCAAACATACCGCAATTTGCATTTTCGTTGCAACAATTCGGAAAGTATACATTTTGTCATATGTAATGAGAGAAAATATGTTAATGAAAAGAGCCGCAATATACTAATTGAAATATTTGTTGCGTCTTCTTATCGAGATCTCTAGCATACAAATGTGAGTGTCGTCCAACATTGTATAAATAAATAGCGGGAGTTGATTTGTGGTTTGCTGCAGCAGAGGGTGCCCGAAGGATAACATCTATGCATGCAAGGGTGCAAGAATCAAAATAACATAGTTTTTGTTAAATGTAAACGTCATCTGTACAATGCATTCTGTTCTGTCTTCATTTTACCTATTTTAATACTGTTATATTTATAAAAAATGAAAGGCAGTTTGATCCCATCAGATTCTATAGTGGGGCCCCAACCTTCACCCCCAAAAAGCTGTTCATAATCATACAGTAAACCCTCACTCATGTTTGTCCGACATAAGGAGTTGTCGGGTTTAAAAACAATACAATAAAATCGAACTCACATGCATTTACAGTTCTCGATGTATTTTAAATATAAATCATTGCGCTGAAATAACACTAATGTGTTTTGGGTAGGCTACACATTACATTATGTAAAAATATAAATCTGTACAGTAGGCCTATACAGTATACAGTATGATAGTAAAATCAAATGAATACCTAGCGCACTTTCTTTTTACTTAAAGCTGCATCCACACTGGACGCGAGGTGCAGCAGTATCCATTATTATATGATTGCAAATTGAACTACTAGAAAGACATTCAGAAGAAAGACAATGCCTGGGTGGCTTGCAGGTGGTGCATTTAGCAGCAACAAGACATTTTCTCTCCGATTATGCAAGTTGCACAAAAATAGGTTTATTAATAAGCAAAAATAAACCGGAGCATAAATGCAGTCTACATATCTAGCATTTAAATGAAAAGTTTGCACTTTTGCTGGCTTTTAAAAATGACATAAAAAAGGTCTTGCATTGACACAACTTGAACATGTGACCTAATTTTAAGCTGTGGCTTTTTTTTTGGTTTCTTTGTTTGTTTGTTTTTATGGTAAACAACATTTTCTTCACTAAATTGTTCTGTGCCTCAAATTCGTGACAAGAAGGTCTTTACATACGCATACATCGAAGTTTTGTGGAGATTCACCAAACAAATAAAAATATTATCGAGGTCCTACTATTCTGTACGTTGTAAAACAAAGCCAGCAGTATGTTTGTATTCTATGTGACACATCCCAACATTACTAAGATACAGAGTTTAGAAGATCATGAGCCATATTTCAGTCAAGTTCACTGGACTGTTTTAAAAGGAAAAACTAAATACAAGTAAATAATAACACAAAGTAAGTGGTGACCTGCGCATAATAACAAGGATAATAATAATAATAATAATAATAATAATAATAATAATAATAATAATAATAATGTTGCACTTAAAAATACTTTAAAAAGTTAATAAACAAAAGGATTAAAGAAGGAATTAGTAAAGAAACACAATTGAGATTGCGGTAACAATAAAATAATTTTGTTGAAAATACCATTTCAACTATACTACTATTGTCCTGCTGTCTTCTGACAGCTGCAGATGTACCGGTCTTCAAATCAGACTACTACTACTACTACTGACACCATGAAAAAAATAAAAATACTATGACTACATCTGTACAATTACTACTAATAATAATGATAACAATAAAACTGTTGGATATATAGGGATGTTCAATAACTCTGATCTATAGATTTTACAAGTCCAACCTTTATTTTACAATGGAGTTGCTGGAGGTCAGGGTGGTAACCTTTTATCAAAACAAGACCTGTTTTGTAATGAGACAGCCCACCTCTAGTATGTCCAATAGGAATGCATGGGCGGGGTCATGTATTTATTACCAGTCTTTTGGATTGTTTTCAAGTCGCGTCTGGTGTGGATTGACATTCTGCGACTTTGCTCGCTCTCTCGCTCGCATACAGTGTGGCTGCAGCTTTAGCCTACTGGTAACACAAAATAAATCATGCTGCTGCATTGTACACATTGGTGTACAATGCAAATAAAAAGATTATTTTAAATTGAAACTAAATGATTTTAGGGTTTTTTATTTTATTTTAATTATTATTATTTTTAACTTGGCCTACTTAGTAGCCTAGACCATGGTTAGTAGTAGATCACGGTCCTATATAGATGCTCAGAATGAGCTGGAGGGGTTAGTGGCACATGTGTGCAGTCTATTGCTCCCAACACGCTGGGAAAACCAGAAGTGTCATAGAAATTTGTTTTCAAGGCTTGTAAGTACACCCTGACTTTAGTGACAATTAGGTACTTGGGTGTTCGCCTCAAAAATGCATTGAGCACAACTGGCAAAAAAGCAGACTGGAAAATGCCAGCAACAATTGTGAGTGCTTAAAACATGCTTTCAAAAGTTCTTAACAAATTGATGCAATTGTAAGTGTCGCAATTGTTGGCAGCTTTAGTACATCTCATTATAATATTTGTGAACCTGCATTTGCACTAACTCCGCCCCTTTTTTGCGAATTTATGCAGCAACGCCCATAATTATATATTCATCTAAGGTTGAACTGAACATCTCTCTGCCTCCACCCTCCCTGTTAAGCCTCTGTCCACACTATCCATTGAAATGATATGGTATGTTGGCAGGGTCTGTTATGCAGCAACGCCCATAATTATATATTCATCTAAGGTTGAACTGAACATCTCTCTGCCTCCACCCTCCCTGTTAAGCCTCTGTCCACACTATCCATTGAAATGATATGGTATGTTGGCAGGGTCTGTCATATTAAAATGAGCTGTCTTGTTTATTTAACTGTATATTAAGATACATATAGTACAGTGTTCTGGGGTGGGTTCACTCAAGTAGAGTGGATAGCAGCTTCTATTGTAATGCACATTATTAAAAAAAACAAAAAACAAAACATCTACTGTATTATTACTTCACTTCAGGTCTCTTGTCCTCCATTGTATTGCTGTAGGAAAGTGGTCAATTTCATAACAACAGCAGCAGTAATAACAATATGAAGAAGTAAGGATAACATGCTGAGACTGCCTGCCGTTTTCCAGATACAGGGTGAGGTGACACAATGTATGAGCGATGACTGATGAGCAAACTCACGTGCCTTGTGCTGATACGGCCAGATTTCAACCACAGGAAAAGAGCAAGGCCAATTCAGACGAGCAGTAACAGACCCATTTGGGTCTTTCTTTTGCCTCCCCCACCACCACATTCTCACAGACGCATCACCGAATAAGAGATGGATTTTTACTGCGTTATAATCTGAAAAACTGCTGTAGCATCCAGTTCATCCTGTGCTAAAGTATTAAACACAAATGATACAGCCCATTTCCTGAAGCTCTCCCCCGAAGGATACTGCTCACGCTGTGTTATCTCTTTCAGCTAAATGGGCTTAAGCATCGCCTGCATTCTGGAGGTATTGAATGCCATCCCATTAAACAGCTACCATTTTTAAAACAATGAGCGCAGCTTTAATCAAAGCAATCAGCTACTTAGTCATTAACGTTGTATCTGGCGGACCTTCATTCACTGCTATTAGAAAATGAAACCATTTCCATTATGCCTAGTTACTCTTAAAGTGGTTTTAGCTAACACAATAATAACCCTTAGATGTTGTGCACGTCTATTCACTATGTAATGTGCGGTTTTGAAAGAAATACATGTCCTAGTCACTTTAATGACACCATTAGTGACTGGGAATCACATTCACAACAATTAAACAATGTACCAACCTTGTACTTTGGATTTAGATTTTAGGTCTGGTTGATTCAAATACATTTGTGTTTAAATTAACAGCCTCTTGGGGGGGGGGCTTGTAATACAAAGAAAAACAAAACGATCATACTGACTGCAGTATGAGTAACAGCATGAGGTAAAACCAGGACAGGAGTTCCACATGACAGATGTGAGAAAAACAATCATACTGACTACAGTATGAGTAACGGCATGAGGTAAAACCAGGACAGGAGTTCCACTTGACAGATGTGAGAAAAACAATCATACTGACTACAGTATGTGTGGGGCTCGATTTTTTCGGGTTTTATTAACTGTTTAGTTTGGGGTGTTTTTCTGTTTTTTCGTTTATTAAAAATAAACACCACATCAGCTTTCGGTTTCTATAGTAATTTAAATTACAATAACATTTTCCTTAATTGTAGTACTTTGTAACTGTAAGTCGGCTGCTAAATAATAATAATAATAATAATAATAATAATAATAATAATAATAATAATAATAATAATAATAATAATATGATTTACTTAGAGTTGAAATGCCAAGGTCCACATTTAGGATTCAGGCAATTGTGAGAAGTAAAAGGTACCAGATATAAAAAACTACGTGCATGCGGGAATAAAAGTCTTTTTGAATACGGGAAAAAAAACTGTATGAGTTCCAACAGTCCACGTTAGTAGCAAAAAACAAACTTGAAGTAAAAGCATCCATCCCAGATATACAAACTAGGCTACATAAACTCTGATATTAAAGTCTTTCTGAATAAGAAAAAAAAAACGGTGTGGAAATGTTTTTCAATTAATCACAAGAGTTGGAACATTAGCAGCAAAACAAAACAAACAAAAAATGGATTGCTGAGTCACTCAGAAAACCTGTTGTAGTAAATCAAGGCATACATTTTGAAACTGTCTGCAGACACTGATGCTCTTCTTTGCGGTTGTTGACACGAAGTTGCGAGAAAGAACGTTCCACATTGGCACTGGATATGGGCACTGCCAACAACATCAAAAAAAATGTTGACTAATTGTGACCTTCCTTTCATGATTTCTTCCACAAAATCCTCATTTTCCTTGACATAATCGCTAACACTTTTCGTTTTACGCGCCATTACTGCCCTCGTGTCTTTCACACTACAGTTTATTTTTTCAACCAACCCCACTCACGTCATACTAACCAGAGTATTCTATTACGCAGTCCACAATAAAATATGATTGGCCAGTAGAAATATCTTCCTTTTTGAAAGCCGCTTGACATTACACTGTAACATAGCAGTTGACAGGGTTATCTGTTTCTCAGTCCGTTATACTCAAATTCATGGCATCAATAAATCAATAAATCAAATAAAGCACTGGGTTCAATTCCACAAAATATTACAGATCTTCTACCAGAAAGACTTGCCTGCATCTTAGAGAGCCTTCCATTCCTCTACAGTAGTTTGAAATGATCTTTCCTCATTCTAGTCAACCATGAGATTTAGAGCTTCAATGGAATCTACATAACAGGGCTAACATGATGTGCAAATGTATGATAACGTGAACCGCTTTCTTTAACCTACACTAATTTAGTACTAGATATCATCATTCAAGTGCACCAACAGGTAAGAATTATAGGATTATCCCCCTAGATACAGGATGGTATTGCTGTACATGTGATTTATAGGCTTACCCCCCTAGATACCGGACGGTATTGCTGTACATGTGATTTATAGGATTACCCCCCTAGATACAGGACGCTATTGCTGTACATGTGATTTATAGGATTACCCCCCTAGATACAGGACGGTATTGCTGTACATGTGATTTATAGGATTACCCCCCTAGATACAGGACGGTATTGCTGTACATGTGATTTATAGGATTACCCCCCTAGATACCGGACGGTATTGCTGTACATGTGATTTATAGGATTACCCCCCTAGATACAGGACGCTATTGCTGTACATGTGATTTATAGGATTACCCCCCTAGATACCGGACGGTATTGCTGTACATGTGATTTATAGGATTACCCCCCTAGATACAGGACGCTATTGCTGTACATGTGATTTATAGGATTACCCACCTAGATACAGGACGGTATTGCTGTACATGTGATTTATAGGATTACCCCCCTAGATACAGGACGCTATTGCTGTACATGTGATTTGTAGGATTACCCCCCTAGATACAGGACGCTATTGCTGTACATGTGATTTATAGGATTACCCCCCTAGATACAGGGCGGTATTGCTGTACATGTGATTTATAGGATTACCCCCCTAGATACAGGACGGTATTGCTGTACATGTGATTTATAGGATTACCCCCCTAGATACAGGACGGTATTGCTGTACATGTGATTTATAGGATTACCCCCCTAGATACAGGACGGTATTGCTGTACATGTGATTTATAGGATTACCCCCCTAGATACAGGACGGTATTGCTGTACATGTTAACACGAAGGTCTTTGTAAATTGGTACTGCTATATTTTGGTTAAAGGTGCAATTTAATCAATAGCTGGAGGGTTGAATGAAAGTCAGGGTTTGATTTACTTTATTATTATTATTAATTTCTTACCAGATGCCCTTATCCAGGGCAACTAATACATATCACATTATTTTTACATAAAATTACTCATTTATACAGCTGGGTTTTTACTGGAGCAATCTAGGTAAAGTACCTTGCTCAAGGGTACAGCAGCAGTGTCCCCACCGAGAATGAACCCACGACCTTCCAGTCAAGAGTCCAGAGCCTAACCACTACTCCACGCTGCTGCCCAATCTTGATTTACACATATACACATATACATATATACATATACATATATATATATATATATATATATATATATATATATATATATATATATATATATATATATATATATACAGTACTGTGCAAAAGTTTTAGGCAGGTGTGAAAAATGCTGTAAAGTAAGAATGCTTTCAAAAATAGACATGTTAATAGATTATATTTATCAATTAACTAAATGCAAAGTGAGTGAACAGAAGAAAAATCTAAATCAAATCCATATTTGGTGTGACCACCCTTTGCCTTCAAAACAGCATCAATTCTTCTAGGTACATTTGCACAAAGTCAGGGATTTTGTAGGCATATAGTCAGGTGTATGATTAAACAATTATACCAAACAGGTGCTAATGATCATCAATTCAATATGTAGGTTGAAACACAATCATTAACTGAAACAGAAACAGCTGTGTAGGAGGAATAAAACTGGGTGAGGAACAGCCAAACTCAGCTAACAAGGTGAGGTTGCTGAAGACAGTTTACTGTCAAAAGTCTTACACTATGGCAAGACTGAGCACAGCAACAAGACACAAGGTAGTTATACTGCATCAGCAAGGTCTCTCCCAGGCAGAAATTTCAAGGCAGACAGGGGTTTCCAGATGTGCTGTCCAAGCTCTTTTGAAGAAGCGCAAAGAAACAGACAGCGTTGAGGACCGTGAGCGCAGTGGTCGACCAAGGAAACTTACTGCAGCAGATGAAAGACACATCATGCTTACTTCCCTTCGCAATCGGAAGATGTCCAGCAGTGCCATCAGCTCAGAACTGGCAGAAAACAGTGGGACCCTGGTACACCCATCTACTGTCGGAGAAGTCTGGTCAGAAGTGGCCTTCATGGAAGACTTGCGGCCAAAAGCCATACCTCCGGCGTGGAAACAAGGCCAAGCGACTCAACTATGCACGAAAACACAGGAACTGGGGTGCAGAAAAATGGCAGCAGGTGCTCTGGACTGATGAGTCAAAATTTGAAATATTTGGCTGTAGCAGAAGGCAGTTTGTTCGCCGAAGGGCTGGAGAGCGTACACAAATGAGTGTCTGCAGGCAACAGTGAAGCATGGTGGAGGTTCCTTGCAAGTTTGGGGCTGCATTTCTGCAAATGGAGTTGGGGATTTGGTCAGAATTAATGGTCTCCTCAATGCTGAGAAGTACAGGCAGATACTTATCCATCATGCAATACCATCAGGGAGGCATCTGATTGGCCCCAAATTTATTCTGCAGCATGACAACGACCCCAAACATACAGCGAAAGTCATTAAGAACTATCTTCAGCGTAAAGAAGAACAAGGAGTCCTGGAAGTGATGGTATGGCCCCCACAGAGCCCTGATCTCAACATCATCGAGTCTGTCTGGGATTACATGAAGAGAGAGAAGCAACTGAGGCTGCCTAAATCCACAGAAGAACTGTGGTTAGTTCTCCAAGATGTTTGGGCCAACCTACCTGTCGAGTTCCTTCAAAAACTGGGTGCAAGTGTACCTAGAAGAACTGATGCTTGATGCTGTTTTGAAGGCAAAGGGTGGTCACACCAAATATGGATTTGATTTAGATTTTTCTTCTGTTCACTCACTTTGCATTTAGTTAATTGATAAATATAATCTATTAACATGTCTATTTTGAAAGCATTCTTACTTTACAGCATTTTTTCACACCTGCCTAAAACTTTTGCACAGTACTATATATATATATATATATATATATATATATATATATATATATATATATATATATATATATATAAAAGAAGAAAGTTTGTCTGTCTGTCTGTTCCTTTATGCATTCGGACCCCACAGGAGCCAGTGCAACTAAACTTTGCATGGCCTCCTATTTCATCCAGGGGAAGGTCGCTATGTTTGGATCCAAAATTTTGACCCCCGGGGTAGTTTATTTACTAACCCCATTGCTGAATCACTTCAGTAGCCATATATCTCAAATTAAAGAAGCCAAAAAAATTAAAAATGGCAAAAAACAAAAAAAAATAAAGTTAAAAAAAGGGAAAGGGGTCCAAGCGCATCGAAACCCAAGATCGGTAACTTATAGGAAACCATAAGGTTACCGTTCCCCAATTTGTCAGGCATGAAATATTGAAATATTGAATTTGAAGAAGGTTCTTTCACCAAGAACAAGTAGAAGAATTATGAGGAAGGTTAATAACAATCTGAGATTGACTGCCAAAGATATTCAAAGTGAACTGGCTGCAAGTGGGACTGGGGTTTCCATTTCAACCATAGGTCGAATATTGCATGATGAAGGTCTCAATGGTCGCAGGCCAAGGAAAAAGCCACTCTTAAGAAACAATCACATTTGGACATGCTGAGAGTCGTTATGTTTGGAGAAAGTCTGGTGAGGCGTACTAAGAAAACAACACACCATACCTACTGTCAAGCATGGAGGTGGTAATATCCTTCTATGGGGCTGTTTTTCCTCTAATGGCACAGGCCATTTAGTTCAAATACATAGTAAAATGGATTTCAGAGCATACCAAAAGATATTGGGTAATCATCTGAAATCCTCTGCTACAAACTTGGTTTAAAGTGCAACTGGACATTCCAATATATATATATATATATATATATATATATATATATATATATATATATATATATATATATATATATGACAATGACAATGATCCAAAGCACACATCAAAATCTACTTCAGAATGGTTAAAGAAGAATAAAATCAAGGTTCTGGAATGGCCTAGTCAAAGTCCTGATCTAAATCCGATTGAGAATCTTTGGTATGAGTTGAAGAAGGCTGTGCACAAGAGAAGTTCATGGAATTTGAATGAACTGGAACAATTTTGCATTGAAGAATGGTCAAAAATCACTAAAGAATCGTGCCAAAAGCTCATTGACAAATACCCTAATTGTTTAAAAGAGGTTATTATTGCTAAAGGTGCCTCAACTAGCAAGTAATTTCATTTTCCGTGTCAGGGTATTAATACTTCTGAATTAGCATTTTTGGAGTTGCTGAAATTGCTGAAATAAATAATTGTAGACATCTAGGCCTATTTCTTGTAACTTTTTCCTCATCCACAAAAACAAAACTTTTGCTACAAAAGATTTTTCCTATAATTATTTGTTTTCGAGAAATTTCTAGAAATTATCTATTTCCATTGGGGGTGTAAACTTTTGACTACAACTGTATATAAATATTTATACATTCTTCAGGAGCATCGCCTTGGTCTAGTACAGCATAAGGTAGCCAGCCAGTGACACCTGCAATGATGGCTTAGTTCAATTCGGAACTGAACCGAGCGAGGACTGAGGAACACAATTAACTCAGGTTTACCCACAATCCCACCTATGTTTCAATGGAGAAAAGAACCCTTATGGTTCCATTAGCATCTAATTCTATAAAAGTGCTGTTTAAATAACAAAAATGGGTAGGGTACAAAGGCACCCACAGGCTTTCCACTACTCACAGTAAAACCAGGGTGCAATTTAATGATCTTATCTCTGGTGAATCTAAATAGATTTTTAAACATATGATTTAATAACTCTTGTCATGGGACAGATGATGGACATGCAGACAAGCAGGTAATCACACCCACAACAGATTTCTGAAGTATGATTTAATAACCCCTAGAAGAAACCACACCCCTCTTGTAAGATCAATAAATACAGAAATGCAACACCTTAGATCAGGGTTAAGCATTTTAGAGCATGGGTGTTAAGATCAGAAGCTGTTCAGTTAATTAACAAAGGGATCACTGTGTGTCATTAAAGAGGGGGAGTCCAGTCACAAAGAGATCACTGCATGTCATTGAAGAGGGGAGGCCCAGTCACAAAGAGATCACTGTGTGTCATTAAAGAGGGGAGGTCCAGTCACAGAGAGATCACTGTGTGTCATTAAAGAGGGGAGGTTCAGTCACAAAGAGATCACTGCATGTCATTGAAGAGGGGAGGTTCAGTCACAAAGAGATCACTGCATGTCATTGAAGAGGGGAGGCCCAGTCACAAAGAGATCACTGTGTGTCATTAAAGGGGGGAGGTCCAGTCACAGAGAGATCACTGTGTGTCATTAAAGAGGGGAGGTCCAGCCACAAAGAGATCACTGCATGTCATTGAAGAGGGGAGGTTCAGTCATAAAGAGATCACTGCATGTCATTGAAGAGGGGAGGCCCAGTCACAAAGAGATCACTGTGTGTCATTAAAGAGGGGAGGTCCAGTCACAGAGAGATCACTGTGTGTCATTAAAGAGGGGAGGTTCAGTCACAAAGAGATCACTGCATGTCATTGAAGAGGGGAGGCCCAGTCACGAAGAGATCACTGTGTGTCATTAAAGAGGGGAGGTCCAGTCACAGAGAGATCACTGTGTGTCATTAAAGAGGGGAGGTCCAGCCACAAAGAGATCACTGCATGTCATTGAAGAGGGGAGGTCCAGTCACAAAGAGATCACTGCGTGTCATTAAAGAGGAGAGGTCCAGTCACAAAGAGATCACTGCGTGTCATTAAAGAGGGGAGGTCCAGCCACAAAGAGATCACTGTGTGTCATTAAAGAGGGGAGGTCCAGCCATAAAGAGATCAATGCATGTCATTAAAGAGGGGAGGTCCAGCCACAAAGAGATCACTGCGTGTCATTAAAGAGGGGAGGTCCAGCCACAAAGAGATCACTGCGTGTCATTAAAGAGGGGAGGTCCAGCCACAAAGAGATCACTGCATGTCATTAAAGAGGGGAGGTCCAGTCACAAAGAGATCACTGCGTGTCATTAAAGAGGGGAGGTCCAGTCACAAAGAGATCACTGTGTGTCATTAAAGAGGGGAGGTCCAGCCACAAAGAGATCACTGCATGTCATTAAAGAGGGGAGGTCCAGCCACAAGGACAGTCAGTAAGTTGTGTTAGTGGCATGCATACCCAGTAAAGAGATATCCTGGGGCTAGTACCATTTAAACGTCAGGAAAGCAGGACAGGTTTCTCTAGGGGAGAATTTCTGGATCATTATGAAATATTACAGGTGGAAAGCTGTAACCCACTGCCTGTCTTAATAAAAGGGAGAACCTGCTAGTAATACATCTCTGTCTAACCAAATACCAACATAACCTGAATTCCTATTATATATGGTAAGGCAGTGAAGAAGCCATACTGCACACATTGGTTCAAGATGCTCCCTATTTTTCATCTCTGGTGTTTTGGTGTTGAATCCACTGGTCGTCATCACAAAACCATGTCACAGCTCAGCTTGACAGAATACAGTATATGAGATGGTCCTTCTGGTTTGGATCAAAACATGCTTTATAATGATAGCAATGCTGTCTTGGTCATCCTCCACTGGGATAAAAATTAGGTCAAAGGTGAACCTAGTGTGAATTGTTACACAATGCTTTCTCACCATGTGGGCCCCATGAGTTACACAATCCATTGTTTCGCATGCACACACACATCTGCCCTGACATCATTTACATGTGCTTTATGAATTATCCACCTCAACTGAAGGGAGCCAGCATATGATCCAGTTCAGCTGGAATGGACAAAGGACAGAGTCACTGGGCATCAAAATCTCACTTTTCTGTAGCACTCCACTTCCGATATTATAATATATATATGTGACAGGGTCTTACATCACATGCATGGATCACCGCTGTTCAAGCAACACAGAGAGACATTGGGGGGTGGAGTTGAAAAGCCGGCACAGGCGCACAGGATTTATTAATACAAACAGAAATGAAAGTAAAAGGTGGTCATGTGACATTACCAGCCATGGTAACACACACAGGACACATACAGCAAGCTGTACAAAAAACAAAATAAAACACAATACAAAAACTACAAATAAAAGGTGCCCCAGAGGGCAAGCGCTAGCCTTAAAACGAGGCATCCCGCTCCAGGAACCGGCTACACTACGTAACCCTAGCTATACATCACATGGGAGCACAATCCCCTAACTAACCTACTCATGAGCCGGTATTCATACAACGACTCGTGCTGCTTCATACGGCCTTGGCTGGACATTGCCTTCACAAGCACCGCTTGCAGTCTCAGGGTTGCGTAGCGGTCGTTCCTGCAGAGCGGACCCTCTCCTCTCGAGTATACGCCGCTCCCCTCTGGCATGGCGTTGCAGTCGCCCCGAGCCATCTCCCGCGGATGCTTTTAAACTGACGGACACTCGGTCAAGACCCGCCCACCTGCTGATTGAGGTCCAGCACAGCCAATCACTTGCTGCCCTTCCCCTCAACCAAGCCTAGCATGCAGCAAGTCTCAATCGAGCGCCCGTCTGTAAACAATAAATGCAATTAAACAAATCAACTCCAAAATGACACACAATAAACCCATTTCCCCATACAAATTATACCAACACTAAATACACACGTGCAGGGCAATCGCCCTGCTACAATACATAATATCAGAAGTATATATATATATATATATATATATATATATATATATATATATATATATATATATATATATATATATATATATATATATATATCATATTAAGCATCAAACTGTTACTGTCTCTGAACAGCTTCCAGGACAACCTGAAATAACTCACACATGAGCAGCAGCTGGGCACTAAAACCAGCCATGTGAGCGTTGTATATAGGGCATGAGAGGACCCTATTGCTAGCTTTGCAGATCATTACTCACCCAATTAAAATGGAAAGGCCCTGACAATACATTTGCATTCAATTAATTTGCAACTTGCAATGGGTATCCTATATCCATATTATCTAGCACATCAAAAGACAAATATTACATTATTTTAAAAAAAAAAACTGTAGTTGCTTTCAGTACAGATTGAGTCATATAGCCTACACTACTACAGTATGTGATATTCTACCATAACATGACAGAAGGAAATCAGTCAAATAGATGTCTCTTTTCTTTAATCATAGTGTTCACGTTTCAGTGCCTTAACTTTATTATAGAAGCCCTTTTTATCCACAGTATTATCTGAAGCATCCCTTTTACAGTAACGCATTGTACAGATTGCTGGCTGTAGAGACCAATAATCCACCTCATTAAAAATCGACAGGTACAACGGCATCGGGACTGTTATTCATTTTCTCTTTGTATTTATTTATACACCTGTCCCACCATAAACTGACACGATGAAATGTAAGCTATTATAATGTATGTCACACAGTACAGTGTTTGTTTTCCATGGCTCGTTTGTTTAGTATTTAATGTTTTGCACAATGTATGCGCTGCAAACCGGACGAAATGAATCACTATTCAGATTCAGTACGTCTAACAGATGCGCACATGCAGAATGTATTCCGCGTTTTTAATGTAAAAAATGGCATATGCTTAATGACGCTGCATATTGTCACATTCCAATTCACTATGTTTTACTTTTGTAGTATTTTTATGAGCAATGTCAAGCTGCAAAGCATCTCGTTTTTTTTCTGTTTTTTTTATATATCGGATAAAACCAAGACGTACCAAATATACAGTGATTATAACTGAGTTTAAAATACATTCAGATGTGTACGATTTGGTGCTAGGACGTATTATATATTTCATATTTACAACATCACAAATGTGTTGTCCTGATATTGCATATAACATGTGCTGTATGGAAGGTACAACAATAACGCCCACAGCATCTGATGCAATATTGACACTGTTTCAAAATTAAACACGTATTCCAATATGCACCCTGCATCGTTAGACATCTTATATAATGCAGTGCCTATGTAACCATTAAGACTTGAGTAAATACATTAATCAACTTACCGAATTTTCTGTCGGCAGTGGCGGAAGAATGGGTTTGAAAAGCCAAAAGGAACAGGATAATGCAGGCGAGCGAATCCATTATTCTTGATGATCCATTGCACACTTTCGTTAACAATCCATTGTGTTGTTTTTATTATTTTTTTTAGCGTGGCACGAATAGGGTGAAGGTGATTGAACGCGTTCTCTGGTCAGCCCCTGCTTCAACTCAGTCAACCTAACCGAGCAGCGACTGAAATCAGCACTGAACAGCAACCACGGTCAGACCCCGCCCCGATCCCGTGACGTCAAACTAAAATACACGCCATGAAAGGCGCTTCATAAATTGTACACACAAAACCACGGATTTAAAGCCAAACAATAGTACCAGTTTGTGAACATTAAAATGTGCCTGAATCAAGTTATTATTTGCCAGGGTTTCTATAGATAGCCAAAATCGCACCTAGCAAGCTTTACAATAATTAGACGATACGCCCAGGCCCCTGAACTAAGCTTCCAGAATTAAAATGGGATACTACGCAATAGCCTTCGCATTTAATGGACACGTGTTGACATTGTGGTTGTGTTGCGGTGTTCCATTTTTAAAACCACAATAATTGCAAAACAGTACGTTTACACTTTAGGCAACCTTATTTTGGTCAAGCTTAAAAGGATGACTGGAATAACTGGAGGATTGGGATTTAGTTTTAATGATGCCTACAAAAAAGACGTATTTCTGTATAAAATATAAAAACTATATAAAACCATTTTTTAATAACTTTTAATAGGAAAGTGGCTTTTAAGGGAGTCTACAGGTGGTAAAACTTACATTTATAATGCATTCTGATTGTTTTTCAGTGTTTTCTGGCAAAATATTATTTTTTAAAATCTTTTTTTTTTTTTTATAGTGCCATCTAGTGTGTGGTGTATTTATTGCAGGTAACCATCCGGATCATCCATGGTCTACATCAGTGGTACTCAACTCTGGCCCTCGAGACCTATTCCAGTCCTGGTCGTTATTTTGGTCTTAAATTAGTTAATTGCCTGTTAACAGCTTCAGTTAACTATATTAGAACCTGCTTGGAGCAAAAATCTGGAGTGAACTGAATCTCGCGGGCCAAAGTTGAGTAGCACTGGTCTATATTGTAAGTAAACACTTGTCATTTAAAGGGTATCCAAGATAACACAAGATGTATTAAAGGTGGGTTTAAGTTCCAGTGAAAAATCGTTTGATATATCCCAAAAAATAAGCACGTCATTTGCTGTTTATTGCACATATAACACTATAACAGTTACATTTCATAGAGTCAGAAAAGGCTGTGGAGACAATTGTGTACATGTTAAAATGGCTGTTTTTCCAGCCTAATAAAGAGCCCTTGGTGCCTAAAATGCAATGTCTGGGTTCTTGTGTGTTCCTTCTACAAACAGGCAACATTGGTGTCAGGGTAGTGGGATTTGTCACATCACAATGACAACCCCAAAGAAGATTGCTGCTGCATGGAGCCTTGCTGGGATACCAGACGGTGCTTTGCAAAAGATGGTGGAGGAAGATGCTAGGAAGATGTGGAAGACGGCAGTGGAGGATCCTGCAAAAGAGCAGGGCAGTGCTGTGGGAAGACACTTCAGTTGACGGGGGACCATTTGGTGAAGCTGGACGAAGCCATGGTCCCCTGCAGCAGCCCGGAGGCAGATCGGTAGGCGCTTCAGCTGTACCGCGGGATGGGTGCTGAGATCCTGGCCAGTCTGGGGAGCCGGAAAGAGGAACTGAAGGGGGTAGCTCTCAAAGTACAATGGAAAAGGCGATTGGGATGCTTTCCAAGCAGCGTTTGAGCTCATCGCACAGCTCAGAGGGTGGACTGAGTATGAGAAATCACAGATGACGCACTGCCCTGCCTCCTGACACTCGCTCCTGAGCAGAAATTGGACTACAACACTCTCACCCGAGCACTACAGAGACGTTTTGGCAGCAGCCCAGGATGGTGCAAAATGAACTCCGTACCAGGATGCGGAAGCCTGGCGAGACCTTAAGGGAGCTAGCGGCTGCAATAGACAGACTGGCAAGGAAGGATTACTCCCACATGCCACTGGAAGTTCATGAAATGCTGGCCTGGGACCAGTTCATCAAGGCCCTGGGATCTGGGGAGCTGCATACCCAGGTCCGCCTGGCCCACCCTGAGACACTGCAAGAGGCGTTGGAGCGAGAAGGTGTTTGGGCGTTGAAGCAACCCACCAGGTCTGTTCATGCAGCCATGGGGGAGGAAGAGTGCCAGCCACAGGAGCGCCCAACTCAGCGGACCCCCACACATCGCAGCCCCCAGCAACCGGATTCAGTAGTGGGTCGTACTACCCCCAGGGGCTGTTGGTTGTGCCTACAGGCAGGGCACCACTTTTCAAACTGCCCCCAGCTTGCCGCCTTCCAAGCCTGGTCTTCACGGGAGTCAGAAAACAAGAGGCCGGTCGTGCAAGGCAGTGACCGGTTGCCCTATTTACTTCTGCCCCACTGAATGGAACCACCACAGGGAAGCCTACAACCGCAAAGGCCCCCGTGGGTGGTGTGAACGGGACACTACAGCTGTTTGCCCAGTGCTGGATTGAGGGGGTGGTGTGCAGCGGGCTCATGTACACTGGTTCTGACATCACACTAATATCTCCCAGCCTAAAGAAATGCCTGGGACCCGGGGCGTTGCTGCAGTTCCACCGCACCATGGACCGGATCCGCACCGTCACGGGAGAGCCCAGGAGAAAGGAGACCTACAGCTGCGACTGGGTTGTTGCACTGCTTGCTATGAAGTATGGGTGGCAGGGATCAATGTGGACTGTGTTTTGTGAGCTGACATCCTATCTCACCTGATGGGGGAAGTTGGACCTGGGCAGGGGCACTCTCCATGTAGCTGGAGGGGGGAGGCTACAGTTGGAGGGTTGCTCTGGCCCCTCCACAGTGTTTAGGTGGCTGCTGACGCTGTCCCCACACTGCTGCGACCAGCCTACATAGCCTGTGGCACCGCAGCTGTGTTGGACTTGATGGGCCCCAGCAACAACAGCTGCATGCGAACATAGCCAAGTTAGAGGACGTCTTCGCCAGGGAGGAGGGGCAGGTAGGACTTACCATGGGAGAACAGCTTGCCATGTTCGTGTCGGATCACCAACAGGACTGGGATCAACATCTGCCCCTCCTTCTCCTCTCCTACTGCACAGCTGCACCCCTGCACTGCTTCTGTTCGGTAGGGAATTGCGCACGCTGGTGGGCCTGGCTTTTGGGCGGCCAGACCCAGTGGGAGACCCCGTCCCTGCGGGTCCTGAGTTTGCCCACCTGCTGCAAGATCTTGACCAGGCACACCAGTTTGCCCAGGACCACATTTGGGAGGTTTCTAGGCGTCAGAAGCGCGCATACGACCTGCGGTGCAAAGGCAGCGACTTGACCGTGGGGGGAAAGGTCTGGCTATATGCACCTAAACGCCAGAGAGGACCCGTTGAGGAGGACCCGTGCCCCCGATTCCTCCCTGTACCTTTGGGGAAATCCAGAAAATGCCCTTGCCCCTACCCGACCGGGAAAGTCCCCAACGGCAGTCCAGAGCACCATCATGGCTACGGGACAACAAGGTTGGCTGCTGTGTGAGGGGCGGGGATTCAAGGGGGGGTGGCCACTTTACAGTCATGCAGTGTAAATACAAGAGTAGCCAATCACCTTCGGGATAACATCTTTTTAATTACAGACATGAAATATGCTTAAAAAAAATCAAGAATAAGGAAAATTGCAAATCATGACAACAAGAGATTTTCTTCTACGGTGCAAATATAGATTTGTTGAGTGCTGCTAATTTCTTGAGACAGACCATGTTGACCGTGACATGGTTCAGTTTGTATTAACAAATGTATACAATCGTTTTATTTTTATTTTCTAATTATATTTGTTTCAGTTTTACACTAAAATATTGAGTTACTGTAGCTAATATTAGATTCAATGTCAGACTTTTCAACACTTGTTTAAAATGACCTATTAGTTACAGTGGGGTTACCACTGAATTAAAGCGATTTCTAAGGCTCTGAACTTGCCGGTTGATACTCGTCTCGCAAGATCGGGGTCTATCCATCTTTCATTAGACTTTACCCATGAACTGGGCGGGAATGGCAGATGTAAGGCGATTTTTAATTGGATAATTCATTACACATACTATTTTCTTTAAATTCATTGGTTCTCATTTCATTTTCAGTGATTTGATTAGCCAAATTAGTATGCATAATAATTAGACTTACAACACATACTAAAGTCAAATTAGAACATGTACTAAATATTTGAAACACGTTTTTTGACCCGGATGGCCTGCCATAGATACCCGACTCCTGCACACGTTAAATGGCAAGTCCAACCACAATATTGGAGAATATTTAGTGCTCTAGAATATAGACCTGTGGCAAAAATAGCACATTTTATATTAAGGAACAGCTCGTACATGGATGTAGTGGTTTATTATTTACTGTCCACCCTTTTACTAACCTGCTGTGCATATTAGGATGATAATGATTCATACATGGCTGTTGACAAACACCTGGATGCTAAAATAGCAAACCGTGTGTACAATGACAAATATATAATTAATGCGTCTAATCTGTTGTTATTCATATGCATAGCTTAGCTGAACCAGCTGAATTATTCAGTTATCCAAAAACTGTAGCTGTAAAATAATGATGCAATTATAAAATCCAAGCAAAGAATGGGTGTCAATAAGGCTTAGATTTTGTCCACAAAATATATGAAAAGCAAAGTTTGAATATTCTCATGATATGAATTAATGTAACTCTGCCATAGGCAAACTTTGCTTGAGGCAAACAATGAGACCTAGTGTCCACAAGGGTGTGTCTAGCTATTGTGTCACTTATGGCTTGGTCAAACTAATTTTTATGCTGATGACAGCTCTTGCCAATGCTTTTTGTGGTACAGTAACATTTATTTTAATATACTGTATTGCAAGAAATATGCCAATTGCTTAAATGAATTCTACAGTAGTTCTGCGCATCACCCATTTTCTTTTTTCATAGCATCATTGAACCTGTGATCTTGGCTGTCAGAAACTCTAGACCGCGCTTGCTTTGAGTGTGCCGACCCTATTATCTATAAAAATGGTTTGTTCGCAGTGCTGTCCGCAAATGTTTCAGGGCTCAATTGCTTTTTAATCCTACAATCATAAAAATCCCAAAATAGCACTGGAGGATTTAAGGTTAACAAGTCTAGTGGAAAATAAAAAGATGAATAAAACATACAGCGCTGTTACAACAAATACAAAAGCACAGCATACTTGCTTTAAAGTGGAAACTCTGATTACTGTATTGAATTTTAGATAATCAAGAGAGCAATTAATTAGCTTTTACTGACAAGGCATTTCTACAGATAATCCAGCTCTATTTTATCTTTTGTTTGTAATCTGCAGTCACCACCCCATAGACTAACAACTGAACACTTTTGCAGGTTACCACCTTTGCTTTTGCTTTTGTTTGCAAAAAACATCCGCTGCCATGTTTGTGAATTCCCATACCAAACTGAAGGGCTTAGCCACAATTTGTATGCAAAGCTAGAATCAATTCATTTGAGTTGTGTACGTGATTAATATATTCGTATTACAGCTGAGTGGAAACATAAAGCCCTTGTAGATTCAAATTACATTTCAATTGCTTTTTTAAAAATATTGCTATAACAGTTGTATGGTATCTGCAAACACTGGGTGCTTCTAGGTTCTGTTGCTCCAATATGGTTATCATTTTTTTGTTTTTACCTGTTTTTGAGCTTGTCTGTAGAATCCTTAGTGAGAGGACTGAACAGCCTTTCTCATTCCATTTAAGTCAGGTGGCAATTTGAACAGAGTAGGCCGATAAAGTTGACAAGCTCCAAGCAAGTAAGTTGGTAACATACATCACCCTCTACGGCTGTAAATTTGGAAAAAAGTGAATGGCCATGACTTATGTTAACAGTATGTACAGAACAGTATAGAATAAGAAATGGCAATGAACTAGATGTAATTTGGCAAGCAAATCAGGTATTAGTATAACAAAATGACTAATTTACATTAGCAAAATACATGTAAAAATGTATGGCATACACGTGAACACATGTCTGGACAGACAGACACGCCCGTACATCCCCAGAATCAAACACTCTCAATAACATTAATTACAAGTTTCTTCACCACTGGATAAGCAGTTTTCCAGACATACTGTACAGAAGAATATAAAGTGTGAAATACCACCACCATTACGAATGTATTCCTGCTGCTGTGTGAAGACAGATTTAGAGAACCATGCTCCCACTCAGAATGATTGCAAACACCATTAAACAATAAGGGGATGCAAGAATGCAATTACAAATCAAATTTGAGGATACAGGTCAGTTTAATTTTTTATTAAACATTTTTTAAAAATAGCATAATGCTATTTCTAAGAGCAAATTCTATGCATCCCCATAAATGTGCAACACGCTGCCACCAACGTTTCATTTAGACCAAGTACTCCTTACATCATAATACAGTTTGTTTTGCAGGCCAGCCTTGTAATAGAGTAGAATAAATACAATCATATTTTTAATACTAGATCCTGTCATATTTGAACAACAAATACAATTCGATTCAATTGAAGGACATCATCTATAATGTACCAACACTTCTCAGCAAAAATATCATAATTCCCAATTCCTTGATACCATCATTTTCATGTCCAGAAATTCAATGGCCTTGCATGGATTGTCACAATGCAATGCATATCATCTTCATAAAATACAGAAATTACTCAAAATAACACAAAAAAGCAATGGATATGTTTTTGTAATATATTTACTGTATGTGAAAGAGATTTTAGGTCAAAGTTTTATCAACACATTAATAAATGTAAGTACAAAATAATACTGGCCATCAAGGAAATACCCTTCACTGCAACTGACTTCTTTGAAACTATAAATTCAGATCAACATCAAAACAGCTTGATTGGTTTTTGTTTACAAATAGTGGCATTGAAGCAGAGCTAGCTATGATTAACAGGCCGGCAGCTGACTCCACACTGGATACAGGAAAGAAGCCTGAAACGTGCCAGTAAATCAAAGCAACAATACTGATGCTCTAGGTAGCAAATAATCCCCATTCAAACTAAAGTTGTGTTTGGTTGCTGTCTGGTGTTCCAATGAGCCCAAGTTTCCACGTGCTGTTTTATGTTTCTGTTCGTTTTTCTTTCTTTGCATGATTTATAAAAGGATGTACAGTATCAACTTGAACAGACTGTAAAAATCCAGGCAGTTCAGTGTTGATTTTTTTCTATGTGATGAAGCTATACTGGAAGGAATTAACAATCACATGTTTTGTTGTACTGCATAATGAACTCTGCATCTCAAAAGGGGACGAGCCCCCTGAAACAATAAACAGCACACAGGAGCAGCAGCAGCAGCAGTAGCAGCAGCAAGCAGGGTGCTCTTCAAGCTTTACTTTGCACAGTGAATCCTGTCCATAGAAAAAACAACTTCTAGAGATCATGAAAAAAGAAATAAAAACAAAACAAACTGAACATGCCCACACTTACCATTCATAGATATTCTTCTTGTAATTTAACCTACACTTTTGTCTTAACTGTCTGTTTTAGACTCCAATATAATGAAAACAGTGAAAAATTCATGGCAACATTTATAAAAATAGGGGCTGTCTTACTTAAAAATGAATCTACAAATTGTGATGTGCTATATATATTAGCATTATTCATTTAATCATTACATATCAACCATGTAGAACAATCGTAAAATCTATTTGGTTGTTTTCTGATTACATACATGAAACATTTTCTTAAACATAAATCCAAAATGCATTGTACACAAATCACATCATGGCTGCAAGATGTCATTTCCAATCTTAAGAGCTGATTCATATATTGCTCTGTAAAGAAAAGAAAAAAAGCTTCAATTAAAAACAGGAAAACAAAAAGATTGTGTGTAAGGCTACCTCTGTAACCTGAAGTATACAAACTTTACCGAAAAATAGATTTTTAAGGCAGCAATTATTTCCTTTAGCAGCAATAATACATATATTCACACCTGAAACTATTCCAAGGTTATTGGAAGTATTTTTTAACCTTGATACAGTATCTTGAGGCCTTAGGAAGTCTGAGACCTAATTTTGATGCAACACTTGTGTCAGCAGATAAGAATATAGATTTAAAGAAGATTCACAAAACACAACCTGGATAGGATAGAGACATCTCTGCTAGTGTTTACTGAGTTTCAGAATGTGAAAAAGGCCAACCCCTCTTTTATAGAACACAAAACCAATAGATTGTACTACCTATTTGAACTATTTTACACAGGGCTCCAACAAAATAAAACACATGTCCTAGCACTGCCAAATTGAGTTTCTTGCAACACTGGGCAGTAATTTAAATGACTCATTTTACATTTTTATTAATCAAGCACTGTTTCTACCTCTGTAGTTGACACTTTACCTCTCAATGCTATCACTTGCTTCAGCCACAACTTCGTAATACTTTTGCAGTTTGATATGAACTGAGGCTGCAGAACTCTTAATATCAGATCCTTTACATTTACCTAAAGAAAAGAAAAAAACAACAAAGTGCATTAAATGGTTTAAAATTGTGCAAGCAGTTACGAAAGTACAATAAGATCAAATTCAAGTAAGAGCAAAATAAAGGATACAGTAAGGTATAAGTAAGAATGAGTTTGACTAAGAGCAGTTAAAACTTACAGTAAATATTTGCTTATATGAGTAAAGTCCAGTAAGAACACGTAGCAAGTATCATAAATGGATGAGAATGATTAAAAAAAGAACAATTACAAAAAATGTGAGTATGGTTACCTAAAAGAGTAAAATCAAATACAATATACAGTAAGTAGTTAGGAGCAGTAGTTGATTGAGGCAAGGTATGGAGCAGTTCAGTGCAAGTACAAGCTGATGCAAGCACTGGCACAATTGGGTGCCATATAGTCCAGTATGGGAGTTAATGCTGCCAAAACATTGGTGTGGGTAAAGGCAAAGGCAATTAACACTTCTTTTAAAGTCAACAGTTAATGTAATTATTTAATGCTCATTAAGTTACTTGGGAACATTCTCAAAAGAATGGGGTGCACAAATAAGGGCTTCAAATCCTAGCCATAAAGAGATTTCATTCTCCATTGCCCTTCAATACAAAGACAGATTAGATTGCTTAATTGGGATCAAGGTAAAGGATTAATTTTAATCTGTGGAATATTTCTCAAATGGCTAATCTATTATTTTTACCCAAATCCAGACAAATGAATAGAATGCGGGATGCAAGGCATAAACTCACCCTGTCTGACCACTGTTAAGATGCACAGGACTGCAGTCAATCCAATGACGCCTTCCACTGCTTCAGAATCAACAGACTCATTTAACTCGCTAAGAAATGACCTAAAAAAAAAGAAAAAAAGAAAATGGGTCTTTTTTTTTTTTAGATAAACAAAAACAATGCATGTACACCACTATAAAGACCCTATACCAAAACATGTGGTCTGCATCATTGATATGGACAGAGGTTAAAGCAATGGTTCATTTTTACTAGACAACTGGTAATAAACTCAAGTGAAACTAAGAATAGAACTGTGTACAAAAGATAAAGATAATAACTCAAAGTGTACGGTCAATATGGAAGCCATAGGTCAATACCCTGGTCAGCAACACATTTAGAATGCAATGTTTACATAACCCTGTAAATGAAGTGACTACACCATATGGATCCTGAAATACAGTAAGCCTTTGACAAAAAGGCTGTCAGGAAAGGGTTAATGTTGCTTGTATGACACCCATGATCAAGCATAACCTAGGGAATAACAGAATACATGTGTATATCAAAAAAGTCACATGACCCCAATATGGCAACCAACACATGGCAGGTCACAGGTCAACATGAAGGATGGTGCTAGCTTCAGCTCAAGCAGTGTCAACTATACTGAAAATGAAGTTGTCAGCTTAAAAGACTTGATGAGATACTGGCAGTAGTAGGTGCAGCTGCAGCGGGTTTGAAAACTCATACAAGCTTCCCTTACTGAGATGCTTGACAAGCACAGCACAACATTGTACCATTTTTTGTAATATGACAGGTTTATTGAGGATTTATCATGAGGATGATGATGAGGATATTCTGCTAAAAATCCTTTTCCTTTACCTGATCAGACTTGGAGATTTCATAATAATTGCAAGTAATGTGCTTGAAAGTGGAGGCAGGTCTTGAACTGTTTCAGGGGGGGTTAGCTCCTCCGCATGCGAAATCTGAAACCAAATCAAAATCATTGGCGCAATGTTAATTCTACAGGCAAGACTAAAACAAGGCATTTTGTCAGCAACATATATACGGCATTCCAGTAAATCAGAATACAGACGTAGGGACCACAAGAAAGCAGGTCACCATTTATTCAGAACAGCATCTCCATACCCATGCATTTTCATTAAAATCTACTTTAAATACCAAGTGAAAAAGGGTGTGGGAATACGCTGAGAGTGAGGAAGAGAGCCAGGAGGGGTTGCATTTTATGGTTTCATGGCACACACGAAACAGAGTGCAGGTGCAATACCAGGCACCACCACCAAGCTCCCAACAATGGTATCACTCGGGGGATTCTGCTGCTTCAGCGGGGCCATGGTTTACAAAATACAAGCAAAAAATGCAAAACAAACAATATTGTTAAAAAAACGCTAATAAAATAAAAGGTGGCCTAGTTTGGCTGTGCTCTGCTTCCTCTAAAAAGGGAGGTCCCGTCCTGAAACGCTGCTCTAACTTACTTTTCAAACTAAACTATTAGTTTATTTAGCAGACGCCTTTATCCAAGGCGACTTACAGAGACTAGGGTGTGTGAACTATGCATCAGCTGCAGAGTCACTTACAATTACGTCTCACCTGAAAGACGGAGCACAAGGAGGTGAAGTGACTTGCTCAGGGTCACACAATGAGTCAGTGGCTGAGGTGGGATTTGAACCGGGGACCTCCTGGTTACAAGCCCTTTTCTTTAACCACTGGACCACACAGCCTCCTAATACTTCTTTTATTTAAAGTTTTTTCTCCTTTTTGTAAAGGGCTCTGCAGCCTCTCGGTTTAACAAAACATACTTGTCCTTGCAGCAGAACAAAAATTGGCATTCAGCTGCTCTTTTATACAGACAGCCATGATGCACAATGAAGAAAAACAAATCATCATCAATTGGGGAAGGGCCAGATTCCACACTTTATTCAGGAATGGGTTTTAAACGGCCATATTTTCAAAGACATTCAAATGAAACCAAACTTAATTTACAAAAACAAAGCAAACTAACTTTAAATATCTTGGCCAGTCTGTCTTGGTGTCACTAACACAAGTAAGTCATCATGGCCTGTATTTAAAGTATGTCAAATTACTTCTTGTCTATGAAAAGTTTCCAACAGTTAGGGTGAACTTTGGCTGAGCAATGGCTCAGGCCAAGTTTAATTTCAAATGTACACAAGGAAGTACCACACTGAAAAAAAAGAACTTTTTTTTTTTTTTTAAAGCTTACCTTCTGCAAGTAATGGCTTAATTCCACAAGTACTGCAGCAAGAATGGTTGAGAACACACCATGAACTACCAAGACATTAGCAGCATGCCAGTCCTGAACAACATTAATGAAATCTGCAAGCATCACGTGAGCAGAATGAAGCAACTAGAAAACAAAACAAGAGTAGTATCTTAAACATGTAATAATATGCAATTTCTTGCAAGGACAGGCAGAACTGTAGGAGCTCAAAGCCCACTACCTGTCAATGTCTAATCCTAACCAGATAAACAGGTGACTGCGTCATCATCACCAAGGGAAGGGGATGCACATAATACACATTTTAGGGGCTCCGGAGTGGGGCATCCACCCAAGTACAGGATGCGCCCTATAGCCTGTAGATCGCTGGTTCGTATCCAGGCTATGTCATTTGTTGACCATGACCGGGAGTTCCCAGGGGGTGACGCAAAATTGGCCGAGTGCTGCCCGGATAGGGAGGGCTCAGGTCGGCAGGGTAATCCTCGGTTCACTGCGCAGCAGCTTCTTCTGTGGCCGGCAGGACATCTGTGTGTCTGCTGTGGAACCATTTGGATCTGTGTTCCTCCGGCACTATAGGTCTGATGGCTTCGCTGTGGACCTCCAGTTTCGGAGGACCCGCGTGTCTGCCGCAGTTTTGCGAAGTCAGCGTGGGGGTTACAGCGGTGGACCGAGATCAATACATACAATTGTTGATTCCAAATTGGGAAAAAAATTGGGGTGGAGAGGACTAAATTAAAAAAAAAACACACACACACAACACCACACATTTTAATTATAATGTCTCCTATACTTTAGCTTTTAATAGTCTCCTTCTTAAAGGGCATACCTGCAAGGCCTCTTCACGCTGCTTCCTCAGTCTGCGCGCAGCTGTTTCAAGGATTTTTTGGAAGACATTCTGGGCGATGTTAAGGAGAACCAGCAGGTCCTCGTTTTGGTTTTGAACAGTCAAAGCCAGGCAGTTCTCAGTAATCTCCTTGAGGACAGAGAGGAGCAACGGCAGACACATGTATCCCCTCTCTGTGAATGGGAGAACACACACATGATAAACCATTGGACTGATGACAAAGACAGTGTGTGTGTGTGTGTGAAAAGAGCTTGAATAAATTACCTTCAAACACATTCTTACCAGCTGGACATTTATAAAAGAAAAATGTACTAATATGTACAATAGTCATATGTTGTATTACTAAATCAATTGCAATAATAATAATATCTTCATTTTATATAGCCCCTTTCATAGTGGACCACCATCATAAAGCACTTTACAGAGGTAGGCTGTGAACTGTGCATTATATGCAGAGTCACTTACAACAGGACACTGATTTAACATTTCATCCACAGGATGGAGCACAAGGAGGTTACGTGACTTGCACAGGTTTACACAGTCAGTCAGTCAATTAGTGGCAAGGGTGGGATTTGAACTGATAACCTTCTGGTTACAAACCCCAGACTTTAACCACTAGACCACACTGCCTCCTATAACACAATATTCCTTCCTAAAATGCATATTTTTATATACATATTTTAGCAAAAGTTATGTTTTATATATTACAGTATGTTAACATTTAAAAATTGAGACTGAATTATAAACAAATGTAAATGCAAATAAACTAAGATTACTGTTTAACCAGTTCAGAGCAAATCCTCAGACATTCATTAAAAGCAAGTTTGGAGTCCTTTCAAGTGCTGCATGGAACATAAAACATATCTTCAAGCCTGCCATTAAACAAACACATACCCGCTTGCAGCACAGACAGGGAAAACTGTAGAATCTGTCCTTGAAACTCTGGGTCAGCAAGGCCAACCATAATCACATCTTTGCAAACAGTCAGACATGCCTGTGTAATAGAAAATTAAAATACTGCAATTAATTTTCATAATTAATATATTACGTGTGAATCAGTAAAGTAAAGCTCTTATAAATGGGATATAATCTCAAGTCTGACACCCATGACTGTACTATAGAACAGGGGTAGGCAACCCTGGTCCAGGAGTGCAGTTTCAATACATTAAAAGTGCTTTAGGAAACGTCTTGACATGACCAGAGGGCCTTCCCTTTCTGAAGACCAGCAGAAACCTTTTATTTTTATTTTTATTGAGCACCAGAGCGAGTTACTGTTCGGGTGACTTTAACCAGCATAGTATAACAGATTTATTTATTTTATTTTTTTTTGTTCTTGGCGGTTTAAAATAGATAAAGTATGCATTTTCTGTTAAACCATTTCCATTATCCCCCTGTATTGACAAGTGCATCCAAAGCCAACCTCTTTATAAAAAAGGAACTTGTTCAAGGAAATAAAATCTCTCTAGTGGCAACTGTGTACCATATCCTGTAAATCAAGACCTAAAAATCCACTGTGTACCGTTATCCTGTAAATCAAGACCTAAACATCCACTGTGTACCGTTATCCTGTAAATCAAGACCTAAACATCCACTGTGTACCGTTATCCTGTAAATCAAGACCTAAACATCCACTGTGTACATTTATCCTGTAAATCAAGACCTATACATCCAGAAGTAGAGGAAAAATTGTAACTGATAAAATAATGCTGATTATTGTTTAATGTTCATTAAATGGAGTTGCAATTCTAATTTATTTTGTGACAACCTAGTACATAATTCTTTGAATTAATAAAATTTCCAGTTCGTCTTTGTGGTAAATGTTTATTAAAGAAAGTACACCCAAAGTCATGTAATACCACTTGTTATTCCGGACAACTAACTTACATTCTTAACAGTTCAAAAGGCAGTATTAAGTTTGATACCTACTGAAGCAGTTTTTCTTGTAATTCAGCACATTCAGATAATCCATTTTTTTATAAAGAAGCAACCGATTACAGAAGCCCTGTGTGAGCAAGTATCACTGGAAGGAACAAAGTGATTGTGTTCATGGAAATATATATTTTAAGAGACTTTTTATATATTACTGTATATGGGTATTATACATTATAATACAGCTATGAATTACACACAAAGGAAGGGAGAAGATAAACATACTTCAACAGCCTGTTTTGCAACCAGAGTCTTCTGTTCTGACACTTCATCTTCACATATTGGATTTATTAAGAATGGCAGCACCTTCTCAATTGTCCACGCAGCAGTGTTTTCCAGAAGTAAGAGGTAAGTCCTTTCATCTGCGTTATACTGAAACAAGTGTTTAATTCATGAATGCCGACTCTGTCGCAGAGCATTATTTTGTGCAACACATTATGTGTGCAGTTGGTATTGAAACATTTGATCGTTTACACCAAAGCAACGTTAAATCAGAAAAAAAATATATAAACCCTTGGGTCCCACCTTCAACCAGAAACTTAACAAAATTCTAGTTCGCAACCTAGTAGGAGTACAAAGAAGCGATTCACAACATTCACATAATGAGGAAGAACTGTTCTGTGGTTGGGACTGCAGCTTGTTAGGGCCCGATATTTTAATTATGACAGAAAAAAAAAAAGATTTTGGCAAAGCAAAGATAATACTATGAGTTGCCTAAAATGTAAAATCTGTAATCAAACTTAAAACTAGGTACACCGATGTATATTTATTGTTTTAAAGGAAAACCGCTTACTTTATGCTGAAGATGGATGCTCAGTCGACCATGAAGCAAAAAGGCCCTCAGAGCAGTTTCTTTGTCTATTTTGCAGGAGCCTGTCTCAGGTGAACTTATAAACGAGTAGAATACCTCCTACAAAGGAATGTTATATTTCTATATTATTAGGTATTTTAAAACAAACAACAAATTGTCCAGTTATATTATCCATTTTCATTGTGGATTGAGGTTTATATATGTCTTGGCACGACGTGGCATAGACCCTACAATGTGTGTAAAGGGAAAACTAAACTGCATTAGTGCAGCCAAGGGGACGGACTAGTCCAACTGAGGGCTGTCAGAATCACAGGTAAGTCTTGTCATAACTTCTGATTTATTACCGTATTAAAACTATTAAGGGATGTTAATATGAACCGTCTGCATACAGCAAAGTGTATGATGAACGCCAGCTTATTGCAGAAACTGCCAATGCTTTTTCTCTGTACAATAACTCATTTTATGCAAACGTTGGTTCCGGTTTGTCAAAATTGATAACTGTTGCATCCCTACTATTCCCTACTAGTCATTAAATTTCCACAAAAGTGGTGCAGAAAGGTACGCAGAGGATTGTGATGACAAATGCTTTTTAAAAGTTCATCCCAAACATGCTCAATTATATTGAGATACCAGATCCTTACAGGCGCATCCATATATCTTATATATTTACGGATATTATAAAAAGAACATCTGTACTAAGTTACATCAGAACTGGATGAGCAGGATGACATATGCGAGTACTATAGCTCAGTCACTGGGGATATGTATTCCACTAGGAATAATAATAATAATAATAATAATAATAATAATAATAATAATAATAATAATAATAATAATAAATAATATTATACATATATATATTTCACCTTTAATGCCCCAAGGGCTTTCAGAAGATGGTTTAATTTCTTCTGTGGTACAGCAAGCAGGCAGTCCCGATTCATTGTGTGTGTGATCATGTATTCAGCATAATCAAGGGCCAAGTCTGGTTTGGCTTCCATCACCTCCTGAATGCGCACTCTTCGCTCAGAGTCCCTTTTGCTCTGAAATATAGAAACACAGAAAGAAACACTTCAGCAGTGTGGAGTAGTGGTTAGGGCTCTGGGCTCTTGACCAGAGAGTTGTGGCTTCAATCCCAGGTGGGGGACACTGCTGCTGTACCCTTGAGCAAGGTACTTTACCTAGATTGCTCCAGTAAAAACCCAACTGTATTAATGGGTAATTGTATGTAAAAATAATGTAGTTGTATGTAAAAATAATGTGATATATTGCAACAATTGTAAGTCGCCCTGGATAAAGGCGTCTGCTAAGAAAAAAAATTGAGAGTATATATATATATATATATATATATATATATATATATATATATATATATATATATATATATAAAATCAATCAAGAACCTCTTGATTGCCTTGACTCCATTTCAATTTTCCAAACCTAAAAACTTCTGTAGTGATCCAATTTTTTTTTTTTGTTTTCTTTTATAGACAAACCTGTTTAAGTGGCATAGCCTCAGTTAGCCAGTCTGTTATGACCTCCAGAACATGTCCAACTTGACCCCACTGGCAAAGGCAGTCTATGAGTGAAGAGTACTGGTTTTCAGTGGCTCCTTTTTCCAAGCTTCTCAGCTTTGAGACAACCCCGCAGCTGCAGAAAACACAGTCACCCTTACATTGATGCAAAAAGCGATGAAACTTAAATCACCTTACAAAAAGGGAATGTCAAATGCTTAGGAATTTAAATATCAGACCTGAAAGTAGGGACAGCTGCAGCAGGCATAAAGGAAGCTAGTAGAATTAATGGTACCATGCAACAATCCTCCTGTGGAGAGAAAACAACATTCACCCTTACTCTTGATATTAAATGCAATGCACAATTCTAAATGCTTTTGTTTAATTGCTATTGAAGAAAGAAAGAAATAAAAACTACTTGGACATTAAAATTTACCTTAAACACTCGGAAATACCCCGGCAGCACAGATGCAAACTTGCTTGTTGTGTAGGCAAGGGCCTCTTTATTCATTTCTAGTGATTTGCGGATACTTCTCCAAAGAATGACCGTGATTTCCAGCAAGCTGGCCATGGAGGCTGTGTCATTAATGGACAGAACATGTTCCAGGACCTGCAACAAATTAGAAGTATGAAAGCTTTTCCACATTTTCAATCATTTCAGGTGTTGCTAAATGTGTATTGCCAGCAATACAAAACCAAATGAAAAACTGTTAGATCACCTGGATCTTACTACTACCACAGCAGAAAGACTCTTTGGCTGATCTAGCCTTGGTTACATACAATGTATGCCTGGATTATTTATCATCATCCGTCACAGTTTTTCTAGCTTTGCCAAGACAAAAAAAAACTCATGGATCGCTGGAGTGTTGTTAGATAATGCAATGTTTTGGATTGCAGGCATGACTGAAGACAAAATATATTAAGTGACATCCTTTCAACAGTATGGAAAATCCAATCAAACCATTTTACTATTTTAATACAATGTAATCCAACTTAGATCCACACAAACACATACACCACAATTGTTGATTGCTTAACTTCCAAGTAGAGCCAATGATTTTCCAGTAACAACAAAATAGTAATGTTCATTTCTTGTCTACTCTTTAACAGACAAATGTTAGAAATATTCCTGAAACTTTTAGGCTTAAAGCTTTTCAATGTACTCACACTTGTATTCTCCTTGTTACTGTTTTCAACATCATCTTGGTCTTCTCTGGCTGTTCTCTGAATACAAGCATTTAAGCACCGGCGAATTGTGAGCATCAGCTTTGCTGCAATAAATATGGATTACTACATTTAGGTGGATTTTAATAAACAGAAGGAAAAAAGCTGGTCTCATTGTGTGGCAGATCTATCTTATTATTCATTCAGACCATATTTGTGAGACTATACCAATTCTCAGGAAACATCTGCTCTACAAGATCAAATAGTTGGAACCAAAAGAGATTTGTTTTTCCTGCTTTGTACTATATACAGACTCTTTCCTGTGCAAAGGTCATGACATTTGACTGTGATGGTGTGAATACATGGAGTCATAGTGCTGTTACTGCACGTCCGCTCTCAGCTGAATGTACGCATTTTCTGCCCTCACCTATATTAGTAGGAGCAGTATGTTCGTGGGCATATTGGTAGAACTTTCTTGCTGCCATGGGATTCATCTGTATGAGAGTGACACAACGTTCACACCAAACTTCTTCTGATTGGTTAACAGGAAGAAAAGAGTTGAAAAGAAGGTTCACAATCCGCCTGCCGACCGGCCGGGAATCAGTCTCAAGCCGGGCCAGAAGATGTTCCATCGGGCACACTTTCCAAAACTGTAAAGAAAGAAAAAAATCCATCAATCTATAGTCTTATCAACTAATCTTAGACTGCAAACAATTTCTAGCGAAACCAACCACACCTCCTATAGCCCATTCGTGTCAGGCGGGATGAATACATTTTTTAACATTTGCTTACAGGATTCTTAAATGTCCATGCATCCCATGCTGCATCAAGCAGCGATTATCAGGCAGACAAACATGCAGTGTAAAAATAACAAACAGAGCAACAGCTCATAACACTGACAATCATATTCAGAATCTGATACAAATGGCAATTTACAATACAGGACAAAACCGACCTAACCATTAACCCTGGAAACCCTACATAGATTCTTCATTGAAACTCGAAGGGCTAAAACCATAAAAATCAAACTAAAAGGGATAAAATCATCTGCTGAGGATACCAGGTGCTGTCGTTTAAGTCCTTATTTCCTTATCGTCTTATATGTCAGCTTCATCATGAGAAATGTTAGTCAGCTAGTTTTTGTTTGTGACAAATGGGATCCAGATCCTATTCATCTTACCTTGGCTGCTCTGACAGCTTTAATTTTCTGTAGGAGATCCACAAAGGCCACGCGCACCTTCTCTGAATTGTCATGAAGGCTGTTTTTCAGAGCTGGCAAGAGCTGCTCAAGCAATGGGTGGCTTAGCTTGTTTTCCGTGACCATTGCCATGCACTAAAAAAATTATTCAAAAGGAAAAAAAGACCTGGTAACAAAATATATTGAGTTAATCTACATCAGGGGTGTCAAACTCAGTTCCTGGAGGGCCGCAGTGTCTTCTGGCTTTCATTCCACCTGGGCTCTCAGTTACTTAATTGGTCCAATTATTTTATTAATTGGACACATTTAATCAATCAATCCAATCAATATTTTATATAGCGCCTTACCACCTTTCATAGTGGACCACCATCAAAGTGCTTTACAAGATACAGTTAAAAAAAAACAATACATAACACTTCTCTCCAAGCCTCAAAGTGTTTTATAGGTAGTGTACCTTGAATCAAGTGCATTTTTAAGCATCAGCTTTAAAAGACCATGAAAAAATATTAAAACATGTCCAACTGAACACATAAATCAATTAAGTTAACAGAGACCTCAAGTTGGAATGAAAGCCAGAAGGCCCTGCAGCCCTCGACGACTGGAGTTTAACACCCCTGCTCTACATTAAGAGAATGCAAAAGGACAAAAACAAAGTAAAGGTTTTCTATTTAAAAAAATAAGTCCATGTTTCAAAGGGACAGGGCTCCAAAAATCTAATTTACACCGGGAAGGCAACATGCTTCCAGCAAGTACAGTTTAAAACCACCAGAGCATACACGTTTTACATTTTAACAACGTGGGACTTATTATAAATGCTTTCAGTACTCTGAAGCAGTGCTTCTCAACCCTGTCCTGGAGAACCACCGTCCTGCTGGTTTTATTATAAATGCTTTCAGTACTCTGAGGCAGTACTTCTCAACCCTGTCCTGGAGACCCACCGTCCTGCTGGTTTTATTATAAATGCTTTCAGTACTCTGAAGCAGTGCTTCTCAACCCTGTCCTGGAGACCCACCGTCCTGCTGGTTTTATTATAAATGCTTTCAGTACTCTGAGGCAGTGCTTCTCAACCCTGTCCTGGAGACCCACTGTCCTGCTGGTTTTATTATAAATGCTTTCAGTACTCTGAAGCAGTGCTTCTCAACCCTGTCCTGGAGACCCACTGTCCAGCTAGTTTTTGTTCCAACCGAGCTCTCAATTACTTAATTGAAATCTTATTTGAATTAATAATTTGCTTAATTTGACTTTTTAAATTGATTAGCTTACACAATGTTGGAGAATTCAAGTTCCTATAAATTTTATATTTAACTTGAAATCTCCAACTATTTAAATAAGTAAAAAGCTCTGATTAGTTATATTAAGGGTTCAATTAAGTAATTGAGAGCTCGGTTGGAACAAAAACCATCAGGACAGGGGGTCCCCAGGACCAGGGTTGAGAAGCACTGCTCTAAAGATATCTGAAGTGTTTGATCTTCCTCGGTTCAGTCGGGTTCAACATTTAAAATGGGCAGGAAAGGCTGTTAAAAGCTTTATATATCAATAGGAGTAGGCCATTATGAGCCAAGAATTTATAAGCCATGAGTCACATAGGCCACACCTGAAGACATCAGAATGCTTGAGAAAACAAGGGGAAATGCAAGCGGGACATCCATGGAAACAAATGGTTGGACATATGCAGCCTCTTCAAATATAGATTTTCACTTTATTGTGGCAATCTTTGTTTTAAAAGCTATACAATTTTTTTAAAAATTTTTTTTTAAATTTTTATTATTATTATTTTATTTTTTACCCGTTGAGTGATTCAAACAACTCTGTTCAAGTGCAGGGATGGAAATAAGACTGATTGCATTGCACTTTCTCCCATTCCAGGTTTTAATAGAAGCTTGATTATCCACAGTGCATAGGTAACAAGCTCAGGTGTGTCTTACTAAACTCATAGTAAAACCATCAAACTGCTCTGCAATGGGAGTCTTATTTCTATCACTGAAGTGGCCTGTGATTGTAGCTGCTGAATTATAGTCTATTCCAATTCTTGCTAAAACAAATGACCCACTCAGACATGGACCATGCCTCACAAAAAGAACACACACACCAATCAGATCGGGCAACTGAATGAGAGAAAAATCCACTAAAATATTGCTGTGGGGGGTTAAAAAAATTTAAAAATAAAAGTCAATCCAGACTAATACTAATAATATAATTATTGTCATACTAATAATAAAGATATACAAGAAAGCTCCAATATACCTTAAAGACAGAACAGCGGACATCAGCAGAGCTTACGTCAGAAGCCAGGTCAATCAGCTTTTTAAGGAAGTCTGTAAGGATGGTGGGGGGGATCATGTCCCAGTACTTGGTAGCTATTCTGCATACACCAAGTACCCCTGTCGAACGAACTAGAGGCTGAGGGTCTTCAAGAAGACTCTGAAACAAGGAGGTCATTGTATGTTTCCCATGCATTAATGCCTATATGCTTTGGCTCACAGGAGTCAATTTCATTAAATTAATGACATTTAAAACAACATATATTATAAGGCTCCTGTTTTTCCTTCCAAAACGCAATTTCATTAGCACCAAAATTGTCATTATACAGTAGGACATTCTCTAAAGCAGAAACAAATGAAGACAGTTTTATTTCCTATGACTACAGCGTAGGGGGATCTTTACAGTATGTTTCCTATTCTCACACTCCCTATGGTTTAATTTTGAATACTAATAAGCTGCTGCCTGACAAAAACCAAATGACTTACAAAAAGCACTTCGAACTGTCTCTGGATTTCACTGTCCATGACCTCATTATCGAAGCTCGGATCTCGAACAGGGAATGCTTCAGTGAACAACAAAGCAGCATTTGCACGGACTTCAGAATTCCTGGCCTGTGTGTTGCATTGGAATGAAATACAAATGGTAAAACAAGTGAATTTAAAATAAATGAAATAATAAATAAAATGCCTACAGCTGACACACAGTATTGTTCTGACAGAGAACTACATTTGTTAAAACCAACAGACGTGACTCACAGAACACACACGCTTTTTATTATATACCAATACAAACTGTACAAGCAATGGTATTGATTGGGTTTCCTGGACTTCATTTAAAGCTAAACAAGCCATGTTTAATTGAAAAAAAATCTTCCTTCCACCTTTCTAGTATTTCTGAAACACTGGATTAGTCAACTATTAAATACTGTATAGCTTCATTATTATTTTTTTTATTTTTTTTTAAAAGCTAGTAATGCAATCTACTTCAGTCAAAAAGATGGAAGGGCAAACACAGCCCCATGGCTTGAATAGTATGATTCCGTCTAATGGCTTTATTTAAAATAAAATAAAAATCAAACTGTTTTCATGATTGTACTGTCACCCTTCATAAAAAATATCATCCAAAGTCAAGGGTATTCAAACTGTAAAATATTTACAGTATTGTGCCATGTGGTATTCCGTGATTTTATTTATTTTTTGAACTGCACCACAGGACAGTTCAAATAGGGGCTTTCACTCAATGCAATGTTTGTTTGAGGTATTTTGTCTTCATCTTGAAGTATTGTGATTTGTGTTTTACAAAAACATGCCTCAAACTTCAAAATTCTATTACCATCAGAATTTTGTGTGTAATAGAAGCAAAATATATGGTGGCACTAGACTCTCTGCTGCCTCACACTTTTGACATTGTTTTTCTCATTGGAAAAAGTAGGGCTGTGTACTTAAATTTTCAGTGTACTTCAGATTTGTTATGTATAAAAATCAGTCTTTTATCTTTTACCTTCAGCCCCCGCCATAGAATAGGCTGGTATAATCTGTATAGCATTTCTTCTACTCCTTGGCGATGCTTCTGTTTGTGGAAGTAACTCAGAATCTGCAAAGGCATTAATGGCATTACTGTCTGTCTCCTGACATGTCCGGTTTAGCGAGAGACTACTGCATGTAATATACATGAATTTCAGTACAGGCTCAAAATGTTCTTTAACAGGAATAAAGGGAAGGATACTACCTGTCTCACTTTGGAATGAACAGGGGAATTCCTGTGCAGATGAACTCCATGGTGCATTAAATCTTGGATGCAGCCATTTTCAATTTCCTGAAAATACAACTTTTATATATTAGAACCAAGGTAATAGGTTGGTGATGTTAAATGTCATTCAAAACCAAAGAGAATTCCACTGTCGTCTAGATAATGTCCAAAAACAAAAATAGCATTTTAGTTTTAAGCACTGTTGTTCGTTCTTGTGTAAGGCCGAGGGGACACTAGTCTTGATGTTGCTAGAAAAATGTAGAAAGGGATACTTTCTTTGCAAAGAGACATACAGGTTTCAGTTACAGGTTCCAGGCAGCTTCGTTGCAAGCAATTGTATCAAAGGACTGCTGATTTTGTAGAAGCAACATTACATTACAACATTCTACATCATAGAATAAATCAGCCAATGAAAGTGATGTAAAAAGTCATGTGACTAGCTTCTTTGCTGGCGAAAAAAACAAAGAAAAATGGCCGAGAAAATGAATGCAAAGCCGGTGTGGGATATTCTGAGAGAGACTCACTTATCGGTTTCTTTCAGGGTGATTTTTTTCAATTTTTTTCTTTTTTACATAATAATAATAATAATAATAATAATAATAATAATAATAATAATAATAATAATATTTATTTTTTATATAGCGCCTTTCATAGTGGACCACCATCACAAAGCACTTTACAGAGGTAGGCTGTGAACTGTGCATTATATGCAGAGTCACTTACATTGGTAGTATAGACAAATAAGTAAGTTTTCATTGGTCCATTCCTGGTAGTTAATGACCAATTTGTCAGTAATGCCACGAGATGTAGTGGAGCGGCATTAAAGTCAACAAAATTATTAATATTATATTACTTGAAAAAAACGATTTACTATTATGAACCATTTTAAACATAATGTTGTGTTGACATTATAATCTAATATTAGAAATCACAACAAAAAATGCCGGTTTGGTGCCGACGCTGAAGCATTAGAGAGTTCATGTTAAACTGCTGCGGTGTGTTAACGGTGTGTTATGTTTAAGTTCCAAGTTGTTTTCAGTGGTCATTTTGTCTCAAATAAAGGCTTTCATTTGATACAACTTAATAGTAATGGATAAAGTGAGTCCTACTTAAAGCCATTTGAACATTGCAGTTCAGCAGATGCAGATTGCAAACATTGTTACACAGTTAGCAATATCTGAAAATCCTCACCTGGCATAAATGGGAATTCTGTTCAAAATAATAACACACAAAAAACTAGAATCACACTTCAACTTCACCCTATTTACAATTAGTTTTATTTACACAAATAAAACAGAAAAACCTTAAAACCAAAAATAACAAATTCAGCACAAAACTGATGAGGGTAATGGTAAATATTACATAACAATAGTTTATTTTATTATATTGAAAAACAAAACACTAAATAACACTAAAACTGATAAGAAATATCATCTGTGTCTTGTTTTCCCTGTGTTGTCCAATATCCTATCTACAATTTCCCCATACTGTAGAATAGTGTCCCCTGAAATTTGAAGCAACTGGTTTCATTCTACATTTTCTTGCAACGCGTTGACTAGTGACCCTTGACTTAAGGTATAATTTGCATCAAAGCAATTGTGGCCACAAAATAACGTACTTGTGAGATGGCTTTCTAATTAAAATAATTACCTTTTATTTTACATGCAAACAATTATCGCTATCTATTCATCATTTGCAATTGATGAAAACAATGCCCCTGCTAAATCCCATCGGACCTGTTAAAAGTGCAACGTTAACCAGGGACTGTACTAATGTTACAACGAGGACTGGTTTACACTAGGCAGTATTCTGTATGTGTATGGTCACTAACACAGCTTTGAACCTTAACAAAAATGTTATCAGAAAACGCTGTCATCTTGAAATGATCATAAAAATCACATCACAGCTAGAACAATTGCCAGCAATATTGCTAACGAGCCATCTTGCTCTGTGCCTAACATGTGACAATAAAGTGACAATTGTTATACTGGCAATTATCCTGAAATGAAACTGGAAGCAGCAGCATGTCACAAAACAGTTCTTACAGTATGAAGGAAAGTAGGTCTGTTTCTGAACTGCAACAATGAACAAACAGACAGAACAGAGCCTCAGTATTAAAACAGATATGCTTGTCTAGTTTAGTTCTTCTGAAATTTAGAGCGAGGTTACATTCCTGAAATTGCACTATATTGTCCGTGGAAATTCTAAAGGTACAGCGCTTGCACGACGTTGATCTGACATGCAATTTAAATTGTGTAGCACTAGATACAAGATGACAGTACAGATATAAGCTCCTACCTGTAAAAAGACTCCAGATGCTTTTGTCCATGCTCTGAAGTAAAGTTCTGCAACATGAACTGTAATGGATCTAAACATATGGAAATAGAAATAAAAACAGGACCTGATAAATGTAAAATTGACACATTATGATACAAATATAAAAGGCAGATTTACAAACTTAAATCTTATACACATCATTAGAATCAGCATCTTGGAGTGTTTAGCTTTTTCAATGACATGTAATTCTTACCCTACAGCTTTTATAAATGTTATAAAAAGAACAGAAATAAGAGAAAAATTGTTACATTACTGGTTACTGTAACCCAAACCCCCTTTATCACACCTACTTTTGAAAAAACTGAAGTTGATTTCTAAGAGTTCCATGAATCATCTTTATAAAGCTCACATTCCAGCTGAAGAGGAAACTCAGAAACCTTCTTCCCTAAAAATAGAAACATACTGATGATGAGGATGAGCATTGATGTGCCTGAAATAAAGAATGGTGTATCTAGGTGAACACTTGCCTCTTCCCTTTTGATATGGTTCACACTCAGAAAGCATTGAAGCAGCATGTCCTTTACTTCTCTGCTGTCTTCAGAGTCATAGTCAAAGCTGAGCAATGCCTGGTGGAGGTTCCACAGTCGCTGTATGTCTGCAGCCTTAAAACACAAAGTACAAGGATAAAAATAAGACTCCCATTGCATAGCAGTGTGATCCACTCCTGGTTTCACTAGGAGTTTAAGACACACCTGAGCTTGTTACCTATACACCGTGGCTAATCAATGGCTGAAACTGCTATGCAATGAGTCTTATTTCCATCCCTGAAGTAAAATCACATGGATTATGCATTGTTTTCATGAAAGAAAAAAAGAAAAAGTTAAATTAAAATGTTGCTCAAATATTCATCAATCAGAAGTTGTTGAAATTGTAATTCTTCTGCAAAACTGTATTATTTTGACATCCATGTTTCAAATAGATGTTTTACACCATTGTTAAGAAGAGCGTTCATATATATAGCATGTTCATACAAACAGTTCCTAAGGGGTAATATCAATAGCAATTACAGCATCTTGCATTGAAAAGAGAGGAGAGTGTGCAGGCCTATACTTTTTGGTTTGTCAATTTGTACTGTTAGTTTCAAAGATTTTCAGATTATCTATTCAGAAGAACAGGCAAAATATCATAGAATCATACTCTCCTTATATGGAACCAACTTGGCTGCTTTAATGTTGAAATTGAATAGACCATTAGAAAAAAGTATAAAGGTTTTAGGGTAAGTTGCTGTCATTTTTTTCTACTTTAATTATTTCTCAGTCTGATTTAAAATATTGAATTCATGACTTGTCCTTGCAATGCTGTACACCTTTATGTTACCAAATACTATTTTGGGACATGCTGTTGTATTTCAAATAACTAATGTGAATATACATAGTAGAGACTGTCACTTGTATGAATCTTTTTATTACAATGATCTTGGCTATTAAGACAAACCGATTACAAACAAACTTAAGACCTGGGCTGAATTCTGACCACAGCTTTTGTTATTGTTACACTAAAGCGTGAGCTCCACCCAGTGGTGTTTACTGGGCAGTACAAGAACACACAATTGCCAAATGTTGCTTTCAGTCAATATTCAATGTTGTTGTTTATTTATTTACTTATTTTACTTTATATTACTGTACCATGCCCTGGAGTAGCAGAAGATAAACACTGGCAAGTCAAATTTTTTTTTTTTTTTTTTTTAAAGGAATACAACGGTATGCATTTTATTTGAAATGGGTCATTTAGCGCCGTCTGTTAAAATGCCATCGGAAATCACGTTGGAACCTCACAGGACTCCTAGATCTCAGTCTGAGGTAGTGTAGAAATATGTAAAAAAGAAAAATAAAAAAATAAATGTTTTGTCCTGTTATGAAAACTTAACAGGAGTTCAGCTCCTTTTTTTAATTATGTAACTGAATTTCGACAAATAATTCAGGAATGAAATGTACATCACACAAAAATATGACAATGTAATACGTGTCTTTGACTTCTTTGTGCTATAAAATACCAAAACGACTGGGATTCATAAAATAGACTGATAAAGGAACCCTGTGATAAAATCATTAAATCAAGATTGTACAGTACCGAATTCTTAAGTAAAAGACTTTTTTCCAAAAGCATAAGAAATGCAGTTTTTCCAAGTTCTTCTTTTCCTTCCAGTCCCTTTTCCCACCAAGACTCACACAGTCGCTGGATTGAAATTTGCAAAAACAACTGAGATTTAGGCAAAGCATCTAAAATACCTGAAAAGAAAAGGCAAGTACTGGTAAGGAATTCAGGACTATTGTACAAAAGCTAACATAACGATGCGGTCAATTTTCCAAAGACGTTTTGAAAGCTCAAATAAAAACAGTCATAAAATTATAATATAACAGTGGTGTGTGAATACCGGTATGTTAGTATGTACTATATTTCTGCTTATGTATGTAAAATTAATGTCTAATAGAGAGAGACTAATGCATGAGGTAGTGTGTGATATGAGAATTTAATGCCCACTACCCCATGCAGTATTTTTTATACTCTCTCTAGTGAACATTTTTTTCCTGCCATAGTTCTAAAGTTCTGTGTTGCTTGCTGTGGAATTCCTTTCAGTTTGACAGCTAGCTCTGGGGTTGCGCTCTTTTGCTGGTGTTAATGAGTGAGCTGGATTTCAAAAATTGCTCACCAGTTATAAAAGACTCTCACCAAACTTCAAACATTCTGAATTCTTGTATAACTAATTGCATCTGTACTTCATAATAATAATCTGTTACTCTACATGTGTGTATTAACTGATGATGTTAGTGAAGCATATAAATAGAAAGAATTAGAAAATCATATACTTTTTGTTTGAAGGCTGAGAGTGCATTAACTGAAGCTATGAAGGTATCGCAAATGTATAGCATGCCATAACTATTAAGGAGCTTGGTCAGCATTACTGGAAATCACCTGACAACAGAAGACCACAGCCGATGTGTCTTGGTTTTGTTTTGTAAAGAAAAAAAAAAAAAAAAGATTTTGTTGTACAAGCAACTTTGAAATGATAAACTGTCACCAAAAATCCATATGGATTAGTATTGTAAATAAATAAATATAATATACTCACCATTTAATATAATGGCACATTCTAGCAGGGCGCCATAGGTCACATCCTCATCAATTACCCGAATAGAAGCACAAGCTACCATAATCACACCTTCAATCACTGACATAGTTTGTTTCTAGAGGGGGGAATACATCAATATATTAAAACAGGAAAACACATGGATGTTAATACTAAAAAAAAAAAAAAAGACTATGTACAATTAAACATGAATTCAGTAAGCACAAAACTTTACCAAGTCTGCCGAGCTCTCCACTTCCATTTCATCAGCACTGTCTTCATCAATCTCACAGTTCCACTTCTCCATGGGAAACTCCAGTAAAACATCTGTCAAGAGCTTCCCCAGATTCTCCCATAATTCCTCTTTCTGCTTTTTGGGAAACTCTTGAAGCAGCTCATCCAAATCAAATGGGTCTGAACGGTCCTTCTATGATCCGAAGAAAAGAGGTATCTAAACTAAAGCACTGTGGTCATGTCTCATCTGCATACATGTGTATAAATCCCAGTGGTGTTTATTTTAATTTGTACTATACATTATACTGTATAAATAATTGTTTAAAAAAAAAGAAAAAGAAGAAAATGTGTATCTGTCTTAAAACGTTTCTCATGTACAAAAACAGTTAGACTAAAGGGTCCAGCCACTAAAGATGAGATAGCTACAAAAGGGGATAAGTTATATAAAGAAAGGTTCAGCCCTCATGTTGCTACCAGTTCCTAAATCAATAAACAAACCAATTGTGTCTTGTTTGACTTAGACACTTTTACATTGTAACATTTTGTATATAACTTCACCCCTTTTGTAGATATCACATCTTTATAGGACTGGACCCAAATGATAACTTAGCTCTTGAACAAGTGAAATATTTCTGGACAGATTGTATGTTGGACTGGACTGGACTGACTGACTGACATCTGTCAATTATATATAAAATAGCTTTAATAAATAGACTATAACATGACTGGAATCTTACAGTATTTTATTGTTTAAACTGGACTTTTCTTAGTGAAATGTGTATGTACATTTTCAATGTGTGTTATATATAAAACGTTACTAAAACAAGAAACCAGACCATTTCAGAAAAACAAACTTAGTTAATCAAGCACACTGTCTTAAATCAATACAAGCACTTACACTGCGCTTTACAAAGTTCAAAAACTCCTCCACATATTCTTTGCTGACAGCTTGTAAAAAGGCCTCCCGTTTTGTCATTTTTAACACCCAGTGCTCCTACAGATATACTGAAAAACAGACAGCATGTGGTTCAAAAATCACAATATGTAACAAAACACAGTATTGTACAGTTTTGAAGTGTACTACCGCTATAATTATAACCAAGACTAGGGGTGCCACTCGGATTTATACCAGATCTGTTAAAACCGAAAACATTCCAAGTACTAACGATTCAAATTAAAATCGTGTTTGTTTAGCATCACATACAGTACAATTACTCTCCATTGAGATGTGGTTTTAATAAGACAATTATAAAAGACAGAACTGGCTTCTGTGGATAAATCACTACAGTAGATGCATGCGCGAGAGTGACTCCATGTCAAGTAACACAAACATGACGGATGTCTGACAGCTGCTCTAATTTAACAATAGTAAAATGTACAATATTTTAACATTGTCAGACTGGCAAACATTAAACTAGTACCACCTTAAAACACGTTTAGATCGCCTACTCGCAAGAGCCACAGTTAACCCACTTTAATTAAAAAGTCTGTCTTGCTAAAAAGTGGTACAGTATCAGTAATTTTATTCAAAATTTCACTAAGCGCGAAAACAGTACGTTCACTTTACTTTTTTCCTTTTTCTGTTAATTTTTCTAAAGTTTTACGTTAAAAACCATAAAGTTCGCAATTATCGTTACTTACCGGGGACATGTGCTTTCTGCCAAAGCTTTGTTTTTTATTTACTTATCCGGACTATCTAATTTCTCGGTTGTTTCCTGAACCATGGTTTGCAATGCGCGCGCAAAATTAAACTTTGCGCAAGTGCACCCGGCCCAGCGGCGTCTCTGTGGGAGGCGCAGCTTTAAAATACGTCATCACTGTAGGCGTGATGTAGGCATGATTTTTCTTGGTCATCAAACAAAAAAGGAGTGCATGCCTCTTATTATTGCCATTCATAAATACCTGAACAGGAATCACTTTTGAGTAAAACCAGTACAACGTGCACAAAAACATAACTCTTGAATCCTAACTTCTCAACATTGTGTAACTAAAACGTCCAGCCGTTTCCTCTCACGCTGAACTGTAATGCACACACACACACACACACACACACACACACACACACTAATGCGCACAATACAGAAGGAAACGAGAGCCTTGCAGAAGTTACTTTTTTCGCCACTACTCTGTACAACCAAATGCAACTTGCAAAATCACACTCAGTACGCTTGCAATATCCCCCCACCCCAAAATCGGAGAACAGCTGCGCCACTGAACATGAATCAATCTGCAGCGAAATTTGAATGTCAAAAAACGGGTTTTTTTTTTATTATTTTCCAGCAAAACATACTCTAGCGTTATTTTCAGACGACTGTGAACGAGCCAATAATTAGTAAAACAGCAGGATATCCAAACATTTTAATAAATCAATTACCGGTATGTAACAAGATGTATGAGTTTGATTAATAACTTGATTCAGTTAATATTGAAACATACATCAAAATACTCAATATTTTAAATGTTAATAGCTAATAGTCACAAAAACCTATTCATCATAGGCATCAATTGCATTTTTAAATGAATGTTATCAAGTACAAAAGATAGTATGAAAACGTTTCTATAAAGAAAAAAAAAACATTCCAGCACCTCAAAACTGAGCCCTGGTACAAATGCATTCAAACTCCTGTAGCTGCCTTTTTGGTTCTTTATACATTGCAAAACGTATTGTTTTATTATTATTGTTATTTGTTTATTTAGCAGACGCCTTTATCCAAGGCGACTTACAGAGACTAGGGGGTGTGAACTATGCATCAGCTGCAGAGTCACTTACAATTACATCTCACCCGAAAGACGGAGCACAAGGAGGTTAAGTGATTTGCTCAGGGTCACACAATGAGTCAGTGGCTGAGGTGGGATTTGAACCGGGGACCTCCTAATTCTTTGGTAGCGGATTCGACATTTCTGCTTTGATTGACAGTCCGCCAATACTGCACTGCGACACTTCATTTTTCTACAGTTTCAGCTGCCGCCGGGGCGCCTGCTTTTCGGTATTAATAGAAAAAAATAGTACAAACTGTCATAGCTCCCGCGGCCCACCTTGGGCCGCTGACCACAGTTTGGGAACCCCTGTTCTAACTGATAATGTAAATGACCTTTTGTGAGGTACCCACGACAGCAATATCACAAACAGCAAACACATAAAACCAAGAGTTTTATTAGTGCCTATGTGCACTAGGTATTTTATAGGACTGAATATTAAACGTCATTTTTACCCATTATTAAAGAAAAACAAACTGACAGTTAATAAGATGGTCGCAGATGCTGTCTTAATAAATTATTTGAATTACTGCAGGGCGCAAGTCTCCCCTGTTACTTTATAAACTTTCATATATTAAAATAATACATTACTTTTATTAAGTTTGCGAACTAAAGGAGAACTTTAACTGTGTATGTGTTATTGATTGTAATTATATGCTTGTTGGGATGGATACGTATGTTTTAATTAGGCTTCTAGTTTTCGGGTTTTATTTTTGATCACGTGAAGTCCCGATCAACACTGGGTGCGTTCACGCCACGCAGACTTTCGCCATTCGGCACAGAATCGGAGCAAGTAGCCATTGAATTTTCAGAATCTGCGCAGAATCTGCGCAGACTTAGCAAAGTCTGCGTGTCGTGAACGCACCCATAGGCTGTGTCCACGACACGTAGGGTGCGTTCACGACACGCAGACTTTCGTCATTCTGCGCAGAATCTGCACAGAATCGGAGCAAGTAGCCAGTGAATTTTCAGAATCTGCGCAGACTTAAGCCGGGCTTTTAGCAAAGTCTGCCTAGAATCTGCGTAGATTCTGCGGAAAAAACTGTCCAAATTCATCGTATGCGTGAACTCAGCCGGAAAAGACGTCACCAGGTCACGCCTCCACGGGTTTAAAAGTCAGCACAGCCGCGCAGCTTCTCAAGAGGTACTGCGCTGGAGCAGCCGCGGCTCAAAACAATAGACGACCAGACAACCAGATACAATCCTCACTCCATGTGCTACTGCCACCTAGTCAGGGGGTGTGAATCGCCTTCGAGTCATGTCATTAATTATCTTATGAATGATTTGTAATACAAATTAAAATTATTTGACTCTTTTTCCACACAGTTATTATACTTTTCAAATATTCAGATATTTAGTCTAAAGGTTTAAACGTTAAAAACAATAATGCGAAACGGTTGAAATTAACCTAAACCGCTGTGTTATTTTCAGCAGGTGTAATTGGGTATTGATGGGCTATCAGGGACAGGTAATAACCTACTTTGAATTAAGGAGAATAAATCAGCTTTAAAAACAGGTAGTTGAACTGAGATATGTGACCATATGTGCAAGTATTTTAACTATTTCTGTCCCAAATCAAAATACAGTACCGTCTAACAACTTCTTTGTGAGAGGGCGGGGGGAATCCTGCCCGTTATAATACTCATTAATTTGTCTCACATCACAAAACATACGTTTATATTATCTCTTTATATCAGGGACTGTTTCTACTATACATTTTCTGATCATGCTGTAAATTATGAAGCTGGTGGAGCACAAAGGGAACTTCGATTGCATCCACTTCTGCGATTAGAATTTCTCTCAACACCACCTCCATTTTGGTTCTGCTCAACTGTGTGTTCATCTACCAAAGCTGTCCACGCTCCGTCTGCACAGACCGTGACGTTACGCGTAGACTCCCAGTCCCATCTGCAATCTAGCCGGCAAAAAAGTGTCGTGAACGCACCCATATTTTGAGCCGATTTGCTTTCTTAATCAAACACTAATTACAAAGGAAGTTGTTTCTTTTTACCATCATATCTTGATTGAGTTAACAAACGGCGTGCATTTGTCTCACCTCATTCTATTTGAACCTGCATTTCGTTGTGGCGCTAATCGCCGAATTCAGCTTGTCCTCTGCGTTAGTTGCTAGTAGTGCGTCGCTAATTTAAACAATTTGGTATTCAGTTAAGGCTTAACAACTATCAATTAAGTTTTAAAGTAGGGTGACCAGAGAGCAAGAGTGCAAAATCGGGGCACTTTCAGTTGGTGAGATGGAGGAAAGAAACCTCATGAACTACTCCACAACTCAAGCGACGCAAACGACGTATCTTTCTTCTGTAGATAGGCCTTCCTGTATGCATTGCACTTAGGCAAAAACAAAAACTTAAGAGAAATATATATTTTTTTTAATGCTCCAAAGCGGTTAACTTTCTTGTTTACTGTTCAGATGACAGCGGTGTTTTAATCAGCCTATCATCAGTGCGTCTGTACTGGCTTTTCTGTGACCTGCTGTGCTGTACGTATTAGGTGGGACAAAATCAGTGCTCCATTGTTTTGATTTAGGTTGCTAAAATCTATTTTTCAGCATTGGACATAAAAAAAAAATTATCTGTTTACACAGCTGCATGGTTTCAGTGTGTATTACAGTGTATGTAGTGGCAAGTGAATGGAAACGGAGAGGAGAAGTGCGTTTAGTTATCAAGCCCTTTTCTATTAGAGATGCTGCTTTAGTCAATATTTTAAAGTCAAGATTAAACACATATTTTTACTGTTTAGCCTTTTTAACCTGACTTACAAATATAATTGCTTTTATCTATAATGTTTATTAATTTCCTGTTTTCTTAAATTGTCTTGAATTTTGCATTTATATTATGTATTATGGATAGTATTATCAAAATTATTTATTGTTATCTTATCATTTTTACTACTTCTTGATATGGCATACTTCTTTCTATTTTAACCAACATGCAAAGCACTTTGAGATACTGTGGTATGAAAGGTACTATATAAATACATTGAAATTGAATAAGCGGCTCTCCAGATGTATGCAAAACTGTAAGCATGACATACAGACGGACACATGTAAGGACAGACAGAGACCCCGTGAGTACACCCCCTCCACTACATCCCCAAGGACAGAAACTCCCTGTGTGTACACCCCCTCCACTACATCCCCAAGGACAGACAGACACCCCCTCTACTACATCCCCAAAGACAGACAGACACTCCCTGTGTGTACACCCCCTCCACTACATCCAAGGACAGACAGACACTCCCTGTGTGTACACCCCCTCCACTACATCCAAGGACAGACAGACATCCCCTGTGTGTACATCCCCAAGGACAGACAGACATACCCTGTGTGTACACCCCCTCCACTACATCCCCAAAGACAGACAGACATTCCCTGTGTGTACACCCCCTCCACTACATTCCCTGTGTGTACACCCCCTCAACTACATACAAAGACAGACAGACACTCCCTGTGTGTACACCCCCTCCACTACATCCCCAAGGCCAGACAGACACGCCTCTACTACATCCCCAAGGACAGACACCCCTCTGTGTGTACACCCCCTCCACTACATCCCCAAGAACAGACAGACACTCCCTGTGTGTACATCCCTCCACTACATCCAAGGACAGACAGACACACCCTCCACTACATCCCCAAGGACAGACACTCCCTATGTGTACACCCTCCACTACTTCTCTAGATACATGCCTTGTGAAAGTATTCGGCCCCTTGAACTTTTGCGACCTTTTGCCACATTTCAGGCTTCAAACATAAAGATATGAAACTGTAATTTTTGTGAAGAATCAACAACAAGTGGGACACAATCATGAAGTGGAACGAAATTTATTGGATATTTCAAACTTTTTAACAAATAAAAACTGAAAAATTGGGCGCAAAATTATTCAGCCCCTTTACTTTCAGTGCAGCAAACTCTCTCCAGAAGTTCAGTGAGGATCTCTGAATGATCCAATGTTGACCTAAATGACTAATGATGATAAATAGAATCCACCTGTGTGTAATCAAGTCTCTCGTATAAATGCACCTGCACTGTGATAGTCTCAGAGGTCCGTTTAAAGCGCAGAGAGCATCATGAAGAACAAGGAACACACCAGGCAGGTCCGAGATACTGTTGTGGAGAAGTTTAAAGCCGGATTTGGATACAAAAAGATTTCCCAAGCTTTAAACATCCCAAGGAGCACTGTGCAAGCGATAATATTGAAATGGAAGGAGTATCAGACCACTGCAAATCTACCAAGACCTGGCCGTCCCTCTAAACTTTCAGCTCATACAAGGAGAAGACTGATCAGAGATGCAGCCAAGAGGCCCATGATCACTCTGGATGAACTGCAGAGATCTACAGCTGAGGTGGGAGACTCTGTCCATAGGACAACAATCAGTCGATACTGCACAAATCTGGCCTTTATGGAAGAGTGGCAAGAAGAAAGCCATTTCTTAAAGATATCCATAAAAGTGTCGCTTACAGTTTGCCACAAGCCACCTGGGAGACACACCAAACATGTGGAAGAAGGTGCTCTGGTCAGATGAAACCAAAATCGAACTTTTGGCAACAATGCAAAACGTTATGTTTGGCGTAAAAGCAACACAGCTCATCACTCCTGAACACACCATCCCCACTGTCAAACATGGTGGTGGCAGCATCATGGTTTGGGCCTGCTTTTCTTCAGCAGGGACAGGGAAGATGGTTAAAATTGATGGGAAGATGGATGGAGCCAAATACAGGACCATTCTGGAAGAAAACCTGATGGAGTCTGCAAAAGACCTGAGACTGGGACGGAGATTTGTCTTCCAACAAGACAATGATCCAAAACATAAAGCAAAATCTACAATGGAATGGTTCACAAATAAACATATCCAGGTGTTAGAATGGCCAAGTCAAAGTCCAGACCTGAATCCAATCGAGAATCTGTGGAAAGAACTGAAAACTGCTGTTCACAAATGCTCTCCATCCAACCTCACTGAGCTCGAGCTGTTTTGCAAGGAGGAATGGGCAAAATTTCAGTCTCTCGATGTGCAAAACTGATAGAGACATACCCTGTGTGTACACCCTCCACTACATCCCCAAAGACAGACAGACATTCCCTGTGTGTACACCCTCCACTACATTCCCTGTGTGTACACCCCCTCAACTACATACAAAGACAGACAGACACTCCCTGTGTGTACACCCCCTCCACTACATCCCCAAGGCCAGACAGACACGCCCTCTACTACATCCCCAAGGACAGACACCCCCTCTGTGTGTACACCCCCTCCACTACATCCCCAAGAACAGACAGACACTCCCTGTGTGTACATCCCCTCCACTACATCCAAGGACAGACAGACACACCCTCCACTACATCCCCAAGGACAGACACTCCCTATGTGTACACCCCCTCCACTACTTCTCTAGATACATGCAAAAATCTAAGTGTGACATACGTATGCATGACGGTCTCCACTATATCCACAACCCTTAAATGCTTATAAACCTTTTGATCCTTGGTCCACAAAGCCAAGGGGATACTAAGTTTTATGTTGTGGAATAGTGAACTATGCAAGCATAGCATTGCAGGCAATCATGTGCTTGTATAAAAGGGAAAGCATTTTTATCACACCTTGCTCCTCCATGATATCTTATCAACGGGACAGGACAGAATCCGTAACGACCATGTATCACACAACACTGCCCATTACACAAGCTTTCAAAACACTTTTTTGGCCCACCAAAGATATGAAAAAGGAATGAATTATCAAAGTTGCTTAATCCTTTAACATACCCACCATGGCTAAACCCACTGAATATTACTAAACAAGCAGAACTAATTGTTTCAATTGCATACAGTTTATATTTCATGTTAATAACGTTTTCAGTTTTGAACGGTACAAACCGACAGTATCGTTTGAACCACAGCACTGGTGTAATAATGTTAGAAAGAAATGTGGAAACTTGTAAACGTGAAAAGCTTCTTTATGCCAACAGGTATAATACTTTTACTCTTACATCTCCGCCCATTGTGTTTTTAAGGGACAAGATAAAGTAAGTACATGGAGAAGGCATTTAGCTTCCATTGGAAATCTCTGCAGTATTCCTTCAGAGACATTATTAATTTCATGGCCCGCATAGGCACTGTTGCATCTGTTGAATTTGCATGATGCTATAAAAATGTGAAATTGTTAGCAAAACAGGAAAAGAAAGCTCTTCATAAATATGTACCTGGCTGTGACATGCAATAAAATCTCTGAGCTTCATCCAATTGTTCCCAATATAACTTCCCTTCTAAAAAATAAAATGATGGCTGAAGATAGAGCTGCACAACCATGCAGATTTTTTCAGAGTGAAAGCTGCAATGTATTAGGTATAAAAGCATGACGGGCTATATAGTATGTGGTACATTATCACTTGTCACTACAACATTTTTTATTGTAATGCACAAAGCTTTTTGACATTCAGGTAAAATGTTGAGGCGTTAATAAAGTGTAGTACAATAAAATAGCAAGAGAAATACTGCATGTGCAATTCTTTGTATACATTTTTTGGCTTTAAAACCCAAGTGGACCAACAACGAAATAATTGTCTCTTTGGCAGATTTTTTTTACATTTTTCCATAAGAAACAAACAAAAAAAAAAGAATTAAAAAAACAACCTGCAGCGATAGAACCTGACAATACATGAGTTTACCTGCAAAGCATGTGTAAAAGTGGATAAACCTTCCTTTTAAATGACTAAGAAAAAACAAATAATCCTCCCTTTGCATCCCCAGCCTTCTCCAAATCATGGTGCATATTAACATGTTCACATCACCGACATACAAAACAAAGCAGGAAGTAAACTGGAACAGATTCAGCAAAACATTCTGTTATCACAGTATTTTCTTTTGACACTTCTTTTTTTTTAACACACCACATGCTTCCTTTATGTTGTATTGCACAAAATAATTAATAAAAAAGGGAAAATTAGCATTAAATTGGGTAATAAACAATTGGAAAAGTGACAAAAGCAATTTACAATAATAAAAAACAAAAATGATGTTCCCATTTGGCTAAAATAGAAAGCTGTAAAAAAAATAATGCTGGTACATTGTGATGATAATATAGCTGATGATGAAAGCTTGGTAGAAGTGCGCTGCGGTACTGTCCTGGCATTTAGTCTAGGCTTGCACTGATTGCTGGGTACCATCTTCTGTTAGGTCATACCTGTAAGATAAAGAAAACAATATATCTTTATAGAATAATCTATGGGCTGCAGTACATTACGAGGGGTTATGTACATCATAAACCACGAGACCAAAGCCATGCAATACGACTTCTTGACATCACAAAAGTGCAAAATGCCTTTATTTTACCATGGGACATTGTAACTATAGCTACTATCCATGTAATATATACACACATCAATACAAAATAAAATGAATGTTTAATGCATTATTCTTTGTGAACTAGTTTAAACTAGCACGATACTTGTTTGTTCCGTATTCTGTTTGTTTGTTTGGTTCTCATGCCTTTGGTTTTGTAACAGTGTCTGATTTTTAAAATATTTTATTTTGAATAAACGCGCAAGAAGCGCAGTTGTACCCCAGTCTGCTACTGTGCTGTGGATTCATTTCCAGGTCTGAAGTCACCCCTACAGCCATCTGTGTCACACCATCTCATACATTTTTGGACTAAGTGAAATGGTACTGGACACTTGTTAATTCAAGTCTGGATCATGGTTTCTTCTTTGAGGTTTTTGTGATGTTAGAGCTTATATATTTGGCTGTTGGTCCCGCATCTCAAGGGCAGAAGGAAGCCACCACCCTCAGGAAGAGGAACTGGTCAGCAAGGTGGACCGTGACAAAGCAACGCACCCCGTCCCCCAGCCCCAAATATATTCAATCGTCACTCACCACTGAGTCCAGCCTTTGTTTATATCTTCAGATGTCAAATCTATGAGCGCCTGCAATTGCAGAAATGAGATTAGAATAGAATCATAAAAGAGTATATACAGCAGATACTTCTTATTCTGAAAACAGTCATTAAAAGAGCCCTGAAATATGAACTTGTATTACCTAAAAGGGTATGTTGTGGCTTTGTCATCCAATATAGAGAAAAAACTCAGACCTGTGGACCAAATTAGGCTCACGGTAAAACCTGGAATGGCTCAAACTACTGCTGAATGTTCCAGAGGCCACTTTCACAAAGCACACGTTTTTAACTACTGTAGCAAGCAATCTGCTCAGCTAGTCTGACTGATGAAAAGATAAACATCCTAAACACATCAAGAACAGCACCTGGATGCCCTGTGCCCTAGTAACCAACCTTTCCCAGAAGGCCCTTGTCTTTTGACAGGAAGCCCCCGCTGTTCTTCACAGCTACATCCAGGGTTCTTCTGTGCACTTCTATCAGTGAAACACTGAAGTCGAACCTAAAAACACAAAGAACACGTCAGTGCTACAGGTAACCCAGATGGTCTGGCCTTGTCTAACATCTAGTTAAAGAAATAGCTACAATTTCAGCTGTCAACTTTTTAGGCTTGAGTTTTTCCTACATATCTACTAGGTAGTGCCAAAATATTTCTCTGCAACACAGTTTTATTATTATTGTTGTATATTATTTGTTTTCAAATCAAATTGTGTTTTTCATTTCATATCTTGACTCTAGAGTACAAATAAGATACCTTCTCTTAATTCAGCTGGTCCGCCTGAATTTAAAGAGGAGTTATCAGGTAAGATTTCTGTGATATTTCATACCTCTTCAAGTTGGACTTAAAGGTAGAACTAAAATGTGGGTCCAAATCTATTTTTTTTAACAATTTCAAACCAATTTAAATTGCAGTTATTGCAGTTACTGCTGGATTGCTGTTAATGTTAATTTCAAAACTGCAGCCGGTGCTGGTCGCTTACGTCTCATCATACACTGGGTTTAGTGTCTTCTTCACCACTGCCGTTTTCCTCCTTCCTGACCTCCGCTTATCAGGCAGCAGGTACATTCGGACGTAGGGGTCTGAGCCGGATTCACTGAAGGCTATGAGGTTACTGCAAATGAAATGCAAACTACAGTGAGCCTCCTGGGTTCAAATAAAGCTGGAACTCAAATCAGATCTACAGCTCAAAAGATTTGCATCACTCTATAGAAGTAACTAATTTTGCTTCACAAAGTCGAATGAAACCTGCTGAATAATGTTACGTTAACATATTGAATTACATACCACTTTGTAGTTTTCCATATACTTAAGGAAAATCTGACAAAACTTGAAAAATGTGTTATTTCGAAATCTGATATGAAATACTATACTACTATTATGGCTTCTGGTAGACTTTATAGTTTATTTGTTTACAAGATGTTAAATAAAAGATCTAAAATAATGTTCATATAGTTTTTTTTTTTTTTTTTTTTTAAACTATGTCTCAATACTACCATTCTAGGTGATGCTAAACTGTTGGCCAGAGCTGTATAACCACATAAAACATCAGCTTAGCACAGCTTGAGTTCTAACTGTTTTGGGTTGTTCTGGTCGTTTAAAAAAATAAAAGCATCCCTTCAGAATTTCAAAATGCTCAATCAAAATGAAGACACTAGCTGATCCGAGTCTCTGCTTGACTTTGTTTCTTATAAGTTATCCTTATTTAGCACAAACACGCCGCTGCTCAAACCAGCACCCAGAATCACTACTACATTCAACTCACCGACAAGCATGTACAACCACAATCAGTCTATTCCTCTGGGAACTGTGTCTGACTGTCAGCTGGACTTGGCCCAAAGGCATGTGAGGAGGAGCTGTTCCGCTGTAAACAAACACACACACACCATCATTTAACATTCCTTATTAGTGCTAGTGCAACTTCAAAAACTTTGCATCACTGAAAAATAAAACACATCTTTGTGACTAAAGAACCATAACCCTTATCAGCATTTACCGAATTTTCCAGACCATTGGACTTTATCGGCCACATTTAAAGAAAAGCAATAACTGGCAATGAAGACGTTCTCTATCTCAAATTGATCTGAAAGAAATGAATTAAAGGCAGAGTAGCATGCTCTGCTGCATGACTGCCTAAACAGTATTACCTACAGCTACACTCGCCAGCTTTTTTTTATTTATTGCCATCTTGTTTTTTCATCTTTCACTCTGCCCTATTTAGAAATAAATAAAGTATATCTAGCTACCTTCATTCCTGAAATATGCATGCTAAACATAAAAGACAAATTAAAATAAACTTTATGTTCCGATTTTTGCCACTCACTACAAGTTTTGTAGCTATTAAAGGTAAACAGTTAGTTGGTTTTGCTGTTCTGGTGCACGGGTATAAAGGTTAACAGAATAATAATCAATGCTGTAATATTATTAGTGGCCTCTTGTTGTTCTGTTCAAGGATCATTTGCTACACACTTTTTTTTAACTTGAATTAGTTTTAAGCAGAGAATATTAGAACACTGTGGACTCGTTAATGTCACAATACAAGTAAACAACTTGAAAGATTAATGTAAGGACTCAAACACTGTATTGTGCTTTGCTGCTTGTATGTAGTGTAACATTAACAGATGTATTTTATTTTCACACAAAAAATTCTGCATTTTGGTACTGTATTAAGACCTTGATATGTCTGACCTTATACATTTAAACGTGACTTCCTGCTGTAGGTCAGCCCCACTGTCTATCTAGCAACTAGATTATTATTATTATTATTTATTTCTTAGCAGACACCCTTATCCAGGGCGACTTACAATTGTTACAAGATATCACATTATTTTTTACATACAATTACTCATTTATACAGTTGGGTTTTTACTGGAGCAATCTAGGTAAAGCACCTTGCTCAAGGGTACAGCAGCAGTATCCCCAATCTGGGATTGAACCCACGATCCTCCGGTCAAGAGTCCAGAGCCCTAACCACTACTCCACACTGCTGCCCCGATAATTATTTGTTTATTTAGCAGACGCCTTTATCCAAGGCAACTTATAGAGACTAGGGTGTGTGAACTATGCATCAGCTGCAGAGTCACTTACACTTACGTCTCACCCGAAAGACGGAGCACAAGGAGGTTAAGTGACTTGCTCAGGGTCACACAATGAGTCAGTGGCTGAGGTGGGATTTAAACCGGGGACCTCCTGGTTACAAGCCCTTTTCTTTAACCACTGGACCACAGCGCCTCCTTAATGTGACCTGAAGCACAAGTGGTGAGGCGCTAAGAAGCAGCTGATTAATCTCTTAAATAGTGAAATCTGCATACTCTGAATTGGGGATAATGCTGCCAATACCGTTTACAGCTAAGAAAATGAACTTAAAGCTCAGTGTATCACTTATTGTATCCAGGAACTACCAGTAACCTGAACCCTCTGAAAAGAAAAGAAAACACTTAGAAAACACTACAGGGTGCTCTTTATAGGGGGTCACATCTGAAAAAAACCCATCATTGTAAAGCCTATGAGGCCCAGAAACATTTAAGCCAAGTATATAAATAAGTCAAGATTGAAGACTTATTTATATACACAGGCCTTTTTATTATAGTCTTTTTATTATTACTGTTTTTTTTGTGTTTGTTTTAAATATACATGAGTGGAAATGTATTTATTTTTATTTAAAATAGCCATTTTGTTATAATCTTTTTTTTATGCTATTTTAGTGTTTTATTATGCTGTGTTTATTATGTTTTCTGTAAAGCACCTTGGGGTCTATGATGTAAGGTGCTATATAAATGAAATACAATAAATAAATAAAATAAATAAAAAATGAAAACAGTCTATTTCTTAACAACAACATCATCTAGCGATTGTATTGCTTCAGTAAAATATGTACTGAATACCTAGTGTACAATACAGTGTAAGAGAAGTGCTATGGTAGAATACATTTGAAACATACAAAATATACGCTAACACTAATAATTTTAATTTCGAAAACTGAGCACCGTCCACCCCTCCCCCTCCAGCTCGTGTTCCAGAGGCAAACCTTTAATTTATTAATTTGCCATCATGACAGCAAAGAGTTTTATAGTGTAAGCTGTATTAAAAGAAATGTCTCAAAACCACTCTGCTGTTTGGGACTAAAAAAAAAAAAGTTACAAACTGTGCAAGCGACTCGTATCATGGAGTTATTGCCAATCTCTGGAGTCACTTGACAAGCGTAAGTTCATATTACTATTAGTATTATTTATATTTTTAGTAGTAGTAAAATGATAACCTGCTTGGAATGGTGACTGTTAAATAAAGCTTGCTTTGCCTAAGTCCACTGCAGTTGGTTCTGCTGCAATGCAAGCTTACTGTACAGATCGCAAGCAGCCTCAATTACGTGTAAATAAACAACATGTATTTTTATTTAAATTATAAAAACATGATTACTGTTTTATATAATATTTTTAAAATAGATGTGAATGTTTTATTCCATTTATATGGATTACCTGTAAAATAATAGGATTTTCAATAAAATATAAACAAGTAGCTATGGTGACGTCACCAGTAAATTATGCAAATAAGTACCAATGAAGTTTCGAACCTTCCTTCGCTAATTTGTTCCAAATCTTCAAAGGTCAAAATGTACCCTTCATTGCAGCCCTAGAAAACACTAATACAATACTGTGGTATGACATTTTATTCATTTCTCTCTCTGCTCATGGAAGTCGTTCTTTTTAAATGGGCGAGCTGTGTTTGGCGAGCTTACTTCTGCAGGTGACGCAGTCTCTGCCGCAGCTCCTGGGTGGCGTATGGGTGGGAGATGTCTGAGGCAATGCTGGGAGTCGCCTCCTTTGCCGAGAGGTGGGTGGGAGAGCCAGGGTAACTTGCGATGTTCAGATTGGAGCTGCTTTTGTTGAGATCCACCAGCCGCTGGGGGGAAGATGAAGAAGCCCCTGGGTTCTCGTAGGATTCTGGCTTTCTATTGATATCCACGCTGGAGGTGGACGCCGTGGCCGGTAGGTTGGAGTCCGTCTTCCCAGACACAGTGGGCTGAACCTTCTTGCCATCCTTGGTGAAATTGGGAGACTTCTTTACCTGGACCAAAGATGGCTGTCCTGACTTCTGTTGACTCTCAAGGGAAAGTATCTGCAAAGAGAAAGCACAGTCAAGACTTACTATCTGCAGCAATAACCACAAACATATTTTTTAAGGAATGTAATGGTAGTTATGGTGGTTAAAGGAGCAGCATTGGAGATTGCCGATTCAGAATAGAGAAAGAAACAAGTGAGCTGTAAGAAATAGACAATTCCAGGGTAGGGGATTTTAGAAATGTAACATGGAACAGGGTCAAAATGTACTGAGGGACTTGCATATCACCCTCTGTACCTATCCAGAGTAACCCAAAGCTGGATTTATTTTAGAGCATTTTACAGCAATGGGGAACCTATCCATCGTTATCCAGAGATTACAGAAACCAGGACCGGTGGACACAGTTGGAAAATTGAATGGAGACAGACTAACAGTAGGAGTGGTGAGTATGGAATGATTTACACACTGCCAATACTGAGTCATTGGGATCAATAAAAAAGAGCCTCTTCACATTTGTAACATTTCTTATGTTCTTATCGCATACTGGGATAAAAAGAATGTCTTGTTTTACCTATGATTACCTTTAATGTAGTTACTGTATTTGCTCTAGTACATCAAATAGGGAAGAAAATGTCATTTTTGGTTATCGGGAACATTGCTCAACATCTGAGAAGTGTGCAGGCACTGTGTGATCTGGCTCTGCCACCCATTCCAAACAGTCATGAAGTAACAACAGTATAATCAAAGATCAAAATAAATACTCATACAGCACACCTGTAGGCCACAGACACAATTAGAATGTGTAGATTGATGTGAAGAGCTGATCTATCTGCTGATAATATATATGCACAAGTACAATTTATTAGAAGAAAAGGCAAAGCCAGAGATCTTAATGGCTTTACACACACAACAAAGCAGCAAGAGAATGGTTCAATCCCACCTAGACTGTGCAACACCTACTCTGAGTGCAAGCTTCAGCTTTATGGTGCTGTTCGGCCCAGAGCTCTTGATGGGGAAGCGCTGGGTCAGGGTCATTTCTTCAGCTTCCATCAGATTAATAAGAGGCAGGTTTACAGTCCCCAAAGAGCAGTCGTGTTTCTCATCTTTGATCTAAAGAAAACCACAACAACTGCTGATCATTTGTTCAAAAACACATGCCTTTAAGCTTAAGCTAACATAAGAATTCAAAATGTTACTCCTTTTACAGAATACAAGCTAAAACTATATATATATATTTTTGTTTGTTTGCTTTCTGATTTATTTTTACCGTATATTTTTCCCCATTTGGAAAAAAAAACAAAAAACAAAAAACAGTAGACCCCTGTGTTTTATACTAGAGAGATGAAATGTACAGCACCTCAATATCAAGTTCCTGTCTCTTTGGGTTGTGAATAAGGAACGTGAATGCTTCCTCCCACACAGGCTCATTGGTCTTGTACCGAACCTGAACACACAACAGAAAACCACATTTAAATAAAGATATTAAAAAAACTTTTTTTCTTTTGCATCTCTATGAACACACAAATATATCGCATTGATATTATAGGAGGACTAGCATGTCTGTTATGAATAAACTAATGTTGAGACAATATGTCAATGTTTTTACATGTCTAAAACGTATGTTAGCACATCTTTACAAACACATTGGCTTGAAAGGAAATGTTTCCTACATCTTAAAAGAAACACTGAACAATGCTTCAGTTCTCTACAAGAAGGAGCACCTTATGCAAAACAAAAGCACAACACAGCCCTACTTGCAGTGTGAAAGAGATAATGACTCACCTTGCTTTCATATGTAGTATGGCCAACAGACAGCTGAACAAATGGATTAGGGTCGCTGCTTACCTTCTTCCCTGACTATGGATACAAAAAGAAAAACGTTAGCAGATATTCTCCTAGCCTTGTTTATATAGAATAGAAAAAGGCCCATCTTCAAAAGATGTTATTGAGAAGGTACAAGTATGCTGGACAAAATATCTGCAAATAGACTATCCCTCAAATTACTTTATTAATTTGTTATGTAATTGGAATTGTATACATGTACTGTATTCTAAAATATGTTATATATCACTCTTCAACTGAAAGTCTTGCAGATTCAGTGCAAAAAAAAGCAGCTTACAATACTATGCCCTTCAAAGTGAAAATAGTTTTTAAAACAGAGTTTTAAAAAGCACAAGGTGATTTTCTGTAAAATTCATAATTAAGGCTGTAATTTGTTCATGTTTTTCACGATTTCTGTAAAATGTACCTTTTGCTATGTAATATGTACTTATCTGTGAGAATTCCTATTTCTGAAAGAATAGTGTAAATATACATATTTTCATCACTTAAAAACTTATTTACGCACTACCTGTTACACTGCATTTAGGAACCTGGTAGCCACTTTAGTTTGCTTCCGGTAAATGATTGAACACTCTGCATAGAGCTGCGCAAATTCTTTAAAATGTCTTCAATGAAAAAGACACCAGCTGCATCAAAGGTCGGAAATATTTCTGCTAAAGATCGCTCTGTCTAGTACAAGAAGGGGACATTTCACGTGTCTAATTTTTACATTTATTTATGTTATATTTTGTTTGATAATTCACTGGTGATGAAAATAGAATGAAAAAGATGGACATAAAAAAACTAAATATTATACAATTTAGCATTTACTGTTTTTCAGGTAAGCATTTAAATATTTAGGAACATTTGTTGTATAAATTACTCTAGAGAAAAAAAAAATTTGGGATGTGACAATGCTATTTTTTTCTGCTTTAATACATATTTTTAAATCATGAAATATTTTGAATATCTATTTTTAGACTGAAATGGTGTGAAATAAGCCATTTTCTACCATGAAAATAATACATCCTTATATATAGTACTGTTTTGATCTCTGAAATCCAGACTTTTTGGGTAACAGTGCCACTTATCAGGGTTCTTATGATTTTCTTGTCAGGGGTGTCTGGGTGACGGACATGTATGCACTGGAAATCTACAAACAAACCTGAAACTCTGGACACTGGGTTAAATCCTAACTTATACTGTATATTATAAATGTTTTCTTATGACTGCAATTACCATAGCCCCACACCAATCAACCGCCACCAAGGTTACAGTTAACTACTAGACTCCTACCAAACTAAACAGCTATATTGTGAAGGTATTACAGGGCTCCAAGTTAGATAGAAAAGCAATGCTTGTCTTTATTTTTTAAATCATGTTTTCTGAATCTGAATTGATACATTTCCTTAGACATAAAATAATGACGCACCATTCTGTATAAAGCCTGTAATGCCTGCATAAGGCACACTAAACCTGGGTAACAGCACACACACACAAAAAAGGAGTTACTCCAGGTTACTATCATCCTGATCATACAAAAAGGATTCCACCATATCACACTGATCCCTGCTCTTGGATCTACAGCTGTGGCCAAACGTTTTGCAACACCCTATAGAATTAACTCATTTTGCTTCATAAAGTCGAATGAAACCTGCAGAATAATGTTACGTTAACATATTGAATTACATGATGTTAAATAAAAGATCTAAATTAATGTTCATATATATATATATATATATATATATATATATATATATATATATATATATATATATATTTTTTTAAAAATGATGTCTCAATCCTAAAATTCTAGGTGATGCATCACTTTTGGTCATGACTGTACAGCAATGTATTTTAGCCCTAAAATACCAGTACATTACACTAGTTCCACTGCGTTCATAGCTTTTTATCAGCAACCACAAAATCCTTGAAATGGGAAGAAATTGTAAAAATATGGCAACAAATAAAAGAAAAATGAGAAGGAAATGCAGGTGGATTTTGTTGCTGTATTTCCATGCATGGTCACATTACCTTCAGCTTTTGCACACGTTTCTTCATTTCTGATGAATCTCTCTTTTTGAGGCAGGAGGGAATGAACACACAATGGGTTATTAACTCATGCAACAACGAGCTTGGTTAATTCATGGTAAGTAGCAAGGCGACAAAAAACAAAACAAAACAAAAGGGGACAATGACAAAGTTAGCACAAGTTTTAAAAGAGTCCCTTTTCCCCAGGACAGCACAATTCAAATGAATGCAGAGGAACACAATGTGCAAAAAGTTAATACATTTCTAAAGTGTTATGCTATCTCTCCAGTCACTGTGTTTTTTTTTTTTTTATTAAGAAATCATTCGATGTAATCATCTCTTGCCTCACGGAAATGGGAAAAAGTTTAAGTTTGTACTTTCGGATATTTGATGTTCTCATCTGTGTTTTCCTTCTTTTTGATTATTATTATTATTATTCTTTGTAGAAAATTACATTTTTAAGCACAAGAAATTATTTGAGCTTTATTGCCGGAGGACCTTACTCTCTGCCGCACACTGTGCACTCATTAGGTCCCCCTGTATAGTACATGTATCCGTTTCCTGTTCATCAGGTATGTAAATATGTTAAAGATACTCTACAGTAAGAACTCTACCTACTTAACTCATCTCATGTTAAGTTTCTGGAGAGATTTGCCACTCCCCATGCGAAATGGTGACAGACAGAGCACCCATGGGTATACAGTACAATTATGTGAATCAGTTAGGGCAGCAGGAATGAATCAGGCAGTGCTGAATAACATGATGCCAATGGGGTAGCAAGGCAGGTACCAGAAGGGAGACCTGGCGAGGGCACACCCCTTTGGATTGGCTTGGTCCCTGGACGAGTATCATGTCACGAAGGGCAAGGTTTTGGTACAGTGAGCATGCCACTTTACCACCTTCACCCCAATTGGTACTCATAGAGTGTATTACTGTACATACCCATGTCCTGGGTCCATCACTGTTTCATGTGAGGAGGGGCAAATCTCTATGGAAACCTATCATGGACCTTAAAAAAACAAAACTTTGCTTTGCAAATATTTTATTCTTAACGTGCAAATTAAGCAACATGCCATGCTTGGAAAAACCTCCGGGAGACAGGGCAATGCTTTCTAAAAGAGACACTTTGTGAGTGAGGACAATGATGAATTGTTAGTGATGATGACAATAGTGGGCAGCTTTAGAATGACAAACAGAGACTGTGTTGCAAGTAACGCTGGTAGAGCAGGCTGTTGACCGCAAAGTCAGGTTCGGCCACGACAAACTTAACAATTTGTTTCCTGTTGTATTAAAAATGATCAGTGTGAGATCTGCATTAGCCACTGTTCTCTGTCTGTCTTTACCAAACAAAAAAATAAAATAACCTCATTTTTAAAGCTACAGTTGGATGCATTTCTATCTGTAGCTTAAAACTTGGAAACACTTTTAAATCCTACACAAACCGAGGGTTAAAAACAAAACGTAACAAAAACAGCCTCAATATGTTAAACTATCCTACCATGCGGTAACAAAATAAATCAACAATCAACATGCTTTCTTGCACACAAGGTGGTGTTTTTTGGTTGCTGCGGCAACACCAGATCACACTATGGCAGAACTCGGATGCAAAATACTACAGGACTCACAAATAACGCTCTATAGAGCGAAGCAGTATTTTCACAAAAGACTAGGCCAGAAGCTCTCCTCTCTGATAAGTATCCGCACCCAAAGTTCCCTTCAAAGACACTCTTAAGAAGAGGGAAATGGAGAAAAGAAAGCAAAGAATGATGGGAGTGAGGAGTAAAAATGAGTAGCTTTCTGTATGGTATTACCTTATCTACCCATGCAATACACAAATACTAAGCACTTTGACTCAGCAAAGTATCTTTACACAAGAACAAAATGAAAGCGCAGCAGTCAAGCCAAAAATGAGTGAGGGCCATTCACTGCACAGTGCAGTATGTGTGAAAGCCAGGTCAACCTCCTCGTAGGTAGAAGACAGTAGTGTGAGTGTTATGGGAAACAGTGGAAGATCATTACAAAGGAAAGGAAATATACAGGAAGATGACCACTTACAATAGACTCCGTACTTAACAAACACAGCCTAAAGTTAAAGGAAATGAATGCTCGAATGTGGGGGGTAGTTAAAGATGTCCTGAAACTCCAAGTTAATCTCCCAGGTTTCTACTCCATGATATACCCCTTCATTACATCACAATACATAATAGAAATACCCCACAAACAGGCTCCATCAGGTCTTCTTTTACAAATCTATTCAAATATTATTTATTTCTTAGCTGACGCACGTATCCAGGGCGACTTACAATTGTTACAAGATATCACATTTTTTTTTCATACAATTTCCCATTTATACAGTTGGGTTTTTACTGGAGCAATCTAGGTAAAGTACCTTGCTCAAGGGTACAGCAGCAATGTCTCCCACCTGGGACTGAACCCACGACCCTCCGATCAAGAGTCCAGAGCCCTAACCACTACTCCACACTGCTGCCAAATATATAGCTATGGACAACAGTTTTGCATCACCTACAATTTTAGGATTGAGATATAATAAAAAAAATAAAAAAACTATATGAACATAATTTAGATTTTTTAAATAACATCATGTAATCAAAAAAACTAGAAAATGATATCGCAAAAGTCTACCGGAAGATATAATAGTCATATAAGATTTCGAAATGGTCCCATTTTTAAATTTGTGTCAGTTTTTCGTTAAGTATATGGAAAACTACAAAGCGGTATGTAATTCATATGTTAAAGTAACATTATTCAGCAGGGTTAATTCGACTTTATGAAGCAAAATTAGTTCATTCTATAGGCAATGCAAAACTTTTGGCCATAGCTGTATGCTTCTTGACCGACTGAAGTTTTTTTCTTCATGACTGTGAATATCTCACTGAACACTTAAATATGTGCTTTATGTACTCTTCCCTTTAAAGGGGAAGTTTCATGAAACAACTGAGCCTATAGTTATGTCCTCCCATACATGCCTCTGTATTATGTGTATTTTTCTGAGTCTGTGCAGCACGCACATCAACATTTTAAGCATTGAGTCTCTACAGATGAAATATGTTTCCAATATTCTACGCTTAAAAATGCAAAAACAGGAATGTTTTTGACCATCTACTGAGAAGCCCAAGTTGCCTTGAAATCAATATTGAATACAGAATTTCAAAGCTTCCCCTGTACCCTAAACTTGAGCATCTACTCCCAGCTGTTTATAATAAGGGAAAACAGTCAAATACCAAACAGCAGTGGAGAGGAGTGTACATGCTTCAGAAAAACACACACGCCTCCCCCTAAATTAGAACTGAGAGTATTGAAACGAATATAAATGGAAATGTCATGATTAAAAAACCAAACAAAACCAGGATGCTTACAAACATTCTGTATATCACTGTATATTGCATTATGATGTGTCCTGTAAGAAACATGCAGAAGTAACAGGTGATGAGGGGGATACTTACTGGTAGATTTCTGGCAGAATCGAGATAAATGATGAGCAGTGAAGATGAAAGCCCATCATTGGCTTGACCTCTATCAGCTTTAATACTTGCAAGGACCTTCAAAGTAAATATATATATATATATTTCATTACAGCCAAGCAACAACATGTTAACCCTTTGAACTCCTTTCAATTTCCCAAACACTGAGGACTACAGTAACAGTAAAAGCACCTGTTTGTAAATGCGAGATACAGTTTCTCTGTAGTAACTCAATGTGCAACTTGATGTGCAGTACATGCTCGTATAATTATTATTATTATTTGTTTATTTAGCAGACGCCTTTATCCAAGGCGACTTACAGAGACTAGGGTGTGTGAACTATGCAACAGCTGCAGAGTCACTTACAACTACGTCTCACCCGAAAGACGGAGCTCAAGGAGGTTAAGTGACTTGCTCAGGGTCACACAATGAGTCAGTGGCTAAGGTGGGATTTGAACCGGGGACCTCCTGATTACAAGCCCTTTTCTTTAACCACTGGACCACACAGCCTAGCAGATGCAGGTGTAGCCCTTCAGGATCTTTCCAAGGGACATACACAACACATTATATTCATTGTTCAACATTGTGTACAGAAAGAGCTACTAAAGCCAGTATATACCATGCAACTGTTCTGTGGCACTCCCACTCATTTGGTTCTGTAGTATATACCATGCAACTGTTCTGTGGCACTCCCACTCATTTGATTCTGTAGTATATACCATGCAACTGTTCTGTGGCACTCCCACTCATTTGATTCTGTAGTATATACCATGCAACTGTTCTGTGGCACTCCCACTCATTTGATTCTGTAGTATATACCATGCAACTGTTCTGTGGCACTCCCACTCATTTGATTCTGTAGTATATACCATGCAACTGTTCTGTGGCACTCCCACTCATTTGATTCTGTAGTATATACCATGCAACTGTTCTGTGGCACTCCCACTCATTTGATTCTGTAGTATATACCATGCAACTGTTCTGTGGCACTCCCACTCATTTGGTTCTGTTGATCTGTCAGTCAGTATAAAGTACTATAGGTTATGCTATTATGGAGCAACGAATATAAGGTCTAGACAAAAATGACATACTGTATGCTGACCCACGTTTGGGATACTTCTGGCATGCTCTCCTTTTCTCTCAAGTTTAACCCTTTCAGTCCTGGCAGGACCGCAAGGTCCCACCTTATCTTAGCGCTGTATACCAACACATGCCGTAGGAAATCACATTGGAACCTCACAGGGCTCCTAGGTCAAGGTATAAATATATGTAAAAAAAAAAAAAATGATTTTGTCCTGTTCTCATGTGTACTCGTTAGCTCAACAAAAATAATTCAGGGCTGAAAGGGTTAAGGTTCACAAATATCTATCACTTGCACAAAATGAGGATTCTACAGGGACAACTGTGTGTATTAGTATACAAATGGACATGCAAGAAATCTATTTTGTAGCATTTATTAATTTATTTAGATTCTGCTCTTGAGTACTGTAGTGGCAAGTTGGGAGAATCACATTTTAAATACTAGAGAACAGACATACAGTATATTTCAGTTAGTGAAGTGATAAAGGAAGAGAGCAGTACAGTTCCTCTACCTGATCTAGTTTCTCAGGAGTCGGCAGCAACGTCAGCCATTCCAGCTTCAAGTGTAACTTTCCAGTCGCCACTTCGTCCAAAACAAACCACTAAAATAAGAGCAATTCAAAACGATACAGCAATCAAAATGAAGAACGGGATAACCCCTTTGATTTGAAAAGTTGATACTGTTTATTAGAATAACTGTAATAAACAAACACTAGCTTTCAAGACATCAAAAGAGTATTATTCAGAGATATCAGAAGTGAGATTTTTGGAACAATACAATTATAATAGTACAGAAAACCACAGTGAATAGGACAGTTAACAGGGACATAACTGCAGAAACAGTGACAGAAATGAACTGGTGTAGCAATATAAGGTGCAATACACCGGAAGGAGGAACATTTGGCCAGTTCACATTGAAATATAGAAAGTCCTTGTATCCATTCAGTCAATGATTAGTGGAATCAAATGGGTTCAATGGTTTAGGTTTTTAGTCCTTGAAAGATATGAAATTCCTTTTCAAGGCTGTAACGTAAGGTCCTGGATTTAAAAACAGACTAAACAGACGGAGATAGCAAGCTCAAAAAGACCCGGCTTATAGTAAAGAAAAAACTGAACTTATAAAACAGGAATATAAATGTTAATGTTGACATCAAGCTGTTGACACAGTGGGGAGCCTTACAAACCTGCTGTTCACCTGCACTGGTTATTGTCAGCTCTACAATAGCAGTTAATACAACACAAAATGGGTGACGAATTAAGTGGATTTACCTCGTCAACGCTCTGCTCCTTCTGAACTTCAGCTAGGTCAATCATCAGACTGTAATAAAATGGGATAGAGACTTAAAGTGATGGTAACAGAACCTTTTATCATCAGCTATGTGAACTTTAATTAGCAGCAAAAGAATATTCAAGGAATATAATGTTTTTGCAGGCAATGACCATCTGGTATCTGGTAATGACCAAAGAATATTAAACGTATGCAAGCTTTGCTGGAAGCACAGATTAACTTGTTTTTAAAATGTATTTTTATCCCACAGCTTTGCAGTGATTTCCAGTAATTCAGTTTTTCCCAATACAGGTTGCAAGTGCCTGTTGTACATCAACAGTGAATAAATTCAGTATTTTAATGACATTTTCTGGCTAATTTACAATACACAGCTAATAAAAACACCAACTGCAAAATGAAGATTCTTGGGATCAGTTAGAATTGGCAGTGAGAATTCTGGTTCTATAATTTAATGTACCATCCATGCATGTCTAACTCCGCGCGTCTTCTATTGTGTTAACTTTCTATCTGCTTGCATTATTTTATTGTTTTTTTTCTTGCATTTCCCACATCCTGTCATCTGGCTCCTCTAATGGGAGGCCACTGGGGAAAGACATAGCTAAGCTGACAATAGAATAAATGGACAAGCAAGAACCACATTACACTTCGGCAAACTGGCAATGGAGGAAACTATGCCTTGTCTCATGCAGGTAAAACTTCCATCCGTCACAATCTCAAAGCTTAAAGCTACTGTTTTTTCAATACCTCATTATAAGTTGGGCTCAGTGCCAGTGAATGTGGTGGCTGCTGCACAGCTGGTACTACTGTATTACTGTAATATTACAACAGGGGCTGTGGTCTACTGGTTACTGAGGGCCGCACAAAATCACGCTGCTAATTTGAGACAGAGTCCCGTGCGGGTCCGACCCAGACCCACTAATACAGGACCCGACCCGAGCCCGCAACCCGCTGCAGCACTGTCTTCTTACCCGCAACCCGACCCGCTTTAATAAGACCTGCAACCCGACCCGAACCCGCAAGTGTTTGTCCTTTACCTACTGCCTGCGTCGACTGACTCTCCCACATTCACACACAGATTCCTCTTCCATTCTCCACAGATTGAGTTTATACAATAGGCTATACAGCGTGGTAGCTTTTCACCAGTTGTCTGCATATATTTTAATGTTGTAATATATTTACTGTCTCTACTTACTTTACTATAAAATACCTGTCCATTTCTTTCTTGCTACCAGTTTTGTGGCTGTCGTACACAAAAACATGATGACAAGCAACAAACCCAGTCATTGTTCATTATTTTCATTCGCCATGATTCCAAAAGAATTCCACACTTCAGATTTACCTGTCAAACTATTATCCACTACATGATATAAACCCTGCGCTATCTTTTGTTTTACCTTGTTCACAAACATTTTTAATATCACCAAGCAGACATGATAAAAGGATCTTTCGACATATCAAACAAGTATCAATCGCCTCCTGCTTTGGTGCAGGAAATACATTTACCTTCTAATACGTTACTTGGGAAAGGGTTACAGACGAGTACACTGAAAAGGACAGAAAACGTCTTAGGTGATTCAAATTCAGACCCGAGCCTGACACAAACATTTATTTGACCCGCACCCAAACCGCGAAAAAGTTCACATTCCAACCTGAACCTGACTGGCTTTTGCGGGTCACCTGTGGGTACCCGACCCGATGCAGGACTCTAATTTGAGAAACAGTTCTCTGTGCTGCTGTTGCACCAAAATATACAGGAGCCCTGATTTGTTATAATATGGAAACTGGGTTTGAAATGTGGTCTCCATGTTCTCAGCAATGAAATGGACACTTCAGGCCTCTGCAGCTGCTAAATTGTTTGCTGGCAGTTACCTTCCCAGGAAATCATCTTTGTCAGTATCTTCGTCAAACAGTTCAATCTCAAGTTGTTGCCCTGGGTTCTCGTAGACCAATGCCTGAAAATACACAAGAGATTCAACGTGGTTCTAAACCAGAGCTAAAGGGGCGTTCACAGAGTGTCCCTGCACCTCACAGAAGAAGTGTCTGGGTTAATATCTGATTTACATTAACATACATGTGTGTTGTGGAGTGTGCGTACTGTGTCAGAGTCTTTGTGAACATATGTAACTTGTAATAATCCGAGACCTTTAATACTAGAGAATATGATTTTTGCATAGAACAGTATTTATTTCCCTGTAACACATTATACAGAATATATGAAGTGCATAGGAAGTTCATTTCCATGTAAAGTGACTCGCGTCACGATATTATAAAGTATCTGTATCAACAGTAGAAATCCCAGTACTGCAAGTTTACCTCGAAGATTTCCTTCCACTTGGGGTTAAGGTTTTCTTTGATGGTCTTGGTCTGGAAGAGGTGGCGGCCGACCTGTATCACAGCATATGGATCCGACTTTCCTTTGATCATCCCCTTCAAAAAATTGTCTTTCCCGATCAGGTCTTGTGCTTCGAGGAAATGTATTCGTAGGACCCCCTGAGCAGGACAGAGGGTGGCAAGATTCCTTAAAATCCCATGTACACTCAGAATACAGTATTACCAGAGCCTCATGAAGCATCTGTGGTGCAGAATGAGCCAGAATGGCCCAAGCTACAGTATCTCAGACCAGACACTTACTCAAATATGTGACATTTACCATGGTCTTGCTTGTTTCTAAGAAATAGAACTACTGTAAAAGCAGTATTACAAATAAATATGTAAGTACAGCATTTTATCTAAATTAATGTTCAGAATTTAAAATAGTTTTACAATATGGATAGTGTTATTGGTCATGGAAATGTTCTCGTTCAATACTAATACAAATAAAATGCATATGCTTCTTCTTGGGTGTGTATCAGCCAAACGTTCTTTTAAAAGGATCTGAAGCTAAAATGGATGAAAACATGTTCAATATCTTGAATACATACCTTAGGCATGGGGAAGCGCAGTTGAGCAAGTTGAACATCGCCCACCAGAGGAACTGTAATCCGGTTAGGAAGGACCAGATAGTTACAGATGATATCTGAAATGACTGTGTCAGACAGGCCACTGTGGGAGGAAGAAAATTCAGTTGTATTCAAATCCAGGTGCCCTGGGTAACTCACAAGAACGGTCAGGTCAATACAACTCTGGTCTCCCTCAATACCCCCTATTCTTGACTAATTTCAAGAGCAGAAGATCCAATTTACTTTTTTTCTAAACGAGAATTCATTCTCCAAACAGCTGTGATTAATGGGCACTGGGGACGTTGCTGGTGAAACAGCGAGAGATAACAACCAGGTATCAAAATTACAGTACCTCTTACATAGAGTATGATCATTCTGAAAAGCTCATTACTTTTCTTTAAAATAAGCAAAGGATTTTAAACTTTGTATTACATTTTATTACTTTTGAAAATAAACACACCATGAAACTACAAAGTGTTACAGTAGATTTTGCATTTAAATGTGTATTAAATACAATTTAACGTAAACAGTTGCCAGGTTGGCTGCACAATGAAAAGCACTGGTGTCTGCAGAACCTGGCAGAGAGAAAGCAGCAGAGGTCTCAAGGACTGAAAGATGAGCTTGCAGCAGGTCTGAGAGTGAGGTCATTCCTTCAAGCCAAAGAGCAGTTCTCATTCACGCCCTGTGCAGCTCAATGACATGCTGCACAGTGCGGGCACCGCAACAATGCAAACTGAACTCAGTACTTGCAGAACACCTTGTCAGCAGAAGCTGTGGGGCTTCACAGAATCTTGGTCTGATTAATACTGTACATGGCCTTCCTTTTGTGTCCATTAACAACCACATATTTCAACCTTGCTTTTAGTTTAGCCCAGGTAAGACAACTACTGTATGCAAACTATGTGGGTACACCCCGTAATTATCTGGGTTTTGTAGTAATAGCAGTTGTAAAAGGCAAGGAATACTGTACATGCAGAGAAGTATTAAATGCTGGTTAATGATTGAGTTCTAGTCGAATGTGGAAGCCACATACAAAATATGCATATGTAAAAAGCCCTTGCTGCCTCATTCTGATGTTGGGAAGTAGTGGGTGAAAGGAATCGACAGGGGTGTGGCTAGGCGTGACTGCATAACAGTGAATAAAGCATGTGTTCTTTTGGGCAAGGAAGGAGACACAGAGCCAAGGGAAACATGTACTGCAAGTTCAGGAATACTGGCTCAACCAGTGTGTGTTGAGGAGCAACAACAAGAAGGAAAGAAAAAACAAAACAGCTGTCTGTTTGTTTCAGAGAATGTAAATAATACAGTAGGTTGTTTTGGGTTGTGTTTTGTCAATGGCCAGTAGAGGGCAGCACATGTGCTTATAAAATAAGAGACAAGCCACTGAACATCAATCAAGCACCACCCTGGCTAAAATCTATACTGAAGAAACAAGTGTTGTTTTTAACAACAAAACATTGAGAAAGCCCCCAACTAGACGTGTTCTTGACAGTTTTGCAGTACAGTTTTGCTCTTCTATAAAAGGCCAGTGAACACTGGTTCTTCATTAATATTTTATTAATAAGCTATAATAGAATGGTATTAAAATTAGAATTTATTTTCTCAACCACCAAATACAGCCAAATTGAATTCCTTGCAAATACTGTATTGAATCAATATAAATCATAATGGAGAAAGTAACAAACATTACCCAAGTACTGGGAGAAAAAAAAAGAAAAGTTGAATCTCTTCCATGTCCTACTGCAATTATCTTTTTCTCCCCCATTCGGACCCATACCTTATTTACAGTTTTGGTCTTTCATTTCTAAAGCCTTCCCTGCAATTCAGGTATCGTATTTTTTTTCTGGGTTAAAGTCAATTGCAGCACCATCTTGCAGCCTCTTAACCAATAGAACCCCACATGGGGACACATTTAGAATTTCTTTTAAAAATAGGACTTGCAGTACATGCCTCATTTTAAACATAGGAGAGTGACACAGAGGGTGTGAAAGTGGCTGAATTCCAAAGGAAACACGTGTCAGGGACTGGTTAACCTTGCATTAGTCTCGGGGCATGTCAGGGCGGAGTAGATGCAGCTTTGAATGTTTAACCACTGAGTCTGTTTTTTCAGCACAGACTCGCATAACTAGGGTGACGACATTTCTACAGATGGGTGTGCCCATTATCTACTCAAGAGAGGCACCTCGAGGAAGAAAACAGAGCATACATAAAAACAGTACTAATAAACTATAATCAATAAGTAAACAAACACAACTAGTGTAACAACCCATATGGTTTTGAAATACATGTGCAGTGCTATAGTACAAGACCATGGAGAGGACAGCTCTGCTGGTATGTGTTCTCTGTGAAATGTTACAAGTACACAAAAACACAACACCCTTTTCAATCTGCTTCCTGAGCTGTAACCAGGGAGGCTTGTATCCCTACAAACTACCGCTGAGGAATGAAAAAAAAAAAACCATAAACTAGGTGCTCAACAAATCACTTTGAGTGAAGAGCTTGAAGGTTAATTTAACGCATTAAGTACCAAATACATTTTTCTTTGAAAAAAAAAATATATATAAACAAAAGCTGTATTTCTGTAATTTGATACATTCTAAAAATCTATATTTCTTCACAGAAATAAAACATGTAAATCCTTCATTTGTCTACAAACCGCTGCGTCATATTTTGAGGACAGCCAAGTTAGACATGCCTGTAAGCAGAGCAGTGGAATTTCATACTGGCTATGAAGCTCAACACATACAAAATGGAGCTTTATCACCAATACACTTATAATTTTTAGGCTTCAGTTTCTTATTTTATTTTCAGGTGTCATAAAAGCATCTGACGGGCTATATTTTCAGAATTAACAGTTAAATTTAGATTTCACTTTTGCGGTTAACAAAGTAAATTATCATAAAAATATAGTTGTGTTCGGGTGACATTGTTTCTTTGTGGGCAGGTCTGGCCACATCGGTTACGATACAGAAAACAGGCCAGAGAAAGCACCCGCGACTGGCCAGGGTTGATGTGGCCGGCAGTGGAAACACACTTTTTTGTGTAAACGGGGATAAGATGCTACCTATTAGTTTAACTGGGCTCCTGACTGGGATGCAGTCAATGTCTTAGCTGTAATCCACTATGCAGTATAAAAAAAAAAAAAGCCTTAAAAAAATGACAAAAAACAAGAATATCTTTTAACATTAGCTTCATCACAAGAAGATTTGTTAACTACACAGAAAAAAACAGTTATCCTGGCTGGATTAGCACACGAGCCTCTATTGATAATGACAGTATAATGACATTATCATATGTTATGCAATACTAAACACTCAGGCGACAGACTGCTTAACCTAATAATACTGCTTCCCTTATTACCTAGATCCTACAAGGCACATTTCTGATTATGAAAAGCAACACATTAATGAGCCAAACTTAATTTGGAAAGAAAAAAAACTGTCAGCTTCCCAGTAATCAGGAACAAATCACAGAAACTAATCCCATTGTGGATTTGGTATGAACAGCAAAAGACCCGGCATAACATCTGAATGTATGAGCTAATTATCCTGATAACCTTTACTGGTCTTTCTAGAATCTAAAATGTTATTGTAAAGTCATCACTGAGAGTCGTGATTTGCAGAGTGCACTAGGGTGTAATCCACCTTCAATGATATTCACGTCTGTAGCCTCTGAAACCAATTTTGAAAACGGAGTATAATCTGTAGCACAGACCTATAAAAGCTACATCTTTATCACAGCTTGCAGTGGGGGTCCTGTACACTGACTGGGGTGGCTCCTGTAACCTGAATATTGCATGTGCTTTTATTTGAATTCCTCAAGGATAAAGTCATTTAGGAGCAGGGTTCACCACATAGTACCATTTACTAAGAGGAAGTGTCTCTTTTTGTTATTATAGTAATCAATACTATTCGTTATTTTTTTCTACTCTGATGCATTATGAGCATCAACAATTTACTCAAAAGCCTCCACGTGTTTACTGTTATAACAACCTTGACTTGCATAAAGAAGGAAAAACACTGAGTGAAATAGCTCGCATCACTCGATTTTCAAGGTGTGGTATCCGAAGCATAATCAACAAGTACAGAGAAACAGCATCTGTAATTGACAAACCCAGGACTGGAAGACCCAAAACGCTGTCTAACAGGGATGAGCAATACTTGAAGATAATATCCTTAAGGAATGGAAAGAAGACAAGCATTGAACTGACAACAGAACTGGCAGAAGGCACAGGTGTCGTTGTCCATCAAATCAACAGTACGAAGGTCACTCTTGAAATCAGGACTTAAAGGATGTGTTGCAGTAAGAGTACCTCTGTTAAAAAAGGGGAACAAGACTAAAAGGCTAAAATATGCACAAGACACAGAAATTGGACTATGGAACAATGGTCAAAGGTGCTTTGGACTGTTGATGGATGTACAATGACACCTGTGCCTTCTGCCAGTTCTGTTGTCAATTCAACATTTGTCTTCTTTCTATTGGTCTGCATTGGTCTTCATTAGGTGCAACAAAACCCTGCTGGAGATGAAGGCGGAACACATAAATAAGCTATTGTGGTCTGAAGTCAAGGCAGAATGTTCTGTCTTAAATGGATTTGGGATCTTTTGCTGTTAATCATCCTAATGGGTACTGCAAAAACCAAGGCCCACCTTTACATCTAGATCTGGAACACAAACGCATTTCCAATTCCCTTCCAGGAAATCTGTACTTTAATTATATATATATATATATATATATATATATATATATATATATATATATATATATATATATATATATATATATATATATATATATATTTGCATTTCCAGAAGTACACAGGCACGTGACTGGCTTGTTCTTTCATATGAAATTCATGGACTTGAAAAGCTAATGGCTGGGAGCTGATGAATTATGGCATTTATAAGGCTGTGTCTTCAAGTGTTTTTTTATAGCAATATCCTGCAATATTGCTTCATTTTTACAAGTGAAAGCTTAGAGAACTATAGCTTTTGTTTTTAATGTGGCAATGAGAGTTACTAAACAGGAATGTTGCACAGGAACACATCCACATGTTCGCAGCTACGCAGATTCACAGGTGGGCGAGCTTTCGAAATGTAATATAGGACCCACATGTAATCTTGGGATACAAACACATGACATGACTGAAATGAGACGCAGGATTGTTTATTAGAGTATTATCCACATATCACCATGGATATATGGGTACAAGTATAGATTGTTTTAATGTCACAGCATGGTTGCTGATCTCATGACTGAAAACTTACTTTAAGCCTGGGATGTCCAGTATATTTGTAATGCCAGTCCAGTTGATGTCCAGCAGCTTAAGAAAAACATAAAAGGATGTTATTTTACAAGAGACAACAATCTTCATTCACATCAACAAATGACACATTGCATATGACACATATTCAATTTCTTACACCTTGCAACACCACATTGTATTAAATCTCAGCATACCAACTGGAAAGCAAAGCTACATGTGTTAGGTAATCGACTCCTGTACTTGACCACATCCTTCCTGAAATGATTCACTTGCAGTCCTATTATTTATTATTTTATTATTTGTTTATTTTAGCAGACGGCTTTATCCAAGGCGACTTACAGAGACTAGGGTGCGTGGACTATGCATCAGCTGCAGAGTCACTTACAATTACGTCTCACCCGAGAGATGGAGCTCAAGGAGGTTAAGTGACTTGCTCAGGGTCACACACAATGAGTCAGTGGCTGAGGTGGGATTTGAACCGGGAACCTCCTGGTTACAAGCCCTTTTCTTTAACCACTGGACCACACAGCCTCCTAATTCTAAAGGTACCAGAACGCCACTAAAATATAGATTTTCTTAAATAAGAACTATTATACAAATTCACATTTTATTTGTATACTGAACTTCCAGTAACACATATATAAACATGTAGGTTCAGGTCATAACAATCTGTATATTTTGTTCATATTGTGTTTTGCTCATTGAACAAGTGCATGACAGCCAGGTATTTGAAGTTTATGAGCTGCAAGGTGGCAATGAAAAGTCTCACACCATACAGTTCCCAAAAGCAACATTTTGGACTTCTTCCAAGTTTATGCAATATTTAAAAGGAAGAAAGATATTCAAAACCAAAAGTTTTTATTATGATTGTTATTATCACATGTATTACAATAATCCATTTTGTTGAGACAAATGTACCCAGCCATCACGTAAAGGTCAATGGAAAAGAACCAGCCGTTTCATTTTTCACAGAATTGGCGAGAGCTTTTATGTTTTACTGTTAGGAACTGAATAAAAACCCTTGCCTACACAACTAAGGATGACTTCACTGCAAAGCCTTTGTTGTTTGACACACCATTTATTTTCCCTTTCATAGCTTAAATAACCTTCTGCAAGCAACTGACTGTTTAATTATTGATACCTTTAACAAAAGTACTGTAAACCTATATACATCCAAACCATAACTAATGTTCAAATGATCATAATAATAACTAGCAGGACAAGTAGTTGCCCAGAGGAATGGAACATTGAGTCCTGGTTTGCCATGCCATCGGGTTCACAGCAGGGCTGAAAATAACATGCTTTGAAGCTAAACTGCAACAGATGAAGGCATGCTTTGGTTTCTCAAACAAAATGTATTCATTACAAAAAAATGTTCAGAAATAAATGGCATGTAAATTTCAGTTTGTATAACAATGGTTATTTACACTCAATATCACAGTATGTAAATGTACACACAAATAAACACTAAGGCACTGTAGTATTAGCAATGCAGTGCATACTATTGTGGTGCTATTAACTTACAGATAAGCTTTAATCTTTTAAGCTCCGGGAGACACAGTTACTGTACTTTAAAATATTTTAAAATGTCCCTGCTCCCTAGATTTGGTGTTGACCCCGATTTGTAGCAGGGAGACTGTGATCCAGAATTCAGATACGATACATCAATCTTCAGTACATGTGGTTTTGTACTGTGTGTCATCAGTAGCAGCAACTGTGGTGTTTGACATTTTGAGGGCAGCATTATAAACCTAACAATAGCAGTTTGAAGTACTGGAAACTACCAAACTGAAATGGTATGGCAGGAGCACCACAAAATAAAAAAAGACAAAATAATGCATTATCCTTTGACTTGCTGCCTAATGAGTTTCTACAGTATGATTTTGTTTCATGAAACATCAATATATTTGGCTGATAAATGGGAGTTAGAGATGCAATAACATCTTTTTGATAAAAAAGAAAACACAAAACAAAAAAGCTATTAGATCGCTGAGGCAGTATATTAAATTATTTTCCTGGTTTAAAACTGTCATCTGCTCCAGCTGCACTGCCAAAGACTGTAAGACATCAAACAAGTTAACACAGTAAAAAATAAAGGCAGCACTCAAAGACAGAGTGACTCATCCAAAAGCAGCAGCCGAAACTCACATTCAGTGTAACGGTATACTGTACACTGAAATGTACAGTATACTGTATACTGAAATGTATCTTTGTTTACAACTGTAAGTCGCACTGGACAAGGGCGTCTGCTAATAAATAAATAAATAAATAAATAAATAATAACAACAACAAAAAATGTAATATAGCCTACAAAAACGATGAACCTGTTACTTGCTATGGAACTCTGGAATAAATGGTTAATTACTAATGTGATTCTTACTGGAAAACACATTCTGAAGGCTTTTCCATGACTTAATGTTCCCTTTCTAACTGACTTCACATTCCTTTTGTATAAATCATTTCATCTCTATTAAAATTACCAGGACCAACAAACTCAACGGAACAAACGGGTTTTCCCAACACAGCCCACTGTAGTTGGCTCTAAAGCTTTATGAAACATTCACAATGCTTGACTGAAAAACAAACAAACAAAAAACAAAAAATCTTGCATTGCTGCATCAGTGATCGCAAGTTGGGCCTACTGCTACTTATTACATGCTGTCATTTCTGTCATGTCCAGGAACTTGCATTTTTATTTTTTACCTGATCTGCCCAAAAGGCAATGGACACAGTAAAAGCGTCCCAGCTAAAGCCAGAATATAAAAAATAAATATAAATAAATAAATAAACAAATATGATTGAACTACTGTATTTACATGGGACACAAGTTCTGACGAATGTGCACTACTGTGTGTATATATATATATATATATATATATATATATATATATATACACACACACAGTGCCTATAGAAAGTCTTCACCCCCTTTCAAATTTTTCACCTTTTGTTGCCTTATAGCCTGGAATTAAAATGCATTAAAATAGTTTTTTTTTTCATTTATCTACACAGCCTACCCCACAACTTCCAAGTGAAAAAAATATTCTAGAAATTTGTAGAAAATGAATTAAAAATCAAAACTGAAAAATAGCTTGGTTGGATAAGTGCCCACCCCCCTTGTAATAGCAATCCTAAATTAGCTCAGGTGTAGCCAATCACCTTCAAAATCACACACACCAAGTTAAGTGGCCTCCACCTGTGTTAAATTGTAGTGATTCACATGATTTCAGGATAAATTCAGCAGTTCCTGTAGGTTCCCTCTGCTGGGTAGTGGATTTCAAATCTAAGACTCAACCATGAGCACCAAGGCGCTTTCAAAAGAACTCTGGGACAAAGTTGTTGAAAGGCACAGATCAGGGGATGGGTATAAAAAAATATCAAAGGCCTTGAATATCCCTTGGAGCACGGTCAAGACGATTATTAAGAAGGGGAAGGTGTACAGCACCACCAAGATCCTGTCTAGATCAGGCCATCCCTCCAAACTGGATGACCGAGCAAGAAGGAGACTGATCAGAGAGGCTACCAAGAGGCCAGAGGCAACTTTGCAAGAGCTACAGGCTTTTATGGCCGACTGGTCAAAGTGTGCATGTGACAACAATATCCCAAGCACTCCACAAATCTGGCCTGTATGGTAGGGTGGCAAGAAGGCAGCCATTACTCAAGAAAGCCCACCTTGAATCCCATATGAAGTATGCAAAAAAACACTCCGGAGATTCTGTAGCCATGTGGCAAAAAGTTTTGTTGTCTGACGAAACTAAAATGGAACTTTTTGGCCTAAATGCAAAGTGTTATGTTTGGTGCAAACCCAACACAGCGCATCACCCAAAGAACACCATCCCTACTGTGAAGCATGGTGAAGCAGCATCAAGTTATGGGGATGTTTCTCATGGGCAGGGACTGGGGCACTTGTCAGGATAGAAGGGAAAATGAATGGAGCAAAGTACAGAGAAGTCCTTGAAGAAAACCTGCTGAAACTGGGACGGAAGTTCACCTTTCAGCATGACAACGACCCAAAGCACACAGCAAAAGCTACACTGGAGTGGCTAAGAAACAAAAAGGTAAATGTCCTTGAGTGGCCCAGTCAGAGCTAAACCTAAACCGACCTAAATCCAATCGAATATTTGCGGCATGACTTTGACTTGAAGATTGCTGTCCATCAATGCTTCCCAAGGAACTTGACAGAGCTTGAACAGTTTTGTAAAAAAGAATGGTCAAATATTGCCAAATCTAGGTGTGCAAAGTTGGTAGAGACCTATCCCTCCCAACAGACTCACATGTAATTGCTGCCAAAGGTGCTTCCAACAAGTATTAACTCCAGAGGGCGGAGACTTATCCAATTATGATCTTTCAGTTTTGTATTTTTAATATATAATTTTTTTCTCAATAAAAACTTTTTTCCCCTTAACACTGTGGAGTTAAGTAGAAAAAAAAACCCATAAATGTGAAAAAAGTTCAAAGGGGTGTAGACTTTCTATAGGCTCTGTATACACACACACATATATATATATATATATATATATATATATATATATATATATATATATATATATATATATATATATATATATATATATATATATATATACATATATACATACACACACATACATACACACACACACACACACACAGGGTCAAGATTTTCAGATTAGTCACAGTTGCTTTGATGTTACTATATATCCTGGTCCACTACAGCGTGTGTATCAAGATTATACAGCTAGCCGAGAAACTGCATAGCTCTATTGGAAGCTAGTTCTTTATTTCCAGTATTGATGAAGTATGTTGTAAGTAGTAAGCTAACTTTAGACATACAAAGAGGTTGTAACTGGATCAAAGCTTTGATGTAGATTAAAGATCTGCTCTTCATAATTCAAATATAAGCTCTGGCTATTTCCTGAATGCTGGCAATTTTACAGGTTTGAACGGAGAACATGCTGATGAACTCATACTGTTGCCATTTTAGTCTTTTTCCTCATTGAAAGGCTTGCCCCTCAACTTTTTCTACAATTGTACAAATGAATCCTAGTCAACAATCTCCCTCCCGAGCTGTGAGGGCGCTGCATAACAGGAACAGCGTGCCCTGTACTGGATGGTTTGGCAGTTCATTCCAGGGTCAGTCGGAAGCCAGCCATCCAGGAAGGGGGCAGAGTCACAATGCCAGAAGTCATCGCCCTAATGCGGTACGAGATGTGTCAGTCAAGGATTGGAGGATACGTGATTGAACTAGCTATCACAGGGGGCGTGACTAAGGGTATTTCAGGGGATGTGACGATGCAATCTGTTCCTTGGTTATGGTTACTGAAAGGACCCATAAGGAAACAGAAGTAAAAACGGATTGTGAGTGTTTAGTGTTTTGTTTGTTTGTCTGTCTAACTTACTGTTTGTTCTTGTTAGATGGCTAATACGTACTGGGAGCTGCTGCTACAGGCCAGCATAAGCCCGGACTACACTGCACTGCTGCATCACTATTGTTGTCTTTCACCACACCTGCACAAGAGCACACACTGTCTGGAGACGTGGCTGTGTCCGTGTTGAGTGTTATTGCTATCGTATTATTATTTCGGGACTGAACCCCGTGGTTTATTACTGGTGATACACATTGCTAAAGGCAGTATTATTATTTAAATGGTGCCAAACCGTGATAAGGAAAATTAAAGAACTGTTTGGACCGTGAACTTTGTTGTCTGTCGTTTGGAGCGCTGCATCACCTACACACTACTACCAACATTGCCACACCAATACATAACTAGATACGTAAGATAAAGAGCTTTGTGTTCATACCAAATGTGACCAGATTATTGATAAAGAAAAAAAGATGCAAAAATAGAAATGATTGCAACAGAAGTAGGCTCCTCCTATTCTTTAGATGCCCTGATATACAACTGTAACAATCAACCTCTAAATACTGACTCCTCACAGGAAAGGCATGTGCCAGAGATTACATACTTCAAAACATCTAAACGTTTTCACGCTTAGCTTTGCTCTCTTCTTCTGCAGTAGTCTCCATTCATTTAGGTAAGGTAGTCCAAGATTAGTGCCAATCTGGGTCTCTGAAACCAGCCGATGGAATTGTTGTAGAATTTTCACGTCCATTATATTAGCTTTTGGTATTTTTATTTTTTATTAAATGACTTGCAATACGTTTAAAAGTGTTTGCTGTTTCTAATAAAGTCTCTTGAACTTTATATGTCGGACTGACACAAAAAGAGCAAGTATCCAGTCTAAACAAGATTATAAATCATATCCCCACTGAAACCTATTAGTAGCAACTACACTTATAATGTCGCCGACAGTCTAGAACTCGCACTCACAATGTCAATGACAAAGAATAAGGAAGAATTCTAAAATGTTTAAACTACAACAGGCTCTATACAAAAAAAGTGTGTTAATATCAGCTTCTGATCTGTTTTAGATTCAATGACATAATGCGTTTTGTAAGTGTTCAAGTACTTTCTCTTGCACTCTTTGTATGACTTTGTATGCTTGACAAAGCAAAGCGTGTGTGAGAAATACATTCTCAACTTGGTTAGAGGTAGCCACCGAACACTTAAACATACGTTAGAGGTAGCCACCTATGGTATATTAAAGATTGCACACATGGAGCATTACAACTACAGCTACAGCTAGCTGTATGCACATTGCAGGCTCTTGTTTGTGGTATTCTTAGAATTCTGGCAATTTGACAGTTTTGGTTCTGATAAAGAGCTCTAGTGTTTAAGATTAAAAATGTGACTCTAGAGACAGTAGCACTATTCTCCATTGGGTAGAGGTTCGTTGAATAGCATGAATTGTGCCATAAAAATCCTGCTATGCTGGGACGCCTTGTTTACATTTGGCTATGTCATAAGCATAACTAATAGGGAGGGACAGACCAAGAAAGGCCTCACTGAGTTTCAACAACAATGACTGGACAGTTAAAGTAACTTTTCTAAAGGGTTTACTTATTTGAAAAATGTCCATCTGTGATCAATTTATATTAGAGTCGGGTTAGCGTAAAAATATAACAATACATAAAAGAATGGAAAAAAAGCAAACTCAAAACACTGACTTTTTCTTGGAGCCTTACCAAGGAAAGTAATGGTCAGTTACTACTTATAGTAGTGTACCACAGTACAGTGGACTACAGCCCATTTACATGCAGTGGCCAACTGACAGACAGCAAAAGAGTACTCCTTAGTTATTCTAATACATTTAAAGGAATGTATCCTCTACTATATAACCCATACACACAATACGCAGAACTCCGTGCCCTTGGATCAACCTGTCTGTCGTGAATCTATACTGAAAGGGGTGTCTAACAGGGCATACGCTCATTCACTTTGCTCTTTCATATCCCACTGTGACCAGGATGGCTTGGTGATGAAGTCAGACCAGGAAGAGACAGACTCAGTACCGTGAGTGAAGCACTGATGTGCTGACTTAATAATAAATAAACAGTTTGCACAAAACAAAACGACCCAAAACAAAAGACAGACAAAACACTTCCAAATAGAGAAAAGTGTAAAGTATTGCATGCAGGCAATAAAAATGTGCATTATAAATATCATATGGGAGATATTGAAATTGAAGAAGGGAACTATGAAAAAGACCTTGGAGTTTATGTTGACTCAGAAATGTCTTGACAATGTGGAGAAGCTTTACAATGCATTAGTAAGACCTCACCTAGAATATTGTGTTCAGTTCTGGTCACCTTGTTACAAAAAGGATATTGCTGCTCTAGAAAGAGTGCAAATAAGAGCAACCAGAATTATCCCTAGTTTAAAAGGCATGTTGTATGCAGACAGGCTAAAATAATTGAATCTATTCAGTCTTGAACAAAGAAGACTACGCAGCGATCTGATTCAAACATTCAAAATCCTAAAAGGTATAGACAATGTCGACCCAGGGGACTTCTTTGACATGAAAAAAGAAACAAGGACCAGGGGTCACAAATGGAGATTAGATAAAGGGGCATTCAGAACAGAAAATAGGAGGCACTTTTTTACACAGAGAATTGTGAGGGTCTGGAACCAACTCCCCAGTAATGTTGTTGAAGCTGACACCCTGGGATCCTTCAAGAAGCTGCTTGATGAGATTCTGGGATCAATAAGCTACTAACAACCAAATGAGCAAGATGGGCTGAATGGCCTCCTCTCGTTTGTAAACTTTCTTATGTTCTTATGTTCTAACAAACACAGAACAAACAAATACTGTGCTGGTCCTTCCAGCACGAGTAGCAATTGTTTTCTTTAATCTGTGAATTTCTTTCTCCCATCTTCCTCTCTCTCACGTTCTCTCCTCTGAACACCCAACCACAAGTGTGAGATTTCTACCTCTTATGAAGCTGTGCCTGGGCTTGATTGCTTGTTAATCATTCAAAATCGGGCCCAGTCACGTGAACAGCTTTGGCAGGGAAGTCAATTAACCCTTCCCTGCAGACCTTAAACACCCGTGCACAAATACATACATTTTAAATCATAAAACAACAATAGACAATATAAAATACACACAAGGGCGGGGTGTACCTCGTCACACCCACCCATGCCAGTCTAGTTCCTACAGTACAAGAACAAAACATAGGTTCAGAACATACATCCCTTGCCATGCTGTAAATACAAAATTAAGAGTAATCATTATTATGAAAAGATAGATCGCCATTATAGCTGCACAGAGCGATTTTGATTATTCGGATCAAGCTCTCCATAGGTGAGGGTCACTGGTGTTTGCGTGGTCTAAGAAAAGCAGCAATCACCACAAATACAACCAGCTGTTTCTTCACTTGGTTTAATTTGAAATGATAAAATTAGCCCAATCACTACCAATGACCCTGACCTGTTTGTCAGTCCCTGATTTCTGTGAAGTTCAATCTGAATAATAGGGCAACACTAGTCACCATGATTTACTGTATACACAAAATATAAGTGTAACAAAGTGCTCCCCCTTTATAAGGCTGCACAGTAGCTAGGAGCCAAGTGCACAGTCACACAGCCTGATAACCTGCTTCATAGTACACAGGGATGCCTTAAAACAGAGGTAGAATGTACCCAAGGACAGACAGGTGACATAGGCACTGAACATTTCTGATACTTCAAATAGGGTTACCATATGACTCCATGTACATTAGGACAGGTTGGGACAGTTCAGGTTTTTCAACTCACAATGCAATGCATATGAGTACGTTTTACCTGCCTCAGGTACCTTTCACAGCAGGACTACACTTACCAGAATGCATTGCAAAGTGTATTGAACTGTCCTAGTGTACACCCAAACTCCGAATACCTTGCATGTTTTATTTTGGTGAATTGTATTGCCGATTTTCTCATTCATGTAAACGACACTGTGCAAACTTGAGAGGAAAACAAGAGCTTTGTGAACTGCAGCAGTGTTAGGAGAGAGTGGTTTGAGCTCTGCTGTTCCCAAAGTGCAAAAGGACAGCTCCCCACCGCATAGCAGGCGGGCAAAGTGGTACCCCCTTCTAAATTCCCAATGGGATTTAAACTAAAAAGCGTAACCAAAGCAAACTGCCCTTACTTAATTTCCTCGTCATTTTCATACAAGATCCTTGCCTTATATGGTCACGAAACAGAGTGTTATTTAAGGTTGCACAGAGTTCATTGGCTTGTTACCTTTGGCATTACACATTACAAAAACTGCATAATTAGAGACAAAAGCAGTTACAAACAGAGATTACTTGGAGGCTAGCATGGGAATTACTCAAGTGATACAGTTTGATTCCAGCACTGCAGGGCTTCCTGGAGTTCAGATACATGTTTAAAAGAGCAGCCAGACAGCTTTTTATTTCTCTGTTCCTTTTAAATGAACAGTTCACTGCTTCAGACCTTGAAGAGCAAACCGCTTCCAATGACATTAGATTACCCTCGTTATCTTTTTATTATAAGTTGGCAGTCATAGCTCTTTTGTTCTAGTTACCTGCCATAGACATCTGCAACGTAGGCAAGATAATGTGTCTTTATATTAGTAAGCATCAGCACAATCTAGTGCACAGCAGTGTATTGCAAGCAAAGCAAAGGGAAACCTGATCCAAGTGTTACATATACTGTACCTATGGCTGGCAACTGAAAGTGAAGAGCAGCTCTTGAGCTCAAGTGAAAGCACCACATAGATGAGTTGTTAATATGGCTTTAGTAAGCACAACAAATTAAAATGTTTCTGATTATGAAATGACAAGGAGAAATGTAATTTGCCTGTTCGCGTCTATCAAGAGGGTTGGCTTCCGTTCAATTTCCTTAAATTTAAACTTTGTATTAAACAAGTTTAAACTGGGAATGTAAACAAAAAGGTACCGGCTCTTATCATTAAGGAAGAGGGATAGCATTTTTGTTTCTAGACCAAATGAACTGATATGATTTATAGTAGCGTCCATATATGGTATGCTTCAGGCTCTCATCTGCTTGTGGGTTCCCTGCCTTACTGTTGGTGTCGGACGCTGCGTGCCCACCTTTGCATTGCCCTGTTTTAACATAATTTTCAGGTTTGAATAATTCATTAAATGGTGTCCTGGAAGTTTCAGATTTAACTTATTTTGCTTTTTATCACCAATGGAAAATGGTATTTGGTTATAAGCAAAGAGAAATTATCTGAAGAACATGAACATCAGGTTTTTCCAGGACACCCGTCCATTCATTCATTCAAATGTCTGACCTAGTCGTTTTGCATTGGTAGTAAAAGGATGATGTTTTGCAGTACCACTGTACTTGTGAGACAGACCTCTTCATGAAATCATGTGTACTGTATATATGAAGCAGAGACTCAGTTATACCAAATATATAGGTCAAATACATGTTGGAAAGTAGTTAAATACATTGACGCATTTAAACTAGTATTGTTTAAAATCATATTTTCACTGTAAATAATCATTTCTGGGGGGTTTTCTTACCAATTTCTTGCTGAGAAAAAAATATTTTGTTTAATGTTAACTACACTTTTTTTTTTTTTTTTTTTTAAACACAAGAACATGAAATACTTAAATTATCCAATTGATTGCAAACATCCCATTGAAGAGAGCAGCTTCCTTGTGAATTGCGTATGCAATGGCTGTACTTCACAAGCTAATCAGGGAAACACTCTGGAAGGAGATTGCAAGGAAACTGAAGGAAGTTCTACACTCTAATTAGTGATGCATGTGCACTGACATTGTGGAAAACTTTCCACTGCATACATTTTGGATTCCATTAACAGATTAGCATGAATTCTATTGACACATTGTTTTTTACAATGTGAAAATAACAAAGTGTCTTCAGATGTGAGCAAGACGCAGCCTTCTATTACCCTAACAGTGAGAGAACTGATGCAAAACTTCACCTTGACTTAGATTAACCATAGGAACATACAGCAGTAATTATCCAAAATGATTTTGGGTGATTTAAATGCTTTTTTTTAATAATACGGTAACTTCAAACACTTAAATGAACAGAGCTGAGGTGAAACGTATACTCACAGGTTTCCTAAGAAAGAAAAGGGAAACGGCTCCAATAATCGGCATGTCTCCTATCAGGGGTTCCAAGATGACTCGCATTGTGCCACTCAGCTGGAAAAACAAAGACAACAAAAAAGTCTATTAACTACAATTAGATCTCCCAATGTCCCCTCAAATGTGTTGTTCATGAGTCATTGACTTTTTGTTAATTGTTTGCTAATTTAGTTGATACATTCTAGATGATCCGAGTCACTCTTATAAAACTTCCACACAGTACAAGCAAATTAAAATAAAGTACAGTGAAAGCATAGATAAGCACTGTATATCACAGAGTGGTATGGTAAAGCATATAAAACAAAACACAGCAAAACACTATTGTAAATGCATAGTACAGTATAACCATATGAAAAGCATTGGAAGACCATGCAAATTTGCCATGGTAAACTTTAATAAGGACACGAGGAAGGGTTAGGGTTAGACCCTAATGGTCTCCTTGGCAAAAAAATGTATACATTCAAACACTAATATTTATTTTTTAACATGTGAGAGGCATACATATGCTACATCTTATTTGTTGTCTTACGTACTGTAGTTTTACTAACATTTTGAATCATTTCATTTCACTTTATGGTAAAGGAATACTGCAGCTACCAGTCTCCGCTCTAACTGAGGAGTTTAAGTGCGCCAAGGTCCGACTGGAAATTAAATTAGTAGTCACGCGACAAATGCATAAGGGAGGCAGCACCTGTGTTGAAAACTGGAAGAAAGTGTGCGGCAAAGAAAGCCGTGGAAGATGCATTCAAAATCCTGAAAGGTATAGACAATGTCGACCCAGGGGACTTTTTTGACATGAAAAAAGAAACAAGGACCAGGGGTCACAAATGGAGATTAAATAAAGGGGCATTCAGAACAGAAAATAGGAGGCACTTTTTTACACAGAGAATTGTGAGGGTCTGGAACCAACTCCCTAGTAATGTTGTTGAAGCTGACACCCTGGGATCCTTCAAGAAGCTGCTTGATGAGATTCTGGGATCAATAAGCTACTAACAACCAAACGAGCAAGATGGGCCGAATGGCCTCCTCTTGTTTGTAAACTTTCTTATGTTCTTATGTTCTTAAAGGGAATTACTCAGAAACACAAGTATTGCCACACCCATGTTCTATAGTGTATTAATTTGTTGTATTATGCAAGTAGTTTTTGTGCTGTTTTGCTGTTTTTCAGCTTTGAAATAAAAAAACACCTTTTTATTACCTGTATGCTCTTCACTCCTGCTCTGCAAAAGTATTTTTTGATCTCAACATCTATTTCAGTGTTCCCAACAAAGCTAAAAATAAATAAATAAACACAAATAAATATAAATAATTTCAGCACATTAAAATAGTTAAACAAACACAATAAAGAATACTGTGCTTGCATAGTAATCTTGTGAAGACTAGCGTAAACACGTATGAGAGGCTAGTGACTGACAGTAAGCTTTTATTTTTTTATGTTTTACTGTATTTAAAAAAAAAATAAAAACCTATTCTTTGGGGGGAAAAAAAAACCTTTTCAATTTATTACATAAAAAGAAATTGGAAGTGAATTACTTAAGGTTATTACATTTAAATGTCTGACAGGAAGCCATTTTCAATAAAGACATGCAAACGGCGTAGCTGTAACTTACCTTATTTGCAGGTCCAGGATAATCTGCCTTGTGTCCACATTCTCAGTGTACACTTTCACTCCATTTATTCTCAGGGGCTACAAACAGAAGGATTACAGAAATACTTTAAAACATCCTGGGCAGTGTTGTAGCTATACATATTGGACTGTTACATGTTTTAAACAGCATTTTAAATAGCATTTTGTGTAATTATATAGCCACAATAACGGATTGAACATAAACTAAACTTGAGAAATGTAGCTGTAAACCTAATGTGAACACACTTTCTCAAAGTATTTTAACAAGTGGTTTTTATCACTGATTTGACCAGCGGTTAAAACAAATATGAAAACAAACAAACTCTCAAAAGGGGGCTGTCTTCATCCAGCAGAAACCTAAACACACAGGACCGGTATGGAAAGCAGGGGCCCATGTCAAAGGATTCAGCATCAAGGGTTTATACTGTAGAACCATTACACAAATATCTGTCAGTACCACATGCTGTTTGAGAGAGCAGCCTTGACAGTGAGGCTGTGGTAGCTTTGGAAATTACTGTCAGAAAAGGCATTCATCATTCTTGTATGATACCTACAATCTAACATGACCTAGAGAATCACAGATTCCGAATATGAAGTATGAGTTACGAATAGAGGCATATTTACACAAACATCTAAGATTACTTCACAAGGATGCTTAACTGCCAGAGTTTTAACTGATTTGGCAAAATAGACACCGATAGTTTAACACAACAGTGTGTCATTAAACTTGCGTCAGGAAATGAAAATGAAAAGCCCCTCTTCGGAATCATACAGTCGGACTGTGTTAAGATGTAAAAGTGTCACTGGAAATGGACTCACCTTGTCACCCATATCGATCTTTGTGAAGCTAAAGGTACTGAGATGACTGTGTGCTCCTTTGACGGCTGGTTCGATTGTCTCGTGGAACAGCTTGTCGATAAACTGACATATATACGGCCACATGTGCTTCACGGTCTAAAATAACAAAACAGTTCAATGCAAACTGTGAACATGCGAATCATCTAGCCCAGTGGTGCCCAGCCTTTTTCAATGTATAGACTATCTACCACGGACCACTTGCCACACATTATTTTACATCAGCATTACCTAACTTCATGAGATTCCTGGGCTTGAATCTTTGCTATCAGGTAAGCAAAGAATGCTGTCATTTTGCACATTGAAAGTTGCTGATGGCAAAGTCCCTTTTTCTTGCGTTTACATTTTGTTTTTCACATTCTGAATGCTTTTCGGCCTTAACAGTTTTGTTTGACAAAACCTCCTGACAAATAATGCACTGGGGCTTGGGTCGTCCTCGGATCCAGTAAATGTGAATGCCAGTGCTGGTCCCCGCAACCGTTACCTCATGAAGCAAATAGATCAGTCCATTTCTAATGCAACGTATAGTCTTGTGAGATATTAAACCTGGCTGAATAAACCCATATAATAACATGGAGCTGAAATCGATCATTCACACTACAGTTCAAGCTAAAAATATAACCTCTTTTTGTTTCAAATTAACTTGTACTATATGCAGCTCACCTAGCCAAAAACATATTGAAAATAATAGGCATATTCCTATATCCCTGGCAACACTGTAGCACATATTTCATATTGTTGAAAATGAAAAGTACTAAAACTGTGGTTTTAATATTCAATGCAGTGCGCTACTTTTATGTGGAGTGAAAATGCTGGGAAGCAGTAGAATGAGTACAGATTAGAAAGATGTGAATTTACATGAATTCTAGGCGTAATATATATATATATATATATATATATATATATATATATATATATTGTAAACAATTGCGCCACTCACGGGTTCGTGCCCCTTTAAAAATACGACCCAGGACAGAGAAATGGAGTTTTAAGCGCAGTTGCGCTACTTTTTAATAAACATAAAAACAAACAACACAAAACAAAAACCTAACTCCGTTTTGGAGTACTTACTACACAGGTTATTCCTGACTAACTTGCAGGACGGCTAAGCCGTTTACCTGGCACCACACAAAAAACCACATAGGTTTACACAGCACTTACTTTTCTCTGGCTACTCGGAGACAGAGCACCTCTCCTGCCTCCTTCTGCTCAGCAGCCCTGAGCATTCTAACTGCTCCTCTTTTATACCCTGCACCTGGTACTAATTTAACAATGGCTCCCAGGTGCAGGGGATAATTAATAATAAAACAATTAAATTAAACACTAAAACAATTAACAAAACTAATTAACAGAAAAGCAAAACAATTAAACAACAAAGTAACAAACGGTGCATTTTCTCTTCAGGAGGTTTTAACCCCCTCCCTGCTGTCTCACACAACCAGCTGGCTTACATATCCCCCTTGTCTTTTCAAGACACAGGCCACTCGACGGCCACCTCCTCCCTAAAACACAACCACCCACCCTCGAGTCCATAAATGTTCTTTTTCGCCCTCTTCCACGGGCGGACTTGAGGTGGATCGGTCCACGCCCGGCCCAGCCAGGTAAGGACCGCGCACCGCGACGAGGGGACCCAACGGTTCGACAGGGCGACGGAGCGTGAGGCCGGGCACTGGAGGATGCAGCAGTGGACAGAGGTCTTCCCCTGGGAACCGGCGCAGTGATGTCCGATCACCGAGGGGAAGCGTAGCAGCAAACAGGGGGAGCGACAGCGACGTCTGGCAGCAGCCCAGCGACGTCTGGGTGCTCGGGGAGAGCAGAGCAGGGAACCAGGGGCAGAGCTGTGGCCAGTGTTGCAGACTCCTGGGCTCTAGGTCCAGCACAGGGAGGTCCAGGAAGACCGACAGGGTGTCGTGTAGCAAGGGGAGAGGGACCGGCCGCAGCGACGCCGGACTGGACCGTAGGGGTGATGGTCGGGGCTGTGGTGGAGGTATGCTTTTCGCCTCCCTCTGGGCTCCGGAAGCGGCGGCTCCTCCCTCTGGGCTCCGGAGGCGGCTCCTCCCCTCTGGGCTCCGGAAGCGGCGGCTCCTCCCCTCTGGGCTCCGGAAGCGGCTCCTCCCCTCTGGGCTCCGAAGCGGCAGCTCTTCCTCCTCTGCCTCGGGAGACTGCGGAGCTACCCTTGCCTGCTCCCACTTATGGAGCAACAGCCCCAATTCGGTTGGCTCCCGCTCCTGTCTCTTCAGCGGTGCCAACCCCATCTCTTTCTCCCATCTCTCCAGCTGCTCCTTCTGAGCAGCGGCATTCCTATTGATCTGCTCGATCATTTTCCATACATCCATTTTCAGGGTCTTAGGGGCGCCCACACTTTCTGAAACCAAATGTAAACAATCACGCCACTCACGGGTTCGTGCCCCTTTAAAAATACGACCCAGGACAGAGAAATGGAGTTTTAAGCTGCTTGCGCAACTTTTAATAAACAAAAACAAACAACACAAAACAAAACCTAACTCCGTTTTGGAGTACTTACTACACAGGTTATTCCTGACTAACTTGCAGGACGGCTAAGCCGTTTACCTGGCACCACACAAAACCACACAGGCTTACACAGCACTTACTTTTTCTCTGGCTACTGGAGACAGAGCACCTCTCCTGCCTCCTTCTACTCAGCAGCCCTAAGCATTCTAACTGCTCCTCTTTATACCCTGCACCTGGTACTAATTTAACAATGGCTCCCAGGTGCAGGGGATAATTAATAATAAAACAATTAAATTAAACACTAAAACAATTAACAAAACTAATTAAAAGAAAAGCAAAACAATTAAACAATAAAGTAACAAACGGTGCATTTTCTCTTCAGGGAGGTTTTAACCCCCTCCCTGCTGTCTCACACAACCCGCTGGCTTACAATATATATATATATATATATATATATATATATATATATATATATATATATTGATTGTAACACAGAAAGGGCTCTGCATGTAAATAAGTCTGGGTGTTTTGGTGGTGGTTGGCAGGGATGGGGTTAATTCCTCTCCCTGCCAAAAACATGTGAGAATGTGGCTGTTCCCAAACAAGGTAATTGGTGTTAATTGGGAAGAGCCACAAACTATAAAAGAGAGCATTCAGCTCCATTAGAAAGATCACCAGGGAGCTGGTTTAAGAGGAGTTTGGCTGTTTAAAAGGTAAACTGTTTTGTTAAAGTGTGTGTTGACAGGTAAACGGCTTAGCCATCCTGTATGTTAGTCAGGAACCTGTTAAAGTGAAGGTAGGCTCTACGTTTGAGCTAGGTTTTTGTTTTGTTTGTTCGTTTTGTTTTGTAATAAAAGTGCACGAAAGTGCTTCATTGTGCAATTCTGTGTCTGGGTCTGTGTTTTAAAGGGCAAACAAGCCGACGACATAGAGGCTACGTTACTATATATATATATATATATATATATATATATATATAAAATTATGTCAAGTTTGTAGTATTAGAACAACTAAGATTAGACAATGCGACATATAGAAGAATAAAAGAAAGTAAATGGATAGACTGAACACAATTATGCCAGCGGGACTCAACAGAAAAGAATGAACTAATTAACTTCAATAAATATATAACATTTAAATAAATAAACAAAATTCATTCAAAAGTTGTGCATGCTGATGTGCTGGGTAGGCCAAATCAAGACTGATCCTCAGAGCCAGCATTGCATGACATATTAAAAATATAAGTTTATATAAAGTAATGTTAATTAGAATTAATACAGATTCAAAGATAGAAGTAGAAATGATGTCACAATATATAGAACATCATTACATCATGTAAGAATAAATCATGGATTTGAATGTAAACAATAACAAGTAGTTGTCATGCAGTCAAAAACCTATAAATACCTCCAATGTTTTGATTCAAACACAGGCTCCCTTGAGAAAGATATGTACAACATATCGAAACGTTGGGCATATATATATATATATATATATATATATATATATATATATATATATATATATATGCAAGTTATTTTGTTAGTATTTGTTTCACGTTAGAAGCTGTTTCAGTTAATGGCGGCTTTGAAGGCGATGCTTGGTATTGCACGAAAGGGAGCTGTAATATATAAGAATTTATTAACACACCTGTAATAAAAGAAAGCCGATAAAGGGGAAGAATGCAGACTACATGCATATCTTATAATTATGTATCACGTGTTTAAAGCGGTTTGCTGAGGCTAAAATCAATGTGTTTTATTTCAGTAATGACCAAGTAGATCAGTGCTCATAAAGATGACTTGCAGCAGCAGTAGATGATGCTTTATCTATGTAGTGGGCAGGTACATATATAGTTGCTGTGTGTACCCAGTGCAATTTGGAATCTGTCTGAACCCAACTGTGCCCAGTTTTACTGGAATGAAAAGGTCTATCATATTTTACAGTTTACTGTCGAGGGACTCTTCCAAGCCAACAGGAAACCTGACTCTTATGAGCAAGGGAACAGGAAATACTGCTTTAATTATGTATGTTGCTTTGAGTAGGATATGGATCAAAACTTCAGTTTCCATGCTTTGAGATACTATATTAAACAGTGACTCAGAATGAGTTATGAAAACCCTAATGTAACAGACAAAAACAACTCTTAAATATTGAATTAAAACCTGTCAATCCATATAATAATACACTAAAATACTTACTTTGTTTAGCCATTCCACTCGTTCCACATCAGGAAAGTGCACCTGAAATGACAATAAATTATGTATAAGTACAATCACGGTCTGGTGGATTTTGGTTCCAGTGTAATACTTTTGTTTTTGTTAGAACTCTTCCAGTATAACACTGTATAAAAAACTAAAAGCAGAGGAACATATTAGTGACAAACTTCAAGATCAATTTCACTGCTTTTTCTGCCACACGAGGAACGCAGTTCAGTTACAGTGCTACTATCCTTCTTGCAGCTTTTTAAAAAGTACAAACAAACTATGAAGACTGGGTGCAATTATTTAACGCCTGCATACACTGCCTATTCACACAGGTGTTCTTTGTTTAGTCTTTTGGTACTAAGGATCGCGGCGCTATAAAAAAATACACTAGCCTACACTATCAAAACTGGAAGGCAAGTCTATTACTGTATGCCCTTTTACAGTACCTGGCCAGAGGCTTTTTGTATTTGCTATTCTAATTTCTATTGTGTGGCTGACAGCTGTGGAGCTGTGTACAGTATGTTATTAAGGGGATGACAGCTTTCACAACACTTATTCACTGAACATCAGACAAAAACAGCATTAACATATAAGAGGAGGACACACGTGATTGTAAAAAATTCAAATAAAACAATCAAGGCAAGGGAATATAGGTAATACACTTATTAAAAACAATACGAACATCTTAACACTGAGGGTTTTTTTGTGGTTTATTTTATTCATTTTATAACAGATCGTCTATGGCCATGTTCTCATTATTGCAGAGGCATACCAGAGTCAGAACTACCCCCTAGAGCAGGGCTGTCTGTATACAGGTATAGTCACTGAGCTCCACAATGGGGCTCTTTTGAAGTATCCCATTCAAGGTTTTTAAAGGGGTTGACAGCTATGACAATCTGGTCTTAGATAGAAGCAACTACAGTCAAATTCAGCATATGTGGTTGCTTTCAGTGATCACAGCAATGGACATACTGTAAGACAACACGTTTACAGAGCAGGAAACTACTGGAGCTTATTTAGTCAGCTGTTTAGTGAAATAAACTTTCTATTACTGAGGATTTGTTGTAGGACTATATAAGAAATTCCTTGTAAATCAGTATGGCTCTTTAAACCAAAAAAAGGTTGGACAGCTTTGTCACTGAGCGATGATTACACCTCCAACCTAATTTTGGGGGTGTTTTTATTTTTATTGTTATTTATAATTATTATTATTATTATTATTATTATTATTATTATTATTATTATACAAAAAATCCTGCTACCCTGATTTTCTTTCTTTTTTTGGTTGCAAACAAATATCAAATAAAAAAAAAATATTTATATTTTCAGTGAATAACTTTTTTTATGTATGATGCTCAGACACGACACCAAACACCAAAAACCAGCCACTGTGTTGCTTTTTAAAATAAGTACAGGCTTATCAATTCCAGAAGCACCAATAAATAAAATACACAAGGTATCCACTAGTATAGTTATCCAGGCTGTCAAATGCTTCTCAACCTCTAGGAATACTGAACGGTGTGGAAATAGGTTGCAGCAGACCAGAAGATATTATTGGAATATAGGCCTAGCTATTTTCTATCTTGCAGATCTCCCAAAGCTCTTTAACGCCCCATGGTACTAGAACGAGTGTTGTCATTCTTTGGTGCTATTCTTAGTTTGTAGGACACTTCATCCTCTCACTGCAGTATCACGTTTCCAAACAGCTACAGTTTCTACTGAAATGCAGCTCATTGTTTCGATTTGTGATCGCTTCATTTGTATATCTAAATAATGTATCAACACTCAGGTAACTACATCTGTAATGATTAATAACTGATGCTCAACTTGTATCTGTTAAAGGTCTGTTGGTTTTTATTCTTCAACTTGGGAATATCAGAACACAAGTAAGTTTACGAACGAGAGGAGGCCATTCGGCCCATCTGAGGTAGTCCAGTTCCCAGGAGCTGATTGATCTCAGAACTTTGTCACGGTGGATCTTAAAGGATCCAAGTGATTCTGACTCAAAATCATTACTAGGGAGCCCAATCCATCCCCTCAACACTCTCTGTGTGAACAAATGTCTCCTTCACTCTGTCCTAAATCTATCTCCACTTAATTACCAACCGTGTTCCTTGGTCCTGGTTTATGTACTGCGCTTAAAGTAATGGTTTGGGTTAACTATGACATCTCCTTTTAAAAACTTCAATCATGTCCCTGATTCTTCTCTGTTCCAGGCTAAATAGATCCAGTTCTTTCATCCTTTCTTCATAGCTTAGTCCTTTAAATCCTGGGATTAGTGTGGTTGCTCTTCGTTGGACTCTCCCCAGGACCACTATGTCCCTTTGGTGCTGTAGTAAGCAGAACGGGACACAGTACTCTTCAGTGCAGTCTCACCAGTTCATTGTTGGATTTCTGCTCTACATTTCTGGTTATATACCCAAGCATTCTGTTTATCTTTTAGCTTGCTTCCTAGCACTGTGTGGTTGCTTTCAGTGATAAATATGCAGATATTTCAAAGAGAAAACTATTGATTAGCAACGAATATGGCTTCTTGGTACCAAATCACTTCAGGCGTTGCAGTTCAGAATCACTCAGTTATATTTAGACCATGTGACTTACAGCACCAGGATGTAGTACAACAATGGGAGACCACATCTTTTTAAATGGATTTTAAAGCATTGATTTAACAAGCAAACTTCAAGCAAAGCGTCTTTTCCCACATCTTTAGTCTATCTTAACTGTTCCTTCAGTAATAGTATGGTACTAGGAGGCAGTGTGGTCCAGTGGTTAAAGTCCAGGGCTTGTAACCTCCTTGTGCTCCATCCTGTGGATGAGATGTTAAATCAATGTCCTATTGTAAGTGACTCTGCATATAATGCACAGTTCACAGCCTACTTCTGTAAAGTGCTTTGTGACCGTGGTCCATTATGAAAGGCGCTATATAAAAATAAAGATATTATTATTATTATTATTATTTTTTATTTTTTTTTTTTTTTTTTTTAGATTGATTGTTTAAATGTATGTACTTACCCTATTTATGCATATAGTGTAAGAACTGTGTCTACAAACACAGTAGGCCAGTTGTCGACACTGAACCGTTCAACAAATAATGGTTGCAACAGCAACATGTTTAGAAAAAGGTAAAATCAGAAACATGCATATCTGAGTTAGTCCTTTTACCTTTCCAATAGTTAGTGGTGAACAGCTATAATAATATTACATGCTCCTCCTGCCTCACGAGTGTGGCATGCATGTCTAATTTTATAACTGTAGGCTTGTGAAAATGTTATTCTGCACTGCTTGTCTAATATGTATGTAAGTCCAGGGCTTCTGCTACAGTTTCAAAAGTTAAAGGAAGAATCAACGTGACAAACACAACAGACAGATAATTCATTAAGATTCACAGTCTACTGTCAGAGTCTCCTGGAGAAATCGCACACTGTTGTAAGAAAGCCCTCATCTCATCTTTCAGTTTTCTGGTTTACACGGGAAGTCGGCCAGGCTGTGACTCACATTCCAGTTATTTCCGATCGGCCTTCAGAGGATTTTCCAACAAGATGGCAGGTACTGTACTGGACACACCACCCCTTGGATTCAAAAAGGAAGTTCCGGCTTTCCTTTTTCAGAGATTCGGTTATTTTCCTTAGTAAACAGGAGGCTGCTTTATTTTGTGCCGGGGATAATTAAATTAATTGAATTTAACAAAATCAACAGCATTTCATTGAAATGAAAGGAAACAGTTCAGTTAGTAATATAGATAGTATATAAAGCCTTTCATCACTATAGAACTCTTGAGCACGGATTTGATTTCACAAATTTAGGTCTGACTGCTGTTAGCGGCCAACTTGAAAATGCCCTTGTTCCTGTTGGAGCAAATACAGTGTCAGGCAGCACAGAAGGCAAAGGTTTAAAAACTATCTGACGGATGAACTATGAACTGGCAGCTGTGGCCTTGAGCTTCATGGTGTAACTCGCACTGTCCAAACATTACCAGATTAACTGCTAGCTAGTAAATATTTCCTTTTTATCATGAACTTAAAGAACACCTACTGTACAGCAGAGTAAACTACTTTGTTTTAGGCCTATATTATTATTTGTATTTAAGGCTGATTGTTTCACTGATGTTTAGACAAATGTTCTAGGGTTTAAAAAAAGCACAGTACTGTACGTAAATGGATTGAATTTAGTTTGAACCACAATTTGGATTATACCCATGTAATACAATAATTATTACCAGTTGTGTATGTCTTATTGTAAGAGTTGATAAAAACCCAAGGGGTAAACAAAACCGATGCTCGTATTTAAGTCAGTAACTAGGCAATGGCTTTGTGCAGCGCGTAAATGCTTGATCCTGGCTGCTGTGGAGCTGTGCAACGAGCACCTGGGATGACACTTCAGCCCTGGAGAAACTTTAGCCACCTTCAAAGAAACCCAATTAAACCTTTCCGGCAGCTGAGGATTGTTGAATGCTGTTTAGTTTTGACATTATTTAAGCAACAGAGCCCTGATTAGGACATTACCACCTGTGACTGGATCGCATCGGGAAACAATCCAGTACAGACCAAGATAATGCCCGATAATTGGGTTTATTGCAATTAAAAAACTGGTAAAGTAAACATAGGCTTCATTGTTACTTTTAATCTCCAGGTTTACAGGTTTGTTTTCCTTTTAAATGTTTCACTTTCCTTGTTACTGTTTTACTAAAGCTAGATGTTCGATCGGAAAGTTCTGTGGTCAACTACTGGGTGGCAGTGCTCTGCAATGCAGCTTCCTGACAGGCGGATGAAAGTTAAAGATGAACGTTTAGCATGCAGGGATTTGTTTCTTTGAAAGCTATCTGAAATCAGAAAGAAATGGGTCTTTAATTTGAGCATCACACGTGACATCAAGAACAAAATACACTGTCTGCCTTACTGATATTTAATACTGTAATATGGTTTAAATTCAAATAGTGTAACATTTTGCAGTTCGTCATAAAAAAGGAGGTATCCTATGGAGCAGTTACATACATATATATATATATATATATATATATATATATATATATATATATATATATATATATATATATTAGGGCTGCAACGAGGGGTACATTTTGACCTTCAAAGGTTCGGAACACATAACCGAAGGAAGGTCAAAATGTATTTTACAGGTAATCCACGTAAATGCAATAAAACATTCACATGTAGTTTAAAAATATGTTATATAGAACAGTAATCATGTTTTTCTAATTTAAACAGAAATACTACTAATAATATGAACTTACGCTTGTCGAGTGACTCCAGAGATTGGTTATACTATTATTATTTGTTTATTTAGCAGACGCCTTTATCCAAGGCGAATTACAGAGACTAGGGTGTGTGAACTATGCATCAGCTGCAGAGTCACTTACAATTACGTCTCACCCGAAAGACAGAGCACAAGGAGGTTAAGTGACTTGCACAGGGTCACACAATGAGTCAGTGGCTGAGATGGGATTTGAACCGGGAACCTCCTGGTTATAAGCCCTTTTCTTTAACCACTGTACCACACAGCCTCATGAGTCGCTTGCACAGAGAGGTTTCGAGACATTTCTTTCAATACAGCTTACGCTATGCAACGCTTTGCTGTCGAGATGGTGAGTGAAGAAATTAAAGGTTTGCCTCTGAAACACGAGCTGGAGGGGGAGGGGCGGATGGTGCTCCGTTTTCGAAATTAAAATTATTAGTGTTAGCGTATATTTTGTATGTTTGAAACTTATTCTACCATAGCACTTCTCTTACACTGTCTTGTACACTAGGTATTCAGTACATATTTTACTGAAGCAATGCAGCCACTAGAGGTACCCACCCACTGCTTTGGATACTATACCCTGCTCCATACACGGCAGCAGCACCATGTAATTGCTATACGTATAAAGATTTGGTAGTGGATTTTAATGACAACTTTTGTTTACGTAATTTGCATTATACAAATCAAAGGATCGAATTTTGCATGCAAGTGACATTTATTTATTTATTTTTTCAAACTGGAGGCAATCTGGATGTCTTTCTCCTCTCCTAAACACTAGTCCTACTGTACCAGATTTAAAGCTTTTATTGTACTTTACATTTTTAAAAAGTCACAGTAGAAATTGATGCTGACAGACATCATGGAACGACCCATTAAGGAATGTCACTTTGGCCATTCAAGGTAAAATGTGAGTGAAATGCATTGAATTATGATACTGATGGAGACAGCCCTGCAACAAGGGAGCCCTGTTTCATGGCAGAATGAAAAAATGGAAATAAATAGAAGTGTTAAATGGAAACAGTCTGCCTGAGATAATACTGGCCTTCCCCCATGCCCTAGCATACTGTCCTTAGGCATCCATGCAATGACAAAAAGCACAGCACCACCCGGCTCAGTTTGTGTCCTTGTCTCACGTTAAAGGGATCCTCCTCAATGTGGATGGGGCCTGTGCAGTAAAGATCTTTTTACAGCATGCATAGCTGCAGCAACATTACAGCAACAGAAAAAGATATCCTTCCAGTCAGGCGATTGCAAAACTCCAAAGCAAGTACTCCCGTCATCCCTCCTGACAAATTGCTCAGAGGGAATTGAGTTTTCACTTTAGCAGCCACTGGGATATCCCATAGAAGCACTAAAGCCTGATTTGAAAGGAAACTTCGAACAAATAACCAGGTCAATCGGTTCAGAGAGAGGCACATTTAATCACAGTCAGTTGTACAGCACAGCGAGAATGCTTTTACAGTTTGCAGCTGGTACACAGATCACATTTTACTGTTTAATCATTTACAAAATAGTAAATCATCTCCACTGTCTCACTTATACAGTTTTACAGTTACAGTGTGGACAACTGAAAATGAATTTCCACAGAGTTGCAGAGATTTGAAAGCGAGATATGCTATTTTTTGCGGGTCAGAGAAACTTTCAACTTGCCCACACCAATGCATCAGTTTTTGATGGTCTTTGCTTTGTAAAGAAAACGTCAGTTTAGTTTTGTTCAGAAATGTCTCCCTTTGTCTTTAAACAATAAAACCACGGCTGTATATGAGATGTGTTTTATTCATTATACTCCTTTTAGACAGGTTTCTTTAACAACAGTCTATACTTCAATTTACTTCAATTTCAATGTACAGTAATCCGTCACGGTGGGACCAGAGTAAGGGCGGATAGGTAAAAAGTCTGATAAAGGAATCCTGTTTTAAATACCATTATACACAGCTGTAACAATTACTATATTCACACAATTATTGTTTTGAGATTCAGCTTTTATTAGGGAGCTCCCCTAAGTCCCTTGTTTAGAAAGATACAGGGTATTAATGCTTGTGACAGAGTAGCCGTCTGACATTGGTAGGATCTACAATCTCTGAACTAATCTCTGTTCAATAATAAAAGTTGCTGAAGAGGTTGATCATGGCAGATAAACGGTTATGGCGGATATGCGATGGATTACTGTATTTTATTTATATAGCGCCTTTCATACCACAGTACCTCAAAGCGCTTTGCATGCTGGTTAAAACAGAAAGAAGTATGCAGTATTAAGCTGTAGTAAAAATGATAAGATAACAATAAATAATTAGAACAATAATAATATCAATATAAATAACAATTACAAAAAACTATTTAAGAAAAACAGGGAAATGGGCTCCCGAGTGGCACATCCAGTAATATCTGCTTGGCCATACATAGTACAGTACATACTGTAGTCAAAATAGCATTCATTTAAATGCAAATGATAGAAAGAAATTTCCTTTGCAGCGAGTTGTCCCGCTTGGTCGGCCTTTTGACAAACCAGAAGCCTCCTGCTTTCCCATACAGGTTCTTGTACAAAGGGAGTTCCTGTTGACATTTCAGTTGGTCAAACCACTTATTAGCCTCATATTTACCTGGTGAAGGTGAAACGACTAGAATAAACCAGCTAAAAACACAGGTCAAACTGAACTTACCAAGGCAGGAACTACAGTACAACAAACTGAAGTTCTAATTAAAACAGCAGCAACTCCCTGGCTTTCTTAATCTGCAATGTGTACACTCTCTGGAAGAGAGGACAGTCTGACTTAACCAAAATGCAGGTTTGCTGGCAGCCGTGTGCTGTTATTAATTGTTAGAAGAGCATTTCCACATTTCTATTTTATTCAATCTCCCTGCTTGTTCAATCATTGACTGTTGCGTTTAACCCTAAAAATGCTACCTACAGTACAAAGCATTATTAATCAGATTATAGATGAGAAGTGATCTCCTTCTTTACTCAGAGCATTTTCACACCCTGTAGTGTTCAGAGGATGGTCAACAGAGCACCTGCACAGCATGGGAAACAAACTCATTTCTTGTATCACGTCTCAGGTTGTGCATATTGTTATATGAGGTTACTGTAATAGGATAAGCACATTGGTGTTAAAGTACTGGTAAGTGCAAATCTATCCTGCAGTGTGAATCAAAGGTCAAGGCATTTCTGATGTAATAATGCAAAGCGAGCACTGCAAAGAGTTTCTAAACCCCACCAGCATTCTGAATGGGGCCATTTAATGCCAAGTGATGTGGTCCATTTTCACCAAACAAGGCTATAACTCCATACTGTTGAATTGCTACATGTAGCTTTATCCCTTTCAAGGTCCAGGTTTTGAAAACAAAGTGCCGAATATAGCAAGTGAAAATCAAGAGCAAGGGCAACATTTCAAAAACAAATAACACAGTCTAACAGTATAAAACCACAAAGAATTGCTCAGAACAATAGACTTATGAACTGTGTTAAAACTGTTTTATTATGTTGTTGCCGAATAGGTAACTGGATTTCGTTCTTGTTTTTAGCTCTAAATGGTCAACTTGCTGAAATAAAAAATGTTTGTGACGGCACAAAACACAGTACTTATGTTACCAAGTTAGTGATGATGCCAAAGTGTTGGGTGTGCTGCCTTCTGAGTAAGAGTGGTGTTGAGACCAAACAAAAGCGTTTATAATGAACTAAACCGCAATGCGCTGTTCTTGTTAATCTTTCTAAATCCAAACCAAGCTGTCATAATGAAATACACAACATGCCTTGTGCAGCCTTTCCACACAGGTGGACATAAAACATTCTACAATTTAGCATTTCCTGTTTTTTCCAGGAAGCATTTCAATACTTGCAGCTTGTTCAGAACACCACAGCTTAGATTTGAACTGAAACCAAGTCTGGACAGCCTATAATTCTGGTTTTGAAATGTCATCATTGTCATTCAGTGACAGCTTAATGAATAACCAACGAGGCCTTATATGGCTGTGCTCCTGCCTATATTTCAGACCTCCTCATTCCTTCTGTCTCTGGAACTCAATTCCAAAACCTATTAGGGGCTGATCAGTCTACTCAAGCCTTCAAAATTAACTTAGAGACATATTTGTATAACTTGGCCTTTGCAATGTTTTCAGTATTTTACAGTAATTGTGTGTTCAATGTGTTGCTGTAGCTCTACTGTAATTAGTAATTGAAAACATGAGCACCTGTGCAGTGCTGCAGATAAGGGGTGTACTGTCGCAATTCCAGACTAAAAAACAGCCATTTACAACCTCCCAAAAATATTGAGGATTTGCTTTACAGCTGTGGAAAACAAAAACGACCCCTGACGCTCTAACGATAGTACAGGAGTGCATGATTGTGCGTTCTTGAACCAATCTGCGCTTTTCAATCGCCAGAAGTTTCTATTGGTGCACTCGTGAATGATCGATTTATTTCACAACTAATTACTGTGCAGTTTGTGTAAAAATAATATTAGGCCAGACCTGCTACTGGTACTGCTTCTATATTTTTTTGAGCGTAAACCATGTAAGTTTTATGGAACAACATCATTGTATTTGAGAGTGCAGTAGAATACTACAGAAACACAGTGTTTGTGGCTGAGAAGAATGCTAATCTTTAAATAGACATTTAGAGTACAGTATACATATATTCCTTAATAATAATAATAATAATAATAATAATAATAATAATAATAATAATAATAATAATAATAATAATTATTACTTGCATTCAACATTAATACAAATTATTTGTATCCGCCAACCTGTTTTGCAAGTTTATGCTCTAATGGACTTAATTGCGGCATAAGTTATAACAACAAACATTTAATTCCTTAAACAATCATTATACATTTTGGGTAGCGTTGCTATTGTAATATAAAACTTTTATTGTATGCCTCTCCATTTTCAGTAAACATACAGCTGTCGTCACTGACGAAACACAATTCTAATAAGGAACACGTTGCAGCGAAAAGAAACACCTTCGCAGAAAAGCTCAGCCCGACGATCCATAGGAGGCTGTGTAGTGCAGTGGTTAAAGAAAAAGGGCTTGTAACCAGGAGGTCCCCGGTTCAAATCCCACCTCAGCCACTGACTCATTGTGTGACCCTGAGCAAGTCACTTAACCTCCTTGTGCTCCGTCTTTCGGGTGAGACGTAATTGTAAGTGACTCTGCAGCTGATGCATAGTTCACACACCCTAGTCTCTGTAAGTTGCCTTGGATAAAGGCGTCTGCTAAATAAACAAATAATAATAAACCAGGATATCCTAGAATCTGAACCTGCCGCTGCAGACGAACTGATTTTGTTTCACACTGTATACTGGGCAGCCAAGGAAGGTGTTGCAACAGACAAAGGCAATAGCCTATTATGTCTTCAGAGAACAAATGGGCTGGACATTCATTTTCAGAACTTGAGTTGGGATACAATAAGTGACATTCAGTGCAGCTTAGTGAGTCTTAAAAGCAGACTTACAGAAAGAGTTAAAGAACAGTCATGTGCTTGGAGTAACTGTGGATGAGACAACAGATTTGGCAGTGCAGAAAAATATGGTTGTTTACTTGTGCTATGTATGTGAAGGAGAAGCTGTAACAAGGTTTTTAGCAAACATTAGAATGCCAGATGGCAAGGCCAATACAATTGTTGAAGAATTAGTCAACAAATTAAAATCACTCAGCATAGACTTAAACAACATGGTGTGTTTAGGCTCAGATGGTGCAGGTGTGATGAAGGGCAGAGAAAATGGGGTCAGAATCAATCTCAAAAGAGAAGTTTCATCTTTTCTTGTGCATTTCCACTGTTTAGCACACAAACTTGATTTTGGCTTTTGGAGCAGCAGCAAAAGCTGTCCCATTTATGAGCAAGTTCAGAAGGTTTTTCCCCACACTATATTATCATTTCTCCAGATCTTCTGTTAGGTACACAAAGTTACAAGAAGTTCAGGATATGCTGGGTGAAATTAAACTAAAATTAAAAGAACCGATCACAGTGCAATGGCTCAGCATTAGAAATGCTGTGAATGCCGTTCACAAATGCTACTCCTCCATTCTGCTTACCCTGTCTCAATTATCTTCTGATGGGAACCCAGTGGCGCAGTCCTTAGAAGTATACTTTCGTGACTTTACGATTGCATTAGTCATGTCCTTTATGCTGGATGTGCATTACAAAATAGCTATTTTGTGAAAACATTTCCAAAAGGAACCTGTTGCAGAGTGTCCCGTCCCTTTATTTATTATTGTTTTAAATACCTCATGAAGGATGCGTGACTGTCAGCTACTGATTGTTTAACTAGCTGACAGTCACGCAGACTTGGTAGACCTGTGCAGAATGTGACAGAGGGATAATATAATAATTGACAGTTAGCTAGTCCCTCGGTCACAAATTATAAAAGATCTGCCATTTGGCGGCACTCGGTGGTTAACGAGAGTAGAGACAGGAGGTAAAGAGAATATAACAATTGCTAAGCGTGCTGGTTTAAACACCAGCACGATACTTATTTGTTATTTGTTTATTTGTTTGGCCAACGCGCCTTTTGTTCTGTGTCTTTTGTTTGTTTAAATCTTTTGTTTGTTTTATTATTTAATAAACACGCTGAGCGCCGTTGTGCTTCAGTTTTGCCCCGCCATTCCTTGTTTTGAATCTGTGTTTCTGGTCTGACGTCACCCCTGCAAGGCCATCCTGTTCACAGAGCCCTTGGGCTTTGGCGAGATTATGCCAGTGGTGGAGGCATGTATGTCAGAGCTAGATGCCTTAAAGGAAGTAGATGGCCATTACATGTCAGAATTTAGAAATGGAGTGTCTGTAAGTGACACTCATGACAAGGTGGCCAAATTTTAAAATTCTCAAATTGAGCTACTGAACTACAGGTGACAAAGCAGAGAGAGAATTTCAGTCTCTGAAAGTGCAGTACATCTATTCTCTGAAAGAATGCATCCTTCAGCAAGTAAGCTGACCCTTCTGTAGTAACTCTGCTTGGACAGATTTGGAGTGCAAAGGGACACATATACAGAACAGTGTGATCCTCTTCTAAATGGTAAAACCCTGAAGGTACAGTGGGCAGTGGTAAATGGTATGCTGAGTGGAAGCTACAAGAACATGACAAGTCTCAATTTTTGTAAAAGAATAATAAGCTTGCACTCAAACATTGTTCCAAATTTTGCACTCCTCTGTGAAATTGCTCTGTGTATGTGTCTCACAAGTGTGGAGTGTGAAAGAGTGTTTAGTACCCAAAATCAAATCTCTGTCAGATTGTATTTGCAAACGTCATTGTTGTAAATAAAACAAAGGCTGGTGGCAGTCTAAAAATTTAGTTTGAGACTAACATAACTTAGTTTTATTATTTTTTGTTAATTTGTTATTTGACCAAACTGAGTGTTTATTATATTTACTCTCAGTAGTCCTTAACTTCTGATTTTCTAAGAGTACTTGGGTTACTTAGACTGTAAAAGAAAAAGCATGCATAATATGATGCACCTTTATACTAATAGGCCAATAAATAGTTTAAAAATATTTTTTTGTTTGTTTATTATGACTACATCTGGCAACTGGCTTGGTCTACTGTCATGACTTATTTAAGGTTGGATTAAAATTTTAGGTTTTGGTTTATCTTTAAATTAACAATTCCTGCTTTGAAACTTCATGTTGTGTTGATTTTTGTTGAATTTATTACATTTGTATTCAAACATAAACTAAACATAAACCAAAACTATCTAAAATTATTAGATAGTTTTGGTTAGTATTGCAGCAGGATTTTAAACAGCTAAATGTAGGATTAAAAGTATCCTTTTAATTCAAGTTACTTTAGTAGAGCAATGTTTTGAACTACCTACAGTACACTGGTATAAATAACCTCTGCAACTGCTAGCAGGACAGCAAGAAATGCTTCTTTAAACAAGAGGTACAGGCTGGTTACATGCCGAGCTTTGAGAAGAATGTGTCACACTGCAAACGGACACAGCACTGCCACTGGAGTTCAGATCTGCGTCACAGAACAGCAGGGCCACTATGGAAAACTACATATCGAATTTCAAAGATTAAAAAGTGTATCTGTCTCTTTATAAATCAGAGCGGATACGACTGACTCATTGAGCAAATTACATTTCTGTGGAAAATCAGATTTAAAAAAAAATTAAATCATTTTTAAACAGACTTGGCTATTATAAAGAAATATCAGCAGCTCAGTATTCTTTTTCTTAATCTTATTTTCCACCCTGTTCCTAGAACACACTATACCTGGAAGCACAGATCAAAATAACATATTCTCTGGCTCCACTATGACAGCCAGTGAGCTCTTAAAGAGCCATTGAATCACAAACACAAATAGAACAAAATACAAACTGGCTGTAAGCTTAAATCAGTTGAGTTTACTGAAACTAAAATTCTAAAGAAGTGGAAGTCAAGAAAAAAAAAAATGCTTTATGTTCTGTTGCATTTTGACTTTGCCTTCGAAGACATTTGTCCTTGTCTTCTTTTCAAGTCCACAGAGACACCAGTACTCAATCATACTCACTGGGCTATTTCTGGACAGCACAGTCTGAGCTCTAGATAGGCCAGAGAATAACAATAGCCCCATTGGAGAGTACCAGCCAATAGTATAACAAGGTCTGGTCTTTTTTTTTCATTTTAATCAAATTAAAAACATGTGGTTGAGTATTCTGGCAGGGAAGCTGAAACCACAGAATGCTACAGTGCGTGCGAGTTTTTAGTCTGTAGTACCAACTGCTGGGGGCCACTAGCCTTTTTATGGAGAGTGGAAATCAAAAAGGCCAGTTCTTTAATGTTTCACCTGCACCAGGAGCTGGGCCAGAGTAGGCTGAACCCAAAAGCCCTCCATCTCTAGCAATCCTGTTAACATCACCAGTCACTGCAATTTAAGGAGAAAAAACTCCTTGAAGCAGCATGACTAGAAATAATGGTGACCATCCCATACAAAAAGCCTGAGTCCTAAATACATGTAATTCCCTTCCAACTGGCCATTAAACCTTCGGAACAAATCTAAAGAAAGGCTCTTATTTTACAAGCTTTTATTAAAAAACTTAATTAGAGAGCAGTTAGCATTCGGATGGACAGTTTCCGAAGGTACAAAGCCCCCCTCCGCCATACCTCAAAAACCAACATATAATTAGCTTAATTAAGAAACAGTAAACAGACTTCATACCTTTCTTTAACTCTAGAGATTATAACAAAACTGACCAACCTTTTTGAGTTCCCAGCATCAAATTACAAAGGCTGGTCTGCTAAGGCAAGAGTAAAGCCAGGTAAATCAACCACTTCCTGTGATGTTAAGATTTCAGAGA